>JAUCBN010000065.1:4807500-6007500 GCA_035048815.1 Abelmoschus esculentus
AGAGATTCGAAATGATTAGGGTTCAAGAGTCGGTTACGATTTAAAAGGATATTATCGTTAAAAACTATCCAAAATTGGCACCTTTATCAAAACCGTTTAATTAATTTAGAATTTTCCGATTTAAAGTGGCATTAAATTAATTATTTATTTAAAAATTCGAATTCAATTTTATTTTTAACGTGTCTTTATTCGAAGGTAAATGTATACCCCGCCACCACTACGTTTGGTGGCAGGCTCGTTACGACCGAACAAAGACGTATTTAATTAGGCTCATTAATTAAAGGTGTCATTTAAGCGAAATGAATATAAACAAAATGAATACATGTACAAGCATAAGTAAATGAAAAGCAAATGAAAACAATAACATGTACTAAAACAAATAAATAATTAAAGTGCATAAATAAAAATGCTCTATGAATATCAAAAATTGTTGGCGAATTGGTTGTAAAAACCTTGTACGATCTGACATTTTTTTGTTTGTTTGCACATGTACGAATCGGCCGGAAATGAGGCGACCACCGGTGATCGGATGGCGGCCGGCGGGAGTTGAACGGGTAGATAGGCATTCGAAGAGTTTGGAGCGTGCAACACACGCACGCGTGGAGAGTCCAACAGTCAGTGCGTGGCGCGTGCAGGGAACCGACGGGTTTCTCTTCTTCTATCTGAGCCGTTGGATCTGGATTTGATCCAACGGCTGGAGATGGGTTGCGTATGGAACAAAATAGGGGCTGTTAGATTAGGGTTTTGACCGGTTTAGGCTATTAAAAACGGGCATGAGTGTAATTATTTATTGGGTTTTGTTATTTAATTTAATTCGGGCTTGTACTTGGGTTTTTTAATTATTTTTTGGACTATAAATTAATAAAAGTTTGGGCTTACTTATCTATTCAAATTGGGTTTAATTTATATAATTAATTTGTTTTGGATTTTATTTATTATTTGTATTGGGTTTGATATCATATATGGGTCAAATAATTATTTAGGTCTATAAATATATAATAATAACAAACAATAACAAAAACAAAATAGATAATAATAATAATAATAATAATAATAATAATATAATAACTTAAAAACCGAATATTTCAAAATAATACTAGTAATAGCAATAATCTATAATAATAATTTTTTTGACTTTTTAAATAAAATAAATAATAGTATATAATCTTTAATAAATTTAAAAGTATAACATATATACGTATAGTAAGATTTTTTGATTTGATTTGATTTTTAAAAGTATAACATATATACGTATAGTAAGATTTTTTGATTTGATTTTTTTAATAATATATATAACATTTTTTAATTTAGTAATAATAAACAAAAATAAAGCCCTTTAATCATATTTTAACAAAAATTAAAACCGGGTTTTGTACCCCGGATAAAATTAGTGATTACAACTGCCCCTCTTTGCTTATCGTTGTAAAACAATGACAAAGCAAAGACAAATAAGCACTAATTTTATACGACTACCCTGTTTCAAGAGTAATCTGAAAGCCCTTTCTCCACAACTTTGATAGCCCTTCTGCTCTTTGAAACCATGATTAGCCCTGCCACGAATGGTATTTCGACTTTTGTCCACCTGCATATCAAAAAAAGAATTTTTCATAAGCGAACTTTGATTTCCCCATCTTGATATCCTGAACAAATTTGAAGATTTGTGAGCTGTGAGTCCCTCCTCTATGAAACTTTAAGCTCTGAACCGTTGATCCTTCCTATATAGAACCAATCCCTAAAAAGCTTCGAGTCTTTCCTATATAAAACTCTTCACCAAAAGTCTTCGATTGAGTCTCTCCTATATGAAACCCTAAATCTAGAACTCTGAAAATGTTGATCCCCTATATAGAATCGACATCGTTGAGATGTTTCGAGTCTCTCCTATATAAAACTCTTCGCTAAAATTGAATTGTGAGTCCCTTCTATATGAAACACTAAAATCTAAAATGTTGGAGATGCGGATCCCTTCTCTATAGAATCCACCTTGCAAAACTGAGTCCCTCCTATATGAAACCCGATCTTTGGAAATTGTGAGTTACAAGTCCCTTCTATATGAAAACTTCACTCAAATATTGAAGATGTCGATCACTTCTCCGTAGAATCATCCATCTTGAAAAGTTGAGTCTCTCCTCTATAGAACTCGGCCTCTAAAAACTATGAGCTATAAGTCCCCTCTCTATGAAACCTTACCTCGAATACTGAAGATGTCGATCCCTTCTCCGTAGAATCATCCACCTTGAAAAGCTGAGTCTCTCCTCTATAGAACTCGACCTCTAAAAATTGTGAGATATAAGTCCCTTTTCTATGAAACCTTAAGTCGAATATTGAAGATGTCGATCCCTTCTCGATAGAATCATCCACCTTGAAAAGCTGAGTCTCTCCTCTATAGAACTCGGCATCTGAAAACTGTGAGCTATAAGTCCCTTCTCTATGAAACCTTAACTCAAATACTAAAGATGTAGATCCCTTCCCCGTAGAATCATCCACCTTGAAAAGCTGAGTCTCTCCTCTGTATAACTCGGCCTCTGAAGATTGTGAGCTATAAGTCCCTTCTCTATGAAACCTTAACCTGAATATTGAAGATGTCGATCCCTTCTCCGTAGAATAATCCACCTTACAAAGATGAGTCTCTCCTCTGTAGAACTCGGACTATAAAAACTGAGCTATAAGTCCCTTCTCTATGAAACCTTTACTCTAATACTGAAAGTGTCGATCCCTTGTCATTAGAATCATCCACCTTGCAAAGTTGAGTCTCTCCTCTATAGAACTCGGCCTCTAAAAACTATGAGTTATAAGTCTCTTCTCTATGAAACCTTAACTCTAATACTGAAAGTGTCGATCCCTTCTCATTAGAATTATCCACCTTGCAAAGCTGAGTCTCTCCTCTGTAGAACTCGGCCTCTAAAAATTGTGAGTTATAAGTCCCTTCTCTATGAAACTGTAACTCAAATACTGAAAGTGTCGATCCCTTCTCATTAGAATTATCCACCTTGCAAAGCTGAGTCTCTCCTCTATAGAACTCGGCCTCTAAAAACTGTGAGTTATAAGTCCCTTCTCTATGAAACCATAACTCGAATACTGAAAGTGTCGATCCCTTCTCATTAGAATTATCCACCTTGCAAAGTTAAGTCTCTCCTTTGTAGAACTCGGCCGCTAAAAACTGTGAGTTATAAGTCCCTTCTCTATGAAACCTTAACTCTAATACTGAAAGCGTCGATCCTTTCTCCATAGAATCATCTACCTTGAAAAGCTGAGTCCCTTATCTGTAAAACTCGGCCTCTGAAAACTGTGAGCTATAAGTCCCTTCTATATGAAACTTTAACTCAAATACTGAATGTATCGATCCTTTCTCCATAGAATCATCCACCTTGAAGTTTTTTATCTTTGTCAAGCTATATTCGCTATTTTTTTCTTTTTTTTTTTTGAATATCTGTCAAAATAGTAGGAAAGGTATGTATGAATGGGTTAGCATGTCCCCTAATCCTAGGGATGCCTAACTAAAATGATGAATTTTTTTTTTGATGTTTGAGGATTAACCCTTAAAATTTGATCACCCTTGGATACTCCGAGCTTTCAATTCACTGAATCTTCTTCTTAATAGGAGGTCGTTGGCTCGTGTTGGTCAAAATTAGGTTTACTCGATTCAAGACCAAGGATAAAAGTTGATGAGCGCTCTTAAAGCTAGGGTGAACATTTTCCCCAAAATATGAATGTCTGGAACGAACTCTTGAAATGTCGTATTGCGTGTGAAGACTTGCAATTGATTATGCCCCAAACACTGATGGGTTCTATCTTCTCAAAAATGGGTTTGGCTTTATCGAAGCCTCTCTTCAAAATTTATGTCTTCGTGAAAACTCTTGCCCCTATGTTGAAAGGCTGTCTCTTTGCCCCAACAAAATTTTCCCCCAAAAATTTTGTTTTCCATACTTGTTTCAAATGCTGGACTTCTTTGTCAATAAGCTCGAGCAAACTTCTCGAAAGAGGAAGGTACTTTGATTCAAGGGAAACCTGATATCATATCATGTTACCACTCATGAGCTTAATCAAAGATGATTAAATGCATCAATAGCCTTGCATTTTATCAAAAATAAATTTCAAGAATATTTTCGAGAGATTTTTCGAAAATTGACATTTTAATGGACAACGCCTTTATAAATAAATGTTCAAGAAAATGAAAAGTGATAGTAAAACAAAAGGAACGGAATCCTTGGATATCCAATGCTATGGTGTCTTAGACTCGACACCCAATTGTTAATGTTTTGCCTTGAAATGTTGTGGCGATATTTAAAGTATCAAAATTCTATTCAAAATGCTCGGTTTATCCTCATGATTACCGTACTCGCTTGATCCGCTTGAAAACTACTTCTAGTTCTCATATTTGTTTTCTCTTGTAACTCGGTTCGAGAATTCCAATTGTAAGCATGTGCCTTTGTTTGCAACTTAGTCATTAATGTATTTAAGGTGTCAGTGTCTTCAAAGAGACATCACTGATGCTAGGATATCGAACTGGTGGAGGTCTAGCTCCTTATTAGATTTGTTCTTCCCCCACAACTCCATCAGGATGCTCTGAGACTTATTGAATTCCTCGTTCATCTAGGATTTAAATTTTCACCTCTTTTCTTTTTTTCTTTCTTCTCTTTTCTTTTTTCTTTTTTTCTTTTTTCTCTTTAATGCTTTTTATCTCTTAGAATTCTCAAAATCGAATAGATTCACTTTTCAACGGGACCTTCTTATCATTGAACATTATCGAAGGAGTAGTAGTCTTGCTATTCAAGCTTTTTGACCGAAGCGGATTGAAAACAGAATTGTACTTCATCATGATCACAACATTAATTAATTCTTATTTTTTATGTTTCTGAATTGGAGACACAACAAGCATTAAATATCCAAATTTTAAAAAGGATAAGAAAAGGTATATATAAAAAGTGCATCTCTTCATTAAATAAAGAAAACATGATAGAAGCCCTTCACAAAAGGTTATCGCTACTTTCGGGCCAAAGATAGTGAGATTGATTAAAACATAAAGCAAAAAAACTACAAATGCAAGGAAACTGATTCAAACAAACATCTATGAAAAAACTAAATGAGATGCATGAACTTTTTGGCAACCCGGGACCTCTTTCATCTTCTTGAAATACAACCTCTCTAAAAAGCATGCCCCTCATGATTGGGTAGAGAGAAGGTCATTTCCCCCGATGAGCTGAGGTGAATGACTCCGGTGTTCATCAAGTTTTGAACCATCCTTTTAAATGCCTTGCAATCATTGATGTGATGTCCGGTGACTCTGGTGTGGTATTCGCACTTGGCAATATGGTTGAACCATGTTGGGTAAGGAGGTTACATTGGGGCAATATGATAGGGACGAACCAAATTCTCTTTGAGGAGCTTAGGGTACAACTCATTATAAGTCAAAGGTAGAGGGGCAAAAACTTCTTCCTTCCTCGGGGCCCTTTTACCGGATCCTTGTGCATTTGTAGACTTCGGGAAAATAAAAATATTGTTGGTCCTGTAAGTGTGTACCTTTGGACACTCCGAGGGACTCCCTTTTAATGGGGAAGACATCGTATCTTGTAAACTCTTCACACACGACAAAATCTCCCTTTGATTCTCGACCAAAAGCTCATAGAATTCCTCGAGCTTGTTCACCCTAGCTAAAAGGTCTTTCATGCTCTCGAAGCAGCAATGACCCGATGTTAACCTCTCATTTCTCCTAGTCTTCGAAGTAGATGCTCCTCTTAAAGTGGTCTTGAACCTAGCGAAGTTCTTTTCCATGTTGGAAGTCATTGATAATTGTCACGGTGTATCCAAGGTTAATCTTCTAGCCTTATTGATGAATGCAAGATGTATGCTATGGAAAATGCATGAATGCAAAAATGAATGCAAGTGAAGGTGTTGGTCACGATAGTGATCGCCCTTTGATCAACTTTCACTGATTAACTCTTAATATTTATTTTTTCTTTCGATTATCTTTCTTTTTTTTTCTCTCTTTTTTTAATTTCTCTATCATTTTTTTATTCCTCATCTTCTTTCTTTTTCATTTTCTTATTCTCATTATTTTCTTTTTCTCTTCTAATTTTCCTACTTTTTTCGTTTTTAAACCTCTAAAGAAAGCCTCTAATTGGACAAATCACTTAGATCAACACTTTCATGTAATGTTGATGCAAAAATAATGAAGCATAAGTGAATGTACAAGCAAACAAAAGACAAAGCAACCCTGTCTCGTCTTAAAGAACCTAGGTTAACCGCATGGCTCTAATCGGGTAGGTTGACTAGATTCTCTAAATGTAGTTTTGGTTCTATGAGGTTCCCAAATTGTCCTCACTGTCCTCTTCTAAGAGTAGCAAGGCCCCCGATCATCACCCATTATAGGCTCATCTTGATTGAGTTCAATTTAGGGGAACCCTTTCGCTATGCCCCTACGAAGGAACAATATCCTTATGAAAGCAAAGGGTATTCGATCCCCGAAGGTACTTACTAGGCTCATACGAAGGAACAGTATCCTTACGAAAGCGCTAGCGTTTTCCCCCCACTTAAAGAGACAGGTATGAATGCGTTAAGGTAACCTCGAATTAATAAACAAATAATAATTTAATTGTCACTTTATTTTACAACTTCCACAATTAATTAAGCGATATTTGAAAATAAGGCTTGACTCGTTATTTAAAAAAAAACATCCCCAACGGAGTCGC
Organism: Abelmoschus esculentus; assembly: GCA_035048815.1. Lineage (NCBI taxonomy): Eukaryota > Viridiplantae > Streptophyta > Magnoliopsida > Malvales > Malvaceae > Abelmoschus > Abelmoschus esculentus. Next base: position 4,814,187 of record JAUCBN010000065.1, read on the forward strand.
CAACTGTAGCGACCCCTTTTTTCTTAAAAAATAAATTAATAATAAAATTAGTGTGAGGAAAAAAGGGGATAAAAAGGGGGAAACTAGTGGAAACTTCGGGGAAAAAATTGAAAATTAGAAAATTAGGGTTAAAAATAGGATTTAGGTCTTGAAACCCTAATTAGGGATTGAAATTGAAATTCTTAAAATTGAAAATTAGGGTTTCAAATGGAAAATTGGGAATTTTAATCCGAAAAGGGAAAATTTTGAAAATTAGGGTTAGGGATTTGAAATTAAAAAGGAATTTTGAAATTAGGGTTAAAAAAAGGTTGGAGTTGTCAGCGGTCACTTTTGGTAGACCGAACACCGTAAAAACCAGAGATTCGAAATGATTAGGGTTCGAGAGTCAGTTACGATTTAAAATGATATTATCGTTAAAAACCGCCCAAAATTGGCACCTTTATCAAAACCGTTTAATTAATTTAGAATTTTCCGATTTAAAGTGACATTAAATTAATTATTTGTTTAAAAATTAGGATTCAATTTTATTTTTATCGTTTCTTTATCCGAAGGTAAACTCATACACTACCACCACTACGTTTGGGGGCGGGCCCGTTACGACCGAACAAAGACGTATTTAATTAGGTTCATTAATTAGAGAGGTGTCACTTAAGCGAAATAAATGTAAACAAAATGAATACATGTACAAGCATAAGTAAATGAAAAGCAAATAAAAACAATAACATGTACCAAAACAAATAAATAATTAAAGTGCATAAATGAAAATGCATGACATAAATAAAACAAATATGTAGCAAAATAAATACATAAAATGCAATAAGACATACACAAGATAAATACATGCATTGCATAATAAATATAAATGTAACAGAATAAAATATGCAAAACAAAATAAAACAAATATATACTAGAGAAAAATACAATATGAATCAAAATAATGCACCAATAAATATGAATATGCATAATGAAATGAAATAAATAGGTAAATAAACATAAATATAACATGCAAATAAATAAAGAAATATGTAACGACACAGATTCGGATCCGAGTGTCGGTTCAACCCGATGGGTTTGGGCTTCAGTTTTGGGCCCCGAGTTATGTGGTTTTGGGCTTAGGCTTGTTGGGCTTGAGTGTTGTGTTTGAGTTTAAGTTGTGGGCTGAGGGCATGTTAGTAATTTCACAATTATGATGAGTTGAGGAGAGGGGGTTTATTGTGCTGCAGAGAATGAGGTCACAGGTTTAAGCTTTTTCTCTCATCTTCCTCCCATTTCAACACAAGTAAGAATTTAGCCAAAGGTTGGATCTTTGCTTGCTTGCTTTGGATTCTCGTTTTAGAGATGAAGGTACGGTTGTAGGATTGTTAGAGATCTTTTAAAAGAGGTAAATAAGTGAGGGTTTGGTGAAGATGGAGGTTTTGAGGTTTAGGGTGTATTTCGAGTTTGAGTTTTGAGTGCTTTTAATTTGAGTTTTCTAGATTTCCTGGGCTCAAGAATCATCCCAAGGCATTGCTAATCCGTTCTTCATCTTTCTCTTGTAGAGAAAGAAAGTGTTGAGCCATCAACATCCTTTGGAAGAGGAAAAGCTTGAAGAGGATGGGGAGCTCGGGTTGTTGCTGTTTTTGCAAGAGGTTGGTACTCCCAACTCTTCTCTTCATCATTCATGTCATTGTAGTTCTGCATACATGTAGTTTTGTGCTTGAATGTTTGGTTTTAAGCTTTGGAACCGTTAATGGTGGATTACGGATTATTGTGTTTGTGATGTGAAATTGATGTTAAAACACCCTAAACACTCCTAAAAACAAGTAGGAATAGTTTAGGATCGATTAGATTAATTTTGGGAATGATCCTTAAAATTTTCTAAGTGAAACCTACAGTTTTGTGTAGGGGGTATCGATACCGGTGGCCCGTGTATTGATACCCTTGATGGAAAAATAGGCAAATAGGTAGGGGGTATCGATACAGGTTTTGATACCAAACCCTCTAGTGGCATCTTCGATTCGATACCCGTATCGAAGTAGATAATCCCCCTTTCGTTGACTTAAAAATTGGTCAAAGGGTATCGGTACCAGTATCGATACCAGTGTTTTGATACCCTCTTTGGGTGGGTATCGATACAAGGTGTTTCGATACCCCACCTAAGGGTATCGATACCCCTACGAAATCTTGTCAAGATAAGTATTATTTGAGGTTCGAGAAGGGAATTAAGGGTCCTAATGAATCTTATAAACAATGAAACGAATTTTTAACACAATTTTGATGATATTAACCCCGAAAGACTAAGTTAGGATAAGTCTCGACATGTTTTGATGTGAAGATCCTAGGTGGATCACTTGTGTGTATTGAGTCTTTGTGTGGTGGAATCTAGATATCCAAATATGTTGCAACACGTCGACGGCCATCTGATGTAACATTCCGGGTGATGTATTGAAGACCTTTATTCCGAGTGTTGGGCGGCCTCACTCGAAGATGTTCGATGTAACATTCCGAGCAGGGGATTAGTTGGGCAACCTCCATCCCTTATTTTCCGAACGTTGGGCGGCCTCGTTCGAAGATGTACGATGTAACATTCCGGGCATAGGATTTGAGGGCGGCCTCAATCCTGAGTGTAGGATCCCGATGCTGTGTGGACGTGGGCCTCACTCTTGTGTGCTTTTGATGTGACATGTATATGCTGTGTGTGATACTATACATATTTTATGCCATGTGTAAGGCGAGCATGCTAGACCATCATATCATGCACGATATTTATATGCTTTGCTTTACTGCTTATGATATGCATGATGTTGGTCGAGATCAACGTACCCATGAGCTTTTGTAGCTCAACGTTCAAAATGTGTTTTTGTGCGTAGGTTAGGTGAAGCCGATTCTTTTGGAGCACCATCGAGGTTTGGATTTTAGCATCGACTATGTGTCAGAGTACAGTTAGAGATGTAGTGGGCTAGTACTATGTTGAATCCTATATGTAATTGTAACTCTGTTTATTTTAATTTGGGTCGAATGTTTTAAATGATTTGTAATATTTTGGATCTCCGATTACTTTATATTATTTTGGGCTTATGTTTTAACTTAAATGGATTTTATGAATCGTATTTTGGACTTGAGTTGGATTTTATTATTAGACTTTCGAAAGAAAATTTGAAATACAGGTATTGGGCCGGAGGCCCAATATGACATCCGGGTCGGGGTGTTACAATATATATATATATGACATGAACAATAAATAAATAAATAAATAAAATAAGATAAACCAAAATAATCAAAAAGCCACTGGAATGGACTAAAATAAAAGGATTAAAAAATATTTAGACCCCCAAATTGTCATTTCGCACGGAGGGACCCTCTCGTGATAAAACAATTTTTAAAAGAAATTATAACTGGAATCAATGGCCTGATTGAAGTATTTTAAAAACTTTTAGGCACTTGAAAAATGATTTTAGATAGTAGAAGGGTTTAAAAATAAACCTCCAGATGCGGGAGGACTAAAAAGGATTAAAAGGGAAATTAGTCTTGAAATTAGGATGAAATTGAAAAACATTTCAAAACTTCAGGGACTTAAAAAGTGCTTTTAAAATCATGGAAGGATTTAAATGAAGTTAAAAACCCATTTCAATTTAGTCCCTTAGTATAAAAGACAAACTAAAACCGGAAAAGGACCCCTTTCTCATTTTTTAAAATCGAAACCAAAATGATGAGAGAGCTTCTCTCTAATTCTCCAACCATTTCCAGAAACAAGGATGAACACCATGGGTGTTCATCTTGAAAATCCAGAAAACATCGCGACTACCTGGCGGTGGCTGGAGAAATCAAAACCACTTAAAACTCTTCCTTTTCGAAACCAATATCGGAGAAACAACTTCCTTCCCATACATTTAAAAACGATTCCTCCCCAAAATCCAAACTTTCTTTCCTTTTTGAAACAAAAAGAAGAAAGCTCTTTTCGAATCGAAGAGAAAAGAATGGTTCCCTCATACACTGGCTCACCAACAACAACCCTAAAGCGTAAGGATTCTCGCCGGAGAAGGAAACCGAAAAGACGCGATTGACTCTTCAAAAAAACTCAGGTAAAAGAACGGAACCCCTATTTTTCTATGCGAAAAGAAAACTGAAGAGGTAGATACCTCTAAAATAGTTTTGTTCTATTGATTTCTATGGCAGGGGAAAACACTTTACATGTTGTTTGTTCGGTTTAAATAACCGTTCGCTACGTCGAATCAGAAAGGGGAATAAATCATATTTTCCTATTCATTACTCTCTAATTCATTGATGGAAAATTTTTTGTTTTGCGATACACTAGTCTAAAATTTGTTGGTTGGTCTCTGATGCTGCTGCAACATAGGTCGATTATCTCTGAAATTCGGCTTTGTAATTTCTTTATAATGCTATGTGAATATCAGAAATTTTTGGCGAATTGGTTGTAAAAACCTTGTACGATCTGACATTTTTTGTTTGTTCACACATGTACGAATCAGATGGTGATCGGATGAAGTTGAACAGGCAGATGGTGATCGGATGGTGGCCGGCGAAAGTTGAACAGGCAGATGGGCATTCGAAGAGTCTGGAGCGTGCAACACACGCACGCGTGGAGAGTCCAACAGTCAGCGCGTGGCGCATACAGGGAACCGAGGGTTTTCTCTTCTTTGATCTGAGTCGTTGGATCTGGATTTGATCCAACGACTGGAGATGGGAGGCACATGGAACAAAATAAGGGTCGTTAGATTAGGGTTTTGATCGGTTTGAACTATTAAAAACGGGCCTGAGTGTAATTATTTATTAGTTTTTTTTTATTTTAATTTGGGCTTGTACTTGGGTTTCGTAATTATTTTTTGGAATATAAATTAATAAAAGTTTGGACTTACTTATTTATTCAAATTGGGTTTGATTTATATAATTAATTTGTTTTGGATTTTATTTATTATCTGTGTTGGGTTTGATATCAGATATGGGTCAAATAATTATTTAGGTTTATAAATATATAACAATAGCAAGCAATAACAAAAACAAAATAGATACTAATAATATAATAACTTAAAAATCGAATATTTCAAAATAATACTAGTAATAGCAATAATATATAATAATAATTTTTTGTCTTTTTAACTAAAATAATTAATAATATATAATCTTTATAAATTTTAAAAGTATAGCATATATACGTATAGTAAGATTTTTTGATTTGATTTTTTTAATAACATATATATATATATATAATATTTTTGAATTTAGTAATAATAAACAAAAATAAAGCCTGTTATTCAGATTTTAACATAAATTAAAACCGGGTTTTGCACCCTGAATAAAATTAGTGATTACATCACTGATCAGAAAACTTTAAAAGAATTATCTCAGCAAACAATTCAAACACCGGAGCAACAGAAATGGCTTTCAAATTGATTGGCTATGATTTTGAAATCAGTTATCGCCCCGGCAAATTGAATGCAGTGGTCAATGACCTATCAAGGGAATTCACTGCCAATTTTCTTGCTTTCTCTCGACCACTACTTGTGATGCCATGCTACAAGACTTAAAGAATCAATTGTCTTCCGATTCTACAACCCTTTTTGACTATTCATATCAGGTTGGTTTAGTTGTCCATAAAGGTCAGATAGTTGTCCCTAATGGGGCTGCCTTACGTTCTTGTTACTTCGTGAATTTTATAGCTCGTTTATAGGTGATCATGTTGGTGTCTCACACACATATCATAGACTTGCCGTAAATATTTTTGGAAGGGAATGTGATCCGTTGTTCGTGCCTTTGTTCGCGATTATCAAGTCTGTCAACGTATGAAGAGCGACAGTCTTACTCCCGCGGGCCTACTCTGACCACTTCCTATCCCTCAGCAAGTTTTCGTGGACATCGCTATGAAATTTATCATCGACCTTCCTAAATCAAATGGAAAAGAAACAATTATGGTGGTCATCGATCACCTTACAAGGTATGATCATTTATTTGCTTTACCTCGTCATTTTGATAGTCAGTTTATCTCCAAAATCATGGTTCAAGGCATCATCATATTACATGGTGTCCCTCGCTGCATTGTTAGTGACCGTGATAAGATTTTTGTGAGCGAATTATGGAAAGAATTGGCTCGACTTCAAGGTACGCAGATGTGTATGAGTTCAGCCTACCATCCGCAAACGGACGGTCAGTCTGAGGCATTAAATCGTTGCATGGAAATGTACGTACATTGTATTGAGGGTGATAATCCGAATCAATAGGAGAATTATTTGGATTGGATTGAGTTTTGTTATAGCACAGCTTATCAATCGTCCATCGGAATGATACCTTTTAAAGCATTATATGAACGCGATTCTCCTACCATTCTAAACTACATAGAAGGTGGTTCTTCCCATACTCCGCTACATCAACAATTGCGTGAACGTGACTTATTATTGCGTTAACTTAAACAACATTTGTTTGTTGCTCAACAACGAATGAAAGTCTAGGCCGACAAGCCTCGTCGCAAGCTTGAATTTAAAGAGTGTGATTGGGTTTTTGTCCGTTTGCAACCTTATTGTCAACTATCCCTACGATTGCAGACGTAATAGAAGCTTAGTCCCCATTTTTTTAGACCATATCGCATATTACTCCGTGTTAGATCGGTCGCCTATAAACTTGATCTTCCGGAATCAACTCGTATTCATCTCGTGTTTCATGTCTCACAGTTCAAACCTTGCAAGGGACATCCACTTCAGCAGATTACTCCCCTTTCATTCATCGTACCTCTGCCAGACATACATTCGAACCTTGAGGACAAGGTCCTGTCTTCGGAAGGGGGTGATGTTATGAATAACTCAAAGAAGGCCCACTTAACCGGCCTAGAAGATACCAAGACAATGGGAACAACAAACTAGCAGCCAACTACACATTAACAGATTTTGTTTTATTCTAATGCATTAGCTTATAAAAAAACAATGATATGTAGAAAGACATGAAAAAAATTGGAAAATTTTCATATTTCTCTCCAAATTCATTCTCCTTTCTTTAATTCTCTGCAATTCGATATTTTCTGACTTAGTATCAAACAAAGAATCAATTTTGCAAATATCTATTTGAATCCCATTGCCAACAACCAGTTTACTTGGGCCAGAATTTGTTGCATGTTTTTTTATATTAGAAGCACCTAGTGTTAATGAGTTGTACCGGAATCCACCACCCATTGTTCATTGTTTGTGAATGCTAGATTCACTTATGCCTTATCTTCAAGACTATACATAACAAGATTTGCACTGTTGACCTCTTCTACACCCCTGGTAGATCCATTAGTGACTGTAACACCTGAAAAAGATTGGTAAAATTCATACCAACACTGGTTTACTAAATACACATTCTTTCAACACAATTGAAATTTCCATCTAACACGTCCTCGACCATGAAAAAAATTCCTACCACAAAGATGAGCCATACCTCGTTCTACAGACAATTCTCTGAAATGATGACTCACCCTTTTGTTGCATATTATTTACATGAACCAAATTAGCAGTAATCAACATATTCTCTGTGGACATGTTAAACCATGTTATTTGTATTTCGGCATCAATCAACAAGTACATCATAGACTTAAAAGAAAAAGATTCCCTACTTGCAACTATGACTACCATAGAGGTTTAATACTCACGAGGCAGACCATTCAAGATACTCACAACCTGCTCAACTTAGGAGACAAGACTTCCACACGATGCAAGTGCTTCGCACACTTGTTTAATCTGAGTAAGGTTGGATTTCATAATCTCACTACCTTTATTGATGGATCAAAGCTTATAATGTAAACTCATAATTGAAGTAGTGGAACAATTAGAAAAAAGTTTCAGGACAATATTCCAATCCACTACAGTAGTTTTAGCACTTAAAAATTGAGGGAGAAGATGACTACTCATCTTTGACAGCAGCCAAGACACGAAAGCACTATCTTGGGCAACAAACACTTCATAATCTTCATTATAAACTAGTGCTCCATCAGCTCCAAAAATCTTTTCAGGTAGTGGTCCTAACGCTTTAGGGAGAAGCCGTTCGAGACGATGACTATTAAAAATCAAGGGAAAATGTTTCTTCTAGAGAAGGAAACTTGTCTCATCAAGAACCACACTAATTTTTTGTTAGTAAACATCTTGAAGCAGGACCCAAGAGAGGTAATCATAATGCCCTCACTATGCACAGGACCTTCAGACTTGACAAACAATATTGCAAAGCCACAAGGAAGACTCCAATAGACCAAGATCAATTTGGCGAATGATACCATATTAAGAAATCTTTGAAACTAACAATGTCTTACACCGGTGTAAGACGTTGTGAAAATGCAACTTTCCTAAATTCTTTGAATAACACTTTCATTTATTAAGCAATAATGAATTATACAAGAAAGAATAGAAACAAGAGAGTTTATCAAAACAATTAATACTACAATATTAATAACTCATCAAGTGTGCATATTGTCACAGGTCGCGAGGTAAGGTCTGAGTCATTGTCGCAACAAACTTTTCAAGAGGTTTTTGGGCTTAAAAAAACATTAGACTAGCTCGATCTGTAGGAAATGATTATAGAAATCTTATCCATCTACCTATGCGAACATCCTATGTGAACACAAGAGATACTTTCCTTAGATAGCTGAGAATATTCTTAGAATTATACTTTGGGATAAGATAAGATTATTCCTATTTCGTTGATGTAAATCGATAGTAATCGTTAGATATAAAGGTTCTAAACTATAAATAGAGGCCTCTCCACCTCACATTGTATCATCCATCTCATTTATATTCTTTGAGTAATATAAAGATATTCACACTAAATCCTCTAAAGTGTTTTTGTTTTGTTCTTCACGTTCTTTTAGAGTTTTTTTTATAGTCGATCTCAAAATTAGCTTTCACTTAGAACGATCTTCTATTCTAGATTGTCTTGGAAGTTTAATCTCCCATAGTGGGATTTTAGTCTCACTTAGTCTTTTGTCTTGAGGACTCGACTAAGGCTGCACTAGTTAGCTGGTTCAAAAGTTAGCATCATGAAAAGTGATATTAGAGCAAGGCTCGTGGAGAACGGTTCGTGATAGTAAGTTCATGAACCAAGTGTTCAAGTAAGTCACCGTTGGTGATGGCATACAAGAAGAAAGGAATTGATATAGCACAAAGGAGTGATGATTCCCTTGCTATCGAAGGAAGAACCCAGTTTCACATAGACTTTGCAGTGTCGAGTGAAAAGATATGGGCCAAACTTAGAGTTACGCAGTCCAAGAGGAAAAGCCTCATGATTGTCAGGAAAAGCCTCAAGGTGAAGGATAAGAAAAAGGAAAAGAAGGCATATCAAAACTGATGAAAAAAATGGATGAGCTGAGTAATATAGTCAAAGTTGAGGTACAAGCTTTAATGGGGATAGACGAAACTTTGTATGGCATTGAAAAGCCATGGATAGGGATCGATGTGTCTAGGCCATATAAACGATCATTGAAGTTTTTCTAGTGCGATGGTCAATAGTCTAGTTTTGACTATCTAGAGAGGAGGAGTTTGAGGAAAGCCCAGAGTGAAAGGTAAGGAAACCAGTTAATGCGCTTTTGGTATAATGGGACACATAGATCTTATGAGTGCAGAGATCTAGTCAACAAGTCCACCAAGAAGGAGGACAAGATTGAAAGTGACAATGCCTTAAATCTTGGATCGATACTGTAAAATTCTACCAAAGATGAAGGAATTTCCATCATCAAGGTAAGAACACGGCGAAAAAAGTTTTTTCATTGCGAGGGGCCTCATTAGATGGCCTGAGTTACCACATAAAGTCAAGCGATCCAAGATACAGGAAGAGCCAAGGAGAGCAAGGCTTTGAAGCTTGATTAAGTATGTGAAGTTCTATCATTGGGCAATGTGGAAGGTGCATTGGACCTATTAGATGAAAAACATTCAAAGAAGGTATCCAAACCTCCATACAGGGATTGAGTTGATCCAATTGAAGATAACTGCAAACTGGTAGAAAGTCGTTCTTACGAGCAAGGTGTACGAGGCGATTCAACAAGATATGCTTCATGGCGGTGAAAACCAAATAGATTCGTCCATATGGATGGACTACCCAACGCTTGTCAGGTTCTCTTTATGGGAAGCGTTGTCCTTATGTAGGGACGACCAAGTCCAATTCTAAGTTGGGAGAAAGTCAAGATGCCAAGAAGATATCAAGATCATTTCCAACTTCATTTTGAGGTGGCGACAAGGGTGTCGACAAGTTTGATGGAGGCGAATGTCACAGGTCGTGAGTTAAGGTTTAAGTTATTGGCTCAACGAGCTGCCAAAGAGGTTCGATGTAGAGCTTTAGGCTTAAAAATACCACCAGATTAGCTTGATCCATAGAGAATGTTTCTAAAAAGCTTATTCATCCACCTATGTGAACATCCTATTTGAAGATAGGAGATACTTTCCTTAGATAACTAAGAATATTCTTAAAATTATGCTTTGGGATAAGATAACATAAGATTGTTTCTAGGTTGTTGATGTAAATTGATAATGACCATCGGATGTAAGGGGACTCAACTACAAATAGAGGCCTCCCCACCTCAATTTGTATCATCCATTTTATTTCTATTCTTTCAGTAATAGAAAGTGTCACATTCTGAATATTTGAGTCCGTGACAATTGCGTAATTTCCCAAAACAAAGGTTCGGTCAGGCTTGCCAAGAACACCAAACTTGGCAAAGTACATGGAGAATGCTAGAGAGCCTGTTTCGGATATGGTAAGAGACAACTATTTAGATAAGGTTAAGGGAGAAATCTTACCATATTAGAACAGATCAAATATCTAAGGAAAATTTTCTATGAATTGATGTAGTTAGATAAAATTTACTTAGGTGAATTTGTATTTAATTCGGGATAATCTTGGTCATCCATGTAAATTGATCTTGACTATTGGTTGAGTGGGAGCTCAACTATAAACAGAGAGGGAGTAATAATACTCTAAGGCATTTACTCTAGTTCTTCTCTTTTTTATTTATTCTTTAGCCTCTTGTTCTTGTGGCCTATCGAGTAGTTAAAAGTAACAACCTTGTGCTTTTGAAGCTTCCACATCCATCATAACCTTGAGGGTTTGTCCATGCTTTTGTCGAGAAGGATTTCTTGCAAGGAAGTCGAATGTGCTTGTAACACCCTCAACTTAGTTCGGGAGAAAACTGGAATCGAGGAGATGTCACTACGAAATCAAAAAAATAAAAATTTCCAAGATTTAGGTCACCAAAATGTACGATTTGGTCAAGATCATAATAGGTACAAAATTTTCTTTTCATCTTTATTATCATAAATTCACTGGACATTTGACTCAAAGGATACATCATGAGACTATATGATGAATTACATAATGATTCATTTAATTACTTTTCCTTTATAAGATATTTGGCTAATTTATAAAAATTTATAAGAGCCTCAAGGTGTAATATAATTTACAATGTTCATCTTCCATTAAATTTCCTTTAATCAACTCATAGAATCAACTCAAGATACACTCACATATATGCGCAAGTGGTGGAGCCTTGGAGTCCTATGTGTTTATGATACAAGCATACATCTTTTGCCAAGTTGCAGTATTTAAGATGTTGAACCCACAGGGGATGGATACTGACGCAGCAAATTGTTCATGCACTAATAAAATAAAAACAAAAATATATTGATTTGAAGAAGGATTAATCTTAAAAATAAACTAAGTAAATTAAATAAAATAGATATGAGAATAATAAGGCTAGATTGACTACTTTGTAGTGTATAATTCAGTTGCAAGATATTCTTCTCCTGTTAATGCATAAGGTTGAAGTGCTACCTCGGCGGGTCACTGAAGGGTCACCATAGCTGAATTGGTGGTTTATGACTTGTCAACAAATCAACAACTCATAGTTCGACAGAGCAACCTTTATTGTCTCATCCTTATCCCTAATTCGGAGTATTATTGAACGTCATTCCTTGATGATACCTCACAATGTGAATCAATGGTAAACAATAATCGATGATATGCTTCCTTTTAGTCACTGAAATCCTAATTAACTTATCTCTAAACTAGATTAGCCAATACCCAAGAGCAAAGATCGTATTTTCCGGTTTCGTGAGCCTAACTATCCCTAGTCTAGAAAAAATGAATTTTTCCTCGTAAACTTATCTTCCGAGCTCGTATGCAAAGAATATTATGAACCAAGGGAGAATAAACTATGAATCTTGTATTTGCAATAATAAGAATCAAATAAAATTACAACTTTCTTCCACAACTACTCCACAACTAACCTATGCCTTGAGGAAGAATTAGAACATAATGTGTTGTCAGCGACTAAGGATTTTTTCAGAGAATGTTGACTTGCTTTCCTAGGTCTAAGGGATGGATTATATAGGCCAAGTCTAGTTCAAAGTCTCCCTTCGATAGTAGTAGTTTTAGAAGGAATAAAATAAAAATTCATATTAAAATACAATTCTTTATTTTATTTCCTAATTTTGCGCTCTTTGGATTCTTGACTTTTCTTAACTTTGGCCATGATTTGAATTTCCTTCCTTGACTCTGTTTCTTATCTGATATGGCTCACTAGGTTCAGTTCTTTATTCTCTGTAACCCCCTCGAACTAGTCTAGACAAAACCCGACTCGAATGAGCTAAACGGGGAATACCGAAGCTAATCCTAAGACTCACCCCGATAAACAACCCTAAAAATCTTTCTTTTATCTTCTCTAAATGCATTAATTAGATCCAACATGTTCATGCAAGGACTGAGTTCATTTGCAGCGGAAGATTAATGGGAAACGAGTCCTAATTAAACCGAACAAGTTTTAGGGACCTAATTGCTATTTTCCAAAAATTCGTGATCTAAAAAGTGAAATTATGATCACCAATCCTTAACTAAGTATATTTCATGCTTTAACCGTGACCCAAAAAGTACTAGATGCATTTATTCACCTATAGGGCTTAAAACTCATAATCCCATAAGTTTTCTAGATGTCAATTTTCCTAGTTCCATGCTTTTAACACAAATTGAAAGCAATATTCAACAAATTCATAACTCAACACGTATAAGCACAATCAATATGTGAATCAAATCCAAAGACTTTATTAACATAAAAAACATACCAATATGCAAAGTTCAATATTCAACTTCTATGTCATAAGGTTCCTCATAACCATTGCTCCCTAAACTACCTAAGGTTCAAAATATAAAAGCAACATACTTGAGTTAAAATATGAATTAAAAAGCACTAAGAGTTTTCCTTGCTTGCCTGGATGAATAAATCACTTCTTGTCTGCATTACAAGAAAAGAGAGAGGTTAAGCTTACGCTTAGTGAGTAAATTATAAAAAAAATTAACTACTTGTAATGCATCCCATATTATACGGTAAAATAGTTTAAAAACAAGTCATGCTCAAGAAAACCATTTGTGACTCTTATGTCACTAAGATATTCAAAATCCGCAAGTATTTATCACATGGCATACGCCACAAAACTAGTCTTACATGCTTAACAAGCAATGCTTCAAAACCTTTGAGCTCTTTTATAAAACACATGCAATTTACAAATTACACAAAAATCAATAAAATGTTTACACTTGCATTTTTCACATGTTGGTTAAGTGACACGAATGGAGTTACCTCCAAACGTTGGGATAAAAGGACACATGCGAATGACATCATTCACCAATTCACACATATTAACTATCAAAATCTAAAGATCCACATACGAATGGCATCGTTCACAAATTCACACAGATTGACTATCGCAATCTAAAGACCCCACCTTGGTGTCCGGGATAGTTCGCCATACCCGAATGTGATAAGGTAACAATTATATCACACAACAGCACTAGGCTAACCTCTAATGCATCACTCAAGGAGTTTACACACGTACGAATTTTTATAATTATAGTGCACTGTACATCCTATTGATGATCAACTTATCCCAAGCCCATCACTTAATATCCAACAAAAAAAAAACAAATGCTCAAGTTTTATATTAAAAACAATAGAAAAATCACATGAATTCCTCTATTTCATGCACAATGTGCATAAACCAATAAAAACCAGCTTTTACTTATTTTGAAAACAAAATGAGGAATCATTAAAACCAATTTAAAAACAGTCACATGAGCATTTGTTCACATGCATAAATACATATGTACAATTATTTAACAAGCATGACCAACACATAGAAAAATAGCATCATATGGGAAAACAGATTTACGAGAGCAAACGAAAAACTTACTCCGGAGTATAGGAAGGTTTTTCACACCTTATCCACACTCCCAGCACTTTGAAAAAAAGTTAAAACACTGCCAAAGCATCCCACTCTCAAATTCACTCACTGGTAACCGAAACTTATCCGACAAGTAACCGAAAACGTGATTCGGCTTTTCGATCTCCCTCAAACTTGTTCCTCTAACTCTTGAACTAATTCAAGCATCAAAACCAGAGGGTTTAGTGCATTATAACACACCCAAACATCCCTCAAGTCGGACCAATACATGGCAGCCCCTAAAAACACCATAAAACCTAACCGAAACTCACCGAAAACCTCTCCAAACACCCCTAAACCTTAAGTTTGGGATTAGATACTTAAAAGCCATATTAATTACATCTAAACACATCAAAATTCATATATTTAGGCATCAAAAACAGCCATGTAAAACCCTTGAACGAAAATCGAGAAAACAATGGAATTTTTATCAAGAAAACCGATTTTATTAATTCAAGACTTTAAAGATTATTTTGATCAGCCAAGAACATAGGAATTTCATTAAATAACTTTAGGTTTCATAGGTTTGAATGATTTTCACCTCCAAAATTGATCCTACCCCTTTAAAGGTATAAAAACTAGAAAACCCGTAGAAAAACGAAGAGATTTTGATGAAGAAAAATATAAAAAAAAATAAACCAACGAAATTTTATTAAAAAGAATGAATAATTACCTTTAAAAGATAATGAAGAGGTTGCCTTTGAGAATAAGAAACCAAAATTTAAAGAATGGATATTCTTAAAAAGTCAATTTTTGGGTTTTAAATCAAAATTAGAGAATTTTGATTACTTAAGTTAAAACAAGTGGTTAAAGGTTGTTTATATAGGCTCCTGGAAATCCTAGATCAAATAGGATTATGATAATATCAAATTACCTTAAAGATCCAAAATTTTAGCTTAGTTTATAAAATTATCCTCAAGTTTTCAATTTTTATAAAATAGTCACTAATTTCAAAATCTTAGGGATTCAAGGGTCAATTTTAAAAATTTATTTTACCTAAGTCAAATATATATTAAATAAGAATTTTAGGATATTTTTCCGTAATTTATTTTGATTTAAAAATAATTTTTAAGTATTTAATCCCGAACTATACTAAACCGACGAAATTTGTCCACTGGACCTCTAAACCGGCCACAAAACTTCTAGGCCCAATTTTGGGGTGTTACATTCTCCATATATCGTGCACCATATGTTATCTTTACTCTACTGCCACAACAACCAAATTGCTGCCTTGGCCGGTGCTTCTCTACAATTGATCTTTTTCTGTAATTTCTGCTTCCAGCATCTACTGATGGTAATTAGAATCACTAGTAGGTTTATTTCTTGTCTTAAGAAAGAAAACTATCACCATACATATTTTATACCAAATAATATATAAAAGTAACAATTAAGTGCTTGAATGCTCAAATGTAGAAAATAAGCAGAATTATCCAGTATTGCTATTAAATCTGTTAATTACTAGCAATAATCGAGTGGAGAAATGATATAAAATATATGACTTTTATTGCCTCCTCTTTATCCCTAATTCGGAGTACTATTGAAGGCCACGTCTTGATGATACCTCCCAATGTGAATCAAGGGTAAAAAAAATCGATGATATTCTTCCTTTTAGTTGTTGAAATCCTAGTTGACTTATCTCTAAACTAGATTAGCCAATGCCCAAAAGTAAAGAACGTATTCTCCAGTTTCATGAGCCTAACTATCCTTAGTCTAGATAAATGAGTTCTTCCTCGTAAACATGTCTTTCGAGCTCGTATGTAAAGAAGATTATGAACCAACGGAGAATAAACTATGAATCTTGTATTTGCATTAATAAGAATCAAATAAAATTGTAACTTTTTCCACAACTACTCCACAACTAACCTATGACTTGAGGAAGAATTAGAGCATAACGTGTTGTCGGCGGTTAAGGGTTTTTTCGGTGAATGTCGACTTGTTTTCCTAGATCTAAGGGATGACTTATATAGGCCAAAGCTAGGTCAAAGTCTCTTTTTGGTAATAGTAGTTTTAGAAGGAATAAAATACAAATTCATATTAAAATACAATTCTCTATTTTATTTCTTTATTTTTCGCCCATTGGATTCTTGACTTTTCGTTACTTTTACCATGACTTGACTTTCCTTCATTGACTCTTTTTCTTCTACGATATGGCTCACTGGGTTCGGTTCTTTATTCTCAATCTATCGTGCACCATATGATATCTTTACTCTGCTACCGCAACAGCCAAATTGCTGCCTTGGCGGGTGCTTCTGCATAATTTCCAACATCCACTGATGGTAATTGGTATCACTAGTAGTTTTATTTCCTGTCTTAAGAAAGAAAACTATCACCGTACCTATTTTATACCAAACAATATATAAAAGTAACAATTAAGTGCTTGGATGCTCAAATGTAGAAAACAGGTAGAATTATCCAGTATTGCAACTAAATCCGTTAATTATTAGCAATAATAGAGTGGAGAAATGATATAAAATATAAGAATTTTATGCACTTATTAGCAAGCTAGCATGATTAGTTAATAGCCTAAGATAGGTTTATGCATAATTACGATCTATTTAATTGTCTATTAAGGGTTGACCCAAGATTGCTTAAAATACAACATATATTCATTTATTAAAATAGGCTTTCAATGACCAATACATGAAAATTACTTATCATGTATGACATCAATTAATCAAGTCAAACACGTATGTGTATACATAAAAATATTTGTCAACAAAAAAAACATAAATTGTCACCCGATTGATCACTCAATTACTGTGGTATTGCAATCATATATCTTCTTATCAAGCAAAATTTATTACACAAGAAGATATAAGCATTTTCACAAGCAAACAATTACTCAATAAAAAAATTAAACAAGGAATCATTTAACACTATATTGTTCATAATACTTTTAGAAAACTGAATTTCTTATTCATTAAAGAGATCTATCCAAGATATTATGTCTTAATTAACACTATATATGTCTTTTATGAGGCATATATCATATAGCAATGATATTCCATGAACAAGATATGTATTTATTATATTTTTTTTTACAAATCGTACATGATACAATACTAAGTCAAATTAACAATCTTATCACAAATAATAAATTTTTTTATATAAAAAAGTTGTCTTGTTAAGTATTGATTACATAAATTCTAAAGACTTATTTAGGTATCATATGCCATCATTCTAAGAGTTTCTAAAGAAAGCATATACAATAAGCAAATGTCCTAGAAAGTGACTTACAAACCCCAAATCAAGGTAGAACATAAAACTTCGAAGTCCTAAAATGCATGACAATGAATGCATTAGGATTACAATGACCAAGTGAGGTAGCAATGACATGTTATTTATAATATAGTACATGAGATAAAGTAAAACAAAGCATTTCAAGATTACGATCACATAAAAGCTTTCTTGAGATTTAAGTTAGTAATACAAGTCTTGATTATTAATAATTGTTAGGGGTTATCCATTGAGTATCATTAAGATGTTTCTTTAATATGGTAATATCCAATTTCTCATCAAAAGCATTGTAACAAACATACTCTCCAAGAGCCTTGTAACACTTATGCTCACCAAGAGCCTTGTAAGAATTACTCAATATTTACATGATGTCTTACATTGATTTCAATTATTTCATATCTTTTAACATGTTTGCCTTGGATCACTTATGACCATAGATAACAATGGTTCGTAATTGACCAAGTTGGTCCAATAATACATAGTCCAAAGCACATAGAAATGGCTAATATCAAAACATGTCAATCCTATTTTCACATTATATCCAACTAAACTATGACCATTCTCTGTACATCTCCCCCGTTACCTTCTACTGTTGTCAATATATATATCATATAACAGTGGGGCATCCCCCGAGCCCTAGCTCTTAGAACGTAGTCCCGAAACATACCATGTACTATGTCAAAGTATCCAAGGGCATCCACTGAATAAGCAAAATAGATATTTTATGCAAAGTTAGAGTGATTTCATATGAAATAAGTAATTTACTTGTTTCTTTTTTAGTATCTTTTAACACAAGATGAACTTCTAACTCTTCAAGATCTTAAAATTATTGAACTTACAATATTGATATAAAATTTCTTTATTAGTATCTTTCGACTTTACTGGTTAGTAGTTAGCTTCAAGCTTTATGATAACCTATACTCAATCATCCATTACAAATATTGCGTAGTAAGGCATAATGTGTATAGGTGATGCAACGTAACCAAAAGACTTATCAATAATGTCTTGCCATGAATGCATTCACTCATTCTACTCTACGTGGCCATAAGCAAATGCATATGAACTAAACATAGCATATCATAAAACCAAAGGTTAGAATGACGCCATGTCAACCGAGACATATGTAACTATACTCACCTCTTATCCCGATGTTACGGGATACATGAATCCACAATCTACCCCAAGCACCTCATCTAACTCTTCCATAGCATGTCATGTACCTCAAACATAACAACAAGTCATTAAGTATCAATTCAATACAATTAAATATTCATTTTTTAATTATATTCTTGAAAAAGCCCAAGCCACATACAATTGTTCATTAACTTCAATATCCAATTGGAACAATTATAATACTTTATTCATAGATCTCAGACGAGTTTAATCCTACATGTCCACATGTAATATATATCAAATTTTCTTCATCTTTTAAATTTACTTAGAATAGTCCCCTATAGGTCATGTACACTAACTTATATTTAAAACAACCTACTTAACTCATGATCAACAAAACAGTCTACTAGGCAATTTGCATATCATTCACTTAAACTATCATAACTTTAAATCTATACATTAGAATTTCTATTGGTTTATACCATTTTAAAGATAATTAAATCCTATTTAATTCAATATAGGCCTTGAATTTTATTTCCTAACCAATTAATACAGTTTTTAACTTCTTTACAGGGCAATTATAGTTTCCAAACTGCTTACACTACCTAATTTGATTCATTTCTAGATTTTTACTCACAACTCCAAAAGTCATTCTGTTTTTTCCTAGTAGAAATAGACAAATAAAGGATCATTACATATAAATTTCAGCACTTAATTCTACCTACACTTTTTATGGTGAATTTTTAAATTACTGCCAAAAAATGAGAAAATTCTAGGCAGACTTCTCTAGTCTAGTTTTTACCGTAATATTTCCTCTAAACAAGATTCTAACATTGTAATCCAATATATATATATATATATATATATATATATATATTTCTACAAGTTTGTATCAGTCTACACACAGAAGTATGCATATTAAGACAGGGCAGTTTTTATACTGGTTCATACATTCAAATAAAGCAGTCCAGCTCATACTCATATAGTATAGTATATAAGCAACCGATTTCTCTTGTTCTTAGGTCACTAAAATCAACCCTTATGTAACCCCTTCGACCTGATCTAGATGTCACCCGAATCGAACGAGATACACGAGGAATACAGAGACTAATCTGAAGACTCGTACCGATAAATGACCCTAATTTTTTTTTATCTTTTCGAAATGCATTAATTAGATCCTACATGTTCATGAAAGGACTGATTTCATTTGTAGTGGAAATTAATGAGAAACGTGTCCTAATTTAAACGAACAAATTTTAGGGATCTAATTATAAATTTCCAGAAATTTGTAATCTAAAATTGAAATTAAGGTTACCAATCCTTATTTAAGTATTTTTCATGCTTGCACGTAAATATTCAGGTTAAAATAATATCTACAAGTCACCCAATTGCATTATTTAAGTTTAGGGACTAAAATGTAAGCTTCTAGAGTAATATTATAGCTTTTAACAACATTACCTAACAGGAGTTTCAAAACAACTTTCCCTGCTATTGATACTGTAGTAAACGACAAAGGGGTATCGATATAGGTGTTAAGTGTTTCGATATACCATCACTAACTCAGAAGATTGCCTACGCTACAAGCCCGTGTTTCAATACGTCTAAAGGATCGTTCCGATACCATTTGAAACTGTGAAGGTCTTTATCGAAACTAAACAGAATCGTATCTATACGCCTGATGAATTTAATCTACTGTTTCGAAACCAGTTCATGTGGTTTGGATACCCAGGCTTAATTTACCAAAGAATCGTCATGTTTTTGCCTAGGTATCGATACCCTTTGAACAAGTATCGAAACCTCCTGCCCAGAAACAACTATTTACTCAGATTTCATGCTTTAAACGTGACTACAAGTGTACTAGATGCATTTATCAACCTATAAGGCATAAGTCACTCAATTCAACAAGATTTTAAGATGATTGACATCCTAGTTCCATGCTATCAATACAAATTAAAACCAATATACATTAAAATCATAATTAAACATGAATAAGCTCAATTAAGATGTGAATCAAATCCAAAGAATTTATTAAAACAAAAGCAATAAAAAGTTTATATTGCACAAAAATCAATAAAAAGTTTAGACTTGCGTTTTTCATATGTTGGTTAAATGAAACAAATGGAGTTACCTCCAAACGTTGGGATAAACGGAAAAACATGTGAATGACATCGTACACCAATTCACACAGATTGACTATCACAAATATAAAGATCCCACCTTGGTGTCTGGGATAGTTCGCCATACCCGAATGTGATAAGGTAAAAGTTATATAACACAACACTAGGCTAACCTCTAATGCATCACTCAAAGAATTTAAAACACTACGAATTTGTATTTATAGTGCACTCACATCCTATTGATCAATTAACTTATCCCAAGCCCATTAACTTAATAACCAACAAAAAACAAAATCAAATGCTCAAGTTTTACATAAAAACAGTAGAAAATCACATGAATTCCTCTATTTCATGCACAATGTGCATAAACCGATAAAAAACATTTTTTACTTATTTTGAAAACAAACTAAGGAATCATTAAAACCAATTTAAAAATAGTCACATGAGCATTTGTTCACATGCAAATATACATATGCACAATTATTTAACGAGCATGACTACCACATACAAAAATAACATAATATGGGAAAACCGATTTATGAGAGCAAACGAAAAACTTACTCCGGAGTATTGGGAGGCTTATCACACCTTCCCTACACTCCCATCACTTTGAAAACAAAGTTAAAACACTACAGAAGCAACCCACTCTCAAATCCACTCCCTGATAACCAAAACTTGTCCGACAAGTAACCAAAACATCACTTGATCACATCAAACGAGATCACCTAGTTCTTGACCTGTTTCAAGCATCAAAAACTATGGATTTAGTGCTTCGAATCGCACTCAAAAAAACCCAAGTCGGACATCCCCTTAAACCTACCAAAACCTTACCCGAAAACTTTCCGAAACCTATCAAACTTCTCCTAAACCTTTAGTCCGGTATTAGGGAATTCAAAAACACTTTATAAACATCCTAATACATTAAAAATCATCATTTTAGGATTCAAAAACAGTGAGTAAAAACTCTTGAACGAAAATTATGATTTTTGACCCAAAAATTGATTTTTCTAAAATAAAGGATTAAAAATGTTTTTACCAAGCCAAGAACTTGGGAATTTCAATAAAGAACTTCAAAGTTCTAGAGGGTTGATGAAATCTCACCTTCAAAACTGATCCAATTGCTTTTCGGGTTTTAAAACGAAAAACCGATGAGAAAACTAGGATTTTAAAGAGGAAAAAGTTATAATAATTATTCAAAACGAAATTATATGAAAAAGAAAAGTTTTTTACCTTAAAATTTTGTTGTTTGGCTGCCTCCAATGAGTTAAAATAAAAATAATAAAAATATTTTAGGTTTATAGTGTTTAAATATGGTTTTAAAGTTTGAAATCAAGTAAAACTAGTTTTTTGAGTTAAAATAAAATTCTTGGATTTAATTAATTAAAAATTGGAAAGCCTAGATCAGATAGGATTATAATTGGATTAAAGATCCTTAAAGATTCAAATTTTTGGCTTGATTTACAAAATTATCTTCAGATTTTCAATTTTTACAAAATAGTCACTAATTTCAAAATCTTAGGGTTTTAAGGGTCAATTTTCTAAATTGGTTTGAAAAAATTCAAATATATATTTTCTAAGTAGTAGGAGCAATGAGAACCTTATGACCAACATGCTTAAAACTTAGTAATATTTAAACAAACATTGTGCATATCATATCAACATATAAAACAAACATCATGCAAAGCATTAAAGCATATTAAGCAATTACCGTGCAAATTTGCATAGCATAAATATTTATCAATCAAATCTTAAAGTTTTATAAAATTCCCCGAAGATTCGTAAACCTAGGCTCTGATACCAACAAATGTAGCCCTCTCTACCCGTTCTAGACGCCACCCGACTCGAACGAGTTACACGGGGAATATAGAGACTAATCTGAAGACTCGTCCCGACAAACGACCCTAAAAAAAATTTTATCTTTTCTAAATGCATTAATTAGATCCTACATGTTCATGCAAGGACTGAGTTCATTTGCAACGGAAATTAATGAGAAACGAGTCTTAATTTAAATGAACAAGTTTTAGGGATTTAATTGTAAATTTCAAGAAATTTGTAATCTAAAATTCAAATTAAGGTTACCAATCCTTATTTAAGTATTTTTCATGCATGAACGTAAATTTTCAGGTTAAAATAATATCTACAAGTCATCCAATTGCATTATTAAAGTTTAGGGACTAACATGTAAGTTTTCAAAGTAATATTTTAGCTTTTAACGACATTACTTAATAGGAGTTTCGAAACACCTTTCCCCGGTATTGATACTGTGGCAAACGACAAAGGGGTATCGGTATAGGTGTTAAGTGTATCGATACACCATCGATAACTCAGAAGATTACCTACGCTACAAGCCCGCGTTTCAATACGTCTAAAGGATCGTTCTGATACCATTTGAAACTGTGAAGGTCTGTATCGAAGCCAAATAGAACCGTATCGATATGCCTGATGAATTTACTCTACTGTTTCAAAACCAATTCATGTGGTTTCGATACCCATGCTTAATTTCCCAAAAAATCGTCATGTTTTTGCTTAGGTTTCGATACCCTATGAACAAGTATCAAAAAACCCTTCCCAGAAACAACTATTTACTTATATTTCATGCTTTAAACGTGACCACAAGTGTAATGGATGCATTTATCAACCTATAGGGCATAAATCATTCAATTCAATAAGATTTCTAGATCATTGGCATCCTATTTCCATGCTTTCAATACAAATTAAAATCAATATTCATTAAAGTCATAATTCAGCATGAATAAGCAAAATTAAGATGTGAATAAATCCAAAGACTTTATTAAAATAAAAGCAACATTCCAATATGCGAAGTTCAATATTCAACTTCTATATCATAAGGTTCCTCATCACCATTGCTCCTTAAACTACCTAAGGTTCAAAATATAAAAGCAACATACTTGAGCTAAAATATGAATTAAAAAACGCTACGAGTTTTCCTTGGTTGCCCGGATGACTAACTCAATTCCTATTTGTATTACAAGGAAAAGAGAGAGGTTAAGCTTACGCTTAGTGAGTGAATTATAAAACAATTTTAACTACTTGTATTGCAGCCCATATTATACGGAAAAATGGTTTAAAAACAAATATTGCTCAAGAAAACCATTTGTGACTATTACGTCGCTAATATATTTCAAAATCAACAAGTGTTTATCACATGGAATACGCCACAAAACAAGTCTTACATGCTTAATAAGAAATGCTTGAAAACCCTTGAGCTCTTTTAGTAAAACACATGCAATTTATATATTGCACAAAAATCAATAAAACGTTTACACTTGCGTCTTTCACATGTTGGTTAAGTGACATGAATGGAGTTACCTCCAAATGTTGGGATAAACGGAAAAACATGCGAATGACATAGTACACCGTTCACACAGATTGGCTATCACAATCTAAAGATCCCACTTTGGTGTACAGGATAGTTCGCCATACCCGAATGTGATAAGGTAACAGTTATATCACACAGCACTTGGCTAACCTCTAATGCACTCAAGGAATTTAAAACACGTACTAATTTGTATTTATAGTGCACTCACATCCTATTGATCGATCAACTTATCTCAGGCCCATCAACTTAATATCCAACACAAAACAAAACCAAATGCTCAAGTTTTATATAAAAATAGTAGAAAAATCACATGAATTCCTCTATTTCATGCACAATATGCGTAAACCGATAAAAAACATCTTTTAATTGCTTTAAAAACAAACCGAGGAATCATTAAAACTAAATTAAAAACAGTCACATGAGCATTTGTTCACATGCATATATACATATGCACAATTTTTTAACGAGTATGACTAACACATAGAAAATAACATAATATGGGAAAATAGATTTACGAGAGCAAACGAAAAACTTACTCTGGAGTATTGGGAGGTTTCTCACACCTTTCCTACACTCCCAGCACTTTGAAAACAAAGTTAAAACACTGTCAAAGCAATCCACTCTCAAATCTACTCACCGATAATCGAAACTTGTCACACAAGTAACAAAAACATCACTTGATCACTTCAAACGAGATCACCTACTTCCTGCCCTATTTCAAGAATAAAAAATTATGGATTTATTTCTTCCAATCGCACTCAAGAAAACCCAAGTCGAACTGCACCTTAAACCTACCAAAACCTTAACCAAAACTTTCTAAAACCAACCAAACTTCTCTTAAACCTTTAATCTGGGACTAGCTATTTTAAAAACACTTTATAAACATCCAAATACATTAAAAACCTTCTTTTGAGGATTCAAAAAGAACGAGTAAAAACCCTTAAACGAAAATTATTATTTTTGACCCAAAATCTGATTTTTCTAAAACAAAGGGTTAAAAACGTTTTTACCAAGCCAAGAACTTGGGAATTTCAATAAATAACTTTAAAGTTCTAGAGGTTTGATAAAATCTCACCTCCAAAACTGATCTAATTGTTTTCCGGGTTTTAAAACGAAAAAACGATGAGAAAACTAGAATTTTAAAGAGGAAAAAGTTATAATAATTATTCAAAACGAAATTAGATGAAAAGAAAAGTTTTTTACCTTAAAATTTGGTTGTTTGACTGTCTTCAATGAGGGAAAATGAAAATAATAAAAATAGTTTAGGTTTATAGTGTTTAAATATGGTTTTAGAGTTTAAAATCAAGTAAAAGTAGTTATTTGAGTTAAAATAAAATTCTGGAATTTAATTAATTAAAAATTGGAAAGCCTAGACCATCTAGGATTATAATTGGATTAAATACCCTTAAAGATTCAAAGTTTTGGCTTGATTTATTAAATTGTATTCAAATTTTCAATTTTTACAAAATAGTCACTAATTTCAAAATCTTAGGGTTTCAATGGTCAATTTTCAAATTGGTTTGACCAAATTCAAATATGTATTTAAGTATTTTAGGATATTTTTCATAATTTATTTCGACCAAAAATAATTTTTTTAGAATTTAATCTCGAACTAGGCTTAACCAGTTAAATCGACCCACTAACTTCTAGGCCCAATTTTAAGGTGTTACACCTTATACATATAAAAACAAATCCACATTCACCTATACATATATATACATACCTTCATGTTATAAATAGTCATATTTCTAATGAAATAATCTCTTGCTCTACCAGCACAATTCATTGCAGCTTCATATATATGACAATCAATCAATAGATTACAACTCAAAAACTTACCATCTCTAGATTCATATTCATTCGATCACCCCTTTAAATCAATAATTTCATAGCTATAAAATTATTTCAGATCTATCATACAAAAGAATCAAACTCATTCAAGAGAGAAATCAAGAGATTTACCTTCTCCTAAACCAATTTAATCAAAGCTCAACAAGAAACAAGGATGGATGATAATTCAAGGTCTCTCTCCCTCATGTATTCATCCTCCTCTTGGTTGGTCATGGAAGAAGGATGTTTCACTCTTCCTCTTGCCCTCAACTAAATATTCAGTTTTTGATAATTAAAAGAATGATAAATGTCTCTAAAAAATCAGGTGGTTAAGACTTTTTTTTATTCTCGGCTGTGGGAGCATTGAATAAGAAAGGGAAAACAAATTTTCCCTCTTTCTCCTTAGGTGGTTGGTCATGATACCTAGATTGGCCATTATGGTGACACTTAATTTTGTCTTTATTTTACTATAAATTTACATGCAATTCCCAAAGTTACTTCAAGTATTAGGTTTAGTTCTCCAAAATATGGCATTTTCATTTTTCATTGCTTTCAATTCGGTCCTTCATAAGTTCTGGATTTAGTCCAATTGAAATTAGTCATTGTATTTAATTAATGATTCAATTTGACATGTAACATTATTTATTTAGCTTATAGTTCCTTTATGAATCAAGACTCATAATTTAATTCTTTATTAACTAGCTAATTTATATTTAACTCAATTTTAATTCTTTCTACTTTATATCCATTGAGTTATTTAATTGGGTCCAACTGAGTGTTTAGAGCTTTAGTCATATTCTCTCAAATTATAAATTATAACTCACACTGCAAGACTCCTAGCCCAGTTTTAGGGGTATTAAAACTCTCTCCCCGATTAATAAAATTCGTCTTCGATTTTTTTTGTGTGTGTTTAACAAGTCGGGACATCGGTCCTTGTCTTATTTAACAACCCATCTTAAATGTATACTAAAATCTTTTTAAGTTGTTCACCAATTCGGTAACATACTTAAATTTTGGTTTTGCACACCTTAATTCAATAGATTATAATTCCCATAATCTGTTCACTTATAGTCCAATATAGCATATTCCTAAGTCTTGGTTTAGGGTATTAAAATTTTACCCCTTCAAAAAAAATCATCCTCGATTTTCTTCGATGAAAACTAATTTTTGAATACCAAACTCAGAATATTTTCTTATATTCTAAATGTTAAAAATAGAGTGAACAAATCATGTTAGTTGCTAGTTACTAATAGGAAATAGAAATTTTGAACTCTTAGGTGGCATATACAGGATGTAAGTTTATAGTAGGCTTTAGTTTAATCTAAGCATCAGCTAAACCTAAACTCTTATACAAAATTTTTACAACCGCAACCCAGTTCGGGAGAAAACCAGAATCGAGAATGTCACTACGAAATCGAAAAAATAGAGATTTCAAAGAATTAGGTGACCAAAATGTAAGATTTAGTCAAAATCATAATAGGTACAAAATTTTCTTTTAATCTTTATTATCATAAATTCACTGGAGATTAGATTCAAAGGATATGACATGAGACTATATAATGAATTACATAATAACTCATTTAATCATTTTTCCTTTATAAGATATTTGGTTATTTTATAAAAAAATTATAAAATCCTCAAGGTGTAATATAATTTACCATGCTCATCTTCCATTAAATATCTTTTAATCAACTTATAGCATCAACTCAAGATAGACTCACACATGTGCAAGCTAGTGTCACGGGGCTAGACTTTTGAACCAGCTAACCCGTGCGGCCTTAGTCGAGTCCTTAAGACAAGCGACTAAGTCAGCCTGAAATCCCACTTTGGAAGATCAAACTTCCAAGGCATTAAAGAACGGAAGATCGTTCTTAGCGGAAGCTAACTATGAGAATGGCTACGAAGAATTTAAGAAAGAACAAGAAGAACATTCAAGAACACGCGAGGAGAATTTAGAGTAAATGCCAGAGCTTTCTATTACTCTCTCAAAGGAGGATGGAATTGTTGGGTGATTACAAATGGTGGTGAGAGCTCTCTATTTATAGTTGAGCTCTCACTCAATCAATGGTCAGGATCGATTTACACGGATGGCCAGGATTAGCCCGGAATAATTACAAAATCGCCTATCTAAGGAAACTATATCAAATTACATCAATTCATTGGAATGTTTCCCCGGATAGTTGATCTCTCCCGATATGGCAAGATTCTCCCAAATCCTTATCTGATAAGTTGTCTCTTTCCATATCTGAAATGGGCTCTCTAGCATTCTCCAAGTGCTGGGCCAAGTCTTGTGGTCTTGGCAAGCCCGATGAAACCTTGTTGTCGGACTTATGCGCGACTGTCTCGGACCTCAACCTGCGGCCCGTGACATTCTCCCCCACTGAACTTAGCGACGCCCTCGTCGCTTCACTAGAACGATCCTGGGTTGGTCCACCTTGGATGTTGCTACTCGATGCCTCGGCTTGATGCGGTTCCCCCATAAGAAAAACTTGCGTCGGCTCCTGCCTTGTTCGATCCTCTACACCATTCCTCGCATCATCTTGGTGGATTCTCGGTGTCTCGGCTTGCTCATGTCCCCCCATAAGGACTGCTCGCTTTGACTCTTCCCGCCAAGTGATGTCGCGTACTAAGACGCCTTCAGTTACATCTCCTTCTTCGCTTGATTTACCTTGACTCGGACACTCTTGGTCCCGCAGTAAAGTCTTGGGTGTGACCACATTGAACACTGGACGAACTTTCAGACTCGTCAGCACATCTGTTTGGCTCCTTAGAACTCTGAAAGGTCCCTTCCAAGCTTTCTCTTCTCCGCAATACGAGTTAGGTCTAACTTGACCTACACTCCACAACGACGGTAAATCAAAATCAAGAACACTGGAATTGTGTTTGAGATGTACCTTCCTCTCGTTCATCGCATTTACTCTAAAATGGGTCAGCCCTTCTGTCTCCACGAAGCCTGGCCCCCTTTGCATTGAACTTTCTGCCTCAAAGTTCTTTGCACTATGTTGCATCGGCCCTTCTACGAAGTCCGTTGCCCTCGATCGCATCCGCCCATTTGACTTGATGTTTGGAGCTTTCTTCTTGCATCGACCCTTCTTCCTCGAAGTTCGGTGCTTCCTCTTGCGTTGGCGCTTCTTACTTGAAGTCCTTCGCTTGCTTTCCACCTTGCCCATAGGTGGTGTTTGCACAGTCGCTATGTCCCTCTTTGGCTTGGCTCCCTTCGACTCCTTTTTTATTGTAGCCTCTGAAGAAGTGTTCTTCCCATGAACACCCTCGGCAAGCTCCTTAGCAGCCTTCTCGGATATGGCTAACTCTTTTAGCCTTCTATCAATGTAGGCTTTAGCATATTTCAACGGGCAATTTCGCAACTCATGTGGCCCCTTACACTGGTGACACTTTAGTTGCTTCTTCTCCCTTGGTTTGACGGCTTTTTCATTCACTATCTTACCGGGTCTCGACCTTGGTTCAGCTACTTTGGTACTCGTAGTCGCACCTTGGTTCTTACTTGGCTTGCTGGAAAACGCAATCGCGCCAAGTCGCACTACTTCCCCTTGTGGCTCGTCTGGTTCCTTGACGATGGCAGTAAGGCGATTCTTCTCGGGACAGCTCCTTATCAAATGTGGGCCATCACAGAAGTAGCACTTCAATCTTCTGCTCGCCTTCTTTTCTCGCATAGACTTAGTCTCTCCACTCCCACTATCTTTCTTTATGGGCTTGGATGTCTCGGTGCTAGTTGGCTTGTCTCCTGCAAGCTCGGTCAGTAACTGGGCCTCATCATTGGCCTTTGAAGAAACATGGGCATCTCCTTGCTCCGATGCAAGTTCAACCCTCGATCTAAGTCTCGTCAAGAAAGTGTTGAGCACACCCCATTCACTCAACGTTGCCTTGCAACTGAGTAGATCGTTCTTGAGCTCATCCACCTCGATCCGCAAAGCCTTCACTTCGGCTTCACAAGCATTACTCCCTCGAACTGTCTCCAACTCTTTGAGAACACGCTTGGTCTCGTCTTTACGCTTGTCCTCCATGGACTCCAAATGGTTTAGACGGGACTCCAAGACACCTTGAGTTTCCTTCATGCCCCCCATTTCGGATCGAATGGAGTGGACTTGGACTCTCAACTGCTCGGACAAGAAACCGAAGATACCTTGACAATCACCTTTCGTCTTCTCATACGTTTTGTCGATAGCGTCTTGAAATTGCCTTATGATGCTACTTTTAAAGGACTCAAGATCCTGTGTAGTAACACCGTCTCTTCGTCTCGCCATCTCGATAGCTTCTCACGAACTAGCTTGACTGCAACTGCAAGCAGGTTCAACCACAAGTCCCTTTCGACTCGCTCTGATACCACTTGTCACAGGGCTAGACTTTTGAACCAGCTAACCCGTGCGGCCTTAATCGAGTCCTTAAGACAAACGACTAAGTCAGCCTGAAATCCCACTTTGGAAGATCAAACTTCCAAGGCATTCAAGAACGGAAGATCGTTATTAGCGGAAGCTAACTATGAGAATGGCTACGAAGAATTTAAGAAAGAACAAGAAGAACATTCAAGAACACGCGAGGAGAATTTAGAGTAAATGCCAGAGCTTTTTATTACTCTCTCAAAGGAGGATGGAATTGTTGGGTGATTACAAATGGTGGTGAGAGCTCTCTATTTATAGTTGAGCTCTCACTCAATCAATGGTCAGGATCGATTTACACGGATGGCCAGGATTAGCCCGGAATAATTACAAAATTGCCTATCTAAGGAAACTATATCAAATTACATCAATTCATTGGAATGTTTCCCCGGATAGTTGATCTCTCCCGATATGGCAAGATTCTCCCAAATCCTTATCTGATAAGTTGTCTCTTTCCATATCTGAAATGGGCTCTCTAGCATTCTCCAAGTGCTGGGCCAAGTCTTGTGGTCTTGGCAAGCCCGATGAAACCTTGTTGTCGGACTTATGCGCGACTGTCTCGGACCTCAACCTGCGGCCCGTGACACTAGCATGATTAGTTCATAGCCTAAGATAGATTTATGCATAATTATGATCTAGTTAATAGTCTATTAAGGGCTGACCTAATATTGCTTAAAATACGACATATATTCATTCAATAAAATAGGCTTTCAATGATTGATACATGGAATCAAAATCGCTTATTTTTATTTTACGACCATTTTGTTAGTTTTAAAGTATCCATATATAAATGAGCTTCATAGTGAACACATTGGAATTTAAACCGAGTAAAGAGCTTTAAATTTGAGATTAAGTGGTTTAATCAAATTTAAAAGCCCATAATTAACAATTTCAACTCATGTAGTTTGATTCAATCTCATTTTATGGTTGGTTTGTTCGATTTAAAGCGTGCATGTCTAATAGAGCTTTTTAGTGAACCCGTTAGAAATTTAAACGAGTAAAATGCTCTATAAAATTGAGATTAAGTTATACAATTTGGTTCAAAGCCTATAATTAATTATCTGAACTCATAAAATTTGATTTATACTTATTTTGCGATCGTTTTGTTAGGTTTAAAGTGTGTATATCTAATGAGTTTTAAATGAAACACATTGGAATTTAAACCGAGTAAAGTGCTCTGAATTTGAGATTAAGTTGTTTAATCATTTTCAAAATCCTATAATTAACAATTTCAACTCATGTAGTTTGATTCAATCTCATTTTGGGGTTGGCTTGTTCGGTTTAAAGCGTGCATGTCTAATTGGGCTTCTTAGTGAACCCGTCAGAAATTTAAATGAGTAAAAGGCTCTAAAATTGACATTAAGTTGTATAATTGGTTCAAAGTCCATAATTAACTATTTGAACTCATGAAATTTGATTTATAAGTATTTTGCTCATTTAAATTTTATGAGTTCCAATAGTTAATTATGGGCTTTGAACCAAATTGTACAACTTGATCTCAATTTTAGAGTATTTTACTCGTTTAAATTTCTAACAGGTTCACTAAAAAGCTCAATTAGACATGCACGCTTTAAATCAAACAAACCAACCACAAAATGAGATTGAATCAAACTACATGAGTTGAAATTGTTAATTATGGGCTTTTGAATATGATTAAACCATTTAATTTTAAATTTAGAGCAATTTACTCGGTTTAAATTCCAATGTGTTTACTATAAAGCTCATCTAGATATGCATTCTTTAAACCTAACAAAACTTTTGAAAAATAGTATAAATCAAATTTCATGAGTCCAAATAGATAATTATGGGCTTTGAAAAAATTATACAACATAATCTCAATTTTAGAGCATTTTACTCTTTTAAATTTCTAACGGGTTCTCTAAAAAGCCCAATTAGACATGCACGCTTTAAATCAAACAAATCAGCCACAAAATGAGATTGAATCAAACTACATGAGTTGAAATTGTTAATTATAGGATTTTGAATATGATTAAACCACTTAATCTCAGATTCATAGTACTTTACTCGGTTTAAATTTCAATGTGTTTACTTTAAAACTCATTAGATATACACACTTTAAACCTAACAAAACGGTCGCAAAATAAGTATAAATCAAATTTCATGAGTTCAAATAATTAATTATGGACTTTGAACCAATTATACAACTTAATCTCAATTTTAGAGCCTTTTACTCGTTTAAATTTCTAACGGGTTCACTAAGAAGCCCAATTAGACATGCACGCTTTCAATCGAACAAATCAACCACAAAATGAGATTGAATCAAACTACATGAGTTTAAATTGTTAATTATAGGCTTTTGAATTTGATTAAACCACTTAATTTCAAATTTAGAGCTCTTTACTCAGTTTAAATTCCAATATGTTCACTATAAAGCTTATTTAGATATTGATACTTTAAAACTAACAAAATGGTCGTAAAATAAAAATAAATCAAATTTCATGAGTTCAAATAGTTAATAAAAATAAATCAAAATCGAACAAACCAACCATAACTACGCTTTTGTATCCGAATACCCAAGTTCTATCTTTGATATTGATTTACGAAGTTGATCTAGTCAATGACAATGTTGCAGATCAAAATCGTTTAAGTTGAATAAAAATCGAATCAAATTATGTTATTTCAATAATATTGATTCTGATTTCAGTTTTCTTCTTATAAATCAATTTACTAAGTGTGTGTTTTCCCAGGAAGTCGAATGTGCTTCAATGGTCGATCCTTCCTCTCACATATTTAACAAAAACAAAATCTTTACCAACATCAATGTCACGACCCAGGTTTGAGGACTCATTTAAGATTCTCAATTAATTTTCACCGTTAAAGGGTATGTCTTCTCCTAAATCAAATTATATTAAAAATAAATAAAATTAATAAAACAAAAAAAATATCCTAAAATTTTCTAATAGTCTCCCAAAACTCATAAACCCTAAATCTGACTACAATTGCTAGCATTGGTCCCTTTGCTAGTGATAGAATGAAGTGTCATCCCTGCACTGAGCAACCCACATGTTGTTCGTCGTTTGTCTTTTTGTTGTTCGTTTAAAAGAATTATTCGATAATTTCGATGTTTCATACGGTGTCGATCGATTTTCGACAACGGAATGGTGAGAAAATGGTCATTATTGCCTAGTTATCAATGTGGTGAATGATGACGTGGCAATCGGTGACAAAATTTACCCAAATCGGGATTTAGATTTTGGAAAGTTAGGGATTTAGGGGGTTATTTTGTGAAATCTAAAAAACTTAAAGATTTTCTAAAAATTAAATATTTTTTTAATTTATAATATAATTTTAAAATTTTTAGGGGATGACACGTATCCTTTAATGGTGAGAATAACAAAGAACTTTAAATAAATAATTTTATTTATAATATAAAAATGGCATAGGTTAAACATCTATTTGACAGTTAAACTTATTGTAGATAATCAATTAGATAGATACCCAGTTTGTCTAAAACTATGTAAAATAACTGAACCAATATTTTTAAGAAAAATCTATACCGAAACTAATGTGGCAAGTATATGAACTGTTGTGTGATGATTTTGGAACCCCTGTTGCGTTAATGGTGAATAATGCCTCTCAAGGTATACATGTACAACAACATTCGCTCCAAGAAAATGAAAAGTTCTCTTCAGCCAAACAATGAGCTTATGTAGTTTTTGTGGCCGAATGTCTCGGGATTAGCAGCAGATTCTAATCTGATTTGACACTGAGATTGTAGCCTGCTGGATTTCTATTTCAATCAACTTATAGATTATGCAAGTCAATTAACTGCACTTTTAAAAAGCAACAACCATTAGAACAACACAAATGCCTGCTTAACCATGTTAAGAAGTCCAGAAAGTTGCAACACTGCACATGTATTAAAAATGCAAGTCGCCATCCATAGGAATGACAATATTTCATAGGTTAACTCCTCCATGTAACAACTATTGCAGCAGCTATTAGAATATATAGACATAATAAAGTAACTAAGAATTTATATTTGTCTTTGCAGGGTACTGGACTCCTAAAAAATTAAGCGAATGGAGCGTCTATACTAAGAAAACAGGTTTCTGAAATACATATCATCTTTCCCGACCAATTGCAAGATCAGGAGGAAGTGAAGCAGGATCAAGTTCCCAGCAGTCTTTCAAAATATCAGGGACATCATTACCAGAAAGCTTCTGTGCAGGAATCTGATGTGAAAACAATCTAATATCATCTTTTTCAAGCCATCTAATAGCCTGACATCCGATCTCCTGTCTCTTAAATATCGTCTTGAATCCATCAACCTTTTCAAGATATGCCATGCTCAACCCATGAATGTCACTATAGGTTGTTAGAAGCACGACTATCTCGTAGCAGTGTTTATCAGATGAAAGATTTCTTCCTGCTGCACCAACCTTAGCTTCATTATAAACAGCCCAAACTGAACCCTTCCTCGGATAAATCCTATAAAATTCCTTTGCTGCCCTTTCACATTCTACCATGTGAGAAAAGATATCCAAAGAGTTAATGGAACTCCTCTTGCCAACCTTAAATCTCCCACAGGTTACATGAACTCCCAGTCTCTCCCAACCCATCAATCTGTCATCCCCATTATTCTGAAAATTCAACCAACTCATCGACACTTCAAACGGATTTACTGAAAATACTTCCTCAATCAAACCATAATTCCTAGGCATTCCATCATCATCATCATATATAGCCCACACCTGACCTTTTCTAAAATTCCTTTCTGATCTATCTTTATCAAAATCATAGAAATCTGAGTCCTCCACAGGCACAATTTCCATGTCCCTACTCTTGGAATAACGTCGCTTCTCAATGTTCAAATTCACTCTCTTCCTAGAAGTCCCTTGCTTTGTGATCTCTGGATTTTGATTCTTCTTTACACCCTCTTGAGTCTTAGCTTCCAAATCTAAACTTCTTGTCTTAGTTGAGCGTGTCATAATCCCCACATTCACACTTGCTTGTGAAGTTCTCTGATTCTCAATCTCAAAATCTGAACTCTTCCCTGATGCCTTTGGTTTCTCATTCTTTGAAAGGCTATCTTGTTTGGGCTCGTGTGTCTCTCTTTCATTTTCCTTTTCAACTACATCTTTTGCCTTTTCTTTTCTATTCGATTTTTCTCTTCCTTGGTTCACCTTTCGTTTCATTTCCAACTGCATTTCAGCAAGCGTCATGGTCTCATCTGCAACTTTTACCCTCTTTGACTTTGATCTCTCATCCATCTCATCATCTCCCACTTTTGCAGCTACAGACCACGCTAATATCTGCCCTACAGTCCTTGTCCTCCTGGAACCTATGCTCCTTAATCTCCCCACACCCCACTCTCCAACGTCCGCTTCTTTCCCTGCATCACCACTCTCTTTCTCCTTCAAATTCTCACCACTAGTTTTCTTCCTTACGGTAGTCTCGCAACTACCCTTTGCCCCCTCCAACCCAGCACCATCAGGATTATCAATTTTCTCCTCCATCTTCCTCTTAAACCTCTCACCTACAGCAAACGCCAACATGTCTTCCTCTTCCGTACTTTCCCCATGACCATCACTACCTTCTCCATTGACCTCCACAGCTAGAAAGCTCTTCTTACAGCTTGGGCAAACCAAATTATGACCCAAATACTTCCTTTCAAACTTATGCAACAACCTACATCGCGAACACGCAGTCCAAAATGTCTCAGCAACATCACCATTCCCTTCCAA
Organism: Abelmoschus esculentus; assembly: GCA_035048815.1. NCBI lineage: Eukaryota > Viridiplantae > Streptophyta > Magnoliopsida > Malvales > Malvaceae > Abelmoschus > Abelmoschus esculentus. Next base: position 4,850,142 of record JAUCBN010000065.1, read on the forward strand.
TCCAACAACGCTTTCCTCCTGAATCTTAATCCTAAGCTTCATATCATATTCTTTCCTCCTAATCTTATCCGAAAACATTCTAAACCCTTCACCCACTAGCTTAAACGCTTCTTCACATCCTAAAAATTGGTTCTTATCAGGGTGCAAAATCAATGCCAGTTTCCTATACTGCTTCTTGATGGAATTTATGTGGGAAAAGGGCTCTACCTGGAGAATTTTATACCAGTCCGTCGTAGCATTGGATTCGGATGCCGCCTGGAGAATCTTAAAGGCAGTGAGCATTGAGGAGATGCCTTCCAGGTTTGGGCAAAGACGGTGAGCTTTCTTCGCGTGTTTAAGAGCAGATTTCAGGTTAGAATTCCTGTATTTGGTTTCTGCTACTGCTTTCAAGCGTCGTGCTTCTTGCTCAGCATCTGGGTCCGTCATTCTTAGTCAACGAGATTGAGATAAACAAGATTGATGCCCTTGTAGGATGAGAATTTTTTCTTGATGTTTCGAATGCTTTAATTAGGTGTTTTGACTTATTTGTTTGGTAGGTTTTTGTGTTTTGCAAAAGAGAAATCCCATTGCCCATTTATTTTTGGGTAAACTGTATATAATTGCTGAAGCACTGTAAAACACAGTAAAATTTAGAAAAGCTGATTCCACTCGAAAACTCGATTAAAATTTGTTTGTGATGGAATTTAATTTGACCTAAATATGTATTGATTTAAAATAAATCTGTAATAGATTCTTATTGATTTGAACTCGAGTTATATTTATTCTATAGTACCTGTATCTGATATATACTCGACCGAATATGATCTAAAACCGAATTAAATATGTTATTATAGATTCAAAACTCAATTTGTACACAACTGAAATGAATTAAAATTCGAGACTAACTTAATAGATAAACGATATTACTCAACTGAATTAATTTGAGATCCAATTTTACTCTATCTGTTTCAAACCCGACTTGTTTTGAATTCGAATTGTTGTTGATCTAAATTGATATTGACTTTGTTTGATATATTTACCTGACATGTAAATCTACAATATGATGAATTGATGAATTTAAAATATTATTAAATATTAACTATTAATATTTTATCCAGATATTAAGAATAAATAAGGTCACAAATAAATATTAAATAAAAATAAATAAATAAATAATATTATATAAATAATAAATAATTAAAATTCAAAAATATATATAAAAAATAAATAACAAAAGGTGAAGTGTACGGTGAGCATTTGGTGGGGGTTAACATCAGTTACTAGGAATGGATAATGGGAAGTTAAATAAAGTTACAAAAGAGGGGATGCAGAGGAAACGAAGACTCAACCAAAGGTTCTTGAAACTTCCACTCATGGCTTAAAAAGAGGAGGCAGGCCGGTAAAGATGTGTGATATGATTCTAACTACATTTATCATTTCACATATACTTGTTATATCTTGGATTTTTTCCATGAATTATTCAAAGAAAGTATTATCTTACTTCATTATCTACTTGCTCATATATGTATTATATCTTATCATTCATTTGTATGATTTCTACTTGTGTGTGACTTTGCATGAATTTTATTAGTTGCATGAAATTAAATTGCATGAAAAAATAAGCATGCTACTTCATTCAAGCATGTATTGCAACATGAGTTCATTTAAGCATGAGAGTTTATAAGTATGTTAGTTCATTAAATATGTTACGTTTATTAAGCATGCTAGTTCATTTAAGTAAGTTCTAATTTGCATATAAGTTGTATTATTTTAACATATGCTTTTGTGTTATTAGGTGCATTAAATTTGAATAAAAGCATGTTTGAAGTCTTTTGGGGTTCAAGAAATCAAGTGAGAGTAAAAAAGCATGGATTAAAACAACACTTAAAGAGGGAATTCAAGGAGTCTTGTATATTTACTCTACCTGTTCGGTATTTTTGAAATGGATCCAGAACGATTTGAATCTTGAATTCTCTTTCAAGTTTATTCACATATCTCTTATTTTTCCAATGCCTTTTGAATCACATTAATTCAATATCAGAAGCTTGAGATATGATCAATTTACTGAAGACAGTACAGACTGAAATTTTCATTACGGAAATTTTATGCAAGGATGATTTGGATGATTTTGAACCATGGAAGAGTCCTTTCATCTTCATCCAACAGACAAGTCATTGAAGGTCTTCTTTATTCACATATTCAAGTCAATTCAAAGCTTATTTTTATTCATACAAATGAAGACCATCATTATACAATTAATCAAGGCATTCAAGTCACTTCTTCATCATTTTTGGAGGCTATTTGTATTATACATGAAGACAAGCAATGAAGGTAATGCATAATATTATGACATTCAAGAAGGTTAATTAGCTTGAGGATCAACATGGAATTGGAAGAGACACTCCCCTTTTGCTACCAATGTGTCTACATACATCAAGTGTTCATTTTTACCTTCTTTTTCTCCATGAAAGAGCAAGACAAGGTAGCCCAAGAGTCCTTCCACCATTTGGACGAATTATATGTATATTAAGCCTAAATTAAGTCCAAATTCATCACTAATACCTTGAACATTCATCCGCTTAAAGATAGAAGAGAAAACAAAGCATTCATTAGCATTCATCACCATAAAGATGAAACATTCATCTATTCTTGTAAGACTCTTCATATGGTTCCTTTGAACACTATAAATAGGAACTTTTCCTTCATTTTTAAACATCACTTTTGATATAAGAAAACTACTTTGAAAGGTTGCTTTCGGTTTTGTTCTTACGAGAACTCTATCGGCTTCAAGTTAAGCTTGTAGTCTTTATCCATTTCATCTTATTATCGCGTTGGTTCCTAGTTCCTTATAGTTGGTGGGTCACGTGCCACACTTCTACCACATCGAATCCATCATATTATATTGTTGGTTCCTAGCTTCATATAGCTAGTGGGTCACAATCCATTTATCCCTTAAAGTTACATACTCACGCCATTATCATTACATATTCCTAACTTTCCTTTATTTCATATAACCACTAGAACCATCACAATTCCATACAATTCAAAACTTTACCATATCTTTCGTTCCATCATTTTCTTATTATTATTCTTATTTCATCCTTATGCTTTATGTTTATGAAATTATAGCATAACAATTCTTGTGAAATCTGTTTTTACTAGAATCACGATCGGGCAACATCACATAACTCAGACTATACTACCGGGTTCATATCAATGTGGGGAAAAATTGTCATGGCTGTTCCTCTACTTGTTTCTAAAGCATTGGAATTATTTCTACAAGATTTATGTGATCGAACATATGAAATTACTTTAACGAAGGGAGCTAAGATTATGAATTCTTCGGATCTGAAGCAGTGTGTTCATGGCTTCAACGATTTCGATTTTCTCAGAGAAATTGTCGAGCGCTTCCTTATTTCATTGAAGTTTGCGGTTATAAGTGACCAATTTAAATGACTTATCGGACAAGAGCATTGGCACCTTTGATGTTGGAGCAGAATTATTTTCCTCAGTTGACCGTGAAAAACTTTCTGGGAGAGACCACATGGAGTGTTCACGATGACTGCTCTGGAGGGTTTGAACCCTATTCAACCTTGGGCATTGATTGATTTCTGAACTTCTCACGGCAATTTCATTCTGATTGCAAATCATTATCAAGGAGTGTTGCAGTTCGTAGGTAAGTAGCCTTACTTTTGTTCACACAAATTGGAATTGAAAGAAATGCACCAATCGAATGTTTTTATTTATTTAATTTATTTGTATGTTTTTTTAATTAAATTTTATATGCTAATTTTAAAATCATATAGTATATTTGTTTAGAATGACACTTAATTTACACTTAATTAAATTAGAGTCTTTTTAGGGTTAGTCACTTTAACTAAATAATTAATTTTAAATAGGAGAGATAATTATAGTAATGATGACATTTAATCATATACCTTGGATACACTAAGTGGTCAGTGTTTTGACGTAGCATTATGTTAACCAAGAGTGTACTTTGGTATCGCATTCGACTTGTCATCGAAATCTAAAAAATGATAAATAATTTAAGGTTAGAATTAAATAAAATTAATTAGGTAAATGATTAGAAATATCAATAGTATTATTAATTTTATTAAGTGTCTAGTTGGTTGTGTCCGAATCGTTCGGATATTATCATAATACACTTGGTAAATTAATAATTTAATAAGGTTTTAAATATTTAATTAATGGAGCCTAATAGGTTAGAACTTAAAATGAACAAGATAATAATTAGTCATACATTTAAAACCTTCTAGAGCAGAGTTTATATTTCTTTAAATTCGAGTTAAGGTTTCCCATCATAAGACATTTTATTCAAGCTCGTATTTAAAAGAAATATACTTTCTTATCCAAAAGGATATCCTCTTTCGAACGATATTCATCTAACAATGATGAATTAAATTTATATTATTATTCAAAATGCCAAAATGCCACGTGTAATTAATAAGATACCGATCTCGGGCGCTCGTAAGGGTCGCCCTTACACGTAATCGACTCTCGAACCTAAATGTTTTTTAAAAGAAAATCTCTGATTTATGTTACAGTGTCTGACCTACCAAAGTGGTCCGTGGCAACTCCAAGACATTTTTAAAATTCAAATAATACACGTTTTTAATAAAATTTTGGTTTCCATAATTAATAATTAAAAGTGGTAAAAAATCAATTTTTTCAAAATTTACTCGTTAGGCTATTTTCACACCATTTGGTTTTAAAATGGCCGCAATAGCTTGACGACTCCACTGGGACATTTTTTGTGAGTCAAGCCTAATAATTAATTATATGTGGTGTTTTAAAAAATAATATGATTTTCTTCAATAGATTGTTGAATAGATTTTCCGACGAATGAGGGTAGTATTTTCATTGTGTGATATATCTGTCATTTATGCATAAGCTCTCGACCCGAGCTTTTACCCTTGAGTGGGAGTTAGATATAATCCGACGTGATGCTATCCAGCTCCGAGTTTCGGATTTATGTCTACTCACTACAGCAAAACAGGTTTTTAGTGGCATTTTTTTAGTTCTATAGCGGCGTTTTATAACACCACTAAAAACCTTTCCGGTGCATAAAAAAATGCCACAAAAAGTGCCGCTAGAACCAGTGCCGCAATAAGTTTGCGGCGTTTTTGTGTGAAAAACGACGCAATAGGTCAAGAATTTTAGCGGCGTTTGAATTTCCAAACGCCATTAATAATTGTTCATTAGTGGCGTTTTCTAAGAAAAACACCGCTAATAAACTTACTCTTTAGTGTCGTTTATAATGAAAACGCCGCTAAATAACTGATCTTTAGTGGCATTTGTCTTTACAAACGTCACTAAAAATATCATATTTAAAAAAATCAAATATATATTCAACTCATAAATCTCAATTTTTCACTTTACTTTAAATCTACATCAACAAGTCAATGATCAAACACTAAATATATATAAATTCCAAAACTTAACCAATGCTACTAACAGTGGCCAATTGATCTCATTTACAAAAGATAGATTATTTGATTGCTAAAATTATAGAAGCCAAAAAAATTCCAAATAATTAGACCCTTTCTACCTATTTAAACTAAACACGATCTTGCTCAAAAAGATTTTCCCTTCTAGCTGAACATGGCACCTCAGCCTTGACCAAAGCTAGAGTAAGTTCACCCTGTAAAAAACAAAGTTTATATAATGTCAATGTCAAAGCCATATGACATACGGAGCTTGCTGCAGGGATAAAGAGGAATAAGTTCAAAGCTAACATTAAGACATCATTAATTAAAGAGTCCATTTTATATTATCATGAAAAAAATAAACACCAGTACTGGACCTACTAGTTCTAAAACCGAGCAACTTATATGTTTCCTTACTAAAACAATGAAACTTATATGTTTCTGCATTACATAAAATGATAAATTTTTCAGTCCTAAGCGATGGGAGCAAAGATATTCTAAAGTGTTTGAATGATGACAAACTTACTTTCAACATCTTCTTTGCCTTCTCAAGCTCATGAGGATCATGATGGCTAGCATCAAAAACATTCTCCACCTTTTAATGGTATCAATTCAAATTAGAAGCCAACATATAGTATAAATTATCTCAAGTAGATGTGTAACAAAATCAGTCAAGCCAACTCTCTATAAATACCTCTTTTACTAGAGCCTCTGTGTTTAACAACTCAATATCATGGGAAAATTTCTTCGTAATACCATTCTCCATAAATACTTGGAGTACCGTGAATGAAAGATTTATTAGCTCGATGTAAACCATGTCCTCTTCGATAAGATATGCTTGGGTCCTCACCATCCCATCAGATGTCATCTGGAGAAATCTGTAAACAATAGGAGTTCATTATTGTTCTCAATAAAATGTATATGGAAAGCTATCTGCACTAAAATTTCTTCTTTAAGAAGCAGTAGAACCATAGCCAACTTTACATGATCAAAATCGACTCTTCTAAAAAGATACCAAACAAAACCAAATACCAACACACTTCAAATCTTCAAATAATAAGCAATAAGAAGATTAGTATCATAATCCCTCTATGATTTTCCTAGTATAGCTTAGATTGAAAGTATGATAAATCAAAAGACATAAGTAAAAACGAAACCGCTACACAAATGCACAATCAAATCTCGGAGATACTTAGTTGAAAATGCAGTGGTGCTGCTGGATGGTTCTGATCTTTAACAATCAAATCAGGGACAAGTACTAATAAAGATGATAAAATTGCGATGACACTCGATATTAAAAGTAAAATCCATATGAGTCCAAGTAATAAGAAAAATACCATTCAATCAATGATTTCATAGCTATACATGCATGGACTGCTTTATTTTAGAAAAAATCCCGATGAGTTTTTCATGTTCAAGCTCTTTATCCAAACTGTTATCTCCTGAATTCTTTAGGAGAAGATGTTGAAATAAACTTAAATGATTTATTTAGTGAGTCATAAAATTTAGGAGTTATTGAGGAGTTACAAAATTGAAGGCACAAAAGTTAATATGAGAGTTATGGAGTTTAATATTGGAGTTACAGGAGTTACAAGAGTTATGGTTTTTATTAGGTTTTATTATGTAATAATGCCTAGTGTCTATATAAAGGCATTGTCTATTTTTTTGTAAAGTGTGAGTGAATGAGAAGGTGAGAGATAAGAGTGTGAGAAAATAGAGAGCCACAAGTGGTGGTTGTGAGTGAGAGTTGTGGTTGTGAGTGAATGTAGTAGTGAGAGTGAGTGAGTGAATGAGTAGTGAATGTGAGAGTCAAGAGTGTGAGAACCACAAGTGGTGGGGTTCAAGAGTGTGAGTGAATGTGGTAGTGAGTGAGAGCCAAAGAGTGGTGGCTGTAGTGAATGAGTGTGGTGAGTGGTTGAGTGTGGTGTGGTGAGTGTGAGAGAAATGAGTCAGAAGAGATTCAAGGAATAAAAGAAAACTATTTCAAAATAGTATTGTATTTGTCAATTGCCCGAGCAATTTTCATTGTCGGGGTAATTTTATTTTGTGGGTAATTTTTATTCCTGGGCAATTTCATTCAAACTCTATTTAATTTAGAGTCTTCAAATTGGTATCAGAGCCTATGGCGAATATGATGGGTCAAATACCGCTACCACGTCTAACAAAGGCGAACTACGAAAATTGGAGCATTCAAATGAAAGCTCTTCTTGGATCTCAAGATGCATGGGAGGATGTTGAAGAAGGGTTCGAAGAACCAACAACTACCGCGGGATTTACGGCGGCTCAAACCAAGGCATTGAAAGAGGCGCGATTGAAGGACAATGCGGCGTTATACATGATGTTCCGGAGCAACTACTTCAAAAGAAGCGTGGGACACTTTAAAAAAGGTGTTCAAAGGAGCCGACCGAGTCAAACAATTGCGTCTCCAAACACTTCGTGGCGAGTTGGAGAGCATGAAAATGAAGGAATCGGAAAGTGTATCCGACTATATTTCCCGTGTACAAGCCGTGGCAAATCAACTCATTCATAATGGTGAAACGTTAACCGATGAGCGAATTGTGGAAAAGATCTTGAGATCATTAACCGATAATTTTGAGAATGTTGTGTGCGTGATAGAAGAGTCAAAGGACCTTGAAACTCTCACAGTTGATGAACTCACCGTTTCTCTTGAGGCACATGAACAACGTAAGAAGAAAAAGAAAGATGAGACACTCGAGCAAGCACTTCAAACTAAGGCGTCAATCAAAGGCGAAAATGTATTCTATTCTCAAAATTTTCGAGGTAGAGGACATGACCGTGGAGGTCGTGGAAATGGTTGTGGTGGTCAAAGAGGTAGTCATGAAGGATATTATAATGATAAGGGACAAACAAGCCAGCCAAATTGGCGTGGAAGAGGACGTAATCGAGGAAGAGGTGGCCGATCAAATTATTTCAACATCGAATGCTACAAGTGTTACAAGTATGGTCATTATGCGAAGGATTACAACTCTGACAAATGTTATAATTATGGAAAAGTGGGGCATTATGCAAAAGATTGTCGAGCCGATAAAAAGGTGAAAGAGACAACCAACATAGCCTTGGAAGATGAAGTGAATGAAGGCGTTCTCTTAATGGCTAAAAATGAAGTCAACAACGACAATGATATATGGTACCTCGACTCGGGCGCAAGCAACCATATGTGTGGTCACGAGTACTTATTCAAAGAGATGCAAAAGATTGAAGGTGGACATGTGTTGTTTGGTGATGCATCAAAAGTAAAGGTCAAAGGCCGATGTACAATTTGCTACTTACAAAAGGATGGCTTGATAGGGTCAATCCAAGATGTTTATTATGTTCCAGACCTTAAGACAAATATTTTGAGTATGGGGCAACTCATGGAGAAAGGATACTCGGTATTTTTGAAAGATCGAGTACTACTCTTGAAGGATAAGCGAGGGCGTCTAATTGCCAAAGTTGAAATGGGCAAAAATCGGATGTATAAATTGAATTTGAGAAGCGTGTGAGAAAAATGTTTGCGAGTCGATGTAGAAGACAAGGCATCGTTATGGCATCTTCGATTTGGTCACCTATATCATGGTGGTCTAAAGGAGTTAGCAAAAAAGAACATGGTGCACGGATTGCCGAACATGGATTATGATGGTAAATTTTGTGAAGAATGTGTGATTGGCAAGCAAGCGAGAACATCGTTTCAAAAGAAGATGGGATATCGAGCTAAACATCCACTCGAGTTGATTCATACCAACATATGTGGACCAATCACTCCCGAATCTTTTAGCGGTAAAAGATATTTCATTTCCTTTATTGATGATTTCTCACAAAAAACCTGGGTGTAATTTTTGAAAGAAAAATCCGATGCATTTGAGGTGTTCAAAAAGTTCAAAGTGATGGTGGAAAAGGCAACGGGTAAACATATCAAAGCCGTACGATCAGATAGAGGTGGCGAGTATACTTCAAAGGATTTCATGGAGTATTGCGAGGAACAAGGGATAAGGAGATTTCTAACCGCACCATACTCTCCTCAACAAAATGGTGTGGCTGAGAGGAAGAGCTGGACCATTCTTGACATGGTTCAATCAATGCTGAAGAGTAAGAAATTGCCGAGGCAATTCTGGGCAGAAGCTGTGCAATGTGCCGTCTATATACAAAATCGATGTCCACATGTAAAGTTAGATGATCAAACACCACAAGAAGCATGGAGCGGAGAGAAGCCGACAATTTCTCATCTCAAAGTGTTTGGTAGTGTGGCGTATGCACATGTACCGGATCAACGAAGAATGAAGCTCGAAGATAAAAGTAAAAAGTTTATTTTTATTGGGTATGATGAGAAGACAAAAGGGTACAAGCTATTTGATCCGATAAGCAAGAAGGTGATGGTGATTCGTGATGTACGAGTAAATGAAGCAAGCGAGTGGGATTGGAATAATTCAATAGAGATTGTAATGGAAGTTGGAGAATCATCATTTGTGGCACCAACAAACATACCAACAAGTTCTGAAACTACCGATGATGGAGATGAACCACGAGAACCCAAAATGCGAAGTCTACAAGATTTGTATGATTCGACAGGTGAGGTACATCTTGTATGTCTTTTGGCAGATGCTGAAAATATTAGTTTTGAAGAGGCATCACGAGACAAGAATTGACAAATTGCTATAGACGAGGAGATTAAGGTAATTGATGTGGAGTCAGCCTATTGCCGAAAGGAATTGCCAAAAGAAAGTCAGCCTATTGGTGTAAAGTGGATGTTCAAGAAAAACATAGAATTTCAAGGCGAGATTGAACGGTACAAGAAGAGACATGTTGTGAAGGGATACAAACGAGTCAGGATCAAGTTGCAACAAATGCAAGAAGATGATTGGTATGATGGATAGAAGAAACATTTAAGTTCACGGGGGAGTTTTGTTGAAATAAACTTAAATGATTTATTTAGTGAGTCATAAAATTTAGGAGTTAATGAGGAGTTACAAAATTGAAGGCACAAAAGTTAATATGAGAGTTATGGAGTTTAATATTGGAGTTACAGAAATTACAAGAGTTATGGTTTTTATTAGGTTTTATTATGTAATAATGCCTAGTGTCTATATAAAGGCATTGTCTATTTTTTTGTAAAGTGTGAGTGAGTGAGAAGGTGAGAGATAAGAGTGTGAGAAAATAGAGAGCCATAAGTGGTGGTTGTGAGTGAGAGTTGTGGTTGTGAGTGAATGTAGTAGTGAGAGTGAGTGAGTGAGTGAGTAGTGAATGTGAGAGTCAAGAGTGTGAGAACCACAAGTGGTGGGGTTCAAGAGTGTGAGTGAATGTGGTAGTGAGTGAGAGCCAAAGAGTGGTGGCTGTAGTGAATGAGTGTGGTGAGTGGTTGAGTGTGGTGTGGTGAGTGTGAGAGAAATGAGTCAGAAGAGATTCAAGGAATAAAAGAAAACTATTTCAAAATAGTATTGTATTTGTCAATTGCCTGAGCAATTTTCATTGTCGGGGCAATTTTATTTTGTGGGTAATTTTTATTCCTAGGTAATTTCATTCAAACTCTATTTAATTTAGAGTCTTCAAAAGACACTACATATTGATCAATGTTAGATTAGAAACTATATCATGTTAAAAATGAGTCAAAAGAGAAAACAAGATCAATTTATAATAACACTTGTGCATGGTGAATTTAAACTAAGGAAATCAACTCAAGCAGAGCAATCTCTGAACCAAGAATGAAATGAGCATGAGCTTATTTGGGATCTTCCTTGCAATATGTATCAGACCCTACAAGTTTAAAGAAAATAAATCAAAAATTAGATTTCCTATAAGTGACCAACAGCCAAAATTTAAAGGAATATAATTATGAACATTTGAAGCTCACGTCAAAGCAAAAGAAACAATATGGAAGCATATGAATTTGAGATAACATTACTGACATGATAGTCCTCACAAAACTGATAAATGCTGAAGAAAATAAATATACTTGTACATGTGGAAAGCACAATAAACTTTTTATAATCATGAACAAAGAAATATAATCATGAACAAAACTGATAAATATTTGAGCAAATAAATATAATCATGAACATTTGAAGGGAGTTTACCAACGTGGAAATGGCTTCTAAATCACTTGATGCACCCAGACAATGCCCTATCATAGACTAAAGCAAGAAGCAAATCAATAAACCAAGAAACAAATCTAGTAAAATTTGTTTGACTTGTGTGCTATTTTTTAAATCCCATTGACATCAGAAGCAAAACAAATAAAAGTAATAACTCTAAATTTTATAAAATAATCTTAAGACTTATAAATTTACAGCAAAACGTTTGTTATTTAAACTTACTAATGCTACGAGACTGGGAAATATAGCCATCAAAGGGTGGAGGACGCACCCACTTGTAAAGATGAGAAACTAGAGCTTTACCTCTTTTGTAAGGGACCTATACTACCGAATCGATGTCTTATTGTCGCAGTAGACTGTAACGATAGTTAGGGAACCCAGAGTCTAGATCTGAACCCACATGTGTAGAGTAGAAACCTACCCCAAATATAGCCAAACATGGACCATAAGATAAGGCGGTATGCTGCCGAAATGCCATCAAATTAGGATTCTTTTTGTTTAAATGCTTTCTGGTTATTTTTTGTGCAGCATAATATGCTCTCTGGTTATTTTTATGCAACATAAATTGTACTTTGGTCATTTTTCGCAATTTAAATTGTTTTTGTATCAATTTATTTTTGCTTAGATTATTAATTCACCATACTAATATTTTTTTGTGGTGTGTGGGTGAGTTTTGCATCATATAGGATGCATTAGAGGTATCGATTCGAGAGCTAGTTGAATAGGCAGTGGCCATAAACTGAAGGGTTTGATAGACAAGTGGAAGACAATATGTTGAGAAGGACTATATTTGAGAAGACTCAGTACGAGATCAGATTTGATGTTCGAGGAGACCAAGTATCATTAATGCAAGGGTGTTTTAGAAGACCTCAAGAACAATACATGTCTACTAAAATCAAAGGTAATTTGGGAATTCTTGGACAATAACATGAGGAGTCATTTTCGATAAGGTTTCTTTGTTACTATCAATAAGATGATTACAACACCAACAATAGGAAAATATGAGGTTTTGTTGAACCGTTCCAATAGGTGAAAATAATTAGATTTATATTGGGTTCAATATTCGTTCAAGTTTCAAATCAGGTTTAGGGGCAAGTGCGGAGGTAAACGAGATGTGATAGTTAAAAGGCAAATAAAGCGGTTATTTGATAGATAAATTAGTGGCATCGTAGGGGCGTTGTTGATAAATGAAGACTCAGAGACGAAAAGAAAATTGTGTGCTTAGGATCGATGTTCATCTTTCACGAATGACGAGAGTTACTAAAGGATGAAGCTGGGAAATAGAAGAGCAAGTCAAAAGTACTACACGACATGCGGAAAATCAGTTTGCGAGTTTTGAATCAACATTTTAAGTGAAGGAAAACACATCGATAACCAAGACGAGATAATTACCCAGATGATGCAAAGATAGAATTGAGGATTAATTTCAGAATCAGTTATAGGAAATCTCAAATAGATGTAGATTTTGCTAGATAAAGTTGAAGAACCGTTAACAGATTGTCATTGACGTACCAGAATGATGGTCGAACCAGAATGAACGAGTTGATCGACCAAGAAGCTCTAGCCAACTGTCTTCTATCCACAAATTTGCTTCGCTTTGTATTCGATCATTTGGTTAGATGAGTGTTGTCTAATGACTAACTCTTGAAATCGATATCTCTTGCAGTTATACATTGTAGAGTAGATTTATATTTAAGTTGTTTTACATAGTTCTATTAACATATTTTTGTTCATAACACCATTTCGTTATTTTGACAGGTTGACATATTTACATTACATTATATAAATCACTCTTGGGATCAATAATTTACTACATTCATGCATATGTTCATTTTATATTTCATTTCATATCATAACATTAATATTTATCAACATTACATTTTAAGAGGCATAAATATGTTAAGTTTAAGAAATTTCATAAAATTTTTGAAAACCGTTTGGGTAACATGAAAAAAGATTGATCGATCTCAAAATCAAAATACCAGTCATCCAGATAAAATGCAAATACAAGAGATTGAAATGGAAATTCATCTTACACAAGGGTTCAGTTTCAAAGGATTCTTTTTGTGAAAAATAAAAATAACTATATAAAAAAAGAAAAATGCAAAAAGAAGTCGAAAAGAGAAAAGACGGTCAAATTCAATTCAAAGACCTAGGGCATATGTTCACCTTAAATGATACCAAATAGGGGGCAACCAAAGGAGATGTTACATTGATGCTTCAAAAGTAAGAAAGAACTCCGAAAGGAGGTGGATGAAATTCACTCTGGTTTCATTTGATGGATGATAGAAAATTGAATTACAGGGGATCTTGTTGCACCTTTGGGACTGTTGCGGAGTAATGCCCTGAATCATCCTAGTTGCTTTTTAACGCAAGCATTGGTGGTCCTTTGTAAGGGAGACTATTTTAATTTATTTGTCTATGATGCTTTTTTCTTATATATTTTTCTCAAGTGCTACACACTTCATATTCTTTGATTCTTTGTAATGGTTAATATTTGATCGCCCATATAAGTATATATCGTCACTAAAATCTTTCTTCTAGGTCTTGAATACTAATTTCAGGATTTACCTTAAACTAAATTCATAGATCAACTTCAATAATGTGACTCATTTCTACTTTCTTTAGGCCAAAAAGAAAAAAAATAAATGAGTGTTGAAGAATAACTGGAAAATCTCAAATACAAATTTTGAGTGAATTTCCTATCATGCATGTACAGATATCGGCCCAAGACATATGCATATCAAGAGAAGTCCACATAGCACCTCAATTCCATAAGTCTCAAATACCTAATGTATATCTCATATATATATACGTAGTACGACCCGTGACCATAAGCATCAGGATCGTACACTATGAGCAGGGCCCGCGTCCACTAAGCATCGGGATCCCATACTCTAGGATATGGCCCGCATCTACTAAGCATCGGAATCCTACATCCATGCTTGAAATTTTTCATCAAGCATCTTCAAACTGGCCCGCATCCTATAAGCATTGGGATCTTACGTTCGGAAAGTCTTCGATTGTTGTAACACTTTGATAATATATATAAAGGGTGTCCGGACCCGTCATATAATAATATATTATAACTCTAGGCGAATCATCAACACTAAGCAAGGTCCCTAGCTTACCATATCATATCACCAATACCCATTGGGTTTCCATCACATGTCAAATACAAACTGATTTCAATGTTTTTAGCCTATATCACTCAAATGAGTCTCAATTTCTCGGTTTTAGTATTCATTTATAAGCTGAATTAACTTGTAGGAATCCCTGATTTAATTTACGAAACACTCGACTCAACCTTAGAAATTTTGGGTAAACTGCCTAGGGGTATGGAAATGTCTGTCTGGTGGTATTGAAATGACCGATACTGAAATGCTTCCTTTGTGTTTCGATACATTAAGGCAATAGCTTAAGACCAAGGAAAACATACCCGTATCGATACACCAATTTGGGGTATCAAAACAAACCGGTATCGAAATGCCTCCTTGGCGTATCGATACACTAAGAAGACTCCTTTCGAAAAGACCAAAGAAAACCTACCTGTTTCGATACGCCCTATATGAGGTCTCGAAACGATTTGCCACTGTAAAATTTTGTACCGAAACGCGGAAATGGCGTTTCAAAACAATTTTCTTTTAAGCATTAGTTTTCTCTCTATGGTATCGATACTCCAACCAAGGGTTATCGAAATGATTTGCTAATAGAAGTTTTGGTATCGGAACACGGGTAGTGCATTCCAAAATGCCTGTCTTTCTCGCCCTTTTTTACTCTCCCCAAACCTTTTTCATTTATCCTCAAACTATTCCTACACAATAAGGGGATGACCCTAAGCATGTTTACATCCTAAAAACAAAAGTTCATCAACACATAGCAATACATAGCAAAGTCATGAAATGTAAGATGCTAGGGAGTTGAAGGAGTATCAACCTTAACAAAAAACAACCGCGTTTTCTTCCTCTTCAAGGTTTTTCTTTCCCAAGGCTCCTAGAGGGCTTTCCAACTTGTTTTTCTACAAGGGAGAGTTAAAAAAGGGATTAGACAATCTTGGGAAGGATTCTTAGAAACTAAACACACTTTAAAGCTGAGAAAGAAACTCCTAAAACTTTCTTCCTGTTCAAGACTCAACCCCCACTCCTAAACTTCATTTTCTCTCAACCCAATACATTTTTATCTTGCTAGATAGATCTCTCCGAGCTCAGCAACTTTACATCCAGCACCAAAACAAGATTCTTAGATTACCACAACAAAGATTGAATCTTTTTCTCACTTCTTTCCTGCAACCATAGAGGAGGATGAAGGAAGAAGGACAAGATGATCTCACCTCTTCCACTTTTCTACAGGGAAAATTAATTCTCTTCCCCATCTTTTTCCTCAGTTAAAGGCTTACTACTTTGCCTTCCTAAAATAGGGCCCAACTCACAACCCAACTCATCCACTAAAGCCCAAGGCCAAACCCCAAACTCGGGGCCTAAACACCAGAGTCCAACATCTCGGGTTAACCCAACACTCGAACTTGAATCCGGGTCGTGACACCTATGCTTGCTTTTATAGCATGAAATTATATCCTATCCCTTTATAGCCATTGGGGATGTTATGGAGCCGTTAGAAAGTTATAGAGTCGAGCTTTAAATTTTCACCTGCATAGTGATTTCGAAATTTGCTAAGGTTTCAAGAAAAAGGCTATTATGCCTAAGAGGTTTTGAAACCTTAAGGAAAGGTTTCCAAAATTTTATTTAAAAACCCAATTTTTGACTAATAGTTAACTTTTAAAAGTATATTTGATATAGTTACACAAAGTCAATAATTTTATAAATCATTTTGACAAGTTTGAATTGAGTTTCTGAAAATTTATTTCGAGAAATCTATTATACAAATTTTTATAAATTATTCCTTGAAAAATTAAATTTATGTTATATTAAAATCAAAATAAATCTAATAATCTTTTTTTATATAACAAAATATTTAGTAAAAAATTATTTTTGAAAATTTTGTCAAACTTACAAATCTCCCACTTAAGCTCCCCTTAATAAATGTATTTATAAAATCTTTGAAAATTAAATTTTAAATATACTTGTATTCGTTAAGAAGGAAATTAAAGAAAAATAAATTGTTTAATTTCAATTTCTCTCCCATTTTGTTATAGAAAAAAAATCAAGACACAAAAATTTGAAAGGTTAAAACCATTTATTTTAAATTTTAGTATCAATTGATAGAAAAATTTTGGTTCAAATGCTAGATACTTAAAAGATTAAATTTTAGTACTAAAATAAATTAATTTAAAAACACATAAAAATTCAATTTATTCAAGTATTTAAAATCTTTATGCAAAAACGAAAATGATACAATGTGTCTTATATGCATAAAGCACCATAAAATATTATACATTTAAAAAATAGATAAGTAATGTTGCATGCACATTTATCAATAAAATAGGCATCCGAATAATATATAATCAAAGACATTAAGGTTAGAGGTTACACATCTTCTTCACCCAAATAAAATAATATATTCAATTTGTTCATGCATTTTCATTTCTTTATATTGCTCCAATACACCTATAAGATATATTTATTTAGATTTTGGTATCCAAATTGCTTTGAATTCATTTACATTAATTCAATGTCTCTAGTTCCATAAGGAACCCATACTTTTCTAATCCTATGAGATTTTATTTTATTTATAAGACAAGTATGCAATAAATGACCATTATAATGATAATGTGAGCATTTCAATTTGGTTTTCAAAAGAATTTCATTTCAAAAGTCAAGTTTAGAAATCATTTTCGTAAATTTAGAATTCATGGTCTCAAATTCTAAAATTAATTCATCAAAAGTATCTTATAACTCGTTAAATGTATATGAATTTAAATCATTTGAGTTAGAAGATACCTTAGGTGCGTCGAGAACCAAACCATCATCAACCTTTATATTTAAGAGGAGGTTTGCACATGATGTACCATTATCTTTCTTCTCTTTCTTCTTGTTGCCATGAAGTTTCTCAAGCTTCTCTCGTATATCTTTTTCACTTTTTCATATGAAGACTGTTGTGTGTTTAAAGTGCTTCGCAATAGTGCAAGTGTACACGTTTCAAGTTATAGTATATGTAACCCCCTCGACCCGGTCTAGACGCCACCCGACTCGAACGAGCTACACGGGGAATAACGAGGCTAATCTAGAGAATCACCCCGATAAATTACCTTAAATTTTTTTTCTTTTCTTTTCTTTTATCTTCTCTAAATGCATTAATTAGATCCTACATGTTCATGCAAGGACTAAGTTCATTTGTAGTGGAAATTAATGAGAAACGAGTCCTTGTTTAAACCGAACAAGTTTTAGGGACCTAATTATAAATTCCCAGAAAATACTCTAATTGTGAAATTAAAATTGTCAATATTTAATTAAGTATATTTCATGCTTGTACGTAAATTTTTAGCTTAAAATAATATCTACAAATTGTCTATTTGCATTCTTAAAGTTTGGTGACTAAAGTGTAAGTTTTCAAAGTATATATTTCAGCCTTTAACAACATTACCTAACAGGGGTATCGAAACAACCTTTCCCAGTTTTGATACCATCGTAAAAGACAAATGGGTATCGAAACATGTATTAATTGTTTCAATACGCCATCGATAACTCATCCCATTGCCTGCGTGACATGCTCCTGTTTCGATACACCTAAAGGATCGTTCCGATACTATTTGCTATTGTAAAGGTCGGTATTGAAATCAAACTGATGCATATCAATATTCCTGCTGAATTTCATACTACAATTTCGAAACCAGTTCATGTGGTTTCGATGCCCAGACTTAATTTCCTAGAAAATCGTTATATTTTTGCCTAGGTATCGATACCCTATGAACAAGTATCGAACACCTCTGCCAGAAAAAACAAATTACACAAATTTAAAGCTCTAAACGTGACCACAAGTATACTAGATGAATTTGTTCACCTATAGGGCATAAAACATATAATTCAATGAGATTTCTAGATGTCAATCATCCTAATTAATACAAGAATCATATAACATGTGAATACATTCAAAAGTCACCAAATATCAACATAACGAAACATAGAAGCATGTGAAATTCAAACTAAGTACTTCATTAATTCATAAGCATCAAATAAGCATGTCTATAATTTAAACTCAGTAATTCATGGATTCAATAGCATAAGGTCTTTAGCTCCATTGCTCTTTACTACCTAAGGTTCAATTGGAAATAACATACTTCAAATTAAAACGTATCAAATCATAAAATATAAGACTCCTTTCTTCTTAGGACGAGAGTCTCTCTTTTTCTCTATATTGCAAGGAAAGGAGAATGGTTAAGTAATTGCTTAGTGAGGGATGTGTAAAACTAGTTTAAACAACTTGCAATGCAGCCCATAATATACTAAAATCATTTTAGGAGAAAATCAGTTCATGCTCTTAAAACAAATCACACGTGGCCAAAAACGCTACCAAGTATAAAAATTTAGCAAGTGTTTTATTACGTGGAAGAAATCCACAAAACTAAAGAATTACATGCTTCATTAGCAAGGCTTTATAAAACCTTTAACATGTCAAAGTCACACAAACTCAGTTTGCAATTAAAATCAATATAAACTTAACACTTGCGTTTTCACGTGTTAGTACTAGTTATCCGATTAGTCTACTTCTAATCGTTTTGATAAACGAATACTTACATGAAGACATAAATGTCGAATCATGCCACGTATGGGAGTAAACCATCACCATACCACGTATGAGGGCTCTATCACTTACTCATACAACACACGAGTCTATCTCATGCACATGAATGGAATCAATTCCAAACAAGTTTTCCACCTTAGTTTCCAAGATAAGCTACGCTTAAATGCAATACAACACATATATCACAATTCCAACAATAACTCTAATGCATCACTAAGGAATTTACACTCGTATACGAATTTCCATAAATAATAAAAAGTGCACTAACATCCTATCAATCGATCAACTTATTCCTATAACATCATCTCAATATCCAACACAAACAATATGAATTCTCATGTTTTCATATCAAAAGCAGTAGGTAAAACAATAGTTTCCCACTTTCTTATGCTTACTCGCAAAAATCGATAAAATCTCTTTTAGCTTGTTTTAAAAACCAAAACGTAGAAGTATTTAAAATCAACCTAAAATAGTAACGAGAGCATCCTAACACGTACATAATCACATATGTACTAATCTAATACGAGCATTCCAAAAACATTGTAAAACAAGCATATTATTGGAAAACCGATTTACGAGAGCAAACGTAAACTTACTTATGAGTATAGGGAGGTTTCTCATACTTTGAAAACAAAGTTAAAACACTACCGATGTAGCCCAATCTCAAATCCACTCATCGATAACCGAAACTTGTCCGACAAGTCACCGAAACTTCACTCGATCACTTCAAACGAGATCACGTACTTCTTTCCCTGTTTCAAGCATCAAAACTAAGGATTTAGTTCTTCTAATCGCACACAATAAATTCCAAGTCGGACAGCCCCTTAAACCTATCAAAACATTAACCGAAAACTTTCTAAAACCAACCAAATTTCTCTTAAACCTTTAGTCCGGGATTAGGGATTTTAAAAATTTTTTTATAAACATCTTAACACATTAAAAAACATACTTTTCGGATCAGAAAACAGTGAGTCAAAATCCTTGAACGAAAATTATGATTTTTGACCCAAAAAACTAATTTTTCAAAAACAAAGGATTAAAAATGTTTTTACCTAGCCAAGAACTTGAGAATTTCAGTAAACAACTTCAATTTCTAGAGGTTTGAATGATTACTAACATCTAAAATTGATCCAACATACTTTCAAGGTTTTTAATGAAGAAAACAAGTGAAAAACAAAACTTTTTGATAAAGAAACTTTATGAATATTTAAGAAAACATTTTTAATTAAAAAGTTTAGTGTTTTACCTTCAAAAGCTGATGGTTCTTTGCCTTTGTAAGAGGAAAAACGAAATTTAGGAAAAAGGGTTTAGCTTTTGATGAAAAATAATATTTTTAGGATTATTAAATAAGAAATTTGGGTTTTATGATTTAAAACTTGAGTTTTGAGTTAATTAAATAGGCCATTAGAAGATTAGATCAACTAGAATTGCAATTGGATCAAAAGCTCCTTAAAGATTCAAAGTTTGGGCTTATTTTATAAAATTGTCCTCAAATTTTTAATTTTTACAAAATAGTTTCTAATTTCAAAATCTTAGAGTTTCAAGGGTCAATTTTCGAAATTGGTTTGACCAAAGTCAAATATATATTAAATAATGATTTTAGGAAATTGTCCATAATTTATTTCGATCAAAAATCAATTTTTAAGAATTTAATCCCGAACTAGGCTTAACTGGTTAAACCGACCCACTAACTTCTAGGCCCAATTTTGGAATCTAATTTCAAGTTATAGTATTAATAGTTATCGTCTCCATTGCTCCTTCTAGAATCTAATTTCTTGCACTGAAAATAAAAACACAAATTGTTTATAGAATTGATATTTAAACAAAATAAAATAATAGAACAAACAATTAAAGCAAATTGGAATAATCAATAAGAGAGATGAGGCTGGGTTATCCTGAATTATGGAATGATGGATGAGTGAATTCTTCATTGTAAGTGAGTGCTTGCACCACTCAATTGTTTTGGCAATTGGGATTAATTAAATTGCAAAGTCAGTTCATCGAATGTTTGGGCAATTGCAACTAAGGGAATTGCTCGAGCAATTTAAGCGACTATCCTCAAGGTTCGACAAAGCGTTCTTCAATGGTCTCTATTATTCCTAAAGTGAAACTCTATTAATCGTACAATCTTTTATGATACATCCCTACGTTAATCAAAGATGTACAACAACTATCTTGCGCTTCTATTAGTCGTTCAAATCTTGCACTTATCCCTAAGCCAAATTAGTTCTCACGCAGTTGGTTTGAACCATGCATATTCGTTTCGTGAATCTAATTCTCCTGAATCTAGATAAATGTATAATTTATTGTGGTCCTATCCCAATTCTCTCACAAACCAAATAAATGTCAAGAATAAGAAAACCTTAATTAAAAACACAATAAATACTTATTTAGAATTCAAGCTAAATCAATCCATAAAACAAAATCACCTTGAGTTAGTAGTTTCCTACTTGCCATGGATTTAGCTTTTTGTTCTCGTCATGGTGTTTGTGCTGGTGGATTAGGTCATCCATCTATGTTTTTCCTTTATCTTGAGCAACAGTTGTCTGTGCATGTGAAGTCACGAGCATAGCAACACAAAAAATTGATCTAAGATGTCCAATATAATTAAAACTCCACTTGCCTAACAAGAAAATCAAAAAAATAAAATTGGTGAAGGTAGGTGGCAAAGATCATTAGTGGTAGGAAATAATTTCGGCGAGGAATAAAGGAAAATAAATAGACAAAAAATAGGATAACTTCTAGAGTTGATTATGGAATTAATCTCTTCAAAGTTTGAACCATATTAAAGTCTATCAAAATATGTAATCAAATCTCCCTTGATCTTGATTTTCTTTCCTGAAAAGATAAATGCCAATAAAGCAAGAATTATTCAAATAAATATGAGATAATTATTCCTAAAATATAAAAAACCATAATTAAGAAAAGTCATAAAAATATTGAAATTAAAAACAAAAAATACCAAAAATACTAAATATTAAAAAATTTCCAAAATAAAATAAATTGTAATAAAAAAATTACTAAAGAAGAGCATAATTATGCATCTTCTAAAGTAACCCTTTCTTTATCGTTCTCCAAATTGGTGTTGGTGTAGTGCTTCAATCTTTGTCCATTAACTTTAAATTCTCGTCCATCAATAGTGGACTTGATTATCATGCAGCATGTGAAAAAGTTTTAACAACTTCAAACAGTTCGTACCATCTTGACTTAAGTTTTTCGGGAAAAAGCTTCAATCGGGAATTGAAAACAAGAACAATTTGCCCAGAAAAGAATTGTCATGGCATTGCGAAACCAATCAGTAATTTCTCATCCAAGAATTCTTCGTCTACCTCCAAATGATCGTCTTCATTGTTTCCATCTTCTAAGCTTGACAAATTCTCAACCACTTGATTCTCCGTTCCTTTCCTGTCCTTAATTTCAATGTCAAACTCTTGCAAAAGTAAAATCCAGCGGATTAAACGAGGTTTTGTATCTTTCTTAGTAATGAAATATTTAATTTTCGAATGATCAGTATGGACAATCAATTTAGTTCCAATTAAATAGGAATGAAATTTATCAAATGAAAATACTATCGCTGGTAATTCCTTTTCCATGGTCGTGTGTAATTCAATTGGGCGTCATTAAGGGTTTTACTAGCATAGTAAATCACATGAAAGATATTACCTTTTTGTTGGCCTAAAACTGCCCGTACGACAAAATCACTTGCATCACACATTATTTTAAAAAGGTAAAGACCAATCAGGTGGGACAATAATGGGTGTTGAGGCAAGTTGCTTCATTAAATTTTGAAATATCATGTCGCATGACTCATGAAAGTCATAAGTTTTATCCTGTTCAAGCAAATTACACAAAGGTTTAGAAATTTTAGATAATTATAAATGAAACTCCGGTAAAAAACTGCATGACCAAGTAAACTTCGAATTCTTTTAACTAAAGTTGGTGGTGACAATTTTTGTATAACATCAACTTTTGCCCGATCAACTTCAATTCCTTCGATGAAATCTTATGAACAAGGACTATTCCTTCATCTACCACAAAATGAAACTTCTCCCAATTGAGAACTAAATCAGTTCTTTACATTTGGCCAACACTTTTTCCAAATTACCGAGGCAATTTTCGAAGCTTTCTCCAAAGACAAAAATTTTTTCCATGAAAATGTCTAAGAAGTCCTCTAACATATCCGAAAAAATGATCATCATACATCTTTGAAAAGTCGTCAAGGCATTGCACAATTCGAACGACATCCTTCTAAACGCATTTGTTCCATATGGGTATGTGAATATTGTTTCTATTGATCATCTGGTGCTATGGCAATCTGATTGTAACTTGAATAGCCATCAAGTAAATAGTAAAATGGTTTACCTGCAAGACGATCAATCATTTGGTCAATAAAGGGCAAAGCTAAATGATCATTTCTAGTGGCCTTATTTAATTTATGATAATCTATGCAAACTCTCCAACCTGTGACAATTCTAGTTGGAATAAGTTCATTATTCTCATTTCTTACCATATTCATACCTCCCTTTTATGGAACACAATGTAACAAACTTATCCATGTACTATCTGAGATAAGATATATAATACCGACATTAAGTCATTTGATGATTTCTTTCATAACAACCTCCTTCATAGCCGAGTTAAGCCTTCTTTGCGCCTCAATTGACGACATATAATTTTCCTCCAAAAGGATTTTGTGTATGCATACCGTCGGATTAATTCCTTTTAAATCAACAATTGTCCATCTTATGGCCTTCTTATGACTTTTAAACATGTCAATCAATTTCTCTTTTTGTTTTGGCTGCAACTTAGAAGAAATTGTTACATGCAATGAATCATTATTTCCCAAATAAGCATATTTTAATTCCCCTTACAATGGGTTTTATTCAAGACTTAGAGATTGCTCAATAGATGGTTTTGAAATCTTACCTCCCTTTCAGAAATAATCAATTGGTTCAAAGTACTTACTTAGACGACTAACTATCCATTTTGCTTCATGTTGTTCTTTTTCGTTTTGTTCTTCAATTTCATCAGGTTCGACATTGCAATTGCAGAGGCAATTTTCAAGGATATCTTTTTCTACTCCAAAATTGAATTCAGTGGTTGCTTGAATGATCTTGCATTCCTCTTGATCATCAGCATACTTAAGAGTGTGAAAAAAGTTGAGCTTGACTTGTTGGTCATTGACTCACATTCTAATTTTCCCTTCTCGACATCAATTAAAGTTCTTCACATTACTAAAACTGGCCTCACAAGAATAATGGGTGCAAACTCGTCTCTTTCACAATCTAACAAAATAAAATCAACGGGAAAAATAAATTTATCAACCCTTACCAATATATCCTGAATTTTCCCCTCTGGATGAACATAAGATATATATGCAAATTGCAACATCACTGTTGTAGGTTCATCCTTTCCGATTCACAATAGTTGGAAAACCGATTTTGGTATAAGTTTTATTCTTGCTCCAAGATCACATAGCGCTTTTCCAGCATAATGATTTCTAACTGCACATGGAATTGTGAAAATTCTGAGATCCTTTAATTTTGGTGGAATTCGGTTGTGCAACATAGTCATACATCCTTCCATTACAATAATAGATTCAAACTCACCTAACCTTGTTCTCTTAGAGACAATGTCCTTAAGAAACTTTGCGTAATTCAATATTTTCTCTATTTCCTAATTGATTACTAGATGTTTTGTGACTAAAACGTGAAGGTTTCAAGTCAATTTTCAGCTAATAACAGTTTTAACTAACAGGGGTATCGAAATGGGCTTTAATTGTTTCGATACACCTTCGATTACTCGACCAATTCCCTGCGCAACAAGTTCGCGTTTCGATACAACCATAGGGACCGTTCCGATACCATTATGTTACTGTAACGGTTGGTATCGAAACCAATATCAATATGTACTGGGATTTTCATTACTGTTTCGAAACTGGTTCCTGTGGTTTCGATACCTAGGATAATTTCTTTAGAAATCGAACTTATTTTTACCTAGGTATCGATACCCTATGAACAAGTATCGAAACCTCTACCCAGAAAATTATCGATTTCCCAAGGTTCTTACCTTAACCGAAAAACCAAGGTTCACTAGATGCATATAAGATCCTATGGGCATAAACCATGCTTCAAATACTAATTCTAGATGCTTGGTCGCCTAATTCCATATATAAAACACATGTTTCGCAATAGGATTCAACTATAAAAGATCATATTATAACATGTCTCAAAATTCTCATCAAAACTCAATTACTCAACATAGTAAGGTAACTCAAACCAATATATCCAAAAACAGAATTCAAATCAAAGGTTCTCTATTCCATTGCTCTCAACTAACTAGGTTCATAATTTAAGAAAAGCATACTTGAGCTAAAGCAAATACTAAAAATAGGCACGTGCGAGCCTTTGCTTTCTGGTTGCTTCCAACAATTACTTATCTACATTGCAAGGAAAGAGAGATTAAGCTTGAAGTTTAGTGAGGGTAATAAAACATTTAAAACATCATTTGCAATGCAGCCCATAAATACTCAATTTTATCAAAGTAAAACATGTCATGTTTCTTTAAAAACAATGTAATCATGGCCATCTATGCCAACAGTAAAACCAGCAAGTGTTAACAAGTTTATGGCTCACTAGCCAACATAAAGTACCGGTAAAATCCCTTTTAAAAGATATCTCATGCTTTCAAAGCAAAACAAGGCTAACATGTTAATCACCTAGCAATGTCTAAAATTCACATAACACTTGCAATTTCAAATTGAAAACATAAATTTATATTGGTGCTAGTGATCTGATTTGTACTACTCTAAATCGTTAGGATAAACGGGCAACCGCATGTTAGTATTAATCCTAGAGCATGCGCATGTTGATACTACTCTCAACATGAATTATCTCACCTTGGTGCTCGGTGACAGTACTACTCCTATCAACTCGGATATGACAGTACTACTCCTATCACACATCATTAGACTAAAAGCCAAAATGCAACACATAAGGAATTTAAACACGTACGACTTTTGAATATTTATAGTGCACTCTAGACCCTATTGATCGATAAACTTATCACATAAGGTTCATCACTTAACTATCTAATATGTATATAAAAAATCAATGCTCAACTTAATTCAAGACATAATTAAACACATGCATCCCATTATTTTAAGCACCAAGTGCAAAATCGGTAAAAACCACTTTTCTCATGTTTTTGAAATAAAACATTTGGAGAATCAATTATATGTAAAAATCTTTATAAAACAGTAACATGAGCATTAAATCACCATGCATAAACATCTATACAAAAATCATCACTAAGCATGCCAAAATTCATAGTAAAAACATAGAGTAATATGGGAACCTTTGCGAAAACTTAAACGTTTACTTACTTCTGAGTATAGGGAGGTTTTAACGCCTCCCCTACACTCCCAAACCTCTGTAAAACAAGTTTAAAACACTTCCGAAGCAACAACTCTCATAAACCACTCACCCATGACCGTTACTTACTCGCCAAGCCACCGAAACAAACCGAAACACCTTCAAACGCGATCTCCTAATTCTTGTCCTGTTTCAAGCTTAAAAAACAAGGGGTTTAATGCTTTTAAACACACAAAAGAAACCCTCAAGTCGGATCCCTACATAGTAGCCCTTAAATCCTATCAAAACCTAAACCGAAAACTTTCCGAAACACACGGAACTTCACCTAAGCCTATAGTCCATGACTATATATGTTTAAAACATGTTATAAAAACTCTAATAGATTCAAAATCATGAATTTAGGATCCTAAAACAGTGGAACAAAACCCTTGAATGAAAATTAAGATTTTTAGCTGAAAAACCGTTTTTTATGAAATTAAAGGATTAAAACGATTTCTCCAAGTCAATAACCTGGAAATTTCAGTAAAGAACTTTATTGTTCTAGAGGATTGATGAGATCTCGCCTCCAAAACTGATCCAATCGCTTTCTATGTTTTTAAACATGAAAAGGGTGAGAAAATAAGAAAATTTGAAGAAGAAAAGTTGTAGTAATTATTAAAAACGAAATTAATTGAAAATAAATGAGTTTTTACCTTGAAAACTTGTTGAATGGCTGCCTCCAATGAGGAAAAACGAAAATTAGAAAAATATGTTGAGTTTAGGTTAGTAAAAAGGATTTTAGAGTTTAAAATTGGGTTTAAAATGGTCAATACTTTCAAAATTTTAGGGATTCAAGGGTGAATTTTCAAAATTGATTTGACCAAATTCAAATATGTGTTAAATAAGAATTTTAGGTTATTTTTCCTCGATTTATTTCGCTTAAAACCCAATTTTTAAGTATTTTATCCCGAACTAGGCTAAACTGGCCCACTAACTTCTAAGCCCATTTTGGGGGCGTTACAACCCACGTATACGAATTTTATAATTATAGTGCACTCACATCCTATTGATCGATCAAATTTTCCCTATAACATCATCTCAATATTCAATACAAAACAAATTGAATGATCAAGTTTCAAGTTAAAAAACAGTGTATCAAATGTATAAACCGACAAAAACCATTTTTCTCATATTTTCAAAACAAAACCCTGGGAGCATCATATGTATATAAAAATAATTTTAAAATAATCTCATGGGCATTGAAACACATACATATTAACATATGAACAAGTATAACACGAGCATGACTAAACATATTAAAAATGAGGTAGAATATAGGAACCTTTAAGGAAGCAATACTTTAAACTTACTTATGAGTATAAGGAGTTTTTTCAAACCTTACTTAACCCACAAACCTTTGAAAACAAATTCAAAATATGCCAAATTGGCAGCCCTCATAATCCACTCACCGATTTACCGAAACTTGCTTGATAAGTCACTCTAAAACGCGATTCGACTTTCTGATCCCCCTCAAACTTGTTCCTCTACCTCATGATCAGATTCAAGCATCAAAACCAGAGATTTTAGTGCATTATAACACACCCAAACATCCCTCAAGTCAGACCAATACCTGGCAGCCCCTAAATACACCATAAAACTTAACCGAAACTCACCTAAAACCTCTCCAAACACTACCTAAGTCTTATGTCCGGGATTAGATACTTAAAATCCATATTAATTAAATCTAAAAACTTCAAGATTCATGTATTTAGGCGTAAAAAACAGCCATGTAAAACCCTTGAATGAAAATCAAGAAAATAATGGAATTTTTATCAAGAAAACTGATGTTATTGATTCAAGACTTTAACGATTTTTACAATCAGCCAAGAAATTAGGAATTTCATTAAATAACTTTATGTTTCAAAGGTTTCAATGAGTCTCACCTCCAAAATTGATCCAACCCCTTCCAAGGTTTAAAAATAAGTAAAACCGAAGAAAACCGAAGAGATTTTGAAGAAGAAAAATATAAAAAATTAACCAAACAAATTTTTATTGAAAAGATTGGTGTTTACCTTTAAAAATTTGATGGAGTGGCTGCCAAAAAGAGGATTAGTCAAAATTCTAAAAAAATATGTTTATATTTTGATGAAAAATAGTTTTTTAAGAATAATATTAAGTTATTTGGTTATTAATTAAAATTATGGGTTACGGGTTATTAAAATGGTCCCTTGGAAGGTTTAGATCAGCTAGGATTAGGATTGGATCAAAAATTCAAATTTTTGGCTTAATTTTATAAAATCATCCTCAAGTTTTAAATTTTTACAAAATAGTCACTAATTTCAAAATCATATATAGGAATTCAAGGGTTAATTTTCGAAATTGAGTTGACCAAAGTAAAATATATATTAAATAAGAATTTTAGGATATTTTTAAATAATTTATTTTAATTAAAAATAAATTTTTAAATATTTAATCTAGAACTAGGCAAAATTGACGAAACAAGTTCACTAATTTCTAGGCCCATTTTTGGGGCGTTACAAAAAGTCATGTTTTCATTTTTTTTCATTCTTCAAAAAACATAGAAGTTGTTTGGGTCAGAATTGGAGGTAAGAATCATACAATCCTCTGATTTTAAAAGGTTCTTTTCTGAAATTCTCAAGTTATTGACTTGTTAAAAACGTTTTTAATCTTCTAGTTCTTTACTGAAATTGCTAAGTTATTGACATCTAGACTCTTTTGGTCATTTTTCATACTTGAAATATGGAAATCCTGCAGTTCTGGGTAGTTGGTATCGAAACGGTTTCTTAAGGTTTCGATACCCAGGCAAAATAACGAGGGATAAACTGGAAAATAAGCATGGATATCGGAACGATAAGCCATCGTTTTGATACTGTGTGGTAGAAATCGGTAGGCATATCGATACGTTATTTCCTGGTTTTGAAACCCATTTATGCACATTCAAATTGTATAGGAACGAGACCAAGTTGTATCGAAACGCAGGCTTGCTACGCAGGGCATCGAGCGGGATATCGAAGGCGTATCGAAACACTTGATCACCATTCCGATACCAGTTCTAATTTTTCAATGGTATTGATACGGTGGCAAGGGGTTTTGATACCCCTGGTAGTTAATGTCGTTGAAGGCTGAAATAAACTTTGAAAACTTACACTTTAGTCACCAAACTTTAAGAATGCAATTAGATGACTTGTAGATATTATTTTAAGCTAAAAATTTAGGTACAAGCATGAAATATAATTAATTTAATAATAGTATCTTTAATTTCACTTTTAATTCATAAACGTATTTTAATTCATAATAGTATCTAGAAAATTTATAATTAGGTCCCTAAAACTTGTTTAGTTAAAATTAGGACTCGAATTGTATTAGTTTCCGCTGCAATCGAACTTTTTCCTTGCATTAACGTATAGGATCTAGTAAAAGCATCGAGGTAAGATGAAGAAAAAAAGTAGCAATAAAATTACCATACATCAAAGCATAATAAACAAATTTTCATGCATGAAAGACTTATATTGATAAACAAATCTATTTTTTCATTTTATCTTTTTTAGATGCTTTAATTAGGTTGTTAAGTATTCATGCATTTCTCATATTCAATTGCAACGAAAATGGACATCAAAGGTTCTCTATCTTGAACTAACGATAAAAAATGTACAAAATGTAATTTTTGTACCAATAAAATTATATGCATGCTAGTGAAATTTTAGCTCAAAACGATAAGCATAGCTCATATAATTGCACAAATAGGGAATAAAATGTAAAGAATCAAAACTTTATTTCAGGCTGATAACTAACTTACCTAATTGTCATACCGATATGGCCTTCTCTGGTAACGATAAGCCTATGTGGCAGGTGGCCTGTACCGATACTCATAAAAATTGTATCGATACTTGAGGTTTAGTCAAAAAAGTATATTTTTGGACCTGTCGAAGTAGGTGTACCAATACGCTTGTTTTGCTTCAAATAGCCCGTACTGATACTGACCCCTCGATACAGATATCTGATAAGTGCTCAACTCACTATCACTTTTTACACCTTTTATGGGCATTAATCACCGAATTTACACCCACTAGGACCAATGCATGTACTTAATGTGATATATTTAGAAGTTAAGCTCATAGAACTCATATTTACAGAAAAGGCAAGTTTTACTACATTTTTATATATGTGTAGGAGAACCAGTGCCGCGACAACAACATGGCCGAGGCAGTGCCGCGACAACAACATGGCCGCGACAACAACCGTTGCCGGGGATTGACAACTAACTTGTTTCTTTTTATTTTTATTTTACTTTTGTTTTTCTTGGTGTATGACCAGGGCCAACCCAACCTACCCTTTGTACGAATTAGACCCAGAGATCGAACGAACAAGGCAAAGGTTGAGGAGACAAATCCAAGAAGCTATGGCAGATCACCCAGCAGGACAAAACTTACCTGCCGGTAATGGAGGTCTTCCGCCGCCACCAGGGCCGCGGAAGCTCACTGTCAGAGACTTCCTGGAAGAGGATTTAAATGGATTAAACTCAGGATTCGTTACACCGGAGATAGAATTTGCCTACTTTGAACTGAAACCTGTCACGTTCAATATGCTTAACACTTCTTTTCGACAGGCAGATGACGAACCTATGTACGAGGCATGGGAGCGCTATAGGGAGTTATTGCACAAGTGTCCTTTGCATGGATTTCCCTTATGGACACAAGTGACCATGTTTTATAATGCCACGAATGCCCCAACAAGGATGATGTTAGATGCCTCAGCAAACGGAACACTCCTTGATAAACCACCCGAGGAAGCTATTGAGATATTGAACAAACTCGCAAAGAACGATTTTCAATTCCCTACATCTAGGCGAGGAGTAAGACGCCAAGTCACGGTGAATGAGTTAGACACATCAAATTCAGTGGCAGCACAATTGGCCTCTCTTACAAAGATGGTGCAAAATTTGCAATTACAACAAAATACCCGTGAGGTTAAGGTAATTGATTCGTATTGTGATTTATGTGGAGGTAACCACAGTTCCTCTGAGTGTATGAATCAAGAAACCGGTATGTATGTTGGAAACTACAATCGAACCAACATGATGTCCAACACATACAATCCCTCATGGAAGAGGCATCCAAACCTATCATGGAACAACCCTAACAATGCAATAAACCCAACCACCCAACCTTCAGGATTCCAGCAACCGATGCAACATCTGCCGCCGCCGCAGGTCCAACAGCCATTGCCGCAGCAGCAGATACAACAACAACTGGTAAGTTCGTTGGAGAACACGCTTAAAGCCTTTATGATGAAAACAGAGTCATACATGGCAGAGAACATTAATTTCATCAAAAGGACAGATGTTTTATGAATAAAACTGAGATGAGGTTGCAGAATCAAGAAGTGGCCATTAAAACGCTAGAAACCCAGGTTGGGCAGTTTACTCAAAATATAAACACTAGACCACAAGGAGGACTACCTAGCAATACTGAAGTTGCTAAGGTAATGGGCCATGAACAGTGTAAAGCAATCACTACCAGGAGTGGTCTACAGCTGAAGGAAAAGAGTCCAGCAAGCCAAAATCCCTCAGCGGATCCAGCAAAAGAGGAGGCTGAGCAAACTGATTCTGATAACACTGCCCTGGCAGAAAACACAGCAGCTCCTGAACAGCCTGCCGAGACAACAACAACCCTAGTGGTGCCAGGTATTAAATTCTAAACTAAAGAAACCCTGGATGAGATGAGACCACCACCACCTTTCCCACAAAGGTTGAAAAAGCAAAATCAGGACCAACAATTTAAGAAATTCCTTGACATCTTAAAGCAAGTCCACATTAACATACCATTCGTAGAGGCAATTGAAAAAATGCCTAATTATGCCAAGTTCTTAAAAGACATGGTGTCCAAGAGAAAACGAATAGGTGAGTTTGAAACAGTTGCTGCTACCGAGGGATGCATGGCAATGCTACACAATCGCATGCCACCAAAATTGAAGGATCCTGGTTGCTTTATCATACCTTGTGCAATAGGTAAAAATTATGAAGGTAAGGCCCTATGCGACCTTGGAGCAAGCATCAATCTAATGCCCAAATCTGTCTTTCAAAAGCTTGGAATAGGAAGGGCGAAACCTACAACGATTATGCTCCAACTAGCGGATGGATCATATGTGCAACCCGAAGGCAAAATCGAGGACATACTGGTAAGAGTCGATAAGTTTATTTTTCCTGCTGATTTTCTTGTCCTTGATTGTGAAGCAGATGATAATGCACCGATCATCTTGGGGAGACCTTTCCTTGCAACTGGACGCACTTTAATTGATGTGGAAAAATGAGAATTGACAATGAGGGTTAATGACCAACAAGTCAAACTCAATGCATTCCACAACTTAAAAAAATATGATGATCCAGAAGAGTGCAAGGCCATCCACACAGTAGACACCAAAATATCCTGCCTTGGCAGCATGCTCGGCAGATTATTTGGCAAAAAGATTAAGCCCAAGGTGGATGGACACACAACAAAAGGGAGTGGCCCACAACCGATTTATAATTCTGGCTAACAAGAGAGAATCATCTTGGGAGATGCATTTGCATGCACTCCACCAGTAACATGATCTCCTCTATTTTCTTTATTATTATTATATTAGGATTAGTTTAATTTTATTTTACTAATTTGTTTTTGCTTTAAGTACTTTCCTTTTTGTGTGTTTAATTTTTATTAAGCAAGAATAAAGGAGAAATAGTTCACAGCAGGAACTCTGCCGAGGCAGAAAACAGTGCCACAGCCGCAGCAGTTTCAACAGGCAAAACAGTGTAACGGCTAGTCTACCGTGATTTCTGCCGCGGCAGAAAAGGAAACAACAGTAAAGAGTAACGGCTACAAAACGGCTAGTGGTTTCAAACGGTCACAAGGCCGAGGCCTATATAAGCAACCCTCTCCTCTTGAACCATTCACTCTTGCATTCTTGTTTTCTTTAGAATTCTTAACAATCTTGCTCTCACAATACTCTCTGCCTACTGACAATTTTTCGTGAAATTCCCAGATCCTTTCTAAGGAAATCTCCAAGAAATCAATCTCTCACAATCTTGATGGCCACTTACAAGCGATTTGCTCCAACCAATTTTGAAGACCGCTTCAACCGATCTTTCATTGCCCGACAATTGTGGGAAGAACAAGGTTTTCAACATTCGGATGATGAAAACTATGACATCGAGCATTATCTCTCTGACAGAATCAAGTACCACGATTGGGAAATTTTCTATCTCCAACCTGCCCAGGCGAATGCTACCATCGTGCGAGAATTCTATGCGCACGGGCCCAGTAAAGATTCCCTCTTTGTTCACTGCCACGGCAGGTCTGTCCAGTTAGATACCGAGACCATCAACGATTTCTACGGCCTCACTCCGAACAGTGATGTTCACGCTGAATTCTTGGAAGACATCACTGCCGAGGATTATGAGTTGATCAAAGACGACCTTTTTTACGTGAATACTCCATGGGAAACCGGTACCCATCGAGGATCTGTAACAAGGCAAAGCCTAAAGCCCGAGTCCAAACTGTGGAACACCTTTGTCAAGCGACGCCTCATCCCCACATCCCACAACAGCACGGTGGACCGGAAACGATTGGTGCTTATCCAATCGATCATCAACAAAAGAACCATCAATGTCGGAGAGATCATCTTACGTGAAATTCACGAATGCGGTAAGAAGGATAGAGGACCATTATATTTCCCATGTTTGATCACTGGTTTGTGTGTTGCCGCAGGTGTACCAATAGAAGATACTGACGAATACACTCCCCAAAGGCGAGGATGGACCAGAGACTTTTGTCACAAAGTCATACAGATCATGCAGGCGGAACCAGTCCAAGCAACGCCCCGGCAGTTCACTGCTGATACTGCTGTCGGGGCCCAATATACGGTAGACATGCCAGACACTGCCCACACCTCTGTCGCAGCAGACCCGTACCAGGAGATTTTGCAAAGGATGGAAGCGATGGACCTCAGGCAACAGAGGTACATGGAGTATCAAAGAGACTTCAACAGCACCCTCGCTCACATGATGCTCCATGCTTTTCCAGACCAAGGGGCACAATTTCCAGATTTTCCCAGCAATATGTTTTTCACAGCCGCCCCTTATACCGAGATTACACCACCTCCGGGAGGACCAAGGTCGTTCTTCCACGCGGAACCTCAACCACAGTACCAGGCTGCCGGCCCATCCAGGGTAGCAGATTCTGCCGCGGCATCATTTGCCAGCAGAAGACCATCCAAACGGAGGGCAGTCTTTAGCACTCCACCACGATCCCCAATCATCATGGGCAGTCTATCAGCCGAGATAGATGCCTATGTGCACCAAAGTTCAATCGCCGAAGGACCGAGTACACACCATACCGGGGCAGCCACAACAATGGAAGGTGGAACAGACATAATGATAACCGAAGAGATGGCCGACGTAGAAGAAGGAGAAGAAGTGGAGGCTCCGATGCAACGGACACCACCCACAAGAGACCAACCACCCCGGCAAGTAAAAGCTCAACCATCGCCCTCACCAAGAACAAAGCAATCGGCAGCAAGGCCAAGGAGAAAAATTGTTACAAGCAGCTCTTCGGAGTCTCTTTAAATTTTTCATAATTCAATATTATTTGTTGTTTGCTTTCTATGTTGCTTATTCCTTTCATATTTTTGTTGTCCGCTATTATCTTCTAATATAAAGCATTGAGGAATATGCTTGGTTTGAGTTTGGGGGTTGCAATCCACTGCCAAGGCAGCAATCTACTGTCGGGGCCTTGCCACAAAAGGGAGTATTCCAGTGATTTTTTTTTCTTTTTGCTCCCCGCCTTACTTGAATTAACTGCCTACACTTTTGCACTTCTTATCATCAGTATTGCCTTAGTTTATTCTTTAAGGCTATAGAAATCTTTCTCCTTACCATGATTAGGTCCTGTTAAGAAGGTTTAACCTTAGGATACCTAAGGATGAAAACTTAGAAGCTTACTATAGGAAGAACTTTAAACACTTTTGGGACTTGTTGGATTATAGGAATTCTTTTCATGAACTTAGGTTATAAAGACTTAGATTTTTGGGAAAGTAACTAGAGGTGCCTATCACCGGCTCTAGGAAGTACTCTTCTTCATGCTAGAGGTGCCCGAAATTGGCTCTAGTATGTTTTAAGGAATATCAAAAAGAAAGAAGGAATTAGTGAAGAGAAAACACAATCCTTGAGGTGCCCGAAATTGACTCAAGAATTGGTTGTTTAGAAAAGAAGACAACACTTAACCCAATTCTACTTGTCTTGAACTTAGAGTTTATCTAAGAAGCCTTTAATCAAACTTGTCCACCAAAACGCACACACTCACAAAATCCTATAGTTTGTTTCTAGGTAAACCCTTGGGGAGTCGAAAGGTTAAGGCTAAAGAATAGGCATAGTTATGGTGGGGAGAATAGATGGAAATGTAATACCAAGAGAGATTAGAGTTCGGCAAATTGATGGTTTGCATTGCTTAAGGACAAGCAATAGTTCGAGTTTGGGGTGTGATAAGTGCTCAACTCACTATCACTTTTTACATCTTTTATGGGAATTAATCACCAAATTTACACCCACTCGGACCAATGCATGTACTTAATGTGATATATTTAGAAGTTAAGCTCATAGAACTCACATTTATAGAAAAGACAAGTTTTACTGCATTTTTATATCTGTGTAGGAGAACCAGTGCCGCGGCAGCAACATGGCTGAGGCAGGACCTGATGCCAACGCAGCAGCTGAGAGCCAAGAAGCAAGACTGTAGGCGATTGGAAGAAAAAAAATCCAAGGGACGTATCTGGACTTAAAGCACATGGATCGGAGTTGGCTAGCATGAGGAAAAGCCCAAGACAAGGCCACGCGGGAAAGCCTCTTGGTTGAATTAAACTTGGAAATATTTTAATTATGTACATTACTTGTTCCTTACTCCAAGTTGTATTCTACTTAGGAAAAGTTTGCCCTAGGTCAAGCTTATATAAAGACCTAGCCGTTTAATGTATTATACACGGATACCTAAAGAGAGAGCCGATTTATAACTTTGTTTTCTTTCTCTCAACTATGTTCTAAGCTTTCTTAGGGTTTAAGTGAAGGTTGTTAGTATTTTTGAGAGGAGATTGTACTTTGTCTTTGTTTCAATGCAATAAAACTATCAAGGTTTGCTTATCCTTTGTTATTCCTTGTTCTTGCATTCAAGCTCGGGAGAGAAGTTTGCGAGTAATCCATTTATCTAGACTCGGGAGAGTTAGATTCACGAAAGGGGTAAGTACGGTATTTCAATCGCGAAATACTAACTCGGCCTAGGGATAGGTTAAGAGTTTCAGCGGCTAAAAGAAGTGTGAGATTGGTTGGTGAGTATAATTGGTTAACTCCGGGAGGTATCATCAAGGACTAGTCATCAATAGTACTTCGACTTAGGGATAAGCGGAGTCATCCAAGGACACTTTTCCGAACTTTGGTGAGGTCCACCCATGAGTAAGGGATTGCCGCAGCGGACAGTATCGTCGCTGCCAAGGCAGTAATCTGCAGTGCTACCGAGGCAGTGATATACGATTGCAGTGGGCAGAGACAAGTCAATCAAATCCACAATACAACGCAACTGGATCCTGACTCATCTCTCTCTAATATTCAATTCTCTTTACTTTGCTTAGTAGTTTTATTCTAGTTAATCCAAATCCAAATCACTTGTGTTTTATTTTATTTCTTTCTACAGAACAAGAAGAAGAAGACATATTGAGTATACCAATCCCTGTGGAGACGATAATCCGATAAATACTTATCACTTATTACTTTCGATGTGTCCACTTGCACTAAACGCACACTTTTGACACGCGACAATACCCTACACCAAAACACATAATTAAAGCAGCCAAAACACATTAAAACCATACCATAATAACTTATAATGACCCTAAGAATTTGTCTATGTCTTGACCATTCTTAATCTGGGTATGAAAAATAGTTTGATGATTAATTCTTGAAAATCGATAGTTTACTCTTTTTAATTTTTAATCTTGAAAATTAGGGTTTTTAAGTTAAAATAAATTTTATTTCAATTAATTATGAAAAATAATTTTTTTCTTAAATTAGTATTAATTAATTTTTAAAAAAATATGATTTTATCCTTTATTCAATTTAAATACAATTTATAATTATTATTCAAATATTATTTAATTTGAAATTCGTGTATGAGAACATCCAATTCCATTAGGGTACTCTCAATGTGAAACCTCTAATTAATATTCGATTATCTAAATTTAATATAACTATTTAAGTTCTATTCCTAATTAGGCTATAAATATTAGTCTAAATCAATTAATTAATTCTAATTTAATAATAGGCACGAAATATTCTTTTCAAAGACCCCAAGAATAACGTCTAATTTCATCAGGACATTACTCCATTATGGGCCTACAAAATTTTAATTCAATACTTATTAATTAACTACAATTATTTTACCTAATTTAATTATTGAATTCTTAATTATTTATAACTTAAAAAGCTCAAATGTAATTTATATTAATATTTTAAATTATCTAAATACAAAGTAATCTGATAATTTATAAAAAATACATACAATAATTAAAAGAATTTAAATTCATGAATAAAATAAAAGTAATTGCAACAAATAACTTATTTATTATTTCTTACGACTAAATTGAGAAGATTACAAAATTCTAATATCCAATTACAAAGTCCAAGTGACTAAAAATATCAATTATAAAAACCCTAATCCCAAATTATAATCCCAAGTGGCCAAATTACGAGTGATTAAAACTTTACTGTCTAATTTGCAAATTTTGTGACCTAATTGATGGGATTGTAAACTTGTGGATTCATTATAAATCTAAGAGGGTAAAATTGATAGGATTACAAAGTTTGGGGTCAAATGTCAAGGCTAAAGTGACCTAATTACAACCAAAACAAAATTGGAGGCACAATTAAAAGGAAATGAGGACTCAATTGATTAAATCATAAATCTAGAGATCAATTTACGAAAAAAGGACCGTATTAAAAAAAATTTAAATTAGGGTGTTAAATTTAAGAAAACTCGGGTTAAGTTCTACCCTCCTCCAAAACTATGTCGTTTTGAAAGCATTATTAACCCTCTCCCACTTTGGCCTTTTTTCCTCATTTTTGCCTATCATTTTCTCTCTCCTTCTTTCCTCTATCTCTAAAATTCTCATAGCACAAACTCAATTTCCCTAAAAAATACACCTCTTTTAGATCAAAATACCAAACTTTACTTGGTATTATTAGGTGTTCTTCATGATCATGAAGAACATCAAGAACACCAACACAATACCACCACGAACACCACCGCTAGATCCACTCCACCACCACACCGACTCACTTCTGCCATTTGCTGGCCACTGCGAAACACTCTGGTCGCCACCAACATGCCAACTGACCACCATTTCTTATCGTCGAAAACTTAAAAAAAACTCACAAATCCTCTGATTTTCCTATATTCAAAATCAAATTTAAATGAATCACTTATTTTCTCGACCTAAATAATTATCTATATCATTTAGTGATCTATGTTCTCGGTCGATATTCATTTTCCATTATTCAAGAAAGATTTTCAAGATTTTTATCACTTACAATTCCTTTTCATTTTATTTACCCTAATATCTAATATGATCTTATCTATTTTTATAGAAGATAAAAGAAGGGAAAAAGAGTTTTATTTTTTTATAAGTTCATCGGTATCCTCGGTGACGTTTTGACGACTTTCAGCAAACTTTGACAACACAAAAACAACCTCCGACGACGCGACGATGACCTCTGACAATGCTTCGATTTCCTATAAAATAAAATATTTTCTCTCTTTTATTATTATTTTTAATATTATTCTGATTCAACTCTTTTTTAGAGAATAATTGAACCTACCAAAAGGAAAATAATTAATTAATATAAATTCAACATGAAATAATTTGAAAAAGACTTTATTTTCTTATTTGAAGCTTTGAAATTTATCGTTGCTTTTCTGTCCAAGGTATATTGATCTTTCGGTCTGAAATTTGTACAAGATCTTTTATCACTTTTTCTTTGTTGACTAATTTCTACATAAAACATATATGATTTCTTCTTTCCTGAGCGAACTTTTTTCATTATGTGGTTTTTGAATGAATTATTCTCACTAAGAATTCTTCTTTGCTGAGCGAACTCTTTTCATTATGAGTTCATCTTTGTCGAGCATATTCTTCTAATTAGGATTTATACTTTGCTGAGTGAACTCTTCTCATTATGAGTTCTTCTTTGATGTGTGAATTCTTCTCAATAGGAATTCTTTTTCTCTAAGTGAATTTTTCTCATTATGACTTCTTCTTTGCAGTCAAAACAAGTTAAAAATTCTTGCATTAGGGTTAGTATGACCCTATTTTTCTATAGAATGTGTAAATTTTATTAATTGAGGACCACTTGGACAATTTTTTAGTTTTATGGAAGCTCAAAAAAATTTCCTTTATCTTTTATTAAAACTCATTTGATTGATAGGGTAACTCATCTCACACTTGGGTTCAATCTTCAGGATCTTCGTATTTTGCTCTAAAGCGCCCTATTAGGTTTTAACTTTAGATTGTTTTTCTCAAAGAGTACTTTCGGGTTTTCACTTTGTTTTTTTTTCTCTTTCTTTTTTTATTCTTTCACTTCTTTTTTTTGTTTTCTTTTGTTTGCAAACAAGAAAAGACAACCTTGATCTCGACAACACTTGTTCTTGCCTCTCATGGATTCAACATATGAACTTTTTCTTTTCTTTTCAAAATTTTAACACTAGGAATCACTTCTTTTCTTGAAACCCACGCTTAAAGGAGATTGGAAAGCCAAATCGCGTTTTTGTGTGACTTATCGAGCAAGTTTCAGTAAATCAGTGAATGGATTATGAGGGTAGTCTATACGAAAGTTTTTCAAATGTGTTTTCAACGGTTTTGGTGTGTATGGAAGGTATGAAAAACCTCCCTATACTCGGAAGTAAGTTTTAACTAATGCTTTCTTAAAGGTTCCCATATTATGACTTGGTATTGAATTACCAATTGGTATTCCTTTAGTTATAATAAAGTAATAATGAAATTTGATCCTTTTTATCTCTATGTGTGAAATTGAGTGTCGTTGATAATAAAACATGATTATTTTGAATTTATTCTATGATGTGGTTATTTAGGCTAGAATGCATCTAGAAATCATGTTGAGTATATTGATGTTTTTCATATATGTGTTTTATGAGTTGCCAATGTGTTACACATGCATTTAGGTGTTTATATATATTGTGGCTAATTAGGTTGCAATGCATCTAGTAAGTTGTATATGATATGTGGATGATGTTTACATATGTGTATATGCATCTTAAGAATGTTATGAAATCGTTAAATGACTTTTAGATATTATTTTAAGCTGAAATTTGAGACTTAAGCATGTAGTGAGCATAATTAAAGGTTTTATTTCACGATTAGTCTTGAAATTTCTAGAAAATTAAAATTAGGTACCTAAAACTTATTTGGTTAAATTAGGACACATATCTTACAGTTTTCTGCTGCAATTGAACTCAATCATTGCATGAACATGTAGGATTTAATTAAATAATCTAGATAAGATAAAAATAATTTTTTTGGGTCATTTATCGGGGCGAGTCTTAGGACTAGCCTTGGTATTCCCCGTGTAGCTCATTCGATTCGGGTGACGTCTAGACCGGGTCGAGGGGGTTACATTTTTTGGTATTAGAGTTTAGGTTTACGAATCCTTTTGGAATGTTTTGATTGTTATGCTATTGTGTTAACATCAATTGAAAAGTGTTGAGTATACTTGTGGAAATAAACTTGTTATACAGTTATATGTTGTTGATGTTAATTATAGTTGATGGTTGTGTTGCGTGATGATTGAGTTTGTATTGCTGGGATTTATTTTGGGGTACCCATTGCTTTAAACTACTACAATGAAACTATTTTATAATGTACTGGAGCTACTTGGAACTTGCTTCACGTTGGCCTCACAGTTTTGCAAAATGTTTTTGCATGTTAAAATTGTGTTTTTTTTCTTTCTTTTTTATTGTGCTTGATATGGACCAAAAAGAAAGCTCAAACTTGTTAATAGAGGATTTGTGGAGATCAAAAAGTATAGACAGTTTTGTGTTGTGGTATTGTGATGTTCGATCTTGAGAAGACTATGTCCTCGATCGTGGTTGAGTGAAAAGTGGTTTTGAATCAGTTTAGCCTGAGAAATTATTATGATGGTGATTCATAGGTGACTACATCACCGAGAATGCCCTTGGGAGTTCAAAGTGCTTTGTGTGCAAGGTGAATCGAATGTGTAGGAAACGTTCGAGTTATGGTATGGTTGTATTCCTTAGGGTACCAAGCTTTTGTGGTTTTGAACGTTGAGTTGTAGGAATGATTTGCTGTAGGAAATTGAAGTTTCGGTATTTGAGTTTGTTGTTTGTGAGTATGGACAATAATCACGCATAATATAAAAACACTTATATATATATTAAACATCTTAGGACAAGCATGCATGACATTAAATTGCATTTTCATGCACTTGCACAGACATTTAGAGTGACATACAAGAAATCATGCATATATTTTCTGTACCTGCAAATATTTCCATCTTAAAAATAGAAGTGGTTCTAAGGTCAGTTATTTTGGGAAGAAAGTAAAGGTTTATAGAGGCGTTTTAAAGATACTCTTGTTGGTACTGAGCTGTTGTGCAGTAGGTCGAGTTAGCTTTCTTGTTGAGAAGTAACCCTCGATAAGGTTTAGTTAGCTGGGCTTAGAGTTGTGGATAGTTGAACCCATGTTGAGGGCCTTGAGTTAGTGTAGTTGAGGTTGTATTGATGGGCTTAGTTATGGTGTTGACTGACTTTTAGGTCTAAGAGGCACGTAGTTGTGCTGTATGGTGCTGACTTAGAATGGTATCTCGATCAAAGTTTGTTGAAGTTTTATGTCATGCTTTTTAAAGTAAGAAGATATGTTAGGAGTTTGAAAACGATTGTTGTTTAGTGGCTTGAGGGTGCAATGAGTGTTGAGACGGACCATGGTGTTTTTGTGTATCGTTGTTCTATGAATCATTGTAAGTTGTGATTATGGGTGGTTTAAGATGAGACCGAATCTTGTATTTATTAGATTTATGTTGAGATCTTGGTTTTGGTAGCAAAGGTCCTTTGTG
This sequence comes from Abelmoschus esculentus, assembly GCA_035048815.1. Classification (NCBI taxonomy): domain Eukaryota; kingdom Viridiplantae; phylum Streptophyta; class Magnoliopsida; order Malvales; family Malvaceae; genus Abelmoschus; species Abelmoschus esculentus. The sequence goes on from JAUCBN010000065.1 coordinate 4,892,884, forward strand.
GTAAGATCCTCGTGTGAGTCAGAGAGTTTTAGTGGTATCATGGTGTTTGGAAGTCACATGAGAGTGAAAGGAAGTTGTGAAGGAGCAGTTTCCTTATCTCTTTTCACGATGAAAATTTCGAGGACGAAATTTCTTAAGTGGGAGGGTTGTAACGCCCCAAAAATGGACCTAGAAGTTAGTGAACCAGTTTTGCCGATATAACCTAGTTCGAGATTAAAAACTTAAAAATTAGTTTTAAATCAAAATAAATTATAAAAAAATATCCTAAAATCCTTATTTGATATATATTTTCGACTTTGGTCAACTCAATTTTGAAAATTGACTCTTGAATCCCTAAGATTTTAAAATTAGTGACTATTTTATAAAAATTGAAAACTTAAGGACTATTTTATATACTAAGCCAAAACTTTAAATCTTTAAATGCCTTTGATCCAATTTTAATCCTAGTTGATCTAAGCCTTCCAAGGGTCTATTTTAATAATCCATAACCTATAATTTTAATTGATAACCCAAATAACTTAATATTCACTGCACCAAACTTGATATATAGCGGCACTTATTGTGGCGTTTTTATTAGAAACGACGTAAACATTACACTTAGCGTGGCGTTTATGTCATAAGCGCTGCAAAATAGTAGACTTAGCGGCGTTTATATTAAAAATGCTGCAAGAGTTCTAGTTTTAGCGGTGTTTGGTTTTAAAAACGCCACAATAGGTTTAGTTTTGGCGACGTTTTAATCCAAACACGTCACTACAAGAAAATGGAATAAATAATAAAAAAATACAACATTAAATTAAAAAAAACACTAGGTTAAATCACACGATTTTAAAGCTATTCAAATGTCAAACCATATTTTCTCTCAAACTATAGTGTTACCGTCATTTTCCATGTCTCCGCTGTCGTTCCGGTGATTACTCTGGCAAGCCAAAGCCACCAAGATGAAGCCCTCATCCCCTTCTCCGATTGTAAAGCTATTCAAATGTCAAACCCTATTTTCTTTGATTATGGTTTCCATCGTTAGATGATCTTAGTTTCAAAGTATGTCACTGCCTGATACATGAACCACATATTGACCGTTCAGATCAGCGGTCAGAGACTCCGACTACCGAGAGTCACCATGGCCGAATAGATAAGTTCTTCTTCTATTTTTTGTTGCATTTATTTTTATGATTTTGGTTTTTGATTTTTTTGATAGGTTTCTTTTCCCCTTTCTGCTCTAGATTTTGTCTTTGACTCTGTTTAGTGTTCTTTAAAGATTGTGTTAAGATTTTTAATGTGTGTTTGCTCTGTATTGTTCATTATTTTGGCACTTGTGAGTTTCTATCCGATAGTACATTTTTAACTTAAGCCTGAGATTGAAAGGTATGCTGAAAAAATAAGAGTTATTTCTAAGAGAAAGTTTGAAAATATGATTTTTCTTCGACAACAATCAGAGAAATGGTTGCCACAATTGTTGTAATTCAATCCTATATTGATGGCGTATGTAATTTTAAATAACTTGAGCATATACGTTACTTGTTTCTTTTTCAATCTCAACATCTGTTGTAATTTGTGGAATTTGTTGCGTAGTATATTGGGCTTTTTCGATCATTAAGAAATTAGCGGCCAAAATTGAAGGTCAAAGTTCGTTTAAATTTGCATGGGATTATGTCCCTGAGTTAGCAATTGTAAGTAGTTGATTTAGCTTTCTAAATTTATATATATCTGAAGTGTGAATTCTTTGCTTCTTTCCTGACTATATAATATAATTTTAGCTCTTGAAAGAAGAAGAATTTGAAGTTCCAGTTTCAAAACAGCCCGAAAAAGATAATTCTAAGATGGAGACCGATGAAACACCTAGTGGTACTACTACTCCAAGCGCCAATGAGATGTATGTTAACATGCAAGATGACAAGCCTACAGTTGATGCACCGAGGGTTGAAAATGGTTTTGTTGAGTCAGGTGAAAATCTTGTGAAAATGGAGATTATTAAATTTTAAAATAATCTTGAAAAAAAATTATAGTTTGAGCCACATTGTTTCTTCAGGTTTGTCTGCCTACCTGCATAACTATTGTTTGAGAAGAGTGGAACTTGTGAAATGATTAATGACATCTACATAAGATAAAGCCATTGAGAAAGCTTGCATCTTTCCCTTTTATAATGAGTTTGATCTTCTAAAACTCAAAAGCTGAACATTGAAAGGAAAATCAAGAAATTGAGCCTCATTTGTGGATTGATCATTGGCCTTGCCTGTTTCTTATTAGAATTGACATACAAGCATTTCAAATCTATATCTTAAATAAATGTCATTAAGAAAGTTCGAATCTTGCATCTTTAAAAAAGTGTCTCGGTAAACGTTCTTTGTCATGGTATTTCATGCCACTAATCCCCCTAATAAAAAAGTTGAAAACCCTGACTCGTGCATACGTCTAAATTTGCAGAGGCATTTGAAAACTGAAATGCTTCATAATTATTGTTTAACCATCTGATTTGATTTATGTGAATTTGTTTCTTTTGGTAGTATGTTACTCGAGAAGAAGAAAGTAGTGACGATGAAGGAATGTTGTGTGAGTTAAATAACTTGATTGGTTCTTGAAACTATTAAATTGGATTGCATTCTTAAGACATGTATTCTTCATAGAGTAACATTTCAGGTTCTGACATCCTTATTCTTTGGCTGTACAATGAAGTAAGTTACTTTAAGATCCATTTCTCGGACTACTAATTTGAACACAGTCAGTGGTGACCTTGGGAAATGGATTACGGAAAGCTAGTTTAGTTCATATTAGTATGTATTATGACTGCATGTCTATCATGATCATTGCAAATATTGTAAATGATTTGGTTTCTATTCTACTTGAATTGAATTTCAAAATATATGCAGTAAGTTACAACTTCTGAAGTTAACTCAGTTTGAAGATACACTAGACTAGGTTACTATCTGTTAGACTAGGTTGCAAATTATCAGTTTCACCTCTTTTTCCACTTTCTTTATTCATTTTGACATTTTTCTTCACACTAATTTTCTACATACTTGGTGTGTTTCATTAGGATACAGCGTAAGAAGGAGCAATTCACATCATCCAAAGCAATTTCTGAAGAAGTAGCCTCAACCTCTTCAGGATGGAGCGAGACACCAGGTTCTAGGCAAGATTGATTTATATTGTATTGGTATAGAGTCCATTCTTAAATTGGACATTGTTTTATCATCTTAAGATAATTATTTTATGTAGTTTTTGTAATGACCTAGATTTGGATTCGAGTATCGGTTTAACCCTATGGGTTTGAGCTTCGGTTTTGGGCCCCGTGTTGTGAGGTTTTTGGCCTTGTTGGGCCTTTAGCTTTTTGGGTTGAGTGTTGGACCTTTTTTAGTGAGGGTGTTTTAGTAATCCTCTAATTGAGGACAAGAAAAGGTAAAAGAGAGTGGGGGTTTCTGCAGAGTGATATCACCCCTTACATCTCTTTTCCTTCATCTTTCTTTCTTGGCAAGAAGAAGAGGAGAGTGGCTAAAGGAGGAATCTTTGTTAGTTGGTTGAAGAATCTCGGTTTGGGTCTTGAGAGTAAGTTTTAGAGCTGCCAAGGATCTATAAAAAGAGGTAAGGAAGTGTTGGTTTGGTGAGGATGGAGGTTTAAGAGGGGTTTTGAGTAGAGTACGGGATTTGGGTTTCAGAGAGTTTAAATCCTAGTTTGTTAGTGTTTTTAAGCTTTAAGGGTCATCTTAGAGTGGTTCTAAGTTGTTGTTACCCTTCCCTTTGTAGAGAAACAAGCGAAAGAGCCATCATCAAGGTTGAGGAAGGAGAAATCTTGAGGTTGAGCTTAGAGCTCAGGTTTGTTGTTTTGTTGTTGTTCTTGCTTAAGGTTGGTACTCCCAACTCATCTCTTTATCATTCACATCATGGTAGTATGCATGACATATAGATTTTGTGCATGTGTGCTTGATTTAAGCTTGATGAGCTTTAATGGTGGAATTTGTGTTAATGTGTTTAATGGCTGGAAATTAGTGTTAAAAAACTCAAAATAATCATAATATCAGGTAGGGAAAACTTTAAAATCGATTAGAGTAAGTTTGAGAAGAATCCTAGAAATTTTTCTAAGTGAAACCTGCATTTCGTGCAGGGGTATCGATACACGGGTTACCGGTATCGATACCCATGAGTGAAAATAGGCTATGTGGGCAGGGGTATCGAACCATGGTTCGATACCGGGTCCTCTAGTGGCATAATAGCATCGATACCAGTATCGAATCTGGAGGGTCCTCTTTCGTTGACTTTAAAAATGCCTTCTTTGGGTGGGTATCGAGGCATAGTGGTTCGATACCCCACATAAGGGTATCGATACCCCTGCAAGAACTCGACAAATTTGGTATTGTTTGATGTTCGATAAGAGAATTAACAGTCCTAATGAAACCTATAAATGAGGAAATGAATTGTTAATACGAGTTTGATGATAATAAACCCCGAACGACTAAATCATGTTAAGTCTTGATATGTTTTGATGTGAGGATCCTAGGTGGATCATTTGTGTGTATCGAGTCTTTGATTGATGGAAATCCGGATATCCAAAAGTTTTACAACACGTCGAAGGCCATCCGATGTAACATTCCGGGTGATGTATTAAAGACTTTTATTCCGAGTGTTGGTTGGCCTCACTCGAAGATGTTCGATGTAACATTCCGAGCATGTGATTTGTTGGGCGGCCCCCATCCCTTTCTGAACGTTGGGCGGCCTCGTTCGAAGATGTCCGATGTAACATTTCGGGCATAGGATTTGAGGGCAGCCTCAATCTTGAGTGTAGGATCCCGATGCTGTGTGGACGCGGGCCTCACTCTTGTGTGTTATTTTGTGATGTGACATGTATAAACTGTGTGAGATATTATACATTGTTTATGCCATGTGTTAGGCAATCATGTTAGACCATCATATCATGCACGATATTTATATGCTTTGCTTTACTGCTTATGATATGCATGATTTTGGGCCGAGTTCGGCGTACCCACTGAGCTTTTGTAGCTCAGCGTTCGAAATGTGTTTTTGTGCATAGGTTAGGTGAAGCCGGTTTCTGTGGAGCACCATCGAGGTTTGGATTTCAGCATCGACTTTGTTGTCAGAGTACATGTATTTGATGTAGTGGGCTAGTGCTTAGTCGAACCCCATATGTATATTGTAACTCTGTTTATTATTTGAGTCGAATATTTAAATGAATTGTAATAATTTGGAGCTCCAGTTACTTTGAAACTATTCAGGCTTATGTTTTAAACTCAAATGGATTTTATGAAACATATTTTGGACTTGAGTTGGATTTTAATTATTGGGATTTCGAAAGAAATTTTGAAATACAGGTTTTGGGTCGGAGGCTCAATGTGACATCCAGGTCGGGGTGTTACAGTTTTAATATTTTTGGCTATTTATTGGATGTTTCTAATAATTATTTTGGAGATTGATTTATATTGTATTGACATAGAGTCCATTCTTAGATTGGTTCATACTTACATGAGGGTTTATAAAGACAACGAATACATATTGTTATTATATAATATATTATTATTTGAATTTGAATTTTTTTGGAATCGTATTGTTATTAGCACCATTTTTCAGAAAACGTCACTAAAGATTATGTTTTTAGCAACGTTTATAAAGAAAAACGCTGCTAAAGAGATGTTCTTTAGCGACGTTTGTAAAGAAAAATGTCATTAAAGAACATGTCTTTAGTGGCGTTTGAAAAGCAAAACGCCGCTAAAAAACATCTCTTTAGCGACGTTTTTCTTTACAAACTTCGCTAAAGAACATGTCTTTAGCGGCGTTTTGCCCATAAAAACGTCACAATCTATTGCGGCGCTGATTTTAGCGGCACTTTTCGCGGCATTTTTTTAAGCGTCGATAACATTTTTAGCGGCGCTAAAAAACGCCGCAAAAAACCTATTTTGCTGTAGTGATTAATCTCAAAAACCTATTTTTCATTAAAACAAAAACATATATTATTAATATTTCGACTTCTCCTCTTCGTGGAAGCCACTCCATCATATTTTCAAATGTAAACACCAATCTTTTCAATAAAAATTCGTTTGGTTAAATCTTTATAATTTTTTCTTCAAAATCTCTTCGTTTTTCTTCGGTTTTACTTATTTTTAAACCTTGGAAGGGGGTTTTGTAGGTAAGAATCCTTCAAACTTCTAAAACCTAATGTTCTTTAAGGAAATTCCTACATTCTTGGATGATTGCAACAATCTTTAAAGTCTTGAATCAATAAAATCGGCTTTCTTGATAAAAATTCTATTGCTTTCTTGATTTTCGTTCAAGTGTTTTACATGGCTGTTTTTGATGCCTAAATACATGAATCTTGAAGTGTTTAGATGTAATTAAGATTCATTTTAAGTATCTAATCCCGGACATAAGGTTTAGGTGGTGTTTGGAGAGGTTTTCGATGAGTTTCGATTATGTTTTATGGTATTTTTAAGGGTTGTTATGTATTGGTCCCACTTGAGGGATGTTTGGGGTGCATTTTAATACACTAAACCCTTTGGTTTGATGCTTGAATCAGGTCAAGAGGTAGATGAACAAGTTTGAAGGAGATTGGAAAGCCGAATCATGTTTTTAGGTGACTTGTTGTTGCGTGTAAAAAGTGCGCAATTAGTGCAAGTGTACACGTCGCAAGTAATAAAGTGATAAGTATTATCGAATATCGTCTCCAAAGGGATTGGTCTACTTAATATGCCTTCTTTTGTCTTCTTTCTCTATATAAGAAATAAAATAAAAACACAGATGATTTGGGTTGGAGTAAACTAAATAACTTAAATAATAAAACAAACTAAATAATGAGAAAATAATCAGAATAAGAAGGTGTCCAGGATCCAGTTGTGTTGTATTGTGGATTCAACTGACTTGTCTCTATCCAATGCAATCACACAACACTGCCTTGGCAGTACTGCAGTTTTACTGCCTCGACAGTGATGATGTTCGTCCGCCGCGGCAATCCCTTGCTCTTGGGTAGACTTTACCAAGATTCGGCAAAGTGTCCTTTGATGACTTTGCTTATCCCTAAGTCGAAGTACTGTTGATGACTAATCCTTGATTATACCTCCCGACGTGAATCAATGATAACCACCAACCAATCTCACACTTCTTTTAGCCGCTGAAACTCTAACCTATCCCTAGGCCGAGTTAGTATTTTCCGAATAGAAAAATACCGTACTTATTCCTTTCGTGAATCTAACTCTCCCGATATTAGTTAAATATGTCTCTCACAAACTTCTCTCCCGAGCTTGAATGCAAGAACAATGAATGGCAAAGAATAAGCAAATCTTGATATTTTATTGCATTGAAACAAGAACACAAAGTTCAATCTCTTCTCACAAATACTCTACAACTTTCACCTAAGCCTAAAAGAAATTAGAACATAACGAGAAACAAAGAAAACTCTAAATTCTAAGATGAACTCTCTAATTCGGCTCTCTAGTATATGACGTGTTCTTCTCCTTGGGCGGCTATGGTTTATATTGGTTTGGCCTAGGGCAAACCTTTCCTAAGTAGGAATACAACTTAGAGTAAAACACAAGTTAAGTACATAAATAAAATAATTATTTTATTTCCAAGTTTATTCCCATAAGGATTCTTTTCCCTTGTGGCCTTTGACTTGGGCTTTCTACTCGTTTCCCAGCTTCGATCCTTGTGCTGCTTGTCCAAAAACGTCCACCTCATTTTTCTCTTCATCTCGCCTACAATATTGATACTTGTCCTTCAACTGCTGCCGCGGCCTCAGGTTCTGCCTCGGCCTCAGTTACTGCCGCGACAGTAGATATTCTTGCAATTGCATAAAAGGTACTGTAAAGCCTGCATTTTCTATAAATATCATCTTTATAAGTCACAAAAGCAGAATATCTAAATATCTCACATTAAGTACATGCATTAGTTCAAGTAGGTGTAGATTAAGTGAATATTGTCCATGAAAGGTGTAAAAGGTGATAGTGAATTGAGCACTTATCACACCTCTAGAGCCAATTTCGGGCACCTCTAGCATACTAGAGCCAATTTCGGGCACCTCTAGCACGAAGAAGAGTGATTCCTAGAGCCGGTGATAGGCACCTCTAGTCACATTTCCAAAAATCTAAGTCTTTATCACCTAAATTCATTAAAATAATTCATATAATCCAACAAGTCCCAAAAGTGTTTTTAGGATCAATCTTATAGCAATCTTCTAAGTTTTCTTCCTTAAGTATCCTAAAGTTAAGCCTTCTAAATAGGACCTAACCATGGTAAGGAGAAAGATTCCTATAGCCTCAAAATAATAAACTAAGGCAATACTGATGTAGAGCAGTACAAAAGTATGGACAATATTTCAAGTAAGGTGGTGGACATCTAAAAATTTAAAAACAACTTAAATACTTCCTTTCATGGCAAGGCCGCGGCAGTGAGTTACCTGGGCAGTAGATCTACACCCCCAAACTCGAACCAAACATTGTCCTCAATGCTTATATCAATGCATACAGTAGGAGAAAAAATATGAAAATGAACAAGTAAAGCAGCATAAAGGTGGAGAAATTAAATAGACTCCGAAGAACTACTAGTGACGATTAGTTTTCATGGCCTTGTTGCTGACTGTTTCATTTTTGGTGATGGTGATGACTGAGTTTTGGCTTGTCGGGGCGGCTGAACTCTTGTAGGTGGTGTCTGTTGCATTGGAGCGTCTACTTCTTCTCCTTTTTCTTCTTCGGCAATTTCTTCGGTGGGCATTATATCCGTCCCGCCATCATCTTCAATATTCATTGCCTCAGCATGTTGGTGCTTGGCCCGGCAGCGGTTGAAGATTGATGCTTGTAGGAATCTATTTCTGCCGAGAAACTGCCCATGATGATGGGGGATCCTGGTGGAGTGCTGAGGACTGCTCTCCTCTTCGATAGCCTTCGGCTGGCAGAGGATGCTGCGGCAGGTCCTGCTACCCTAGATGGGCCAGCAGCATGGAATTGTTGCTCAGGGCCAGTAGTGTAGAATGGTCGTGGTCCTCCTGGAGCTGGAGTGATCTCTTTGTAGGGTGCAGCTGTGACAAACATGTTGGTGGGGAATTCTGGAAATTGCACCCCTTGGTTGGGAAAGTTGTTGATCATCATCTGGGCAAGTGTGTTGTTGAATTCTCGTTGGTATTCCATGTATCTTTGTTGTCTTAGGTCAATGGCTGCCATCCTTTGTAGTAGTTTCTGGTAGGGATCTGCCGCGACAGTGCTCTGGGCAGCATCAGGTACTGCTGTCGTGTATTGGGCCCCGACAGTGGTGTCAGCAGTGAATTGTTGTGGAGTTGCCTGGACTGGTTCTGCCTGGGTTATTTGCATAACCTTGTGGCAAAATTCCCTAGTCCACCCACGCCTTTGGGCAGTGAATTCATCCGTGTCCGCACTTGGTACACCTGTAGCATTGCAAATACCCGTAATTAAACATGGTAAATATAGGGGTCCTTTGTCCTTCTTAACGCACTCATAAATTTCCCTTAGGATTATTTCTCCCACGTTGATGCTTCGTTTGTTAATGATGGTTTGGATGAGAACCAATCTTCTTCGGTCTACAGTGCTGTTGTGGGATGTTGGGATGAGGTGTGTTTTGATGAATGTGTTCCACAACTTGGCCTCGGGCCTTAAGTTCTGCCTTGCTACCGATCCTCTATGAGCACCGGTTTCCCAATTTGTATTGTCGTAGCAAAGGACGTCTTTGATCAGCTCATAATCTTCGTTGGTGATGTCCTCCATCAATGCGGAATGGTCATCACGATCAGGGGTTAGGCCGTAGAACAGAATAATTGTCTCAGCATCAAGTCTGACCGGCCTACCTCGGAAGTGGACATACAGAGAGTCCTTGCTCGGCCCATGAGCGTAGAATTCCCGCACTATTGTTGCATTGACCTGGGTAGGTTGTAGGCAAAAGATTTGCCAATTTTGATATTTTATTCTGTCGAACAAGTAATGCTCGATACCATAATTTTCTTCATCAGACTGTTGGAATCCTTGTTCCTCCCATAATTGCCTTGCAATGAAAGATCTGTTGAAGCGTTCTTCAACAGCGGCGGGGGCAAATCTGTTGTAGGTAGCCATGGATAAAAAGTGGAGAGTTTCTAAAGATCTTGGAGATAATCTTGGAGAGTATCTGAAAGATAACTTGAATTTAAGCAAAGAGTAATTAAGAGAGAGATTTAAGCAAGTAATTCTAAAGATTCAAGAATAGAAGAGTGAATAGTTCAAGAGGGAGAGGGTGCTTATAAAGGCCTTGGCTTTGTAGCCGTTTTGAACCACTAGCCGTTAGCCTTTATTGCCGCGGCGGGAATTTCGGCAGACTAGCCGTTACACTGTTCTGCCCATTGAGGACTGTTGTGGCCCTGACACTGTGCACTGCCACGGTAGGGATTGGTCTACTTAATATGCCTTCTTTTGTCTTGTTGCTCTGTAAAAGAAATAAAATAAAAACACATATGATTTGGGTTGGAGTAAACTAAATAACTTGAATAATAAAACAACTAAATAATGAGAAAATAATTAGAATAAGAAGGTTGCCAGGATCCAGTTGTGTTGTATTGTGGATTCAATTGACTTGTCTCTGTCCAATGCAATCACACAACACTGCCTTGGCAGTACTGCAGTTTTACTGCCTCGACAGTGATAATGTTCGTCCGCCGCGGCAATCCCTTGTTCTTGGGTAGACTTTACCAAGATTCGGCAAAGTGTCCTTTGATGACTTCGCTTATCCCTAAGTCGAAGTATTGTTGATGACTAGTCCTTGATGATACCTCCCGGCGTGAATCAATGATAACCACCAACCAATCTCACACTTTTTTTAGCCGCTGAAACTCTAACATATCCCTAGGCCGAGTTAGTATTTTTCGAATAGAAAAATACCATACTTATTCCTTTCGTGAATCTAACTCTCCCGATATTAGATAAATATGTCTCTCACAAACTTCTCTCCCGAGCTTGAATGCAAGAACAATGAATGGCAAAGAATAAGCAAATCTTGATATTTTATTGCATTGAAACAAGAACACAAAGTTCAATCTCTTCTCACAAATACTCTACAACTTTCACCTAAGCCTAAAAGAAATTAGAACATAACGAGAATCAAAGAAAACTCTAAATTCTAAGATGAACTCTCTAATTCGGCTCTCTAATATATGATGTGTTCTTCTCCTTGGGCGGCTATGATTTATATAGGTTTGGCCTAGGGCAAACCTTTCCTAAGTAGGAATACAACTTAGAGTAAAACACAAGTCAAGTACATAAATAAAATAATTATTTTATTTCCAAGTTTATTCCCACAAGGATTCTTTTCCCGTGTGGCCTTTGACTTGGGCTTTCTACTCGCTTCCTAGCTCCAATCCTTGTACTGCTTGTCCAGAAACGTCCACCTCATTTTTCTCTTCAGCTCGCCTACAATATCGGTACTTGTCCTTCAGCTGCTGCCGCGGCCTTAGGTTCTACCTCAGCCTCAGTTACTGCCGCGACAGTAGATATTCTTGCAATTGCATAAAAGGTGTCGTAAAGCCTGCATTTTCTATAAATATCATCTTTATAAGTAAATCGATGAGTGGATTATGAGGGTTGTATGTAAGACAATGTTTTAAATGTGTTTTCAAAGGTTTGGGTGTGTATGGAAGGTTTGAATAAACTCCCTATACTCAGAAGTAAGTTTTAACTAATTCTTTCTTAAAGGTTCTCATATTATGACTTGTTTTTACTATGTTTAGTCATGCTCGTGTTATACTTGCGCATATGTGAATATGCATGTGTTTTCAATGCTCATGAGACTATTTTTACAGAGGTTTTCTATGCATATAATGTTTCCATGGTTTTGTTTTGAAAATATGAGAAAAGTGGTTTTTAACGATTTATGCATTTGATGAATATGTTAGTGGGATGTATGTGGTTAATTCACTATTCAGGTTTTATTTTGTATTGGATTATTATGTGATGGTTAAGAGGATAAGTTGATCGATCAATAGGATGGTAGTGCACTAAATATATAAAATTGTATATGTGAAATTCCTTAGTGATGTATTAAGGGGAGCTAATGTTGCGCGGTATAAGGGATTTTATTACATTCAGGTTTGTTAACTAACCCAGACACTAAGGTGAGTATTGGCATGGTGGAACTAGACCACCAAGTAACCTCGTTCAAGGGACCGAGCGAGAGTTCGTTTATCCGAACAATTAGAGGTAATACTAATCAGATCACAAATACCAATATGGCTTAAAAGACAAGTTTTTTTAATTATTGTTTTGCAAAGGGAATTGCATGAGCTTATGTTTTGTGTATAAGGGTTTTGTTTGAGCTTTGCTATAGGTAGCATGTAAGACTTAGATTATATATGGTTGATAAGCATATGTTTTCAAAAATGCTTTTGAAAAATATTGTGTGGCTTATGAGCCTTGAACACTTGTTGTTTTTATATATGGTGGCATCGAGAGCCATGATTGTTTTTCTTACAAAGAGCATGACTTGTTTTTCAAATTGGTTTTACTTGGTCATTAAATTTGATTTTGGTATATTATGGATTGCATTGCAATGTGTTTTTAAATATGTTTTTATTCACTCACTAAGCTTATGCTTACCCTCTCATTTATCTTGCAATGTAGAGTATTTAATGTGGAGGCAGCAAAGAGATGCAAGGATTGAGGTAACTGTTGGGACCGCCGGCACACCCCATGGCACAACGGAACAAAATTACGACGGTCTTTCCAGTGATCCATGTACGTTAAATCCGAAATCGGGAGGAAGAGATGCGATAACTTACATTGGGTTCCTTGATAAACAACAAAGACAGCAACGGGATCTACTGTAGTTACGATCGTTCAACAATCGAATCTTTAGCCTCCACGAATATTGTCTCGGCCTCTACTCAGTTCACCCGGTTGAGAGAGCAAATCTCGAAAAATTGTTTTTCGTGATTTTAGGGTTTGAGAATTCGGAATTCTCTATATCGTCTGCTAGACCAAAGATCCTTTATATAGGTGTAACCCTAGGTATAAGAGTTTGATTCTGAATTTGTTTATTGGAAATAATTACTTTAATTATTTCCTTAAATTTCGGAATCTATATTTATTTTGAATTTAAAAGGGATATGATTACTTTAATTATATCCTTTATTAAAATTTGGTATTAAATATATTCTACTTATACTTATATATATTTTTTCTCCTTTCCAACCATTGGGTGTGACCCTGTAGGCTCATTGTAACATTAGTAATAATATTAGAACAATTCTAATATTACAAACAATGAGTGACATCTAGCAATATATCATTGCCATATAAGTTACAAGAGATCATGATTCGATATATCATGTCTGTGACCAACTATCTTAATGTATTATATCCTTCTGTCCTTTTATATCTTTAATAGGCACAAGTCTTGGAATAGTCACACTTGTATAGCCTATTTTAATGTTTCTTGATATCTAGAGTGGACTACTTTTAATGAATAATTTGTGATATCTCATATCAACGTATTCAAGCATGTCCATGCATTTCTAGTCTCACTCAATCAAGTGGCCTTTGATATATTTTCCTATTATGTAGGAAGGACAAATCCTATCTTGATCATTCACATCTCACTACATACATTGTAATATGTCCAATGTTAGTTTTTATAGTGTAACATAATTACGAGACACGTTTAACTGCATCAAAACATAAAACAACATATGTTGAGATAGTAATAATCTCAAGTATAAGGATCATACATATAGTTGTCACTATGAGCAATATCGTGACCGTCACATAATAATCCAAGATATATGCTCATAGTGGGTCAATCCAATATATTATTCTCTACTAATATATTCATGTATTAATTCTGACATCTCTATGTCAATGACAACTCATTATCATCAATTAATCACATGTTAGTCTTAAGCGTATTATTATTGTCCATACCAGTGATAATACTTGACTAAGGATCTTTTAATAATAATACATATATTATTTTATGGACCTTATTGTTTCTTAGTTTATGTTATACATTGACACATATATCTGAAAACAACAATGGCAATGCCTTTATTCAATAAAATTGGTAAATAAAAGTATTTTTACAATCATCATATGATTGGTCTTTGGGCATACTCTAACAATCTCTCACTAGCACTAAGACCAATCACTCACATATCTAATACCGAGTGACATAGTGTGACGATCATGCTTCTGTTGCATCAGAGGCTTCGTCAAGGGATCAGTAATGTTATCATCTGTGTGTACTTTACATATCTCCACATCTCCTCTTTCTATGATCTCTCGAATGAGATGGAAACGTCTAAGAATATGTTTGGATCGTTGATGAGATCTAGGTTCCTTTGCTTGTGCAATGGCTCCATTGTTGTCACAACGGATTTCTATAGCATCTAATATGCTTGGAACAACCCCTAGTTCGGATATGAACTTTTTGATCCAAACAACATCCTTTGCTGCTTCACTGGCTGCAATATACTCAGCTTCTGTCGTAGAATCAACTACTGTGTCTTGCTTAGAACTTTTCCAGCTTACAGCACATCCGTTAAGGCAAAACAAAAATCCAAATTGTGCTCTTGAGTCATTCTTGTCTGTTTGGAAACTAGCATCAGTATAAGCTCTTCTTTGCCTCTATAGACAACAAATGTATCCTTAGTTCTTCTCAAGTACTTAAGGATGTTTTTGACTGCTACCCAGTGATTTTCACCAAGGTTTACCCGATATCGACTTGTCATGCTTAAGGCATACGATACATTTGGTCGAGTACATATCATGGCATACATGATAGAACCAATAGCCGAAGCATATGGAATCTTACTCATTCGTTCTCTTTCTTGTGGAGTTGAAGGACACATTTCCTTCGAAAGAGATATACCATGTCTCATAGGTAAGAATCATTTCTTGGATTCTTCCATACTGAATCTTTTCAGAACTTTGTCTATATATGTACTTTGACTCAGACCTAGAAGTCGTCTAGATCTATCTTTATAGATCTTAACCCCTAAGATATATGCTGCCTCACCCAAATCTTTCATAGAGAAACAACTACTTAACCAAGTCTTAACCGACTGTAAGGTAGGTATGTCATTTCCTATGATAAGTATGTCATCTATATACAAGATTAGGAAAGAAACAATGCTCCCACTAGTCTTCTTTTAAATACAAGGCTCATCTTCGTTCTTGATAAAACCAAACTCTTTGATCGCATCATTGAAACAAAGATTCCAGCTTCAAGAAGCTTGCTTCAGTCCATAAATGGATCTTTTTACTTACAAACCTTTCCAGCATTTCCTGGAGCGACAAAACCTACTGATTGTGTCATATACACATCCTCTTCAAGTTTTCCATTAAGGAAAGCAGTTTTGACGTCCATTTGCCAAATTTCATAATCATGGAATGCAGCTATAGCAAGCAAGATCTGGAAGGATTTAAACATAGCTACAGGGGAGAGAGTTTCGTCATAGTCAATACCATGAAATTGTCGAAAACCTTTAGCGACTAGTCGCCCCTTGTATGTTTGTACGTTTCCATCCATGTTGGTTTTCTTATTGAAAACCCATTTACACCCTATAGGTTTTACCCCTTCAGGCGATTCAACCAAAGTCCATACTTGGTTGACTGACATGGATTCCATCTCAGATTTCATGGCCTCAAGCCATTTCTCAGAGTCTGGACTCATTACTGCCACTTGATAATTTATTGGCTCATCTTGATCCATAATAAGAACATCTCCATGCGTGGTAATGAGAAATCCATATCTCTCAGGTGCATGGCGTTCTCTTGTCGGTGATCCATGTACATTTAATCCGAAATCGGGAGGAAGAGATGCGATAACTTACATTGGGTTCCTTGATAAACAACAAAGACAGCAACGAGATCTACTATAGTTACGATCGTTCAACAATCGAATCTTTAGCCTCCACGAATATTGTCTCGGCCTTTACTCAGTTCACCCGGTTGAGAGAGCAAATCTCGAAAAACTGTTTTTCATTATTTAGGGTTTGAGAATTCAGAATTCTCTATATCGGCTGCTAGACCAAAGATCCTTAATATTGGTGTAACCCTAGGTAAAAGAGTTTGGTTCTGAATTTGTTTATAGGAAATAATTACTTTAATTAGTTCCTTAAATTTTGGAATCTATATTTAATTCGAATTTAAAAGGGATATAATTACATTAATTATATCCTTTATTAAAATTCAGGATTAAATATATTCTACTTATACTTATATATATTTTTTCTCCTTTTCAACCATTGGGTGTGACCCTGTAGGCTCATTGTAACGTTAGTAATGATATTAGAACAATTCTAATATTACAAAAAAATGAGTGACATCTAGAAGTATATCATTGTCATCTAAGTTACAAGAGATCATGATTTGATGTATCATGTCCGTGACCAACTATCTTAATGTATTATGTCCTTTTGTCCTTTTATATCTTTAATAGGCACAAGTCTTGGAATAGTCACACTTGTATAGCCTATTTTAATGTTTCTTGATATCTAGAGTGGACTACTTTTAATGAATAATTTGTGATATCTCATATCAACGTATTCAAGCATGTCCATGCATTTCTAGTCTCACTCAATCAAGTGGCCTTTGATATATCTTCCTATTATGTTGGAAGGATAAATCCTATCTTGATCATTCACATCTCACTACATACATTGTAATATGTCCAATGTTAGTTTTTATAGTGTAACTAATTACGAGACATGTTGAACTGCATCAAAACATAAAACAACAGATGTTGAGATAGTAATAATCTCAAGTATAAGGATCATACATATAGTTGTCACTATGAGCAATATCGTGACCGTCACATATTAATCCAAGATATATGCTCATAGTGGGTCAATCCAATATATTATTCTCTACTAATATATTCATGTATTAATTCTGACATCTCTATGTCAATGACAACTCATTGTCATCAATTAATCACATGTTAGTCTTAAGCGTATTATTATTGTCCATACCCATAATAATACTTTACTAAGGATCTTTTAATAATAATACATATATTATTTTATGGACCTTATTGTTTCTTAGTTTATGTTATACATTGACACATATATCTGAAAACAACAATGGCAGTGCCTTTATTCAATAAAATTGGTAAATAAAAGTATCCTAACAATCATCATATGATTGGTCTTTGGGCATACTCTAACAATCTCTCACTAGCACTAAGACCAATCACTCACATATCTAATACCGAGTGACATAGTGTGACGATCATGCTTCTGTTGCATTAGGGGCTTCATCAAGGGATCAATAATGTTATCATCTGTGTGTACTTTACATATCTCGACATCTCCTCGATCTATGATCTCTCGAATGAGATGGAAGCTTCTAAGAATATGTTTGGATCGTTGATTAGATCTGGGTTCCTTTGCTTGTGCAATGGCTCCATTGTTGTCACAACGGATTTCTATAGCATCTAATATGCTTGGAACAACCCCTATTTCGGATATGAACTTTTTGATCCAAACAACTTCCTTTGCTACTTCACTGGTTGCAATATACCGAGCTTCTGTCGTAGAATCAGCTACTGTGTCTTGCTTAGAACTTTTTCAGCTTACAGCACCTCCGTTAAGGCAAAACACAAATCCAGATTGTGATCTTGAGTCATTCTTGTCTTTTTGGAAACTAGCATCAGTATAACCTTTTATACTTAGCTCTTCTTTGCCTCTATAGACAACAAATGTATCCTTAGTTCTTCTCAAGTACTTAAGGTTGTTTTTTGTAACATCCCGGTTTTGGGGTTAGTAGTTTGAGTGTTAGTTGGGGAAATTCGATTCGGGTCTAATCGGATTTCTAGTATTCGTTATTTCGGGAAAAATTAAAATAATAATATTTTAATCGGATAAGTAATAATTTTGTGAAATGGTTCTAAAAATATTAAAAAGATGTTTTAAAGTTAAAGGAATATTATTTGAACTTTAATTTGATTTTAATTGGGGCTTAATTTTGTGCTAGTGACAAAATTGTAATTTTGGAAAAGTTTTGGGGATTTAATTGGTAATTTTTGGCAATAAGGATTTTTAGTGACTAAATTGGAAAGTAAGCCATACTTAGAATCCTTAGAGGACCATAAACCCAATTTATTTTTAATTAATGATTTATCCACCAAAATTGTTTTTAAATTGTTTTATTTTAGATGACAACTTTATTTTCTTTTGTAACTTCCCATTTTCCCATCTTTTCTCTCAAGATTTTCTCTCATTTTCTCTCCATCTTCTTCTCCAAATTTCTTCAATTACTTGCTGATTTCTTCATCAATTTCTACAAGATTTATTTCATTCTACTCATCATTTCATTCTCTACAAAACCTACTCATCAATTTTTGCAAAATCAACATCATTTTCAAGGAAATCAAGGAAGGTTTTCTCATCTTTTTGGTGGAGCAAATCTCTAAGGTAATATTCTGATTTATAATCTTTTTCTAAGGTTCTTTATTGAAGTTCCCAAGTATTGGCTTGCTCATCAACAATTGCTATTTAATTTTTGTGTTTTTAATTCAAGATCTATGAGTTTTATGATGGTTTTTGTGAAATCTTTTGAGATCTAAATTGATGCTGGATTTAGGATGACTTAATTATGATATTAGGTTAATTAAATGATTGATTGAGTCTTGAAATGATTTAATATCAAATTAATCCTAGAATAATGCAATCGGTGGTGTTTTAAGGTGGTTTTAGGTTGTTTTAGGGGCTGTTTTAGGTGTTCTTGTGTTGCTGGAGGTATAAGGATGGTTTGTAAGTGTTTTTGGTTCATAATTGAGGTGGATTAGATGTTAGATTCATTAGGTTTTGGGCTGATGATGTTTCGGATGCGTTTCGGCTTAGTTTTCGGTCTTTTCGGCTAGGTTTTCGATTGTTTTGTGAAGGTTTAATGTGGCTGCTGTTTTGAGCATGTTGTGATGTGAATATGCTCTGCTTTTAATGTTTTAGAAGTAATGCAAGAAGGTGCATAAGTGGCTGGTGCGTTAGCGTTGCCGTTGGAGCATTGGCGAGGGCTCGTTTTGCTTGTCGGTGAGTGATTTAGGGTTAAAAGTGAATTGCATTGGTTCGGTTCTGTTTTGGGGGCTATGGAATAGTGTGAAAACTTTCCATAGTTCAAGAGTAAGTAAAGTAAATGATTTTGATGCATTATTGTGAGTTTCGGCTAATTCCGGTAATGGCATTTATGATGATGATATAATGAGATTTTGAAAATGCATAAGTATGATTTTGAAATGATGCATTTATGTGTTAATTGCTGGAAATGCATGATTTTTAAAGACATCCATGGTTTATGAAAACATGAAAAATGAAGTGGAATATGATATGGTTATTTGCCTTACATATGATTGTGCCATTGGGCATGACTTTTGGTTCATTTGTTGAACACATTATGGATGTATTATGAGCAACAAATTAGCATGCATACTTGAACTTGATATTGGCTTAGTGACACTAACTTTAAATTTGAATACAAATGACATGTCATTAGGATTGAGTGCACTATAAATATTATGGAAATAAAGGAAAGAAAATGCCTACACGTAACAAGGGTGACTTTGTGTCCAACCGTGCGTGGTAGAGCCGCCTACACGTAACAAGGGTGACTTTGTGTCCAACCGTGCGTGGTAGAGCTTGATAATGGTGACTTCGTGTCATGTCAATGGTGACTTCGTGTCATGTCTATGGTGACTTCGTGTCATGACGAGACTAAAGGTCTCTAATCAATGGATCCACGTATTCGGTGAACTAAGGTTCACATTAAGTGATCACTAGAAAGCCAATATACAAACATGAAAATATTTGGAACATTGTGCATCATTTGTGAAATGAATTGATAATGTCATGCATACTCAAGGAAAGGTTTTTGGTATTATGAACATGAACACGATTTGTTAAGCATGCTTGGTTTTAGAAAGACATTACAAGTTATGGTTTTTAATATGGTTTTAAAATGATGCATAGATGATCTTATTAGAGTTTCGTCACTAAGCATGTTGTGCTTAAGCTCTCTTCTTATCTTTGCAGATAATTAGAGACATTTGGGGCTGCATTTGGAGCAAGAGAACCAAGGGGAAAAGTCTACATATATTTGGTATGATTTGGCAAATAAAAAGGGCTTGGCAATGTGTAAACCTATCCCTTATAAGAGTGTGTTTTGCTTTGGTTAATGACTTGTAATAAGACCTTGTATTGCCTTGATTGTGGTTTGATGATTGGTGATATTGTTTTGAATTGTTTGTAGCATGTACATGCATGAACGTTCTTGTTTTTAATCATAACATAGGAAGCTTGCCTATAGATAATTTTGGGGTCTTGGATGTTGGTAATTGTATGTATTCAGTTGTTCATTATGTTTAGGAATTATGCATATAGTTGATGGTGATTAATGGTTGTGTCCTGAGTCGGTTGAATTCACTTGGTGTGACGGAATTTTTAGGTTCTAGGCACAAAGTTTCGAAACCTTAGGGAAGGTTTCGAAACCTTTGACAAATAGTTTCGAAACCTTCAAGAAGGTTTCGAAACCTTGCAGGCAATTTTGATTCTGGACCCTTACTGGACGCGAAAAGTTTTGAAACCTTTTACATAAAGTTTCGAAACCTCTAAGGAAGGTTTCGAAACCTTTGGCTGCCAGGAAATGGAAGTTGCTGGAAATTGCATTTTAGTCCCGGATCTCCTTCTTTGTTCAATTAGAGTATCTACAGATGTTATTTTGAGCTGAAATTTCACATGGATGCATAAAGTTGATTAAATTTCAAGATGGATAACTTAATTTTGACGAATTCCTTATAATTTGTAAGATTTACATTTTGGTCCCTAGATTAGTGAAACATGCAATTGATGATGTTAGAATGCTCCGTTTGTTTTGAGATTTACCGTGAGGGACACTTGTATGCTTAATTAAACTTTGATGGAAAGAATTTATACTTTGTCATTAGAACGTAGAAGTTTTATGTTTTAGTTCTTAATTTACTTAAGTGTTTAATTGAATGCTTGTTTGTGATCGGATTGCTTCCGTTAATGCTCTGTATGAGATCAAGACTTTTAGGAACATAATTAATCATGCATCTAGTTAAGAAATATATATATATATATCGGTTTCAGGGTTGTTTATCGAATCGGACCTTCGCGGGTTTGGTTCGATATTCCCCGTGTAACCTGTTAGTGCCGGTTCCGTCTAGGCGGGGCTAAGGGGGTTACATTTGGTGGTATCAGAGCCAGGTTTACTAATGTGTGTGATTGAACTTGTTACGTTGTTAACTTGTTGAATATTTAAGCATGATGGTTGTACTTTGAGTGATGATGGTTAAAAAGGGAAACGGTTACACATTGCCAATGCCAATACATTTTCAAATGCTTCAGGTTTCCCTTGGGTCTTGCCCAAATGTAAGTCTAATATATTTTGATATTATGTTTTGATTATACGTTTAAATTTGTGTTTAAAGTTTTGGAATATGCCTCTAAGACGTGAGACTTGAGCTAGTGCTAGTATAATCACTGATGGTCAGTTTGAGGGTGAAACGATTGATAGGGAAGAGCGATTTCCCTTCCCCTTCACTCGTAGTTGCTACGTCCGGTTATACGGGGAGGTCAGTTTAGAAATTGAGTTTGCACCGTGCATTCAGGCTTTGACAGGTGTATTTCAGTCTACTGAAGAGGAGTGGCTACTGCTAACCTGACTTGGAAATAGTTAGCAAGTTAGTAGTTGAAATTGTTGGAATCAAGGATGTTATTTGTGAGTGTGAACAAATAATCATGCATAGTGTAAGAGCACATATATGTAAATATCTATAGATATTGTAGAGCATGCATGCATTCTCGAGCATGACATTAGAAATTGCATTTACATGCACTTGCACAGGCATTGATGAGGGCATATAGGGAATCATACATACATTTGTTCATAGTTGCGAGTATCTCCTTTGAGGATGGAAGTGGTGCTTGGTTGATTCTTTTTCGGTGTAGGTTTGTTAAAAAAAATTTGTTGAAAAGGCTTTCTTTTGGTCATGAGCTTGTTGTGTTGTGGGCAAGTTACCCTTTTGGATAGGGAATAGTCTTGGATGAGGAATGGGTCTTTGGGGCTCAGAGTTGTGAATATTTGAAATCGAGGGGGATACCCTGAGTTATGGTTAGTTTTATGTTGGTCATTAAGAAATGTAAGGCTGAGTTTTGCAAATTCTCTCCTATTAGAGTTTGGAGGTTGTGAGAAGGTTGTGGCATGTTGTGTGATGTAATATTGTTTGGTGTTTTGTTTTCTTAAAGAGTGTGGATTTGTTTTAAAAGAAAAGGGATATGTTTATCGTCATGGTTAGTGGGAAAAAAACTACATGGAGTCCTCTGTTGTTTGGTCTAACGTGTGGTTAGGTTAAGGGTTGTGACCGATCGGGTGTTTTGACTTGAGGGGTATTGGGTCAAGTCTTGATGAAAGAATACAATAACATATATATTAGTATGGGAGTTGTGGTATCATGGGTTTGAATCATGGTTTTGTTGTGACCTTGCGAGGTTTTAGTTGTGCCGTAAAGGTGGGAAGGTCACATATTGTGTGTATAAGGAGTTAAGTTGGGTTTACCTCAGCTAAAGTTAGATTGTGATGGTGTTTGAGTTGTGTGACGAGGACCGCTGGACAGTTTATAACCTATATCCGTTACTTGGTCTTTTGGGCTTGTTTTTATTGAAAGTGTAGTGAGAGTTATGTCCAGTGGTTTCATGTTAGTGGATGATTCATCAGTGTGGTTACAACCTTGGTAAGGTTATAAAATAAGAGGTGTTGGGGTGAGTGGAAGGAAGAGTTCGACAAGTTTGGATTTTGTTGTGGTATAGGTGGGATAAGAGTTGACTTTATCAGTGAGATAAGGTTGGGGAAGAGTTTTGCGTTGGGTATTGAGGTAGTTAACGACACGCGGACCTCGAAGTTTGAGTTTTGTTGTTGTGTTTGCTGTGTTGGCTTAAGCTTGGGTTGGAGGTACTAACTTTGAGATGAGTACGATGTTGGGTGTCGACACGAACGTGGTAGGCTCCTGGTGTTGCATGTTTTTTTCAATGTTAGCTATTGTGGGTGGCTTGGCTTGTGTAAGGATGTCTGTGAAGGGTGTTTGTTTTGTGGGATGGACCAGGATTGCTGTGGAGTTACGAGAAAAGTTGTTTGGGTTAAATCTATGTGAGAGTCCTGGTAAAATAGTGGAGCTATGAGTGGGAGTCTGACTTAGTTAAGTTGATCGGAGGTAAGACGTGATTAGATGTTTGGTAAGGGTCTAGTTGAGGGTGTGTTTGGCAAGGTTAATTTTTTGTGTAAAGAACCTTTTAGGTTATCTGAGCCGCATGGTTGTTTCGAAGGTTGTCGAGTTGGAGTGGTGTCTTGATAAGGGAATGTGGTAATCTTTTCTATGCGTTCGGTGGTACGGTGTTGTAATAGAAGTTAGGAGCAAGTGTTTTTGAGTGGGCTTGTTGTGGATATGGTTGAGTTATGGGTGGTTGTTGTCCTACTGGTAAGTTGGGAAGAATCATCATGAGTTTGGCACTAAAATTTTGAGGGTGAGATGAGGTTTTCTAGGTGTGTGGCTGGAATGATCGTTTATTTGAGTATGGTTCTCTTGGAGTCCTAAGTTCCAATGGGTGAGTTGGATATGTGGTATGTTCTAGCATGTTTAGATTTGAGGTTTTTGGGAACAACATTGGCTTTCGATTGAGTATTGGGTTTTGTCATCCATAGGTGGAGGGATGGTATGCTGGGACTATGTCTCTTAATGAGGGTGTTGCCATCGATGGAGTTCGCTTGAGACCATGTTTAGCAGTTTTATGTTAAGCTAGTATGAGGCTTGTTGGTTGAGCGTCGTTGTGTGGACCGTAGGCTGATGGAAGGTTTATATGGTTACCTTGTATGATTGAGGATGTTGAAAAGAGGGTTTGTTCGACTATGTGGTATGGAAACTGTTGTGGTTGCTAAGAGTTGAGTATCGATCTAAAAAAAAGAAGAGTTCTCTTTTGAGTTATGTTTTCTGTGAAATATGAAGTAGTGTGGTGGTTTGTGCGTTGTTGTTTCGGTGTGAGGGACGAATTTGTTGTTTCTCCGAAGAGGGTAAATGTTTGATTGTCTATTGAGTATCATCCGGGAAAAGCTAACATGGTAACTGATGCTTTGAGTCGTAAGACAACGGGGGAGTTAAGGGCTATGTTTGCTAAGTGGAATATTTCAACAGAAAAAAATGGTTTTGTGACGGAGTCGTAGGTAAAATCTATTTTTGGTAGAAATGATAAAGGTGAAACAATTCAAGGATGAGGCTTTGGTGCCTATTGTGGAAGATGTCGCTGAAGGTAGACCGATTGAATATCATTTTGATGATGATGAGGTTTTGTGTTTTAAAGGTCGGATTGTGGTGCCAGATGGTGTTGAGCTGAGATAAGCTATCTTGGTAGGAGCTCATACTAGTCCGTTTGCTATGAACCCGGGTAGTGTGAAGATATACAGGAATCTCAAAAGTGTATATTTTTGGGTTGGTTGAAGGAGGATGTGACGGAGTTTGTGTCACGGTGTATGGTGTGTCAGCGGGTGAAAGCTGAACATCAGTTTCCTACAGGGTTGTTGCAACTGGTTCAAGTGTCGGAATGGAAGTGGGAGAGAGTGACTATGGTTTTTGTGACAGGGCTGCCATTAGCGTCGTCCAAAAAGGATTCTATATGGGTGATTGTTGATAGGTTTACGGAGTGTGCACATTTTCTTGCCGTGCATACGACGTACTCTATGGATAAGTTAGCAGGGTTGTATGTTTCTGAGGTGGTGAAGTTGCATGGTGTGCTTAAGTCGATCATATCGGACAGAGATCCGCGCTTTACCTCTAAGTTTTGGAAGGGTTTGCAAGTTGCTTTGGGTACAAGGCTTAGCTTTAGTACGGCTTATCATTAATAAGACCTTGTATTGCCTTGATTGTGGTTTGATGATTGGTGATATTGTTTTGAATTGTTTGTAGCATGTACATGCATGAACGTTCTTGTTTTTAATCATAACATAGGAAGCTTGCCTATAGATAATTTTGGGGTCTTGGATGTTGGTAATTGTATGTATTCAGTTGTTCATTATGTTTAGGAATTATGCATATAGTTGATGGTGATTAATGGTTGTGTCCTGAGTCGGTTGAATTCACTTGGTGTGACGGAATTTTTAGGTTCTAGGCACAAAGTTTCGAAACCTTAGGGAAGGTTTCGAAACCTTGCGAGCAATTTTGATTCTGGACCCTTACTGGACGCGAAAAGTTTCAAAACCTTCGAGGAAGTTTCGAAACCTTTTACATAAAGTTTCGAAACCTCTAAGGAAGGTTTTGAAACCTTTGGCTGCCAGGAAATGGAAGTTGCTGGAAATTGCATTTTAGTCCCAGATCTCCTTATTTGTTCAATTAGAGTATCTAAAGATGTTATTTTGAGCTGAAATTTCACATGGATGCATAAAGTTGATTAAATTTCAAGATGGATAACTTAATTTTGACGAATTCCTTATAATTTGTAAGATTTATATTTTAGTCCCTAGATTAGTGAAACATGCAATTGATGATGTTAGAATGTTCCGTTTGTTTTGAGATTTACCGTGAGGGATACTTCTATGCTTAATTAAACTTTGATGTAAAGAATTTATACTTTGTCATTAGAACGTAGAAGTTTTACGTTTTAGTCCTTAATTTACTTAAGTGTTTAATTGAATGCTTGTTTGTGATCGGATTGCTTCCGTTAATGCTCTGTATGAGATCAAGACTTTTAGGAACATAATTAATCATGCATTTAGTTAAGAAAAAATATATATATATCCGTTTCAGGGTTGTTTATCGAATCGGACCATCGCGGGTTTGGTTCAATATTCCCCGTGTAACCCGTTAGAGCCGGTTCCGTCTAGGCCGGGCTAAGGGGGTTACATTTTTGACTGCTACCTAGTTACTTTCACCAGGGTTTACCTGATCTTTAGAATATTGATGTTTCTCTTATATATGTTTTATGAGATTGTCAAAGTGTTACGCATGCTTTTAGGAGTTTCTATATATTGTTGATAGCTAGGTTGTCATGCATCTAGTAAGTTGTATTTGATATGGGGATGATGTTTACTTAGGTGTTTATGCATCTTGAGAATGTTATGAAATCGTTAAATGACTTGCAGATATTAATTTAAGCTGAAATTTGAGACTTAAGCATGTAGAGAGCTTAATTAAAGGTTTTATTTCATGATTAGTCATTAAATTTTTGGAAAATTATAATTAGATCCTTAAAATTTGTTTGATTAAATTAGGACTCATTTCTTATCGGTTTCCGTTGTAATTGAACTCGGTCTTGCATGAACATGTAGGATCTAATTGAAGAATCTAGATAAGATAAAAAGAATTTTTTTGGGGGGTCGTTTATCAGGGCGAGTCTCCATATTAGCCTTGATATTCCATGTGTAACTCGTTCAAGTCGGGTGACGTCTATACCAGGTCGAGGGGGTTACATTCTTTATTGGAAAAACTAAATAAACAAGAAAGGAAAAACTTAAAAGGATAAATAAAAATAAAAAACGATAAATATCAAAATATAATAAAAGATAAAAACAATATTAAATAAAAATATAAAAAAAAAACTTATGAAGGGCCATTTCTGATATTTCTTATAATCCATTCGCACACTCTATCAGGTGAAAATTCTTTCCAAAAAGAATCGAGCCAATATGAGTATATATACTCCATTTGTGTTATCACGGTGGAGGTGTTTTTCTTTTCTTTTCTCTTTTAGTCCATGTATACCCTCCACCTTGTTATTGTTCCTAAAGGCATTAATATCTTGTTAGAAAGAATTATATCAACATCCAACTATTGAGTTACCTCATTCTTGTTGATCTCCATCAAGGTTGGATATAACCTCCGTTGTTGAGGAAATTGTTGCTTAAGCCAATTATCGTGGCAATCTTCAGCCAAAATTCTTTGTACATCAGGTGAATGACCATCTTTCTCTAAGTCTTCAAGCATCAACCAATCGTATTCCTTAGCTTTCTCCAATATCTCCATCAAGAGAGATTTTGGTATGGCACTAATATCAAATGAAATCACCATGGATAAAGTATCTTATCCTAAACAATCATATCTTACTTTTGATGGCTTCACATCTCGTAGCGTTGATTGTTCAAAAGATACCTGCAATGGAAGATGTGAGTTTTTAAATAATTCAAAAGGTTCAATCATTACATCCTCATATTCCATTAACAAGGTATCGTCATCTTGTTGATCGATCATGTAATCATGAAATTGCCATGACATTTTTGAGTGAGAGTAATCCACAGATTCTTGTTTCAGTATCAACGTTGTTGTAACATCCTGGGAATCAGACTTCCTAGAAATTACAATAAAATTACTCTCCTCGACTCGTTGAATATTATCATGAAATTGCCCTGTCCAGGATTCTCAATTGTCATGATTATTATTTTTTTAGACTCATCCAATGTTGGACAGTCTTTTTCATCAACATGCTTTTGATTTGGAGGTTCCATACGTTCCTCGAACTTCAACGTTGAAATTTTAGTATCCCTAAAAATTTATTGTCGGGGCATCAATTAATCTTTTGAATCCTCCAAGAGTGTGTCCCATTTAGCTATCCTTGCATCCATTAATTTTGATATCTCTTTAATCTTCTCTATTGATGTATCAAGTCTAGGCAATGATGCTTGAAGCTTTTCCTCCAAGGTAGTTGAATACTCTTCAAAAGGGTTATATTGTCATGGCATATCTGTTGCAACAAAAAAATTGTCATGGTAAAAAAAATTGAGCGTTTTGATCATACCATGAAGGATTTTGTTGTTGGTTTCATCTATGGTCCTCCATGTAGCCATATGTTTTAGGATTATAAGGGCAATTGTTCAATGAATGATTTTCTTAATAATAAGAACAAAAAATTGTTCCGGCATGAACTTGTTAGGTCACTCTAGATTGGTATAGGTAATCATCGATTAATGTAAGAAATTCTTGATTGGATCGATTTTTATCTTTCAACATCAACTCTCGAATAGATCACTTACTCTCTTTATGCATCTTGAAGTTCCTTCAACTTGATTTACATCTTTTTTTTTTTTGATTTTTTAAATAAATAAAAATAAAATAAGTTAGTAAAAATAATAATGAAAATGCAATAAAAACACAAGTTGATAATAGGAATTTGAGAGAATAATAAAAGTAAAATAAACAAGTAATAAAAGATATATGAAATCAAATAGGTGAGAGAAAATGTTGGGTTATCTTGAGTTATGGAGTGATGTCCGAATGAAATTCTTTTTTTTAAATGAGTGTTCGCACCGCTCAATTCGTTCCTGAAATTGGGCTTAATCAAATATCCTAGTAAGTTCATCGAATGTTTGGGCAACTACAACTAATAGAATTGCTCGGGAAATTTAAGAAACTATCCTCAAGGTTCGACAAAGCGTTCTTCAATGGTCTCCATTATCCCAAACGCCAAACTTTGTTAATTGTAAAATCTTTGATGATACATCCTTGCGTTAATCAAAGGTGTACAATAACTATCTTGCGCTTCTGTTAGCCTTTGAAATCTTGCACTTATCCCTAAGCCAGATTAGTTCTCACGTACTTGGTTCGAACCATTCTTATTCGTTTCAGGAATCTAATTCTCCCGAATCTAGATAAATGTATCCTTTATCGAGGTCCTTTCTCTGTTCTCTCGTAAACCAAATAAATGCCAAGAATAGCAAACCTTTATTAAGAACACATCAAAAACGTAGATATAATTCGAACTAAATCAATCCATAAAACAAAATAACTAAAGCCAACTTGATTTAGTTCATGGATGGGCAAAATATAAAACAAGTAAATCCTCCCATCACTCGAATAAACACTGAAAAACAAGAAGAAGTCGACAACCCTTTCTTCACTCTCTCCCAATCTCGCCTTTTCCTATTTTGACACCATGGTTTCCTTTTTATGGGTTCTTGCTTGGTCAAATTATATGATGAGAATTAGTTTGATTTTGAAATAAATATTAAGGAGATAATTATCCCTTTAGAAATTTCCTTTCAAATATAATTCAAATCTTTATTTGTCATCTTTATTTCAATCTTCTAGAATCTTTCCTTGTCTTTTAAAGTCAACTCGATTTACTTGAGATTCCTTCAAATTGACATATTATCTCCTAGGGATTAAATCTTACAAATAAGAAAACACACAACCAAAGTATCTTTTTCTACGAAATTAATCAAAATACAAATTAAATACAACAATTAAGGAAATTATGTAAATATGCATGAATAACTAATAATGTAACAAATATTGTGCTTAAATCTAGCAATAATATGAGTAAAAAGGGTAATAAAAATATTATTTTTGAACACTCATCAATTATGTCTTGAATCATAATGTTTTGGTTGGCAAGATGCTTGGAGGATAGAAAACTATGTTTGATAGTATGATTGGTTATTTAATGATGTATGATAGGTTTAGATTGACTTGAAGAATTATAATAATGTATGATTTAGGAAAGAATGTTGATTCAAATTGTAATTAGAACTTAGTAATGGTCAATGAAAATTTAAATATAACAAACATGATTTGGATCGAAATATGTTGGAATAAGTAATTTATGTTTGATACAAATTGATGAAATGAACTTAAGTTTGGTTAAGCTTCTATTTCACTCAATGTGAATGGCTATAGAAACTAGGAATGCATGTTTAGAATGGTTGATTGCTTACCTTAAAAGATAACCATTTTGTTTACTTGAGACCTCAAAAATACCATATTGTTTACTTACGACTTAAGAAAGACTGATATGATAACTAAGTTAAAAGATTGTAAGCTTTCATGATCGAAAGTTAAAAGAATGTATAGGAAACATTAGAGTATTCAAATGGTTTGTGTTACGTCTATGCTCTATATGAATTATATGTAGTACATGAATAGATGGTATACTATAGATACATGTATTCAAATAGGCTATTGAAAACATCTAGTTCATATGTTCAAATGATTTAAAGTATTGAATCATGTTTCAATAGGTTGCTTAATTATTAAGAAAGACTTATTTCGTAATTTAAGCTAAAATGATAAGTATGTTATATGATCATATAGTGAATAAAATAACAATACTCCTAGTCAAGAATGTTCATAATGATAACCTTAGTAAGTTAGGAAAAAAAACTTGTATTCAAATGGAACATTAAATACTTATGTGTTAAATAGTAACTTAAGTTCAATGAGATAGCATGTTGTGTGATTACCAAATGTATGAAACTAGTAAAATCTCATGGTATCAATTGAATGCTAATTCTAGCATGCTTTAATGCATGTTTCGAGTAATTCAAATTGTATAACTACCTTATGCTTTTCATATAGATATAGCATGTTTCGAGTAATTCAAATTGTATAACTACCTTATGCTTTTCAGTTTGGAAAGGTTAACTCAGTTGTACATCAAACAGATCGTGTGATTGCACGGAGTGCAATCCTCGATCATATCGGATTGGGATCCGCGGTTCACGGTAAGGCTTTGAAAAAAGATCCACAGTCCTTTGGATACCAAGTTGCAGTACAACGCAGCTTTTCATCCACAAACCGATGGTCAATATGAATGGGTCATTCAGATTCTTGAGGACATGCTTTGGTGTTATGTTGTGGAGTTAAAGGGTAGTTGGGAGGAACAACTAGCGCTGGTCGAGTTTGCTTACAACAACAACTATCAGTCTAGTATCAAGATGGCACTGTTTGAGGCGTTGTATGGGCGTAAGTGTAGGACACCTTTGTGTTGGACAGTGCTCGTTGAAAGATAGATTGTGGGGTCCGATCTAGTTAAGCAAACCAAGGACAAGGTTCTGATCATCAAGGAAAGGTTTATGCGGATAAGAAAAGGAAGCATATCGATTATGAGGTTGGTAAAAAGTTTTCTTAAAAGTGTCACCGTGGAAAAGGATCATCTGTTTTGGAAGAAAGGGAAAGTTAAGTCCATGGTTTATCTACCGTATGAGGTGCTTGAGAGAGTTAGGTCAATAGCTTATCGGTTAGCTTTGCCTCTAGACTTGGCACGCATCCACAATGCGTTCCATGTGTCGATGTTGAGGCATTATTGTTCAGACCCTTCGCATGTTTTGTCTTTCTAAGATGATTAGGTTAATACGGATCTAACCTACTAAGAGGAGCATGTAAGAGTGCTTGATAGAGGAGTTAAGGAGCTTCGGAACAAGTGTATCCCTTTGGTTAAAATGTTGTGGAGAAACCACGGAGTGGAAGAGGTTACGTGGGAGGTTCAAGAGAACATGAGGTTGCTCTATCCGCACTTGTTTCCCCTAGGTAAATTTCGAGGATGAAATTTTCTTTTAGGAGGGGAGAGTTGTCATGACCCAAGTTTCGAGACTTGGGGTTGGGTTAATCCGAGTTTTGGGCCTCATGTTTAGGATTTGTGTGTCTTGTTGGGCTTAAGAGTTTAGAGATGGGTTTGGTTTTGGATAGTGGCCCAAGGGTGTTTTGGTAATTGGATATTTGGGAAGAAAATGAGGTAGAGAGGAGAACTTTTCTCTGCATTGTGTAGAGGGTGATTTCATCACATCTTTATTGTCTTGTTCATATCCTTCTCTCATCTTTCTCTCCCAAATCCATCAACCAAGGTAGAGTTTTTATGTTTTAGTGGAGAGAATCCTGTTTCGCTGCTTGAGGGAAGTTTGTTCAGCTTGGGAAGATCTATCTTCCAAGGTAAGTATGGTTAAAAGTGGTGGAGGTAAGGTTTTAGTGCGGGTTTTGTGGAAGAACGGGGATAGTTTTTTTGGGAAGGTTTTAGAGTGATTTTAAAGTCGTTTTAGCTTCTTTAAATCACTCAGATAGTGTAGTAATCGTTTGGTCATCTTCCTTGTAGTCGGAGAACAAAGAGAGCCATCAAGGTGCTTGGGCAAGGAGGAGGCTTGAGAGCTTGTTGTGGAGCTTCTTCAGCTCGTTTTGAAGGTTGGTACACTTCCAAATCCTTTGCATTTTCATGTCAATCATCATTTTGTCATGCTTGATTGATTGTGTGATTGATGAAAATGAGTAAAATTTATTAGAAACTAACTTAAACTACTTCAATAATGAGTAGGAACGATTTGGGATCGATTGAGTTAATTTTGGTTAAGGTTTTAAGAAATTTAAGTTGCAGATCTGCATTTCGCGTAGGGGGTATCGGTATCGATACCATAGATAGGAAAATAGGTTGTTAAAGGCAGGCGTATCGGAACGCCCTGCCCGTGTTTCGGAACGAAACCTTCTAGTGATATTTTGGTTCGATACCCCTTTGGGGAATATCGAAACAGGGGTATCGAAATTCAATGGTAGCGTTTTGATACTCGGTGTTTTGATACCCCTTATATGGGTGTATCGATAAACTTGGGAATTTCGCCCAAAATTTCAAAGGATGAGTTAAGATGTTCCATAATTCGCGGTATGGGTTCACATGAGTCTTTTAAGCCATAAATAAATAATGAAACATGAAATGTCTAATATGGGTTTTGATATGAAAAATTATGCGTGCATGCTCGGTTTTGACTTCGTTGAGGTATTGCTTGATGTAAGACGTTAGGTGGATCGTCTTGTGTGGTTGTGTCATTGTCTGGTGCATTTGGATACCCTATGAGTGATAGTGTTGCAACACAATGAAGACCATCCGACGTGAGATTCCGGGTGATGAATTTTCTCGATGTGAGATTCTGAGCCCCACTCGATGCGAGATTCCGAATGAAGATTCGATGTCAGATTCTGAGTATATTAGCTCGATGTGAGATTCAGATGAGCCCGATGTGAGATTCCGGGTCGGGTGAGTTCCCCAATGTTGGGTTTATAGTGGGCCTCACTTTTGATTTTTTACTTTATGTTTTGGTTGCATTTGGCATATCATGTCATCATATTATCTCCTCTCGCATGTTTATTGTTTTGATTTACTTGAAAGCACAGTCGATAGGTTGAGTACCAACTGAGCTTTCGTAGCTCAGTATTCAGGAATTTGTTTCCATGCGTAGGTAAATAGACGGACGTTCGGGTGGACGTGGCGGAGCACTATCTTTTAGAGACTTAAGCATTGGCCTTTTGGTAGAGTACAATTACTAGATTATTTGGGTTATGTATTCCTAGGACCATTGTTGTAATTGTAACTCTATTTTATTTTAATTGTCGAGGTCAAATGTTTTAGTAAACTTGTATTTGAAGCTCCATTAATACTTTGGATTTGTTAAACCACTTTTGATAAATAATGATGTTTTAAATTTTATATCGTATTTGATGATACACGTGGTTTGATTTTGAAAAATTTATGGATACGGGTTGGGCTTGTGGACTAAATGTGACTCCCGGGTTCGTGGTGTTTCATATCCGCCCATATCTACCAAATGAGAAGCTCAACAATTGGACCAACATTGATCTTCCTGTATTTTTTAGTTTCGAATCAAAGCAATGTCTGAAAACACCCTCATTCGCTTTTTCCCAAAAGCAATGGGAATCCTTTATAAAGGGCACCCATGTTAATTTCACTTGCATTCAATGAAAATAAGGAACTTCATGTTCTTCTTTGATTATTCCTATTGTTTCATTATTAATATTTATAAATTATGTATACAACTCCTAACCTATATAATTTAAATTCTTACATGTCTGACAATATCGGTTGTATGAATGATACCGAACTTAATCTTGTAGTAGACTTCGAGCGACCCATACTTTTTGCGGAAGCCGAGGAAGAGCAAGATGAATTGGAAATTCCCGATGAATTAATAAGGTTGATGGTCGGTGAGGAAAAACAAATCCTACCACATCAAGAGGATTTGGAAATTTTTAATTTATGGTCAAATGAAGAAAGAAGAGAGGTGAAGTTCATGTCGGGTTTAAACACAAACATTTTTCTACACAACTTACCCACGCGACCCAATTGTAAACCGGTTCAACAAAAACTCCGAAGATAAAGAACGAACATGTTGCTGAAAATCAGAGCAGAAGTAAGAAAACAATTTGATTCTGGATTCTTGAAAGTAGCCGAATACCCGAAATGGGTAGCTAATATCGTAACAGGACCAACAAAGGACAAGAAAGTATGCATGTATGTAGATTATCAAGATCTCAATAAGGCCAACACTAAAGATAACATTCCTCTTCAACATATCGATACACTGGTCGACAACACCGCGGGGCATTCTTAGTTCACTTTTATGGATGGTTTTTCGGGTTACAATCAGATCAAGATGTATCCTGATGATATGGAAAAGACCTCTTTTGTAACTTTTTAGGGAACATTATGTTATAAGGTCATGCCTTTTAGACTAAAAAATGCGGGGGGAAACTTATCAAAGAGCTATGGTAACTCTTTTTCATGACATGATGCACAAGGAGATTGAAATATATTTGGATGATATGATTGCCAAATATAGAACGAAGTCAGAACATATCCAAAATCTGCGGAAGTTTTTCTTAAGGTTGAGAAAGTACGAGTTAAAGCTCAATTCAGCTAAGTGTACCTTTATGGTAACTTCACGGAAACTTCTCGTGTTCATAGTTAGACGAAAAGGGATAGAAATTGACTCAAATAAAGTAAAAGCTATATGAGATCTTCCACCACCTCAAACTTAGAAAGAAGTATGTATGATATGAACCTGGTAGGTCATATTTGATGTTGCTTGATCGTGATTCTAGTAAGAAAAAATTTCATAAGAATTGATATGCTAAATTTCATAAACATAAAGCGTAAGAATGAAATAATAATAATAATAAGGAAATGATGGAATGAAGGATATGGAAGAGGTTTGAAGTGTATGGAAGTGTGATGATTATAAATGAAGAAATGTTAGGGATGTGTAATGGAAATGGCGTGGGTATGTAACTTTAAGGGATAAATGGATTGTGACCCACTAGCTATATGGAGATAGGAACCCACAATATAATATGATGGATTCGATGTTGTAGAAGTGAAAATGAACACTTGATGTATGTAGATACTTTGGTAGCAAAAAGGGGAGCGTCTCTTCCAATTCCACGCTGATCCTGAAGATAATTAACCTTCTTGAATGTCATAATATTATGCATTAAGAGGGCCTTCATTGCTTTTTTTCATGTAGAATACAAATAGCCTCCAAAGATGATGAAAAATTAATTGAATGCCTTGATTATTTGCATAATGATGGCATTCATTTGTATGAATAAAAATCAGCTTTGAATTGACTTGAATATGTGAATAAAGAAGACCTTCAATGACATGTCTCTTGGATGAAGATGAAGGGACTCTTCCTTGTCTCAAACCCATCCAAATCATCCTTGCATAAAATTCCCGTAATAAAAATTTTAACTTGCACTTTCTTCGGTAAATCGATCATATCTCAAGCTTCCGATATCGGATTAAGGTGATTCATAAGGCTTTGGAAAGCTAAGATATAGAGGAATAAACTTGAAAGAGACTTCAAGACTCAAATCGTGCCGGATATAGTTCAAAAATAGAGATCAATCTGACATGTATTCTTTCATTTGGTGTGACTGTTCATCTCCCTTCATTCACCTGACCCCAAGGTAAAGTTTATTTAAATTTTAATAAAAAAATGCATAAAAAATATAAGCGTTAGTTTTATTAATGCACTAGTTTAATGAATGAACTAGTTTGATCAATAAACTAACTTTATTAATGACTACATGCATGAGTGAAATAGTTTATTTAAATGACTAGAGATAAACTACTTCCCTAAATGAACTAGATGCTTAAATACTATGCATGCTTAAATGATCAACACTCTTATTCAATGCATTAATATGTATAAAAACTTTAAATTCTCATGCATGATTATGCATAAGCAAAATAAAGTGATCCTCCCTTGTTAATCTCACTTCTCCACATTCAAAGCTTGATGTGAACAAGCTATCCATGGCTGATTGAAACTTCTTTTCCCTTGCACGTGTGATGGGGCCACTTGGATACTCCTCCGTGTCCTTGTCATTAGTGCTCATATCAATGTGGTTTCCTATGGAGGTTGAACTATATTTCACGTTTAATATACTAGTTGACAGATAAGTGTGATCCCATCTTCAACCTACTTTGTAAAAATAATCTAGGAACTTAGGATGAAAACTGTCAGGAAGCGTTTGAGAGGGTCAAGGAATATTTGACTAAAGCCCTGATTTTAGTAGCTCCGGGGCCCGACCGACCGACCGTTTAATTTTATATTTAACAATTTTTGAGAACTCAATGGGATATGTACTACGTAAGCAAGATGAGTTATGAAAAAAAGGAAAGGTCTATTTATTATCTGAGTAAAAAGTTCACAGAATGCGAAGTACGATACCCGCAAACCTAGAAGTTGTGTTGTGCCCTAGTTTGGGACACCAAAAGATTGAGACAATATATATTGTATCACACTATTTACTTGATATCCTGGTCGGACCCTTTAAAGGCCTTGATGGAGGCACCCGCTTTAACCGGAAAGATGGCTCGTTGGAAAATGCTATTGTCAGAGTTTGATATTGTCTATGGGAATTAGAAGTCCATAAAAGGCAGCGTAGTGGCCGAATTCTTGGTAAGTCGAACTATGAAGAATTATAAACCTTTAAGTTTTGATTTCCTA
Organism: Abelmoschus esculentus; assembly: GCA_035048815.1. Taxonomy (NCBI): domain Eukaryota; kingdom Viridiplantae; phylum Streptophyta; class Magnoliopsida; order Malvales; family Malvaceae; genus Abelmoschus; species Abelmoschus esculentus. The sequence goes on from JAUCBN010000065.1 coordinate 4,929,402, forward strand.
GATGAAGATTTGGTATGCGTATCAATAGAGGGAATGACGATAGAGGTTGCGGCATTGTGGTAATTATACTTTGATGGGGCTTCTAATACCCTAGGCCATGGCATAGGGGCAATGCTAGTCTCACCTAAGGATGTTTACTATCCATTCACAAGTAGATTAAATTTCTTCTACACTAATAATATAGCCGAATATGAGGCATGTGTGATGGGTCTTCATGCAGACATTGAGCGAAAAGTCTGTGTCCTCCAGGTGTTCGAGGACTCCTCTTTAGTCATTTACCAATTACAGCAAGAATGAGAAACCAAAGACCCCAAGTTGATCAAGTATAACGACTTGATTCAGGAGTTAATTCAAGATTTCGAAGGGATAAGTTTAGAATACTTACCAAGGGAAGATAACCAAATGATTGTTGCTTTAGCCAATTTAGATGCTACTTTATGAACAAGCACAATGGACGAAATGAGATCAATAGACATGTAAAACACCAAGTTATTGGCTCACTGTTATGATGTAGAAGAAGAGGAGGATGAAAATCCATGGTATTACGATATTCTTTGGTACATCAAATTTTAAACTTATCTCAAGAAGGCTAATGACGTCGTTAAAAGAACTATCAGGAGAATGGCATCATGATATGTACTTGATGGGGGGTGCTATACAAGAGGGGCAGAGACTAAGTTTTGTTGAGGTGTTTCGATGCTAAAGAAACCAAGACTATACTAACAGAAGTACATGATGGTTTATGTGGAACACATGCCAATGGGGTCTCGATGGCAAGAAAAATCATGAGATGTGGCTACTATTGGTCTACAATGGAGGAAGACTGTATTGATTATGCCAAGAAATGTCACAAATTTCAGGTCTATGCCGACTAAATACATTCACCAAAATTGCCTTTGCATACCCTAAATTCACCTTTGCCCTTTGTTGTTTGGGGGATAGATGTCATTGGTCAAATTCTTCCGAAAGCATCTTACAGGCACCATTTTATTTTAGTGGCAATCGATTAATTTACCAAATGTGTAGAGGCTACCTCTTACGCCAGTATAACACAGTCTACAGTCTGCAGGTTTCTGAAAAGAGAGATTGTTTGTCGTTATGTTTTACCTGAAAGGATTACCACTGATAATTCCACAAATCTAAACAATAAGATGATTACAGAAGCATATGAACAGTTTAAAATTGTGCATCACAATTCCACCGCCTATCACCCTAAGATGAATAGAGCGGTCGAGGAAACCAATAAAAATATCAAAAAGATCATACCAAAGATTATTGATACCTTTAAAGATTGGCATGAGAAATAACCTTTCGCGTCGTTTGCTTACCGAACCTCAGTGTGAACCTCGACCAGAGCAACCCTATATTCGTTGGTTTTTGGTATAGAAGTAGTTCTACCCTTGGAAGTAGAGATACCTTCTCTTCGGATGCTGAATTAGTCAAAGTTTGTAACCCCCTTAGCCCGGCCTGGACGGAACCGACACTAACGGGTTACACGGGGAATATCGAACCAAACCCGTTAAGGTCCAATTCGATAAACAACCTTGAAAACCGATATTCTTTTTTTTCTTAACTAGATGCATAATTTAGTTCCTATGTGTGTCGAGGTCATGCGTAACGAAAATGAGAACATTCGATTCACAATTAATCATTCAATTCGCATGTCAGTACATAAGGACCAAAACGCAAATAATTCTTAATTCCAAAAGAATAAACCGGTAATTCGACCTACCATAGTTCAATTTAACATGCATAGCATACTCATAACAATTACAGATCAATCGGACCATTATAGCATCATCAATTTCATGTTTCACAACATAGGGACCTAATTGGAAAGCTCACAACATCATAGGGACTAAAACCAACATTTATTTACCAATACGAATTTAAATGAACATCATGCATTAAAGTGATGTTACCACTCAAAATATTATTCATTGCATCTATATTCGATCGTGGAAAGACATCCGACCCTAAACGTAATTTTCCACGCTTAAAATGTCATTTTTGGATCATGGGTATCGATACCCTTTCGTAGAGCTAGCCTTCTCGCACTTTGAAGACTATTGGTGTCGATATCCCCATAGGTGGTATCGATACTCCATCGTCTAGTGGGGTAATTGCATCGAACCATGATTCGATGCCGCCCAAAAATTAGCCTTGGGTATCGATACCCTTACCAGAGGGGTATCGATACCCTCTGTGCAATTTGACAAGTTTGAACATTCTAAATTAATTCCACCCATACAAACATAACCATTAATCACCCTTATTTATATGCATAATTTCCTAAGCATAAAGAACAATTTAAAGCACACATTAATCACATCAAAGATCCCTAACAATCTATAGGCATGCTTCCTAAAGTATGATTTAAAATAAAAAATGTTCATGTGTGTACATGCTTCAACAGTCCAAACAACACCATAGTCCATCAATTAACAATCCAAAATATTATAGGTCTTATTACACCATAAACCAAGGCAAAAATCACACACTTCACATGGGTTTGATTTACACATTGCCAAGCCCCAAGTTATTTGCCAAAACATACCAAAATTTGAGATAACCTTCCCCTTGGTTCCCTTGCTCCGAACGTAGCCTCGAATGTCACTATTTGTCTGCAAAGATGAGAGGAGAGCTTAAGCAAAACATGCTTAGTGAGGAAGCTCTAAACATGATCATCAATGCATCAATTTAAAACCATAACTTGTAATGTCTTTCTAAAACCAAGCATGCTTAACAATCATGTTCATGTTCAATACCAAAAACCTTTCCTTGAGTATGCATGGAATTATCAATTCATTTCACAAATGATGCACAATGTTCCAAATATTTTCATGTTTTTATCTTGGCTTCCTAGTGATCACTTAATGCGAACCTTAAATTCACTGAATACACAGATCCATTGATTATAGACCTTTAGTCTCGTCATGACACAAAGTCACCATTGACATGACACGAAGTCACCATTATCAAGCTCTACCACGCACGGTTAGACCCAAAGTCACCCTTGTTACGTGTAGGCATTTTTCCTTTATTTCCATAATGTTTATAGTGCACTCAATCCTAATGACATGTCATTTGTATTCGAATCTAAAGTTAGTGTCACTAAGCCAATATCAAGTTCAAGTATGCATGCTAATTTGCTGCTCATAATGCATCCATAATGTGTTCAACAAATGAACCAAAAGTCATGCCCAATGGCACTATCATATGTAAGGCAAATAACCATATCATATTCCACTTCATTTTTTTCATGTTTTCATAATCCATGGATGTCTTTATAAACCATGAATTTTCAGCAATTAACACATGCATGCATCATTTCAAAATCAAATATATGCAATTCCAAAATCAAATTGAATCATTGTTCACATATATGCCATTACCGAAAATAACCGAAAATCGAGGTAATGCATCAACATCATTTAAAACACTTACTCTTGAACTATGGAAAGTTTTCACACTATTCCAAAGCTCCCAAAACAGAACCGAACCAATGCGATTCACTTTAAACCCAAAACCACTCATCGACAAGCGAAACGAGCCCTCGCCAATGTTCCGACGGCAACACCAATGCACCAGCCACTTATGCACCTTCTTGCACTTCCTCTACAACATTAAAAACAGAGCATATTCACATTATAACATGCTCAAAACAGCAGCCACAACCGATCACCACAAAACTACCAAAAACCTAGCCGAAAAGACCGAAAACTAAGCCAAAACGCGTCCGAAACAATATCAGCCCAAAAACTAATGAATCTAACATCAAATCCACTTCAATTATGAACCAAAAACACTTCCAAACCATCCTTATACCTCCAGCAACATTAGAGCCCCTAAAACAACCGAAAACCACCTTAAAACACTACCGATTACATTATTCCGGGATTAAATTAATGTGCCATCAATTCAATACTTAATTAATCATTTAATTGACATAATATCATAATTAAATCAACCTAATTACAGCATTAATTGAGAACTAAAAAGATTTCACAAAAACCTCCATAAAATCCATAGATCTAGAATTAAAAACACAAAATTAAGTCTCCATTGTTGATTAGCAAGCCAATACTTGGGAATTTCAATAAAGAACCTTAGAAAAAGATTAGAAATCAACAAAGTTACCTTAAAGATTTGCTCCACCAAAAAGATGAGAAATCCTCCATTGATTTCTTGAAAATGGATGTTGATTTCGCAAAATTGATGAGTAGGTTTTGTAGAGAATGAAAAGATGAGTAAAATGAAATAAATCTTGTTGAAAATGATGAAGAAATCAACAAGAAATTGAAGAAATTTGGAGAAGGAGATGGAGAGAAAATGAGAGAAAATCTTGAGAGAAAAGATGGGATAATGGGAAGTTACAAAAGAAAACGAAATTATTATTTATAATAAAACAATTTAAAAACCATTTTGGTGGATAAATCATTAATTAAAAATAAATTGGATTTATGGCCCTCTAAGGATTCTAAGTATGACTTACTTTCCAATTTAGTCACTAAAAATCCTTGTTGCCGAAAATTACTAATTAAATCCCCAGAACTTTTCCAAAATTACAATTTAGTCACTAGCACACAATTAAGCCCAATTAAAAATCAAATTAAAGTTCAAATAATATTCCTTTAACTTTAAAACACCTTTTTAATATTTTTAGAATCATTTCACAAAATTATTACTTATCCGATTAAAATATTATTATTTTAATTTTTCCCGGAATAACGAACCCTAGGAATCCGATTTGACCCGAATCGAATTTCCCCAACTAACCCTCAAACTACTAACCCCAAAACCGGGATGTTACAACTCTCCCCCTCTTAAGAAAATTTCGTCCTCGAAATTCTTACCTAAAACAAACAAGTGAGGAAACTGCTCCTCCATACTTTTCCTTGTCTCCCAAGTTGCCTCTTCAACACCTCGGTGTCTCCACAGCACTTTAACCAAATCTATGGTCTTCCCTCGAAGAACCTTTGTATCCACATCTAAAATCTTCACCGGTTCTTCCTCATAACTCATATCCGCTCTTAACTCAATCTCCTCAACCGGAACAACATAAGAGGGATCTGATCTATACCTACGAAGCATCGATACATGAAAAACATCATGCATCCTACTCAACTCTTCCGGCAACCTCAACCGATAAGCAACAGGACCAACACGCTCCAACACCTCATACGGCCCAATGAAACGAGGACTCAACTTACCCTTACGTCTAAATCTCATCACTTTCTTCCATGGAGAAACTTTTAGAAACACCACTTCCTTTAACCAAAACTCACACTTACTTAACTTAGCATACAACTAATTCTCCTTCAATGCTTGCAACACCATCCGCAAATGCCGATCATGATCTTTCTCAGTACGCAAATACACAAGGATATCATCTATGAATACCACCACAAACTGATCCAAGTATTCATGAAACACTCGATTCATCATATCCATAAAAGCAGCAGGGGCATTTGTCAACCCAAACGGGATCACCAAAAACTCATAATGTCCATACCTTGTCCGAAATGTTGTTTTCAACACATCCTCTTCCTTCACCTTCAACTGATAATACCCTGATCTCAAATCAATCTTCGAGAACACGCTTGCTCCCCGAAATTGATCAAACAAATCGTCAATCCTCGGCGAAGGATACTTATTCTTCACGGTCAACTTATTCAACTGCCGATAATCAATGCACATCCTCATAGTGCCATCCTTCTTCTTCACAAACAACACCGCGCACCCCAAGGTGATACGCTCGGTCGAATGAAACCTAGGTCAAGCAACTCTTGCAACTGCATCTTCAACTCCTTTAACTCATTAGGTGCCATGTGATAAGGAGCAATAGACACCGGGTTAGTACCAGCATAAGTCTCGATACTAAACTCCACATCACGATCGGGAGGTAACCTTGGCAACTCCTCAGGAAAAACTTCTGGAAAATCGCGCACTGTTCGAATGTCCTGCACCCAAACATCTCCTATACCCGGATTCATCACATAAGCTAGATATGCCATACCAACCTATTGCAACATCTTTTCCGCTTGTAAAGCCGAAACCACATTAGACAAGAATCCGGTATACTCACTTCTCACCACGACCTTGCTACCATCCAACAACCTCAAGATAACCCTCTTGTTTTCAAAGTCCACCACCCCTCGGTGCTCCGTCAACCAATCAATACCCAAGATAAGATCAAAACCATGAAACGGCAACTCCATCAAGTCGACCTCAAAGACATGTCCTTGAACCTCCAACGGACACCTTTTATATAACCTCCTTACTGTAACCGTTTCACCCAAAGAACTGGTAACCACAACACCTACATCTAAAACCTCAACCGGGATATCCAACATATATGCATGCTCACTCAAAACATAAGAATGCATATATCCCGAATCTATCAAAGAAAACAACGGTACCTTTTGCAAAGAAAAGGTACCTGCAACCACATCTGTAGCATTACGAGTCTCACGCTGAGCATAAACCTTTCGTCCATCTCCCTGCCTCTAGAAAGGACCTCGACCACGTCCACGTCCTCTACCAGGCATCACAGCAGCCTCAGCACGATCACCCGACTCACCAGCAAACCTTGGGCAATCACGCTTCTTGTGATCCATCGGCCCACAACCTATACATGCACCAGTAGCCCACCAACACTCTCTAGGATGGCGCCTAGAACACAAGTTACAGACTGGAGCATCACCACCGCCTCTACCATAGTGCTGAGCTCGAAGACCGCGTCCAAAGTCACCTCAGCGTCAGTCAGCTCTGTACCTGTTGTCTCGAAACCTCTTACTCTTATTACCTTGTGCACTAGCCTCAACAGGCCTCTTACCAACATCGGTAGACTTCCTAGCCTCCCTCAGAGACTCCTCAACATCCTTAGCCCTATTAACCAACACATCAAACTCGGTGTACTCAGCGGCTAACAGGTATGTCTTAATCTCGGGATCCAACCCATATCGGAACCTATCACACCTTTTCCGGTCAGTAGGAACCAACTCAGGAGCATAGTGGCTCAACCTAATAAATTGTATCTCATACGCAGCTACTGTTCTAGCCCCATGTATCAAGGACATAAACTCCCTCTTCCTTGCATCCTCATATTGTGGCCCCAAAAACTTCCGCACAAAAGCGGTCCGAAAGTACTCCCAAGTCAGGTTAGCAGCATCTACACCAGCTTTCGTGGTGATCCACCAACGATAATCATCTCCCTGAAGCAGAGAAACTACACATCCCAGCCTTCTAGTATCCTGACAATCCATCTGATCCGAAATCCTCTCTTTACTAGCCAACCACTCCTCAGCCGAGCTCGGATCTGATCCACGGAACTCTACACCGCCCAAACTACGCAGACACTCTAAAGGTAGACCTGGGGTAACCACCACAGCAGGAGCAGGAGCCGGGATATGCACTCCAGCCACGGCAGCCTGAAATTCACCCGCCATAGCCTGTATAAGCGGTGCAGACTCTCTAAACTGACCTCCCAGAGGAACCGGAGGCACACCCACGGGTGGAGGAGGAGGAAGCGGCTCTTCCCTAGCAGTCGCCTCACCCTCAGCCTGACTCTCGGTGATCATATTCGCAATAGCATGAGTCTCGCGTCTCGGTGGCATATTCCAAAAACTTCATACATGCAATTTAAAACATGATATTAAAACGTAATAAACTTACATTCGAGCAAGATCCAAGGGAAACCTGAGAAGCATTTGAAAATATATTGGCATTGGCAATGTGTAACCGTTATCCCTTTCAACCATCATCATTCAAATACAACCATCATGCTTATATATTCAACAAGTTAACAACATAACAAGCTCAATCACACACTTTAGCAAACCCTACCACACACTTTAATTAACCTGGCTCTGATACCACCAAATGTAACCCCCTTAGCCCGGCCTGGACGGAACCGACACTAACGGGTTACACGGGGAATATCGAACCAAACCCGTTAAGGTCCAATTCGATAAACAACCCTGAAAACCGATATGTTTTTTTTCTTAACTAGATGCATAATTTAGTTCCTATGTGTGTCGAGGTCATGCGTAACGAAAATGAGAACATTCGATTCACAATTAATCATTCAATTCGCATGTCAGTACATAAGGACCAAAACGCAAATAATTCTTAATTCCAAAAGAATAAACCAGTAATTCGACCTACCATAGTTCAACTTAACATGCATAGCATATTCATAACAAGTACAGATAAATCAGAACATTATAGCATCGTCAATTTCATGTTTCACAACATAGGGACCTAATTGGAAAGCTCATAACATCATAGGGACTAAAACCAACATTTATTTACCAATACGAATTTAAATGAACATCATGCATTAAAGTGATGTTACCATTCAAAATATTATTCATTGCATCTATATTCGATCGTGGAAAGACATCCGACCCTAAACGTAATTTTCCGCGCTTAAAATGTCATTTTTGGGTCATGGGTATCGATACCCTTTCGTAGAGCTAGTCTCCTCGCACTTTCAAGACTATTCGTATCGATACCCCCATAGGTGGTATCGATACTCCAGCGTCCAGTGGGGTAATTGCATCGAATCATGATTCGTTGTCGCCCAAAAATTAGCCTTGGGTATCGATACCATTAATCACCCTTATTTATATGCATAATTTCCTAAGCATAAAGAACAATTTAAAGCACACATTAATCACATGAAAGATCCCTAACAATCTATAGGCATGCTTCCTAAAGTATGATTTAAAATCAAAAATGTTCATGCGTGTACATGCTTCAACAGTCCAAACAACACCATAGTCCATCAATTAACAATCCAAAATATTATAGGTCTTATTACACCATTAATCAAGGCAAAAATCACACACTTCACATGGGTTTGATTTACACATTGTCAAGCCCCAAGTTATTTGCCAAAACATACCAAAATTTGAGATAACCTTCCCCTTGGTTCCCTTGCTCCGAACGTAGCCTCGAATGTCACTATTTGTCTGCAAAGATGAGAGGAGAGCTTAAGCAAAACATGCTTAGTGAGGAAGCTCTAAACATGATCATCAATGCATCAACTTAAAACCATATTTAAAACCATAACTTGTAATGCCTTTCTAAAACCAAGCATGCTTAACAATCATGTTCATGTTCAATACCAAAAATCTGTCCTTGAGTATGAATGGCATTATCAATTCATTTCACAAACGATGCACAATGTTCCAAATATTTTCATGTTTGTATATTGGCTTCCTAGTGATCACTTAATGTGAACCTTAAATTCACCGAATACACGGATCCATTGATTATAGACCTTTAGTCTCGACATGACACAAAGTCACCATTGACATGACACGAAGTCACCATTGACATGACACGAAGTCACCATTATCAAGCTCTACCACGCACGGTTGGACACAAAGTCACCCTTGTTACGTGTAAGCATTTTTCCTTTATTTCCATAATGTTTATAGTGCACTCAATCCTAATGACATGTCATTTGTATTCGAATCTAAAGTTAGTGTCACTAAGCCAATATCAAGTTCAAGTATGCATGCTAATTTACTGCTCATAATGCATCCATAATGTGTTCAACAAATGAACCAAAAGTCATTCCCAATGGCACTATCATATGTAAGGCAAATAACCATATCATATTCCACTTCATTTTTTTCATGTTTTCATAAACCATGGATGTCTTTATAAGCCATGCATTTCCTGCAATTACCACATGCATGCATCATTTCAAAATCAAATATATGCAATTCCAAAATCATATTGAATCATTGTTCACATATATGCCATTACCGAAAATAACCGAAAATCGAGGTAATGCATCAACATCATTTAAAACACTTACTCTTGAACTATGGAAAGTTTTCACACTATTCCAAAGCCCCCAAAACAGAACCGAACCACTGCGATTCACTTTAAACCCAAAACCACTCATCGGCAAGCGAAACGAGCCCTCGCCAATGTTCCGACGGCAACACCAATGCACCAGCCACTTATGCACCTTCTTGCACTTCCTCTACAACATTAAAAACAGATCATATTCACATTATAACATGCTCAAAATAGCAACCATAACCGATCACCACAAAACTATCAAAAACCTAGCCGAAAAGACCGAAAACTAAGCCGAAACGCGTCCGAAACAACATCAGCCCAAAAACTAATGAATCTAACATCAAATCCACTTCAATTATGAACCAAAAACACTTTCAAACCATCCTTATACCTCCAGCAACATTAGAACACCTAAAACAGCCCCTAAAACAACCGAAAACTACCTTAAAACACTATCGATTACATTATTCCGGGATTAAATTAATGTGCCATCAATTCAACACTTAATTAATCATTTAATTGACATAATATCATAATTAAATCAACCTAATTACAACATTAATTGAGATCCAAAAAGATAAAACCTCCATAAAATCCATAGATCTAGAATTAAAAACACAAAATTAAGTTTCCATTGTTGATTAGCAAGCCAATACTTGGGAATTTCAATAAAGAACCTTAGAAAAAGATTAGAAATCAGCAAAGTTACCTTAAAGATTTGCTCCACCAAAAAGATGAGAAATCCTCCATTGATTTCTTGAAAATGGATGTTGATTTTGGAAAATTGATGAGTAGGTTTTGTAGAGAATGAAAAGATGAGTAAAATGAAATAAATCTTGTTGAAAATGATGAAGAAATCAGCAAGAAATTGAAGAAATTTGGAGAAGGGAGATGGAGAGAAAATGAGAGAAAAGATGGGAAAATGGGAAGTTACAAAAGAAAATGAAATTATTATTTAGAATAAAACAATTTAAAAACCATTTTGGTGGATAAATCATTAATTAAAAATAAATTGGGTTTATGGCCCTCTAAGGATTCTAAGTATGGCTTACTTTCCAATTTAGTAACTAAAAATCCTTATTGCCGAAAATTACTAATTAAATCCCCAAAACTTTTCCAAAATTACAATTTAGTCACTAGCACACAATTAAGCCCAATTAAAAATCAAATTAAAGTTCAAATAATATTTCTTTAACTTTAAAACACCTTTTTAATATTTTTAGAACAATTTCACAAAATTATTACTTTTCCGATTAAAATATTATTATTTTAATTTTTCCCAGAATAACGAACCCTAGGAATCCGATTCGACCCGAATCGAATTTCCCCAACTAACACTCAAACTACTAACCCCAAAACCGGTATGTTACAAAGTTAGAAGACGCTGAATGGGTGCAAGCTAGGTTTGATCAATTGAATTTGATAATAGATAAAAGATTAAATGTCATTTGCCATGGTCAGATGTAACATAAAAGAATATGCGAGCCTATAATAAGAAGGTTAGACCTCAAGATTTTCAAGAGGGAGATATGGTACTCAAGAAGATCTTACATGTTCAAAAAGATTTTCATGGAAAGTGTATGCCCAATTAAGAAGGACCTTATGTTGTGAAGAAAGCATTTTCAGGGGGAGCGATTATCCTAACAAAAATGGACAGTAACGAAATAAGCAATCTTGTGAACTCTGACTCGATCAAGAAATATTACGCTTGAGTCAAGAAGAAAAGAAAAAAAATAAAAAATAAAAGGAAAAGGAAAAAAAAGAAAAAACAAAGAAAGAAAGAAAAGAAAAAAGAAAGAGAAGAAAGAAGAAAAGAGAAGGAGGGTTTAAGGTGAAAATACGAAAAAGACTCATTAAAACCAAAGGAGATTTTGAGTTAAAAACCCGAAAAGGCGGCTCAAATGAATGTGAAACTTGATACCCCATCGAAACTTTCCACCTCTATAAAAAGGCTACAACATCAAGATGAGTGACAAGAATTTTTCTGCATTTGATGAGCTCTAGTATCATTCATACCTTCGATATCATAGATTTTGTCTTGAGTTTAGTTTAATCTATTTCTCTCTTTATTTCATGTTTGCCATGACTTTCTAAAATATAATAAAAATATATACAATAAATACTTTAAGTGCATTCTATATTCATTCTTTTCCAGCATGCGCACAAATAAACTAACATAAAACATTAGTAAACAAAGGATTTTCAGGTATTACTATGATCTATTCCATCAGCTATAGGTTAGAGAGAAGCAAAATTCCGATAAGCCCGCAGAGATCAATAGAGATAGTAACGCATCGGCCTCCGTTACATGATGAATGATTAAAGTTTACAAGATGAAAACCTAGAAAGGGTACCTAAAGAAAAAAGAATAAAGAAGAAAAAAAGAAAAAAGAAAAGAAAAATAAGAGAAAAAAAGAGAAAAAGAAAAATGTGAAAAAGAAAAAAGAGAAAAGAGAAAAAAGAAAAAGGAAGAAAAGACTATCAAAGTGAAAACCCGTAAATGGCGCTTTGTGAGAAGTAATTTCGGAAGAATTGCTTCAAGGAGAATTATTGGGGAGATGATAACATCAAGATAAGTAGCTTGGATCCTAATATGGGGATGGTACATGAGAGGAAATCAGATCCAAGAGCTAGATGAGGGGCGACCAAACAACTATCTATTTTATTGCAAACATGCATCATATAAGATAGGGGAATGCTAATCCACATCATTTTGCATTACGTGCATTTTGTAGCGAACGAGAAAACAACTCCAAGAACAGTTAGACGTTACGTAGAAAAAACAAATTCAGCATGACATATGCTAGAAGAGATGGGTCATCCATCACGACATACGTTCAAAGAGAGGGATCGTTCAATATAGATTGAAGATAGGGGTCATTCATCGCGACATAAGCTCAAAGAGAGGGGTCGTCCATCACGGTATACGCTCAAAGAAAGGGACCGTTCACTATGACATACGCTCGAAGGGATAGGTCATTCATTGTGACATACGCTCGAAGAGAAGGGTTGTCCATCACGGTATATGCTCGAAGAGAGGGACCGTTCACTATGACTTACGCTCGAAGAGAGGGGTCATTCATTGCGATATACGCTCGAAGAGAGTGATATTTTATCACGATATTAAGTCGAAGAGAGGGACCGTTCACTATGACATACGCTCAAAGAGAGTGGTCATTCATCGCGACATATGCTCGAAGAGAGGAATCGTCCATCAAGGTATACTCTCTAAGAGAGGGACCATTCACCATGACATATGCTCGAAGAGAGGGTCATTCATCGCGACATATGCTCGAAGAGAAGGGTCGTCAGTTACGGTATACACTCAAAGGGAGGGGCCGTTAGATGCTACAATGATCAGAAATCAGGGCATCTTCAAACAGGGAAGTCGAATAAAAAGTAGTGTTTATGGTATTTGCTTTATCATTGTTCCACAAAAATAAGCAAAGAGGGGAAACTCTAATCACTAATTTTCATTTCAATCTCGAATAAAGGGCTTTAATTTTCTAAATAAACAAAAGAAAAGAAAAATCCAAAAATATTATAAATATATGTATCTTTCAAATTAACCTATCTTTGCTAAAACTCAAAAATATATACATGTACTTGAATATTATTTGTTATTCTTTATTACATTATATATATTTATTTTCGTTTTTTTAATTATTTAGGTTAATATTATTATTATAAAATAAATATTAAATAAACAAATATAATATAATCACAACAACCCATATTTATCAAAATAAAGAGCACATATAGTTAACAGTCCATTATAATACAACCCAGATTTAATCAAGCCCGTTTATTAAAATGCAACCCAAGTTTAATTACAAAAAATCCCAAATCATTAACCCAAATCGGATACCCCGTTTATTAAGAATGTTATATCTCATTTGGGAAAACCAGAAATTAATAGAGGTCGAAAAAACCTTTCAAGGTATCTTTTTTCACAACATGCATAGAAGAACATAAAAAGTTTTTTTGAATTTTTTACCTTCTTTGTTCTTCAAACTGCATCCTGATTTTGATGAGAACCCTAAAACCGCATGGTCGACCAAGATGAATCGGAAAGGACCGGTCTCATTCTCTTTTCTTCCATTTGACCGAACCGTTCAAGCAACAAGCCTTCAGATTTGCTCTGAAAGTTTTGAGTGGTGAGCCATAAGAAGGATTCGGGGTTAGGAGTCAATGATTTTCTTTTGTTTTAAAAGAAAATGTTATTTTTAAAAGGAAAATGGAAAGTTTTTGAAGGTTTAAAGTCGTCGGCCACCGTTAATGGTGACCGGGATTTGGAAAAGATGGTGTTTTATTGTTGTTGTTCTTGAGTTTCTTGGATTTCCAGAAGAACACAATGAGTGTTCTTGATGTTTCTGGGATTCTCAAATAACCATAGAGAGAATTTTGATTTTTTTTGTGTTTCGGTTATTAGAGTGTTTTAAAAAACAATGTGTTTTATACTCTAATAATAAAGCGAATTGGGATATTTACACTCATAAACCCCTCCGTGATTTAATTTTCGCTTACCTGGTCCTTGAAATTTTCAAGTGTTTTACATTTCGATCACTCTAATAAAGTGATTTTTATTATCTTTTAATTTCACCTTTAGTTTTCTTTCTAGTTTTATTTTATTCACTAATTTCGATTCTTCTTTTTGTTTTCTCTTCCGTTTTGGCTCAGGAATTTTGTTTTCTTTTCAATTTAGTCCCTTTTGCCCGTGATGATATGTCTTTTTGAGTCTTTTAATTAAGTTGGTTTTATAATTAAATCCGAATGCATATTTAAATTTCATAGTGTATTTATTTTTTGTCATTCTTGTATACATCATCTATATTTATTTGTTTATTTACTTATTCATGTACTCATTTTTTTGTTTTTTTTCATGTAATCTTTATGTTTATTTATTTTGATGCATGTAGTTATTTTTCATGTTTTTTTTATCTTTTTTTATGAATCCTTACGATTTTGAAATTAGTGACTATTTTGTAAAAATTGAAAACTTGAGGACAATTTCATAAATTAAGCCAAAATTTTAAATCTTTAAGGGTCTTTGATCCAATCATAATCCTTGATGATCTAAGCCTTCCTAGGGCCTATTTTAATAACCCATAACCCATAATTTTTATGTCATAAACCTAAACCTATTTTTAAAATTCTAACTTTTCATCTTTATGGAAGTCATTCCATCATATTTTTAAATGTAAAAATCAATATTTTCAATAAAAAATTGTTTAGTTAATTCTTTATAATTTTGTTCTTTAGTTTTACTTGAAAAACTCTATTTTTGAATCAAGCTTTAAACCCTTCTCCAAGATTTAGGTTTCTTCCTTAAAAAGACATATTATTCATCATATTTTCAAGTTAAATATCCATTCTTTTTAATAAAATTTTGTTGGTTTATTTTTCTATATTTTTCTTCTTCAAAATATCTTCGTTTTTCTTCTATTTTATTTGTTTTTAAACCTTGGAAGGAGGTTTGATCAATTTTGGAGGTGAGAATCATTCAAACCTCTGAAAATTAAAGTTCTTTAATGAAATTCCTAAGTTCTTGGCTGATTGAAACAATCTTTAAAGTCTTGAATCAGTAAAATTTGTTTTCTTGATAAAAAAATCCATTGTTTTCTTGATTTTTGTTCAAGGGTTTTCCATGGCTATTATTGATGCCTAAATACATGAATCTTGAATTTTTTATATATAATTAATATGGATTTTAAGTATCTAATCCCGGACCTAAGGTTTAGGTGCTGTTTGGAGAGGTTTTCGGTGAGTTTCGGTTAAATTCTATGGTGTTTTTTGGGGCTGCTATGTATTAGTCCGACTTGAAGGATGTATCGGTGTGTTTCAAAAAACTAAACCCTCTGGTTTTGATGCTTGAATCAGTTCAAGAGTTATAGGAACAAATTTAAAGGACATTCGAAAGCCGAATCACATTTTCGGGTGACTTGTAGAGTAATTTTCGGTAAATTGGTGAGTGGATTTGAGAATGGGATGCTTTTGAGGTGTTTTAACTTTGTTTTAAAAGTTTTGGGGGTGTAGGGAAGGTCTGAGAAACCTCTCTATACTCTAGAGTAAGATTTTCATTTGTACTCGTAAATTGGTTTTTCCATAATATGCTCGTTTTACTATGTTTTTGACATACTCGTATTTTATTGGTACATATGTGATTATGTATGTGTTAGAATGCTCTCGATAATATTTTAAGATAGTTTTAAATACTTCCACGTTTTGTGATGGAGGCTAGAAAGTCTTGCTTTTATGAAGAAGCATTCGTCCTTCCACCTTTTGTCAGATTAAAGTATTTAAGATGTCGAACCCACAGGGATTGGCTTTACTTACGCAATTTATTCTTCCTGCACAATGGAAAATTAAAGACACAAATAATTGAGTTGGATTATAACTAAAGAAAATAATGAAAACAATAAAGATAAGTGATCAAGAAATCAAGGATGGAAAAGTGGGGTAGGTTAGAGTGTTTCGTAGTGTGGGTTCAATTGACTTGTTTCTGTCTCATGCCATTGTACTTCACTGCCTCGGCAGTACTGCAGTTTACTGCCTTAGCAGCGACAATACTGTCTGCCGCGGCAATCCCTTGCTCGTGGGCAGACTTTACGAAAGTTCGGCAAAGTGTCCTTGGATGACTCCGCTTATCCCTAAGTCAGAGTGCTGTTGATGACTAGTCCTTGATGATACCTCCCGGTGTGAACCAATTATACTCACCAACCAATCTCACACTTCTTTTAGCCGCTGAAACTCTTAACCTATCCCTAGGCCGAGTTAGTATTTCGCGATTGAAACACTGTACTTACCCCTTTCGTGAATCTAACTCTCCCGAGCTTAGATAAATGGATGATTCACAATATCCTCTCCCGAGCTCAATTGTGAAAACAAGGAATAACAAAGGATAAGCAAACCTTGATAATTTTATTGCATGAAACAAGAAACAAAGTACAATTTTCTTCCACAACTACTCCACAAACTAACCTAAACCCCAAGGGGACGATGGAGGAGTTTAGGGTTTTTCTATGAAACTTGATTTCGAGATCTCCTCCTCTCTACATAGGCTATGGTTTATATAGGCTTGGCCTAGGGCAAACGCTTCCTAAGTAGGAATACTATATGGAGTAGGATTACAATAATTTCCATAAATAAAATATTTCCAAGTTTATTCCTATAAGGATTCTATTCCCACGTGGCCTTTGACCTTGACTTTCCGTGTGTTCCTCAGCTCCGATTTCTATGCCTCTTGTCTTAAAACGTCCACCTTATTTTTCTCTTCAGATCGCCTATCATATCAACATTTGCACTTCGGGCGCTGCCGCGGCCTCAAATGCTGCCGAGACATTAAAGTGCTGCCGAGGCAGTAAATTGCTGCCGGGGCATTAAAGTGCTGTTGAGGCAGTAAACTGCTGCCGGGGCATTAAAGTTCTGCTGAGGCAGGTGCTTATCTGTATTTCAGCTTCAGCTTCCAACATCCATCATGCTATCTGGCATTACCAATGTGGTAGTTTCCTGTCTAAGAGAATAAACCATTAACCGTACCTGTTTTATGCCAAATAATAGATAAATTCATGAATTAAGTATTGGGATACTGAAATATGGAAATAAGTAGAATTATTCAGTATTGCCATTAAAACTGTCCTTTATTAACAATAATCGAGTGGGAAATTGGTATAAAGAATAGGACTTTTAGGCACTCATCACACCCCCAAACTCGAACTATTGCTTGTCCTCAAGCAATGCAAAAGATAAACTTTTAAGTAAGGAATTTTAAAGTAATATACCGTCCTGCCTGCCGCGGCAGAATTCCTTTCTTGACTCGGCCTCTTCTAGGTTCTAGGAATTCCTCGAAACTGGACTATGAGTCTTTGTGAGTGTGTGCGTAGTTGTGTCAAAGTTGATTCTCTAAGTTCTAATCCTTTTTCTAGCTCAAGACTTCCGACTAAGATTTTTCATCAATTATTTTTCTTCCCTTTTTCCCTGTTTGGTATATAAATATATATTGTTATATATTAATACTGCTTGAGCCAGTTTTCGGGCACCTCAAGTGTTAACTACTCTTACTAGAGCCAATTTCGGGCACCTCTGGTAAGTGGGAAAAAGGTTGAGGTCCTAGAGCCAGTGATGGGCACCTCTAAGAACTATACTAGAGCCGGTGATAGGCACCTCTAGTTAAAATCTAAGCCTAAGTCTGTATTGCTTTTCAAAGAAAAGAACTTCTAAAATCAACTAAGACTAGCAGTGTTTATGTGATTTCAGGCTCATAGTCTAATCCTAAGTACTAATCCTAAGAGACCTTTCCGAATTCAAGTCTGGTGAATGGTGCATACTGCTGCGGCGGCTGGAGAATATATTGTTGCCGGGGCAGTTTTAATAAAATTCAGCAAACTTAAAAAAAAAATACATAAGACTGTAATTGTTGTAAAAACAAAATTTAAGGCAATAGTAGGATAATCCGGATAATTTCCATACATGGCAGATATTTTTATAAGGCAGAAGATTGGATCAATACTGCAGTTGACTCGAGGGATGCATTGTCATCAATGCATGCATCTGAACATAAGGCAACAATAAAAGACAAGATAAAAATTAAGAGACAAGGAAAAGATAAACCAATATTTATATGTCGCGTCTTGGCCTCTTCTGTATCCTGAGGGTCATCAGTTTGTGTGGAGTTTGTTGAGAAAGAAACCTCCATCACTTGCGTTTGGGCGGCCAGCCGCCTTGACCGCGTCTTAGGTGGGACGATGGATTTGATTTTTGGACTATTTTATGTGCTTCATGGCTTCTCCTTCTTGAATTTCCTTCCTAAGATAAAACAAATAACTCAAACATAATTAAACTTATTTCCTAAAACAAATAACTCAAAAATAATTAAACTAATTTCTTAAGATAGTAGTGCAAGAAAAATAAAAAGGAAAGTTGGAATCGCCAATCCCCGGCAACGGCGCCAAATCTGATGGAGGCTAGAAAGTCTTGCTTTTTATGAAGAAGCATTCGTCCTTCCACCTTTTGTCAGATTGAAGTATTTAAGATGTCGAACCCACAGGGATTGGCTTTACTTACGCAATTTATTCTTCCTACACAATGGAAAATTAAAGACACATGATAAGTGCTCAACACACTATCACTTTTTACTCCTTTTATGGGCATTAATTACCAAATATACACCCACTTGGACCAATGCATGCACTCAATGTGATATATTTAGAAGTATGCTAATATAGATAATATTTACGAAAAAAGGCACGTTTTACTGCGTTTTCATATCTGTGCAGGAGAACCAGTGCCGCAGCAGAGACAAGGCTGAGGCAGGACCTGATGCCGAGGCAGCAGTAGAAAGACAGGAAGCAAGATTATAGGCGATGGAAAGACAAAAATCCAAGGAACGTGTCTGGACTTGAGGCCCATGAATCGAAGCTGGCTAGCACAAGGAAAAGCCCAAAGGAAGACTATGCGGAAAAACCCCTTTAGCCGAATACAAACTTGGAAATATATTTTATTATGTACTTAACTTGTTTCCTACTCCAAGTTGTACTCTACTTAGGAAAGGTTTGCCCTAGGTCTAGCCTATATAAAGACCTAGCCACCCAATGTAATATACAACAAAATACCTAGGGAGAGAGCCGACTTCTACTCTTGTTTCTTTCCTCTCCATCATGTTCTAAACCTTCTTAGGAATTAGGTGAAGGTTGTAGAGTATTTGTGAGAGGAGATTGTACTTTTTCTTTCATTCAATGCAATAAAGATTATCAAGGTTTGCTTATCCTTTGTTATTCCTTGTTTCACAATTGAGCTCGGGAGAGGATATTGTGATCATCCATTTATCTAAGCTCGGGAGAGTTAGATTCACGAAAGGGGTAAGTACGGTGTTTCAATCGCGAAATACTAACCGGCCTAGGGATAGGTTAAGAGTTTCAGCGGCTAAAAGAGGTGTGAGATTGGTTGGTGAGTATAATTGGTTCACGCCGAGAGGTATCATCAAGGACTAGTCATCAACAGCACTCTGACTTAGGGATAAGCGGAGTCATCCAAGGACACTTTGCCGAACTTTGATAAAGTCTGCCCACGAGCAAGGGAATGCCGCGGCAGACAGTGTTATCGCTGCCCAGACAGTAAAACTGTAGTGCTGCCGAGGCAGTGATATACGATTGCATTGGACGGAGACAAGTCAATCAATTCCACAATACGACGCAACTGGATCCTAGCCCATCTCTCTCTACTATTTCAACCCTTTACGTTTATTTTAGTTATTTTAGTTTAGATAAACCAAATCAATTTACTTGTGTTTGTATCTTTTTACAGAACAAGGAGGTGAAAAAAACATATTAAGTATACCGGTCCCAGAGGAGACGATAACTCGATAATATACTTATCACTTATTACTTGCGATGTGTCCACTTGCACTGAACGCGCACTTTTGACACGCGACAACACAAATAATCGAGTTGGATTATAACTAATGAAACTAATGAAAACAATAACGATAAGTGATCAAGAAATCAAGGATGGAAAAGTGGGGCAGGTTAGAGCGCTTCGTAGTGTGGGTTCAATTGACTTGTTTCTGTCTCATGCCATTGTACTTCACTGCCTCGGCAGTACTGCAGTTTACTGCCTTAGCAGCGACAATACTGTCTGCCGCGGCAATCCCTTGCTCGTGTGCAGACTTTACGAAAGTTCGGTAAAGTGTCCTTGGATGACTCCGCTTATCCCTAAGTCAGAGTGCTGTTGATGACTAGTCCTTGATGATACCTCCCGGTGTGAATCAATTATACTCACCAACCAATCTCACACTTCTTTTAGCCGCTGAAACTCTTAACCTATCCCTAGGCCGAGTTAGTATTTCGCGATTGAAACACTGTACTTACCCCTTTCGTGAATCTAACTCTCCCGAGTTAAGATAAATGGATGGTTCACAATATCCTCTCCCGATCTCAATTGTGAAAACAAGGAGTAACAATGGATAAGCAAACCTTGATAATTTTATTGCATGAAACAAGAAACAAAGTACAATTTTCTTCCACAACTACTCCACAAACTAACCTAAACCCCAAGGGGAAGATGGAGGAGTTTAGGGTTTTTCTATGAAACTTGATTTCGAGATCTCCTCCTCTCTACATAAGCTATGGTTTATATAGGCTTGGCCTAGGGCAAACCCTTACTAAGTAGGAATACTACATGGAGTAAGATTACAATAATTTCCATAAATAAAATATTTCCAAGTTTATTCCTATAAGGATTCTTTTCCCACGTGGCCTTTGACCTTGACTTTCCATGTGTTCCTCAACTCCGATTTCTATGCCTCTTGTCTTAAAACGTCCACCTTATTTTTCTCTTCAGATCGCCTATCATATCAACATTTGCACTTCGGGCGCTGTCACGGCCTCAGATGCTGCCGAGGCATTAAAGTGCTGCCGAGGCAGTAAATTGTTGTCGGGGCATTAAAGTGCTGTTGAGGCAGTAAACTGCTGCTGGGGCATCAAAGTGCTGATGAGGCAGGTGCTTATCTGCATTTCAGCTTCAGCTTCTAGCATCCATCATGCTATCTGGCATTACTTATGTGGTAGTTTCCTGTCTAAGAGAATAAACCATTAACCGTACCTGTTTTATGCCAAATAATAGATAAATTCATGAATTAAGTATTGGGATGCTGAAATATGAAAATAAGTAGAATTATCCAGTATTGCCATTAAATCTGTCCTTTATTAACAATAATCGAGTGGGAAATTGGTATAAAGAATAGGACTTTTAGGCACTCATCATTTTGTTTTCTAATAACTCTGCAAAAAGGCTATATTTTAAGCCTTTTTACTTAAGTTATTTATTGTCCTTAAGCTCATATAGGCTCATTTAGATGCATTTAGGCTCATATCATTGCATGTAGTTTCTTAGTTATGCCTTGACATTTTTATTGTGGCAAGGGGTGTTATTTCACGGGAAAGGTTGTGCTTTTGGGTTGTTTTGTGCAGGTAAAGAAAAATTGGGAAATTGAGGAAATTTGTCATGGCATTCGCAGAAGGATAATGATGGTAAAATGCCATGACAAATCTGGAGGACTCCTGTTTTGAGCTAAACGACAAGAAGATATTTTGAGAAGAGTGTCAGCTGGTGCCATTACAGCTTGGCCACAACCACCACTACAGGGTACCACAAGCTACCTCAATAGGGGACCACTGTCACCACTGCACAAATGTCATCACGTGAATGGGGGCATAACTGGAATTTTTACTAACCATTAGGTTTTTTCACTCATTCTTTTTAAGGCATGCTGACCTAAGAAAAGGTAACACCTTGGAGTCCCTTTTTTGGGAGCTAGAACACAAAAAAGGCACCTTTGGAGTGGTTTGCGGCAGAGGAAAGTGTCCACCTTTCTCCTCCAAGCTCCGGCCAAAGTGTCCTCCATTGATAGAGCTTAAGGGAGTGGCGTGCTAGGCACCCGAGAGGGGCTAGCACGCTAAGGCGTCCTGTGGTGGTTGAAGAGCCATCGACCTACGCAACCGAGGGTGTCTTCTATCCTCCTTCCTTTGCTTTATTTTTCATATTTTTAAGAGGATGATTGTGGATGATTAAAGATGTATGTGGATGATACTTTCTTTAACTATTCGCACCACCATGTGTTGCTTTAATTAGGTGGTTGCTACTTCGGATGATTAACTTTTACTTTTTATTAATATATAGACTTCTATGTGTTTGTGTATTTGCTTTGCTCATTGTTATTAATCATTTAAGCATTGTAAGAGGCATGAGAGTGTCCTACGTTTAGATGTATGTTAGGTGTTCGAGAGAAACCTAGCTTTAGATCCTTAGATCATCTGAGAGGAGCTAAGGAAGGATCTACGTGAGCAATGGGCTTCGGATAGTAACCAGAGCCTAATCTGACCCTAGGTACTCGAGAGAGACTTAGGTGATGGTTTCAACGACTAAAAGGAGTGAACTTTGTCGATAGGCTAGTGTCGCTACTGAGACCAAGAGGAGATGTCGTGGCATTTTAGTTTGTCAGGTTCCTATGACTCGAGAGAGCGGGAACACTTTAGAAATCTCTATCGAGTAAATATACACCATAGTGGATAGATATTAGTAGAATTAAGGGTTAATAAGTCTATAGGAACCTCCACCAATCATTCCCAGGAGAGCTCATCAATAGAGGGTTAGTACAACATATTGCTTAAACGTGTTCTTGCATTCCATTTTTGCCTCAACATTTACAAACTGCTTTTATTATTTTACTTGTCTCTCTGCAATCATATCATCATACTCTTCACACACCACTGTCATACTTCTATCGTGACATTACCATCCATTCCACTTGCATTGCCATATTTTAGTTGCTTGCATTCTGAAATTGCCATAGCATTTCTCCATTACATCTTCACCGTACATATCCATTTCCTCCTATATTTATCTTTATCTTTGTTTTTACTTTTTATTTAGTGACACCTTTTTGCCTTGACAATTTTGACTTACTGGTTACCTCAATCCTTCTGGGAACGATACTCACACACCCTTTTATTACTTGTACGACTTTGTATACTTGCACATACGTGTTCGCATAATTTATAGCACTACATAGAGCGACACCAAGTTTTTTGCGTTGTTGTCGGGGATCGGCAAGAGAACAGTTTTTCATTTTTATCTTGGCATTTTTGTTTTACTTAGTTTATTTTGTTAGTTCAGTTTACTTGTTTTATTTGTTTTTCTTTTCAGGGTTATTCTCAGTGCATGTCCAAAAGGTCTACTGATGGACCTCTCTATCCTATAGTGCCTGAAATTGAGTGTTTGTTTCGTCAAATAAGGCTTACTCAGCGTAGAGCTATGGACCCACCACCAATGCAAGACCCAGTAGTTCCAAATGTCGGGGTAAATCTGAATGTTGCTACACCTCGACCAAGGGCTTTTAGGGATCATTTAAATCCTATCTTGGACGATCTTAATCCTGGCATCATGGCACCTGAAATTCAAGCTACACACTTTGAATTAAAGCTTGTCATGTTCAATATGCTGAATTCTATTGGGCAATTTGGAGGTATGGCACACGAAGACGCAAGACAACATATTCGAGCTTTCCTAGAAGTTTGTGATTCTTTTCGTCAACAAGGAGTTCATGAGGATGTGTTGAAGCTCAAGCTATTCCCTTACTCCCTATGTGGCCGAGCAAGGGTGTGGTTGAGTGGAGTACCATCCGGATCGATAGAGTCATGGGTTGATCTATGCAAGAGCTTTTTGTTGTGGTATAATCCTCCAAACCTACACACACAACTTAGAAATGACATAGTTTCTTTTCGACAAGGTGACGACGAGTCAATGTGCGAATGTTGGGATCAATACAAGGTATTGCTTCGCAAGTGTACAAATCATGGATTTCAAGATTGGACTCAAGTTGTGATGTTCTACAACGGAGTCAATGCATCGACCAGAATGATGCTAGATGCCTCAACAAATGGAACTTTGCTAGACAAATCACCCGAGGAGGCATTTGACATTCTTGATAGATTTGCCACCAATGACTCAATTTGTGATGTTCTACATTCACATGTCCTTATGGCACTTATGCTTTTCGGAGGATGCCCTTTGGATTGTGTAATACCCCGACAACTTTCTAGCGTTGTATGCAAGCTATCTTTTCTGATATGGTTGAGGATTATCTAGAGATATTCATGGATGACTTTTCTATTTCTGGAGACAGTTTCCAGAATTGTCTTGGCAATTTAGCAAAGGTCCTGAAGCGAAGTGAAGAAGCTGACCTTGTGCTGAATTGGGAGAAATGTCACTTCATGTTGATAGAAGGTATTGTGTTAGGCAATAAAATCTCACACAAAGGCATTGAGGTGGACAAAGCTAAGATCGAGGTAATTGAGAAGCTACCACCACCTATAAATGTCAAGGGCAAAAGAAGTTTCCTCGGACACGCAGGATTTTATAGGAGATTCATCAAGGTTTTCTCCAAGATCTCCAAGCCCTTGTGCATGTTGTTGCAATAAAACTAGCCTTTTGTGTTCGATCAAAAATGTCATGGCGCTTTCACAGAGCTGAAGGAAAGCCTTATCACTACACCCGTTGTTGTTCCCCCTGATTGGACCTTACCGTTCGAGTTGATGTGTGATGTGAGCGATTACGTCGTGGGAGCAATCTTGGGGCAGCGTCGAGGTAAAATTTATCATGTTATATATTATGCTAGCCGTACTTTAAATCATGCACAACTTAACTACACTACTATAGAGAAAGAGCTACTTGCCGTGGTATTTGCATTTGACAAGTTTAGGGCATACTTGATAGGCACTGAAGTCATTGCTCACACCGATCACTCAGCTATTAAGTACTTAGTGACTAAAAAGCATGCAAAACCTAGGCTTATTAGATGGATACTGTTGTTGCAAGAATTTGATTTAGTAGTGGTAGATAGGAAAGGCACAAAAAATCAAGTTGCTGATCATCTATCTAGGATAGAAGTTAACCTGGAATGTCATGACAAAATTGAAATTGATGATGAATTTCCTAATGAGAAATTTCTTTATGCCACGACAATTCCGTAGTACGCTGACCTTGTCAATTTTCTTGTTAGTGGTATTTTGCCTTTTGGCATGACTAGCCAGGGAAGGAAGAAATTTAGGCATGATGCGCGGTTCTATTTTTGGGATGAGCTGTATCTGTTCAAGCGTTGTGCCGATCAGATTATCCGAAGATGTGTACCCGAAGAGGAGCAAAGAGAAATTCCGCATCACTGTCACACAGGCTCGTGTAGAGGACACTTTGGAGGGATGAGGACTGCTACAAAAGTCCTCCAATAAGGTTTTTATTGGCCTACTTTATTCAAAGATGCCCAGGCTTTTTACCAAGCCTGCGATCGATGTCATAGGACTGGGAACATCTCCAAACTTCATGAAATGCCACGACAAAATATTTTGGAGATCGAGTTGTTTGATGTTTGGGTCATAGACTTCATGGTACCTTTCCCATATTCATTTGGAGATTTGTATATCCTATTGGTAGTGGACTACGTGTCCAAGTGGGTAGCAGCCATTGCAACACCTAGGAACGATTCAAAGACAGTGCTTAAGTTCCTTCACAAGCACATTTTCACAAGGTTTGGCGCGCCAAGGGCGATCATCAGTGATGAAGGCACCCACTTTGACAACAAGTTAATTGCCAAGGCATTATAGAGATATGGGGTAAAACACAAGATTGTCATGGCATATCACCCTTAGACCAATGGGCAAGTCGAGGTTTCAAACCGTGAAATCAAGAAAATTCTGGAAAAGGTGGTGAATTCGAGAAGGAAGGATTGGTCACCCAAGCTTGACTAAGCGTTGTGGCGTATCGAACAACATTCAAAAACCCCTAGGAATGTCTCCATTTAAGTTAGTCTATGGCAAAGCATGTTGATAAGTGCTCAACACACTATCACTTTTTACTTCTTTTATGGGCATTAATCACCAAATATACACCCACTTGGACCTATGCATGAACTCAATGTGATATATTTAGAAGTTAAGCTCATAAAAATAATATTTACAGAAAAGGCCCGCTTTACTGCATTTTTATATCTGTGCAGGAGAACCAGTGCCGCGGAAGCGACAAGGCCGAGGCAGGACCTGATGCCGAGGTAGCAGCAGAAAGACAGGAAGCAAGACTGTAGGCGATTGAAAGATAAAAATCCAAGGGACGTGTTTGGACTCAAAGCCCATGAATCGGAGTTGGCTAGCATGAGGAAAAGCCCAAGAAAAGACCACACGGGAAAGCCCCCTTAGCCGAATCAAACTTGGAAATATTTTAATTATGTACTTGACTTGTTCCCTACTCCAAGTTGTATTCTACTTAGGAAAGGTTTGCCCTAGGTCTAGCCTATATAAAGACCTAGCCACCCAATGTACTAGAGAAGAATTACCTAGGGAGAGAGTGTCGAATTCTATACTTGTCTTCTTCCTCTTCATTATGTTCTAAACCTTCTTAGGGATTAGGTGAATGTTGCCAAGTATATGTGAGAGGAGATTGTACTTTGTCTTTGTTTTCAATGCAATAAAATTATCAAGGTTTGTTTATCCTTTGTTATTCCTTGTTCTTACATTCAAGCCCGGGAGGGAAGTTTGTGAGTAATCCATTTATCTAAGCTCGGGAGAGTTACATTCACGAAAGGGGTAAGTACGGTGTTTCAATCGCGAAATACTAACTCGGCCTAGGGATAGGTTAAGAGTTTCAGCGGCTAAAAGAAGCGTGAGATTGGTTGGTGAGTATAATTAGTTCACGCCGGGATGTATCATCAAGGACTAGTCATCAACAGCACTCTAACTTAGGGATAAGCGGAGTCATTCAAGGACACTTTGCCGAACTTTGATAAAGTCCAACCACGAGCAAGGGATTGCCGCGGCGGACAAGTATCGTCGCTACCGAGGCAGTAATCTGCAGTACTGCCGAGGCAATGATATACGATTGCATTGAGCAGAGACAAGTCAATCAAATCCACAATATAACGCAACTGGTTCCTGACCCATCTTTCTCTATTATTAATTCTCTTTATTTTTGTTTAGTTATTTTAGTTTAGATAAACCAACTCCAATCACTTGTGTTTTTACTTTTCTACAGAACAAGAAGGTGAAGAAGGCATATTAAGTCTACCAATCCCTGTGGAGACGATAATCCGATAATAGTTATCACTTATTACTTTCGATGTGTCCACTTGCACTAAACGCGCACTTTTGACACGCGATAAGTTTTTGGCGCCGTTGCCGGGGACTGGCAACTAAATTTTGTTTTCTTTATTTTCTTTATTATTTTTATTTTTATTTTACTTTTGTTTTTCGTGGTGTATGACTAGGGCCAATCCAACCAACCCTTGTACTAGTTAGATCCAGAGATCGAAAGAACAAGGCAAAGGTTGAGGAGACAGATCCAAGGAGCCAAGGCAGATCACCCGGCAAGACAAAACTTACCTGCCGGCAATGGAGGACTTCCGCCGCCACCTGGGCCGTGGCAGCTCACTGTCAGAGACTTCCTGGATGAAGACTTAAACGGATTAAACCCAGGAGTCATTACACAGGAAATAGAAGCAACCCACTTTGAACTTAAACTTGTTATGTTCAATATGCTTAACACTATTGGACAATTTGGTGGGTCTGCAACTGAAGATGCAAGGCAGCACCTTAAGTCCTTCATGGAAATCTGCAACTCTTTCAAAATCCAATGAGTCCATAAAGATGTCTTGCGATTGAAGCTATTCCCCTATTTACTGAGGGATAGGGCGAAAGCTTGGTTAAATAGCATTCCAGCAGGATCTATTGGATCTTGGAGTGAACTTTGCTGTCATTTTATTACTCGTTTTAATCCTACAAACTTATATGATAGAATTCGTAATGAAATCACTACTTTTCGACATCTAGGCGAGGAGGAGTAAAACGCCAAGCCACGGTAAATGAATTAGACACATCAAGTTCAGTGGAAGCACAATTGGCCTATCTTACCAAGATGGTGCAAAACCTACAGTTACAACAAAATACCCGTGAGGTCAAGGTAATTGATTCATATTGTGACTTATGTGGAGGTAACCACAGTTCCTCTGATTGCATGAATCAAGAAACTGGTATGTATATTGGGAACTACAACCGCAACAATGTGATGTCCAACACATACAACCCCTCATGGAGGAGGCATCCAAACTTATCATGGAGCAACCCTAACAATGCCTTAAATCCAATCACCCAACCTTCAGGATTTCAGCAACCGATGCAACAACTGCCGCCGCCGCAGGCCCAGCAGTCAATGCCGCCGCAGCAGATGCAGCAACAACCGGTAAGTTCATTGGAAAACACGCTTAAGGCCTTTATGATGAAAACCGAGTCTTACATGGCAGAAAACAGTAATTTCATCAAAAGGACAGACGCTTTTATGAATAGAAATGAGATGAGGTTGCAAAATCAAGAGGCGGCCATTAAAACACTGGAAACTCAAGTTGGGCAGTTTGCTCAAAGCATAAACACTAGACCACAAGGAGGACTACCTAGCAATACTAAAGTTGCTAAGGTAATGGACCATGAACAGTGTAAGGCAATTACTACTAGGAGTGGTCTAAAGCGGAAGGAAAAGATCCCAGAGAGCCAATTTCAATCAGCGGATCAAGCAAAAGAAGAAGATGAGCAAACTGATAACACTGCCCCGGCAGAGAGCATGGCAGCTCCGAAACAGCCTACCGAGGCAGTAACAACTCTAGTGGTGCCAGGTATTAAATTCCAAACTAATGAAACCCTGGAGGAGATGAGACCATCACCACCTTTCCCACAAAAGTTAAAAAAGCAAAAACAGGACCAACAGTTCAAGAAGTTCCTCGACATCTTAAAGCAAGTCCACATCAACATACCGTTCGTAGAGGCAATTGAACAAATGCCTAACTATGCCAAGTTCTTAAAGGACATGGTGTCAAAAAGGAAACGAATAGGTGAGTTTGAGACCGTGGCTTCCACCGAGGGATGCATGGCAATGCTACACAATCGCATGCCACCGAAGTTAAAGGATCCTGGTTGCTTCATCATACCTTGTGCGATAGGTAAGAGTTCTGAAGGTAAGGCCCTATGCGACCTTGGAGCAAGCATAAATCTCATGCCCAAATCAGTCTTTCAAAAGCTTGGAATTGGAAGGGCAAAACCTACAACCGTTATGCTCCAACTAGCGGATCGATCCTATGTGCAACCCGAAGGCAAAATCGAGGACATACTGGTAAGAGTAGATAAGTTTATTTTTCCTGCTGATTTTCTTGTCCTTGATTGTGAAGCAGATGAGAATGCACTGATCATCCTTGGGAGACCTTTCCTTGCAACTGGACGCACCCTAATTAACGTGGAAAAAGGAGAGTTGACAATGCGGGTCAATGACCAACAAGTCAAACTCAATGCATTCCACAACTTAAAAAAAATATGATGATCTAGAGGAGTGCAAGGCCATCCACACAGTAGACACCAAAATATCCTGCCTTGACAGTCTGCTCGGTAGGATATTCGGCAAAAAGATTAAGCCCAAGGTGGATGGACATACAGAAAAAAAGAGTGGCCCACAACCGATTTACAATACGGGCCAAAGAGAGAGAATCAACTCGGGAGATGCATTTGCATGCGCTCCACCAGTAACCTGATCTCCTCTTTTTTCTTTATTAATATATTAGGATTAGTTTATTTATATTTTTCGAAATTATTTTTGCTTTAAGTATTTTTCTTTTGTGTGTTTAATTTTATTTAGGAATAATAAGCAAGAATAAAGGAGAAATAGTTCACAGCAGGAACTCTGCCGAGGCAGAAAAACAGTGTTAGGGCCGCAGCAGTCCCAACGGGCAAAACAATGTAACAGCTAGTCTATCGAGATTCCTGCCGCGGCAGAAAAGGAAACAGCAGAAAAGGAAACGGCAGAAAAAGGAAACGGTTACAAAACTGCTAGTGGCTTCAACGGTCACAAGGCCGGGGCCTATATGAGAAGCTCCTTCCTCTTGAACTATTCACTCTTGCTTTCTTGTTTTCTTTAGTATTCATTACAATCTCTCTCACATTACTCTCTGCCTACTCATAATCTTCATGAACTTCCAGATTCTTTTCAAGAAACCTTCCAAGAAATCACATCTCTCAAATCTTGATGGCAACCTACAAAAGATTTGCCCCAGCCAACGTTGAAGATCGCTTCAACCAATCTTTCATCGCTCGGCAACTGTGGGAAGAACAAGGTTTCCAGCATGCGGATGATGAAAACTACGGCATTGAGCACTACCTCTTCGACAGAATTAAGTACCAAAACTGGGAAATTTTCTGTCTCCAACCTGCCCAGGCGAATGCTACGATCGTACGGGAGTTCTATGCGCACGGGCCCAGCAAAGGCTCCCTCTTTGTTCATTGTCGCGGTAGGCCATTCCAGCTAGATGCCGAGATCATCAACGACTTCTACGGCCTCACCCCGAACAGTGATGTTCATGCCGAGTTCATGGAAGACATCACTGCCGAGGACTACGAGCTCATCAAAGATGATCTTTGTTACGTAAATACTCCATGGGAAATCGGTACCCATAGAGGATCCGTAACAAGACAAAGCCTAAAGCCCGAGGCCAAGATGTGGAATACCTTTGTCAAGCGAAGACTCATCCCCACATCCCACAATAGCATGGTGGACCGCAAAAGAATGGTGCTTATCCAATCAATCATCAACAAGAGGACCATCAACGTTGGAAAGATCATCCTACGGGAAATTCACGAGTGCGGTAAGAAAGATAGGGGACCATTGTATTTCCCTTGTTTGATCACGGGTTTATGTGTTGCTGCAGGTGTGCCCATTAAAGATATGGACGAATATACTCCCCCACGGTGAGGATGGATGAGAGACTTTTGCCATAAAGTCATGCAGATCACGCAGGCGGAGCCAGTCCAAGCAACGCCCCAGCAGTTCACTGCCGATACTACTGTCGGGGCCCAATACACGGCAGACATGCCAGACACTACCCACACCTCTGCTGCAGTAGACCCGTACCAGGAGATTTTGCAAAGGATGGCAGCAATGGACCTCAGGCAACAAAGGTACATGGAGTACCAAAGAGATTTCAACGGCACATTGGCCCAGATGATGCTGTAAGCTTTTCCGGACCAAGGAGCGTATTTTCTAGATTTTCCAAGCAACATGTTCGTGACTGCCGCTCGTTACACAGAGACTACACCAGCTCCGGGAGGACCAAGGCTCTTTTTCCATGCGGACCCTCAGCCCCAATACCAGGCTGCCGGCCCATCCAGGGCAGCGGATTCTGCCGCAGCCTCGTCTGCCAGCAGAAGACCATCCAAGCGGAAGGTCGTTTTCAGCACTCCACCCCGATCACCAATCATCATGGTCAGTCTATCAGCCGAGATAGATGCCTACGTGCACCAAAGCTCCACCGCCGCCAGCCCAAGTATACACCACACCGGAGGAGCAATAGTAATGGGAGGAGGATTGAACATAATGCTAACCGAAGAGATGGCCGATGTGGAAGAAGGAGAAGAGGTCGAGGCCCCAATGCAACGGAAACCGCCCACACGAGTCCAACCGCCCCGGCAAGCGAAAGCGCAACCATCGCCTTCACCAAGGACAAAGCATTCGGCAGCAAGGCCGAGGAGAAAAATTGTCACAAGCAGCTCTTCGGAGTTGCTTTAAATCTTTGTTCTTAATTCAATATTACTTGCTTTTGCTGTCTTTATTTGTTGTTTAGTCTATTCATATTTTGTTGCCCGCTTATTTCTTCAAATATAAAGCATTGAGGACAATGCTTGGTTTGAGTTTGGGGGTGCAGATTCACTGCCAAGGCAGCAATCTACTACCGAGGCCTTGCCAAAAAGGGAGTATTCTAGTGAAATTTTTTTAATTTTTCATGCTCCCCGCCATACTTGAATTAACTGCCTACACTTTTGCACTGCTTATCATCAGTATTGCCTTAGTTTATTCTTTAAGGCTATAGAAATCTTTCTCCTTACCATGATTAGGTCTTGTTAAGAAGGCAACCTTAGGATACTTAAGGATGAAAACTTAGAAGCTTACTATAGGAAGAACTTTAAACACTTTTGGGACTTGTTGGATTTTAGGAATTCTTTTAATAAACTTAGGTGATAAAGACTTAGATTTTGGGAAAAGTAACTAGAGGTGCCTACCACCGGCTCTAGAAAGTCTCTTCTTCATGCTAGAGGTTCCCGAAATTGGCTCTAGTATGTTTTATGGAATATTAAAAAGAAAGAAGGAATTTAGTAAAAAGAAAAAAAAACTCAAATCTTTGAGGTGCCCGAAATTGGCTCAACATTTGGTGTTTGATAAGAAGAGAACACTTAACCAAATTCTACTTGTCTTGAACT
Organism: Abelmoschus esculentus; assembly: GCA_035048815.1. Lineage (NCBI taxonomy): Eukaryota > Viridiplantae > Streptophyta > Magnoliopsida > Malvales > Malvaceae > Abelmoschus > Abelmoschus esculentus. Next base: position 4,962,053 of record JAUCBN010000065.1, read on the forward strand.
TAGAGTTTGTCTAAGAAAGCCTTTAATCAAACTTGTCCACAAAAACGCACACACTCACAATTCTTATAGTTTGTTTCTAGGCACACCCTTGGGTAACCGAATGGTTACGGCTTAAGAATAAGCCTAGTTATGGTGGGGAGAATAGATGGACATATAAGACCAAGAGAGAGTAGAGTTCGGCAAATTGATGGTTTGCATTGCTTGAGGACAAGCAATAGTTCGAGTTTGGGGTGTGATAAGTGCTCAACACACTATCACTTTTTACTTCTTTTATGGGCATTAATCACCAAATATACACCTACTTGGACCTATGCATGAACTCAATGTGATATATTTAGAAGTTAAGCTCATAAAGATAATATTTACAGAAAAGGCCCGTTTTACTGCATTTTTATATCTGTGCAGGAGAACCAGTGCCGCGGCAACGACAAGGCCAAGGCAGGACCTGATGCCGAGGTAGCAGTAGAAAGACAGGAAGCAAGACTGTAGGTGATTGAAAGATAAAAATCCAAGGGACGTGTCTGGACTCAAAGCCCATGAATCGAAGTTGGCTAGCATGAGGAAAAGCCCAAGAAAAGACCACGCGGGAAAGCCCCCTTAGCCGAATCAAACTTGGAAATATTTTAATTATGTACTTGACTTGTTCCCTACTCCAAGTTGTATTCTACTTAGGAAAGATTTGCCCTAGGTCTAGCCTATATAAAGACCTAGCCACCCAATGTACTAGAGACGAAATACCTAGGTAGAGAGAGCCGAATTCTATACTTGTCTTCTTCCTTTCCATTATGTTCTAAACCTTCTTAGGGATTAGGTGAATGTTGCCGAGTATATGTGAGAGGAGATTGTACTTTGTCTTTGTTTTCAATGCAATAAAATTATCAAAGTTTGCTTATCCTTTGTTATTCCTTGTTCTTACATTCAAGCCCGGGAGGGAAGTTTGTGAGTAATCCATTTATCTAAGCTCGGGAGAGTTAGATTCACGAAAGGGGTAAGTACAGTGTTTCAATCGCGAAATACTAACTCGGCCTAGGGATAGGTTAAGAGTTTCAGCGGCTAAAAGAAGTGTGAGATTGGTTGGTGAGTATAATTGATTCACGTCGGGAGGTATCATCAAGGACTAGTCATCAACAACACTTTGACTTAGGGATAAGCGGAGTCATTCAAGGACACTTTGCCGAACTTTGGTAAAGTCCAACCACGAGCAAGGGATTGTCGTGGCGGACAAGTATCGTCGCTGCCGAGGCAGTGATATACGATTGCATTGAGCAGAGATAAGTCAATCAAATCCACAATACAACGCAACTGGATCTTGACCCATCTTTCTCTATTATTAATTCTCTTTATTTTTGTTTAGTTATTTTAGTTTAGATAAACCAACTCCAATCACTTGTGTTTTTACTTTTCTACAGAACAATAAGGTGAAGAAGGCATATTAAGTCTACCAGTCCCTGTGGAGACGATAATCCGATAATACTTATCACTTATTACTTTCGATGTGTCCACTTGCACTAAACGCGCACTTTTGACACGCGACACATGTCACCTCCCGGTCGAGCTAGAGCATAAAGCTTATTGGACAATCAAGAAGCTCAACTTTGATGTCGAGGTAGCTGGTGAAAGATGACTTCTAGAGTTGAATGAGATGGAGGAATTCAGGGACCAAGCTTCTGAAAATGTCAAACTCTACAAGGAGCGGACTAAAAGATGGCATGACCATGCAATTTTTCCACGACATTTTCAAGTTGGACAACAAGTGCTCTTATTCAACTCAAGGCTGAAGCTTTTCCCTGGGAAGCTTAAATCAAGGTGGTCTGGACCATTTGAAATACATCATGTGTATCCCCATAGAGCTGTAACATCAAGAACATTGATGACCGGACAATTTTCAAAGTCAATGGCTAGCGCCTGAAGGTCTACACCGGAGCCCACGTGATGCGAGATAAACCTATCGCATATCTTATAGATGCCTGACATGCAAAAATGTAACGGCATTTTCAGTTTACTCTTGTTCATAAATAAATTGTTTTAAGTTTGTTTTATATGCTTTATTATGCTAAGTCGTTTTACTATTTAATTTACTTTTATTTTTTTATTTTTATTGTTTTTAGGTTAAATATATACCCTTGGAAGCTGGAGGCTGAAGGTGAAAGAAGGAGAAAAGCATGAAACTCTACCTCGAAATATTTGGGCGGCAAAAAGAAAAAAGGGGGAGACTTTTTAATTATTTCTTTTAAATTTTAAATAGCCTTCTCTCTCCTCTTTACTTTTTGTCCTCATTGGCTGATAACCCACCACCACACATTTTCTTCCACCTCCCCCCACTAAGCATTGAATTTTCTATTTTTATTTTTTTTCTCTTGCATCCCATCTTTTTCCTCACCTCTCCATCTCCATACAAAAAAAAGCTCCCCCCACCATCAAGAAAAGCTTCAAACTTTCTTGCTTTCCCTCACTCTTTCCAACCTAAAAATGGTTCGAACAAGACCGCTAGGGTCCGCACCACCACCTCCTCCCATTTTTGTTGATGATGCAGTAGAAGAGAGATTCAAATCTCTAAAAAAACATAAAAATGTTCTTTGAGATTGGTTTCAACTTTTCTAACGAGTTTGGTTCTGAAGTAAAGGACGTGGTCTGGCACCACCACTAGGACAGGTTCGCCGCGCACCCTGGCTTTGTCAACGCCACTTTAGTGAGAGAGTTTTATGCAAATATTCAAAGCCCTGACCATAAAGTTGTTTATGTTCGGGGCAAAAACATTCACTTCACCAACACAATCATTAATTGCTTCTTTAAAATCCCTCAAGAAGTGGATAGACATGCAAAGAAATAAGAAGAAGCTGATTATAAAACTTATCAAGAAGTGAAGGAAGATCTCTTCTTGCCCAAGACAGAATGGAATGGCCAACAGGCCACGAGAAGGATGGTGAACCGTGAACGCCTACTTCCGCACGCCCGGTTATGGAACCACTTCATGCGCTACAAGTTGATGCCTACTTCGCATCACACCACAGTAAGCCTGAATCGATTGATTCTTTTACATTCCATTCTATTCGGTTCCCCATGGATATAGGCCGAATCATTGTTCATGAAACTCATGCTTGCTTGAACCGTCCCTAGAGCCCACTCATTTTCCCAAACTTGATCACGGCTTTGTGCCGAAAGAAAGGAGTTCAAGAGAATGATTTTGATGAAATTCTGGAAGCAATGAAGGGTTTGTCTTTTGAGAAGGTGACTACCTTGATGGGCAACATTGAAGAGCAACAGAAAGCGTCACATTCTGCCGCGACTAGAGGAAAAGGCCCATCTCAGAAGGACGATGTGCTGGAGCTCTCTAAAAATTCATTGCAAAGGTAGATGACTTGTCTAGAGATTTAAAAGAAATTTTTAACTACACCAAGAAAAGAAACGAGGTCATCCAAGCCTATCTTGCAGAGGCTCTACCTCCCCTGAATCAGGAGTTCTCTAAGTTCCCAGAGTCTATCCTGCCTACTGCACCAGGAAATGCCTTAGCATTTCTAGCTGACCCACCTACAACTAGGCCAGCTGCACCTGATTTGAATTAGACACCATCCCCAGCTGATCCATTTGAGGAGGTAAGACCCATGGATCCAAAACCAGAGGAACAGGCTCTAGAGACCCAGACACCTACACAATAATAAGATCCTTAAAATGCCGCAACATTTTCAGAGGAACGAGTCCAGTCACCAGATCAACAAGACCAGCCTACTGCACAAGAACATGAGACCAGCTTTATTTCTTCTCTGTTTGAAGATCTGCCTGCCCAGCCAACACTCCTAGAACAAGCACAGCCAACAGCCCCGTAGGAGGAATCACCATTGCCCTCGTCCCAAAAGAAGAAATCCGAACGCCATCTAAAGATGTCAGCCGGACGACAGCCAAGCCCATCACCTGTTGCTGCCGAAAAATCCAAACGATGAGGAACCGATGACAAATCTGATTCTCATGTCAACCCACCCCCGTTGAAGAGGCGAGCATCTCGTCGCATTGCCATCGCAACACCTGCCTAGCCTAGGTACATTGGATTTCATTTCATTGCATTGCATAGCATTTAGTTGATTTTTTTTAGTTGCATTGAGGATAATGCCTAACTCAAGTTTGCGGAGGTGTCGTTCTTTACTCCATTTTCATGTTGCATGATAGCAGTAGTTGTGGAATTATGCCATGATAAATGTTTAAGCTTTAGGACAAGTTTATAGGATTATAGTTTGTGATGCCCGGTGATGATATTTTTTCTTTATGGCAAATACCTGATTTAAATATGCGTGACTTGAGACTTGGATAGAGCCTGCTTGAGGACTTGGTGGTTTGTGCTTATTTTAATATTACACGAGTGTATGTTCTCCATGCTTAGGAAAGTTAGAAAATGTTTATAGAATGAAAAATTGAACAACCCTGCATGTTTTAATGAATTTTGATGTTGATAGAAAACTCCCTTTTAGTTTAGTTTTTAGTTATGATTAAATGTCTGGACATATCTTTAGAGGGATACTACACTATGTCATGGCATATCCATGTGCATATGAGTTAATGAAAGAGGCACGGGGTGACGCTACACTCCTAACTTGTCATGGCATTACCTGGATACTGCGTTTTAATAAATGGTAGCTATGACATGAGTAGAAGGTAGTGTGACAGGCTGGCTCCTCTCGTAGCAGTATGTTGAGCATGTGTAAAAAAATGAAAAAATATTATATATGGGGAGCATTAAAATAGTGCTTAAATAAGAAAACATGCCATGCTAAAATAGTGCAAATTCCTTAGAATTTTACTAAGCATAGATTGGATACACTCACGCACACACACTTGCATTCAACCTTGTCCTAGGGTAACGTTCTTGAAAATTCCTCAAGTCTTACATGTTTATGCCATGACATTTTCTGAGGGCTGAAACTGTAGCCATTTGCTTGCCAAGATCCTAAACATTATCATGACATTTCTTCTATGCTAGTTGTTATCCACTACTTGAGGACAAGCAATAGCTTAAGTTTGGGGGTGTTATAACTCCACAAAAATGCTATATTTTAAGCCTTTTTATTTAAGTTATTTATTATCCTGGAGCTCATATAGGCTCATATCATTGCATGTAGTTTCTTAGTTATGCCTTGGAATTTTTATTGTGTCAACCGGTGCTATTTCACGGGAAAGGTTGTGCTTTTGGATTGTTGTGTGTAGGTAAAGCAAAAATGAGAAGTTGAGGAAATTTGTCATGGCATTCGCAGAAGGATAGCGATGGAAAAATGCCATGGAAAATCTAAAGGACTCCTTTGTTGAGCTAAACGACAAGAAGATATTTTGAGAAGAGTACCAGTTGGTGCCATTACAGCCTGGCCACAGCCACCATTGTAGGGGACCACAAGCCGCCTCAGTAGGGGACCACTGTCACCACTGCAAAAATACTATCACGTGAATGGAGGCAGAACTAGAATTTTTACTAACCTTTAGGGTTTTAAACCCCTTCTTTTTAAGGTATGGTGACCTAAGAAAAGGTAACACCTTGGGGGACCTTTTTTGGGAGCTAAAACACAGAAAAAGAGGCACCTTTGAAGTTGTTTGTGGTGGTCTAAAGCCTCCACCTTTCTCCTCTAAGCTACGGAAAAAGTGTCCTCCATTGATAGAGCTTGAAGGGAGTGGCATGCTAGGCACCCGAGAGGGGCTAGCACACTAAGGCATCCCGTGGTGGTTGAAGAGCCGTCAGACTGCGTAACCAAGGGTGTCTTCTATCCTCCTTCCTTTGATTTATTTTTCATATTTTTAAGAGGATGATTGTGGATGATACTTTCTTTAACTATTCACATCACCATGTTTTGCTTTAATTAGGTGGTTGCTACTTTGGATGATTAACTTTTACTTTTTATTAATATATAGCCTTCTATGTGTTTGTGTATTTGCTTTGCTCATTGTTTTTAATTATTTAAGCATTGTAAGAGGCATGAGAGTGTCCCGGGTTTAGATGCATGTTAGGTGTTCGAGGGAAACCTAGCTATAGATCCTTAGATCATCCGAGAGGAGCTAAGGGAGGATCTACGTGAGCAATGGGCTTCGGATAATAACCAGAGCCTAATCTGACCCTAGGTACTCGAGAGAGACCTAGGTGAGGGTTTCAACGACTAAAAGGAGTGAACTTTTTCCATAGGCTAGTGTGGCTGATGAGACCGAGAGGAGATGCCGTGGCATTTTAGTTTGTTAGGTTCTTATGACTCGAGAGAGCGCTTTAGAAACCTCTGTCGAGTAAATATACACCATAGTGGCTTGATGTTAGTAGAAGTAAGGATTAATAAGTCCATAGGAACCTCTACCAATCATTCCCAGGAGAGCTCTTCAATAGAGGTTTAGTACAACATATTGCTTAAACGTGTTCTTGCATTCCATTTTTGCCTCAGCATTTACAAATTGCTTTTACTATTTTACTTGTCTCTCTGCAATCATAACATCATATTCTTCACACACCACTGCCATACTTCTATCGTGACATCACCGTCCATTCCACTTACCTTGGCATATTTTAGTTGCTTGCATTCTAAAATTGCCATAGCATTTCTCCATTACATCTTCACCGTACATATCCATTTCCTCCTACATTTATCTTTATCTTTGTTTTTCGTTTTTAGTTATTGAAACCTTTTTGCCTTGACAATTTTGACTTACTGGTTACCTCGATCCTCGTGAGAATGATACTTACTCACCCTTTTATTCTTGTACGACTTTGTATACTTGCATATACGTTTTCGCATAATTTATAGCATTTTCAAAATAAACTAAAAAGAGATTTTTATCGATTTTGCGAATAAGCATGAGAAAGTGGAATACTAAATTTTTACCTATTGTTTTTTATATGAAAACTTGAGCATTCATATTGTTTTGTGTTGGATATTGAGATGATTTTATAGGGATAAGTCGATCGATCGATAGGATATTAGTGCACTGTTTATTATTTATGAAAATTCGTATACGTGTTTAAATTCCTTAGTGATGCATTAGAGTTATTGCTTTATTTGTGATATATGTGTTGTATTGCATTTAAGCGTAGCTTATCCTGAAAACTAAGGTGGGAAACATGTTTGGAATTGATTTCATTCGTGTGTATGAGATAGAATCGTGTGTGGTATGAGTAACCCTCATACGTTGTATGGTGACGGTTTAGTCCCTTACGTGGCATGATTCGATATTTATGTCTTCATGAGTGTATCTGTTTATCCCAACGATTAGAAGTAGACTAATCGGATCACTAATACCAACACGTGAAAACACAAATGTTAAGTTTATAATGATTTTAATCACAAATTGAGTTTGCTGAGTTTGACTTGTTTTCAAACGTTTTACAAAGCCTTGCTAATGAATCATAAGTCTTGAGTTTTGTGGATTTATTTCACGTGATGAAACAGTTGTTGGAATTTTTATACTTGGTGGCGTTTTGGCCACGTGTGATTTGTTTTTAAGAGCATGAATTGTTTTTCCCTCTAAAACGATTTTAAGTATATTATGGGCTGCATTGCAAGTTATTCAAACTGTTTTTATACGTCCCTCACTAAGCAATTGCTTAACCATTCTCTTTTCCTTGCAATGCAGAGAAAAAGTGAGACTCTCGTCCGAAGAAGCAAGGAGTGTCATAATTCACGTTTGATACATTTTAGTTGGAGTATGTTTACTTTAAATTGAACCTTAGGTAGTAGAGAGCAATGGAGCTAGGAACTAGAAACCTTATGCTATTTAAGATCTCTTGATGAATGATGATAATTTAATTCTTGATTATGTTATTTATGAGTTTAGACATGCTTATCTGATTTTGAGAGTTAATGAAGTACTTTGTTTGAATTTCATATGCTTCTTTGTTTCTCTATGGTAATATTTGATGAATTTTGAATACCCTCACATGTTGCTTGATTCATGTTTTAATCAGGATAAACTGAATCTAGAGAATTTGTTTTTACATGTATTTAATGACCCTTTAGGTAAAATTATTCATATAGACTATGCTGGGAACGTCTAGACTTGAAACAGAGGTAAATTGTTGTTTCTGGGTTGAGGGTTTCGTTACCATTCCATGTGGTATCGATACCTAGGCAAAAACATGAACGATTTCTGGAAATTTTGGCCTGAGTATCGATACCGGATGAAAAGGTTTCGAAACAATAGTATGAAATCACCAGGCGTATCGATACACATAAAATTGGTTTCGATACCGACCTTCATAGTTTCAAATGGTATTGAAATGGTCCTTCAGGCGTATCAAAACACGGCCTTGTCGCACAGGCAAACTTCTGAGTTATCGATATTGTATCGAAACACTTAATACTTGTATCGGCACCCCTTTTTCGTTTACTACAGTATCGATATCGGGGAAGGGTGTTTCAAAACCCCTGTTAGGTAATGTCGTTAAAGGCTGAAATATAACTCTGAAAGCTTAGATTTTAGTCGCTAAACTTTGATGAACCAACTAGATGAATTGTACATATTATTTTAGACTGGAATTTTACGTACAAGCATGAAATATACTTAATTAAGGATTGGTAACCTTAATTTCACTATTAGGTTATAACAATCTGGAAAAATTGTAATTAGGTCCTTAAGACTTGATTAGTTTAATTAGGACTCGTTTCTTATTAGTATCCGCTCTAATTGAACTCGGTCCTTGCATGAACATGTAGGATCTAATTAATGCATTTACACAAGATAAAAGAAAAAAAATTAGGATTATTTATCGGGGCGAGTCTCTGGATTAACCTCGATATTTCCTGTGTAGCTCGTTCGAGTCGGGTGGCGTCTAGACCGGGTCGAGGGGGTTACAAGGATGGCCATATCACATTCCATATCGTCCTAGAAAGATCCGAGACATTCTACCCAAGTCTAGAATCACCCAGGAGGACTTAGAAGGCTCGAGAAGGCTTGGACTACTCTAGAAGACCCTAGAGTTTTCTAGAACATTTTGGATACATATAGATATGTATAGATAGTTTTAGAGATCAATAGAATCATGTAGACTCTAGTATATATTGTGGGAGGCAACATATTAGCCGTCTGATCAAATAGATCGCAGTCGTTCATTCGGGAGGTGGGAACCTATAAATAGTGTCACCCCTTTCATTTTGCAACTCATCTGAGAGTTGAAGCATACTTTTAAACATTCTCTTAAGCTTAATACAAAAGCTTTCTTGCAAATTCCTTTGCCTTCTTTTGTCTTTCTTTGTTTAGCCACTAGGTTGTGTGTAAGAAAGGCTTGTTAGCATAGTTCGGGAAGTGCTAACGCCTCACGGATAGTTTAAGTGAATTTAAGTCCGTGACAGTAAGCTAATAGCTTAGTGAGGGAATGCTCAAACCAAACACACACAATGCATCCCATAAAACATATATCTTTACTACTTTCTCATGTCATGCTCATTATACCTAATGCCTTCAAAATCTCATGTTTAAAAAGTATTAATATGCCATCATGTGCCAATAAATCTCATGTATCTCAATGCATTATATCTCAAGTCTTACATGCATTTTAAATTGCAAGGCTTAACAATTTCATGTACAAAAAATTTTATGCTCAAAATCTCAAGGAAAAAATTCAAAAAAGTGACACATGGAACTAAACACATATATTGGCTTGCAAGTGACACCGAATGACACTACCCCCATCCTTATAAAACAAGTACATAATGTCGTATATACAAGCACTTGATGGCTCTACCCCACCAAGAAAACATGATAGAATTAACTATATCATTACGCCTCACTTTGGTTAGGATGAAACTACCCTTATTTCCTGGATGTGATAGAACTGCCCCTATCACACAATAATAGCACTACCTCTACTGTATCTCGAGAAATTTGTCTCACATATGAATTTTGTATAGTTTATAGTGCATTATAGACCCGATTGATCGATCAATATATTCGAAATTTCTAACTCATCTCTTAGCCAATATAAAAGTATCAAAACCATTTCAATTGTTGTCCAAACATGCATCAAAGCATTTCATAAACTATCACAAGGTCTCATGCATATACCAATGCAAATCTCAATATAAGTATCTAATGCTACAAGGCATTTCAAAAACATTGTTCTTATGGGATATCTCCATTCATAAATTATTTCCAACATCATTTGATAACAATGAATGCATAATTTATAAAGTATGAACATGACAATGCATAACCATGGGATATGAACTGATAAAGGGAATTTCGAGCCTTTAACTTAATTATGAGCATAGGTTGGCTTCCCACGCCAAACCTACACTTCTAAACCTCTTTAAATAATCAACATTATGCATAAAAGTCTTTGTCCACTCGCCGACTATGCTTCGCTTCCTTGCCGAAGCCTTCCACTTTAATTTCGATGCTCACAGATCAACTTCAATGATGTCCCCTTATTTTTCAACCAACGAAAAACATAGACATTAGTTCAATCTTGCACAAATAACCTCTTCCAAACACCTTTTAATACTCAGCTATACCGAAACCCTCCTTACAAAACCGAAACACCACTTTACCACCTCCACTCCAAATTCTACCCAATTTTATTTTACAATTATATTAAATACATGCAATAATTGAAGTAAAAGGTGCATATATTGTTGGACTATTGTGCACTTATCACACCCCAAACTCGAACTATTATTTATCCTCATGCAATGCAAAATAATCTAATTAAAGAATTTTATGGCAATAGGCCCTCCAAGCTACCTCAATGGGGTTCTTTTGTTTTGCTTCTTTCTCTTTGGATCTCTAGAATTTCACAGGAATTAGACTATAAGTCTCGTGAATGTGTGTGTAGCTATGAACAAGGCTGATTTTTTTAGTTCTAATTAATTTTTCAGCTCAAGACTGTCGTCTTGGATTTTACTTCTTTAATTTTCTCTCTTCCCCTAAACTACATATAAATATTTAAGATTAGGGTAAACTACTCCAGTGACCACTCAACTAATTGGGGATACCTATTTTTACTACCCAACTAACAAACTTGTCAATCAGGTCACCCAACTTATGAAATCGATCTATTTTGGCCACTGCCGTTAAAATTCAAACGGAGGACTGATGGAGTGATGATGTGTACGTTAATAAAAAATTGAAAAATTACACATTTTTTCCGTATTATTTATCTATTAAATTAATTTGGTCATTACTCGATTGAGTGATTGATATTATTTAATTTTCTTAAAATTAGGATCAAATTAATTTAATAGAAAAATAATAGGGACTAAATATATAAGTTTTCAATTCTTTATTAACGTACACATCATCACTCCGTCAGTCCTCCGTTTGAATTTTAATGACAATGGAAAAAATAGGTCGATTTCATAAGTTGGGTGACCTGATTGACGAGTTTGTTAGTTGGGTGGAAAAAATAGATATCCTCAATTAGTTGGGTGGTCACTAGAGTAGTTTACCCATAAGATTATTTATCTATAATTCTTGAGCCTGTTTCGGGCACCTCAAGTGTCAATCCTATTATTAGAGTCAATTTTGGGCACCTCTAGCATGGGGAAAAGCTAATAAATCCTAGAGCCTATTTTTGGCACCTTTAAGGACTGAAACTAGATCTGGTGATAGGCACCTCTATCTAATATCCAAAGTCTAAGTCTTTATTCTTTATTTAAAAAGAACTCCTAAAATCAGCCAAGTTACATTAGTGTTTACTTTTGGAGTTTCTTGGCATTGCTCGTGTAGTAAAGTATCTTTATATATATTAACATGCATGTCTTGTCTAAATTTTTTGTTTGGGTCTCTCATATGTTATTTGAACTTCTGATTTATGAATATATAATTTTATGAAAAAATTATTTAAGTTTTATTTTATTTCTTTTATAAATGTGTTAAAGGAAGGTATATTCTATATAAATATTTTTTATTTTTGTAACTCATTGTGATCTTCTAGATTTTCATATAATGTATAAGCAGGTTCTAGGGGTTACACTCTCTCTTTATCGGTGGTGCCAACTCCTCCTTTTGGGGAATAAATATTTTCCCACTTTTCTTTTTCAATGTGCATGTTTGCAAGGGAACGAACAATTAGGGGGTGTTAGATTGTCCCATAAAATGGTGGGAGCCGCGTCATTGCTCTATCTCATTCATATTTGGTCAATTGCCTCCAATGGTGGTTGTGAATTTTTCCTATCATCTCCATTTATTGTGGGGATGAGGGAATATGAGGTTACGGTATAGTGGGTTTAATTTGTTTTATCTATAAGGTGTATGTGAGTTATTAAAGGGTTCAATGAAACTCTATTTCAAATATAATATTAGACTCCACTTAATTAGTTGTGAGTTATTCTATAAATGGACAATGAAAAATAAAAAGTTACCACAACATACATGTGAAGCCAACATTAATTATTGGTAAGGATCAATTTTGAATTAAAATTTTTTAAGGGCATATAACATATTTAAACTTATAATTTATGTAATAAGGACTAATTTATCTAATGTTTAAATTTATAAGGATCTAAATCATTATTGAATAAAAAATTTTGAGGATATAATACGTGCTTATTCTTTTAAATAAACAAGTATGGATAAATTTTTGTCAATGTATTAAGCGAACGAACACGATCTTGTGTGTATTATGTTCGTTTATGTTAATAAATAAACTCGTTTATTGGTTCTTTTATAAGCTCATTTACTTGATTTCTCTTTCTCTTTCAATTTTTTATATTTTAAATATTGGTTAATGTATGGACTAACTTAAATACGTGGTGAAATTGTGTGTTCAAAACGTGAAGCTTATGAGCTTAAAGCCTAGTGGCATAATCCCACCATTTTCACAAACATAAAAATAACATGTCAGAGGTCATATAATTGAACATATTCACGAACATTGCACAAATATGTTCACGAACGTTAAATGAACATGTCCAAGAATGTTAATTAAACGAACATGAAAACTACAAAAATATAAAAGAACACAAATATGCTATTAAAAATTTAAACAAAATGAATATGAACACCTTCAAATATAAATAAATGAACATGAACAAAATCGTATTTATTCGAACTCAGTTCATTTACACCCCTAGTAACTCCTACTATATATATTTAATAAACTCTATATTTTTAATTTGAATAATATTTTTTTACAGGGGCCAAATTATTAAACAAAAATACCAAATAATTAACTTTTAAAATAGGGTTGGGACCTAAGTGAGACTTGTTCCTACACTAACGTCTTTAGTTTTTTGGTATTGGATTCAGTTTAGCGGTTTTAAGTTCATGAATCGTTGTTAGAAATATGGTTTATAGTTAAAGTAAAAATCCTCTGCCTTTTTATTATATCTCTATCCATGCTTCTTATTAAAAATTCTAAAAATTGAATTTTAAACCTTGACCTTTATTTTTTATATCCTAAACCCTAAACAATACACCCTAAAATATATACCCTACTCTTAATTCCCTAAACCCTAACCACAACCCCTAACATAAAACCCTAAACTCTAAACCATGATCCTCTAAATTAAAGCGGAGGCACGAATGGAGGCAAGAGAAAGTGGTAGATGATTTACACCCTATAGGAGTAAAAATCTTCTGCCTCTTTATTATCTCTCTATCTATGCCTCATATTAAAAATTCTAAAAAATTGAATTTTAAACCCTAACCCTTATTTTCTATATCCTAAACCTTAAACCTTACAACCTAAAAAATACACCCTACTCCAAATTCCCTAAACTATAACCATAACCCCTAACCTAAAACCCTAAACCCTACACCCTAAAACCTCTAATTTAAAGCGGAGGCACGAATGGAGTCATGTGAAAGAGGTAGACGATTTGCACCCTATAGGAGTAGAAATCTTTTACCTCTTTATTCTGCCTTTATCCATGCCTCTTATTAAAATTTCTAAAAAATTAAATTTTAAATCCTAAATCTTATTTTCTATATTTTAAACCCTAAACCTTACACCTAAAAAATACACCCTACTCCTAATTCCCTAAACCCTAACCACAATCCCTAACCTAGAACCCTAAACCCTACACTCTAAATCCTCTAATTTAAAGTGGAGACACGAATGGAGGCATAGGAAAGAGGTAGACTAATTGCACCCTATAGGAGTAGAAATCTTCTGCCTCTTTATTATGTCTCTATCCATGCCTCCTACTAAAAATTCTAAAATATAGAATTTTAAACCCTAACCCTTATTTTCTATATCCTAAACCTTAAATCTTACAACTTAAAAAATACACCCTACTCCTAATTCCCTAAACCTTCATCACAACCCCTAACCTAGAACCCTAAACTCTACACCATAGATCCTCTAATTTAAAGCGAAGGCACGAATAGAAGCATAGGAAAGAGATAGACGATTTGCACCCTATAGTTAGAATTTAGGTTTTATGATGAGTACCTAAAAGTCCTCATCTTTTATATCATTTTCCCACTCAATGACTACTAATAAACACAGATTTAATGGCAATAATGGATAATTCCGCTTATTTTCCATATTTCAGTATCTTGATATTAATGTTGTGTTTGGTATTTTCCATATTACTGTCCAAAGACTTGATATTAATGTTGTGTTTGGTATCTTGAGGGATGTAACCCCTAAGATTTACCTAATTTCTTGGAGTAAAAGTTAGGGTTTTACGTTACTGAAACTTGATTTACAAGTTAGGGTTTTATAAATTAAAATAATATTATTGGGATAAATTATTAAAATAACTAATAATTAAAATACTGAAAATAATTTGATATAAAATAATTCAAGGTTCAACCCAAATTTTAAATAAACAATCCAAATTCGAGTAATTATTCAAAGTCCGGTACAGAAATTATTAACTGAAATTAAATACAAGTTTGAAACATTAAAACGTACGGAATAACAGAATTCAGATTCAAAAGTCCTCCAAGTATTGAGACCTATGACCGGGTATCTAAAACAGAAACTGAAAGGGTGTAAGCTAGGGAGCCTAGTGTGTCTCTAGTGTGTAGATATCAGAAACAAAAAACAATATATCAGATGATGACATGTATGCATGATATGCACCCATCTCCGAACACCAACAGAAGAGTAGGTTCCCCCCTAAACCACTCTAACTCCATCACACCAAACAGAAGTGGAAACTCGACCCGCAGGTGGAGCCTATGAACATAAGTGATATATTGCAAAACCACTGAACAAAAGTGAATTAATCACTAAACTTCCTCCGTACAAATAAACCAACTAAATGCTATGTTATACGCAGATACAGAATCAGAATGCGTGCCTAAATTCTAACAAGAGGCATGCATGGTAATTTCAGAATCAGAAATTTAATGTTAGGATGATGCATGATCATTCAGGATTTAACAAAAATCGCACACACGAAATAACAAAATTAACAGAAGAGAACACACCTGAAGCAGAAGACTCAACAATGATACTGACGTCGACTGGACTCGGCTCTACCACTAGAACGTGCAGGTGTAGAACCTACGAATAACAATTAACATTAGACACCCTACTATGCCACTATACCGATAAGTACACTAAACAGAATTAAATCGATACTCACAAGCGGGTCCTGAATGCTAATGAACAGGAGGTCGTCCAGGAGGAGGAGGAGGCAATTGCTCAAGGTCGGAATCTACGTCACCTGAACCAAACAGAAACTGATTCAAAATCCAAAACAGAAAACTTCCAAATAACAAATCGAACTTAAAAGCCCTAAAAACGACACTTTGAGTTCAAATTTGGAAAAAACGGACAACGCCATTGGACTCATGACGTCGAAAAACATAAAGTGGGACTGGATCGAAAAAGTCAACGCTGACGTCAGCATTGGTCAACGCTAACGTCAACAATGACGTCATCAAGTCAACGTTGACGTCATCGGATGACGTCAGCACATGTGACATCAGCAGGGATGACGTCAGCAGTGACGTCATCCTAGTCGGGTCGAAGATCGGGTCAGGTCGGTCACGGGTTACAAAATTTTCCCGAGAAAATCTGGAAAAATTTTAGATTTTCACAGGTCCCAACATGGTATTTCAAAGGTTTAACCCCCCATTCTGAGCGAGAATCAATCTTTCCCTTAACCCGATTCGATTATAGAATTAAAACACTCTTAACCTTGCAAAACGAAACAAAAAGAACACCACAAACACCCTTAAACTGAAATTAATCACCCCTTACTTCAAAAACTTCAAAAGCTAAAACCCTTAAAAAGAATCTTCAACCATTCGACAAGAACATAACCACAAACTCTACTAAACCAAATCGAACCAAGAAGGAAACGAAAAAGAAATAAAGATTGCTTACCAACCACTTATCACTTGGACGAATCGAAGGTTTCAAAGAATGTCACCGAACATACACCAGCAGAAACAAAGGCACAAGAGAATAGGTGATATCTTAATGATTCTGTTTCATCAGAAAGATAAGGATTTCAGAATTAAAACGTGATTGAATTCATGAATTAAAACTCCCGATTTAATTCTGAAACGGAAGGAAAAGAAGATTGTTACGATTTGGAAAATGGTAAAATTCCCTCACAAGGGTTTGAACTTCTAAAACATCACAAGACGACCCTCAAGCTCTTTTAATTTGCAAACTGGTCACAGAAAATCCCCAAATTCTAGGTTTTAGAATTAGGGATTTTAAATTTTTAAAATGGGGTAAAATTGGGGTGTTACAACTCTCCCTCTCTTATAGAAATTTCGTCCTCGAAATTTACCTGGATCAAAGAGATGCGGATACTGGGCTTTGATAACAGATTTGGGCTCCCACGTAGCCTCATTATAACCTCGGTTACGTCAGAGAACCTTAACCATCTTAATGGTTTTCCTTCGAAGGATTTTCTGGTCCTGAGCAATGATCTCAACGGGTTCCTCCTCATAACACAGATCTGGACGGATCTCAAAATCCTCAACTGACAGAATATGAGACGGATCAGCTCGATAGCGTCCTAGTTCAGAAACATGGAACACATCATGAATACGTTTAAGCTCTGGTAGTAACTCAAGCTGATAAGCTACAGATCCAACACGTCGGAGAATACGATAAGGTCCAATATATCTATGACTGAGCTTGCCCCTACGGCCAAAACGAAGTACCTTCCTCCACGGAGATACTTTTAGGAAAACCTCGTCACCAACCTCAAACTCGAGATCCTTACGCCTCAAATCCATGTAAGATTTCTGTTTATCAAAAGCGGCTTTGAGCCGATCCCGAATCAACCTGACAGTCTCCTCTACCTCATATACAAGATCTGGACACAATAAACGGTGCTCATTAAGCTCAGTCCATCCAATAAGGGTGCGACACTTACGCCCATACAGAGCCTCATAAGGTGCCATCTTGATATTGGCCTAATAACTATTATTGTACGCGAACTCGGCAAGCGGTAAGAAATCCTCCCAACTACCTCTAAAATCCAAAATACATCTTCTAAACATATCCTCGAGGATCTGAATCACGCGCTAAGACTGACCATCGGTCTCTGGGTGATATGCAGTACTGAAGTTCAACCGAGTACCCAGAGCAGAATGTAGAGAACCCCAGAACTTAGATGTGATCCTCGAATCTCGATCAGATATAATAGACAGAGGCACTCCATGTAACCGGACAATCTCAAAGATGTACAACTGGGCTAGCTTACTCAAATGGTAAGTAGTCTTAACCGGAATGAAGTGTGCAGACTTAATCAACCGATCAACGATGATCTATACAAAATCCTTCTTTAACGGAGTCAAAGGTAAACCACTAACAAAATCCATGGTCACACACTCCCATTTCCATTGAGGGATCTCAATATGCTGAAGAAGCCCAGATGGACGTTGATGCTCTGCTTTGACTTTCTGGCAAGTCAAGCACTTGGACACAAAACTGACAATGTCTCTCTTAAGATCTTCCCACCAGTACTTCTCCCGGATATTCTTATACAACTTATCCCCACCAGGATGCATAGAATAGGGACTGTCATGAGCTTCCCGAAGGATAACCTGTTTCAACTCAGAATTCCTAGGAACACAGTATCGGCCTCGGAAACAAAACACTCCATCCTGATCAATAGAGAAATCCTGAGATGTCCCCGCTTTGACTTCCGCAATATGGTGAGCCAAATAAGGATCACTAGGCTGCTCAGCCTGAATATCAGATATCAGAGTAGGAACCACACGAAGCTCTGCCAATACACTGCCATCCTCAAACAAACTCATCCGAGCAAACAGAGCTCTCAAATCAGAAATGGCGCTGCGACTTGTTACGTGTCAAAAGTGCGCAAATTGTGCAAGTGAACATGTCGCAAGTAATAAAGTGATAAGTATATCAGATATCGTCTCCACGGGGATTGGTCTACTTAATATGTCTTCTTGCTCTAAAAAAGAATAAAATAAAGACATAAGTAAGATTAAGGTTGATGAATACTAAATAAAGAAAACTAAAGAAAGAGAGAATAAACATATTAAAGAAGTGGCCAGGATCTAGTTGTGTTGTATAGTGGATTCAATTGACTTGTTTTTGTCCAATGCAATCGCACAACACTGCCTCGGCAGTACTGCAGATTACTGCCTCGACAACAATGATGCTTGTCCGCTACGACAATCTCTTGCTCTTGGGTAGACTTTATCAAAGTTCAGCAAAGTGTCCTTTGATGACTCCGCTTATCTCTAAGTCAAAGTGCTATTGATGACCATTCCTTGATGATACCTCTCGGCGTGAATCAATTATAATCACCAACCAATCTCACACTTCTTTTAGCCGCTAAAACTCTTAACCTATCTCTAGGCCGAGTTAGTGTTTCCCAATTGAAACACCGTACTTATTCCTTTCGTGAATTTAACTCTCTCGATATTAGATAAATGGATTACTCACAAACTTCTCTCTCGAGCTTGGATGCAAGACCAAATAATGGCAAAGAATAAGCAAACCTTGATATTTTATTGCATTAAAACTAGAAACAAAAGTCAATATCTTCTCACTAATACTCTACAACCTTCACCTAAGCCTAAAGAAACTTAGAACATAATAAAAAGCAAAAGAGAATTCTAAAATCTAAGATTGAGTTGGCTCTCTATGACGCTAAGTACTTTGTGCCAAAAAACTCCCCTCTTCTTTTCTTCTTGGACGGGTAGGGATTATATAGGCTTGGTCTAGGGCAAACCTTTCCTAAGTAGGAGTATAACTTGGAGTAGGACACAAGTAAAGTCCATAAATAAAATATTTCCAAGTTTATTTCAACTAGGATTCTTTTTCGCGTGGCCTTTGACTTGGGCTTTCCATGTGCTACCCAGCTCCGATTCATGCGTTGCTTGTCCAGAAACGTCCAACTCATTTTTCTCTTCAAGTCGCCTACAATATCGTTACTTGTCCTTCAGCTGCTGCCTCGGCATCAGGTCCTGCCTCGACCTCTGTCGCTGCAGCGACATTAGTTTTTCCTGCACAGACACAAAAGTACAGTAAAACTTGCCTTTTCTATAAGTATCATCTTTATATGTTACAAAAGCAGAATATCTAATTATCTCATATTAAGCACATGCATTGGTCCAAGTAGGTGTAGATTTAGTGATTATTGTCCATGAAAGGTGTAAAAAGTGATAGTGATTTGAGCACTTATCACCCCCCAAACTCGAGCTATTTCTTGTCCTTAGGCAATGCAAACCATCAATTTGCCAAATCTTACTATCTCTTGGTCTTATGTTTTCATCTATTCTCCCCACCATAACTATGCCTATTCTTAAGCCTTAATCTTTTGGTTACCCAAGGGTTTACCTAGAAACAAACTATAAGATTTAGTGAGTGTGTGCGTTTTTGTAGGCAAGTTTGATCAAAGGCTTTCTTAGACAAACTCTAAGTTCAAGACAAGTAGTCTTGGATTTAGTGTTCTCTTCTTAAAACAACAATTTCTTGAGCCAATTTCGGGCACCTCAAGGATTGTGTTTTCTCATCAATAATTCCTTCTTTCTTTTGATATTCTTTTTAGCATACTAGAGCCAATTTCGGGCACCTCTAGCATGAAGAAGAATAATTCCTAGAGCCGATGATAGGCACCTCTAGTCAGTTTCCCAAAAATCTAAGTCTTTATCACCTAAGTTCATTAAAAGAATTCCTATAATCCAACAAGTCCCAAAAGTATTTTTAGGATCCATCTTATAGTAAGCTTCTAAGTTTTCTTCCTTAAGTATCCTAAGTTTAAACCTTCTTAACCGGACCAAGCCATGGTAAAGAGAAAGATTTCTATAGCCTTAAAAGAATAAACTAAGGCAATACTGATGAAGAGTAGTGCAGAAGTATGGAAAATAATTCAAGTAAGGTGGTGGACATAATTTTTTTTTGAAAAATCTCTTAAATACTTCCTTTCATGGCAAGGCCACGGTAGTAGATTGCCTCGATAGTGGATCTACACCCCCAAACTCGAACCAAGCATTGTCCTCAATGCTTATATATATCACACAGCAGGATATAAACAAGACAAGTAAAGATATAGAAAGACATCATGAATATGCAGAATTTAACGAGACTCAAAAGAGCTGCTGGTAATTATCATCTTTTTCGGCCTTGTTGCGGACTGTTTGATTTTTGATGATGGTGATGGTTGAGTTTTGGCTTGTCATGGTGGTTGGAGTCTTGTTGGCGGTGTCCGTTGCATTGGAGCGTTCACTTCTTCTCCTTTTTCCTCGTCGGCAATTTCCTCGGTGACCATGATGTCTGTCCCGCCTTCATTTGTTGCGTCTGCCCAGACATGGTGAATGCTTGGCCCGGCAACGGTTGAACTTTGATGTACATAGGCATCTATCTCTGCTGATAGACTGCCCATGATGATGGGGGATCTTGGTGGAGTGCTGAAGACTGCCCTCCTCTTTGATGGTCGTCTACTGGCAGATGATGCCGCGGCAGAGTCTGCTGTCCTAGACGGGCCAGCAACATGAAATTGTTGCTGAGGGCCAGTGGGGAAGAATGGCCTCGGTCCTCCTGGTGCTGGAGTTGTCTCTGTGTAGGGTGCAGTGTCGCGTGTCAAAAGTGTGCGTTTAGTGCAAGTGGACACATCGCAAGTAATAAGTGATAAGTATTTATCGAGTTATCGTTTCCTCAGGGACCGGTCTACTTAATATGCTTTCTTTATCTTCTTGCTCTGTAGAAAAATAAAAACACAAGTGAATGGGTGTGATTTATTAAACTAGAATAATTGAATAAAAATAACAAGGTCGAAATATCAGAGAGAAAGATGGGTCAGGATCCAGTTGTATTGTATTGTGGACTTGATTGACTTGTCTTTATCCAATACAATCGCATATCTCTGCCTCGGCAGCACTGCAGTTTACTGCCTGGCAGCGATAATGCTGTCCGCCGCGACAATCCCTTGCTCGTGGGCAGACTTTACCAAAGTTCGGCAAAGTATCCTTGAATGACTCCGCTTATCCTTAAGTCAGAGTGCTGTTGATGACTAGTCCTTGATGATGCCTCCCGGCGTGAACCAATTATACTCACCAACCAATCTCACACTTCTTTTAGCCGCTGAAACTCTTAACCTATCCCTAGGCCGAGTTAGTATTTCGCGATTGAAACACCGTACTTACCCCTTTCGTGAATCTAGCTCCCCCGAGCTTAGATAAATGGATCACTTACAAACTTCCCTCCCGGGCTTGAATGCAAGAACAATGAATAACAAAGGATAAGCAAACCTTGATAATCTTTATTGCATTGAATGAAAGATAAAGTACAATCTCCTCTCACAAATACTCCACAACCTTCACCTAAACCCTATGAAGGTTTTAGAAAATGATGGAGAGGAAAGAAACAAGAGTATAAGTCGGCTCTCCCTAGGTATTTCGATGTCTATTACATTGGGTGGCTAGGTCTTTATATAGGCTAGACCTAGGGCAAACCTTTCCTAAGTAGAATACAACTTGGAGTAGGGAACAAGTCAAGTACATAATAATAATATATTTCCAAGTTTGAATTCTGCTAAGGGGGCTTTCCCGCGTGGTCTTCCTTTGGGCTTTTCCTTGTGCTAGCCAGCTCCGATTCATGGGCTTCAAGTCCAGACACGTTCCTTGGATTTTTGTCTTTCCATCGCCTATCACTTTGCTTCTTGTCTTCCTGCTGCTGCCTCGGCATCAGGTCCTGCCTCGGCCTTGTCTTTGCCGCGGCACTGGTTCTCCTGCACAGATATGAAAACGCAGTAAAACGTGCCTTTTTCTGTAAATAGTATCTATTTAAGTATAACTTCTAAATATATCACATTAAGCATATGCATTGGTTCAAGTGGGTGAATATTTGGTGATAAATGCCGAATAAAAGGAGTATAAAGTGATAGTGTGTTAAGCACTTGTCACACCCCCAAACTCAAACTATTGCTTGTCCTCAAGCAATGCAAACCATCAATTTGCCGAACTCTACTCTCTCTTGGTCTTACTTGTCCATCTATTCTCCCCACCATAGCTAGGCCTATCTTTAAGCCTTAACCATTCGGCTACCTAAGAATTTACCTAGAAACAAACTATAGGATTGTGAGTGTGTGCATTTTTGTGGACAAGTTGATTAAAGGCTTTCTTAGATAAACTCTAAGTTGAAGACAAATAGACATTGGTTAAGTCTTCTCTTCTTTTCCAAACCCCAAATCTTGAGCCGGTTTCGGGCACCTCAAAGACTTGTGTTTTTCTTTTCACTAAAAATCTTTTTGTCTTTTCTTTTTGATATTCCTTAATATATACTAGAGCCAATTTCGGGCACCTCTAGCATGAAGAAGAGATTTTCTAGAGCCGGTGGTAGGCACCTCTAGTTACTTTTCCAAAAATCTAAGTCTTTATCACCTAAGTTCATTAAAAGAATTCCTATAATCCACAAGTCCCAAAAGTGTTTAAAGTTCTTCCTATAGTAAGCTTCTAAGTTTTCATCCTTAAGCATCCTAAGGTTAAGCCCTCTTAACAGAACCTAAACATGGTAAGGAGAAAGATTTCTATAGCCTTAAAGAATAAACTAAGGTAATACTGATGATGAGCAGTGTAGGAGTGTATGCAGTTAATTCAAGTAAGGCGGGGAGCATAAAAATTAAAAAAATTTCACTGGAATACTCCCTTTTTTGGCACGGTCGCGACTGTAGATTGCTGCCTTGGTAGTGAATCTGCACCCCCCAAACTCAAACCAAGCATTGTCCTCAATGCTTTATATTTGGAAGGAATAAGCGGCAAAACAGAATATGAATTTTATATGCAGCAAGGAAAAATAGTAAAAGCAATTGAATATTGAAATAAAGGACAACGAATTTTAGAGGGACTCCGAAGAGCTGCTCGTAACAATTTTTCTTCGTTGCCGAGATGCCATGTGCTTTGTCCTTGGGGAGGGCGATGGTTGCGCCTTTGCTTGCCTCGGCGGCTGGACTCGAGTGGGTGGGGTCCTATGCATCGGGGCTTCTACTTCTTCTCCTTCTTCAACATCCGCCATCTCTTCGGTTATCATCACGTCCGTTCCTCCTCCCATCGCAGTGGCTCCTCCGGTGTGGTGTGTGCTTGGGCCGGCGGCAGTAGAGCCTTGGTGTACATAAGCATCTATCTCGGCGGATAGACTGCCCATGATAATTGGTGATCTTGGTGGAGTGCTGAAAATGACTCTCCGCTTGGATGGCCTTCGGCTGACAGATGAGGCCGCGACAGAATCTGCTGGCCTAGATGGTCCGGCAGCCTGGTATTGGGGCTGAGGGTCCGGATGGAAGAACGGTCGCGGTCCTCCTAGGGCTGGTGTCGTCTCGGTGTAGGGTGCGGCAGTAACGAACATATTGCTTGGGAACTCCGGGAATTGGACGCCTTGGTCCGGGAATGCGTGCATCATCATTTGGGCGAGCGTTCCATTGAAGTCTCGTTGGTACTCCATGTACCGTTGTTGTCGAAGATCCATCGCGGCCATGCGCTGCAAGATTTCTTGATACGGGTCTGCTGCGACAGAGGTATAGGCAGTACCAGGCATATCTACCGTGTACTGGGCCCCGGCAGCAGTGTCGGCAGTGAACTGCTGTGGTGTTGCCTGGACAGGTTCTAGTTGTGTTATCTGCATGGCTTTGTGGCAGAATTCCCTGGTCCATCCTCTTCTTGGAGGTGTGTATTCATCGGTTTCTTCAATAGGCACACCTGCAGAAACACATAAACCCGTAATCAAGCAAGGGAAATACAATGGTCCTCGATCTTTCTTACCGCACTCGTGAATCTCCCGTAGGATAATTTCTCCAACGTTGGTGGTCCTTTTGTTGATGATGGATTGGATAAGCACCAATCTCTTGCGATCCACCGTGCTATTATGTGATGTTGGGATGAGGCGTCGTTTGACGAAGGTGTTCCACATCTTGGCCTCCGGCTTCAAACTTTGTCTTGTTACGGAACCTCGATGGGTACCGGTTTCCCATGGAGTGTTTGCGTAACAAAGATCGTCTTTGATCAGTTCATAGTCCTCAGCAGTGATATCTTCGAAGAAGTCCGCATGGAGATCGTTGGTCGGGGTGAGGCCGTAGAAGTTGTTGATTGTTTCGGCATCGAGTTGCACTGACTTGCCGCGGCAGTGAACAAAGAGAGAGTCTTTGCTGGGCCCATGAGCGTAGAACTCCCGTACTATTGTGGCGTTTGCCTGGGCAGGTTGCAAACAGAATACTTCCCAATTTTGGTACTTGATTCTGTCGAACAAGTAGTGTTCGATACCATAATTCTCTTCGTCCGCGTGCTGGAACCCTTGTTCTTCCCAAAGTTGCCTCGCGATGAATGATCGATTGAATCGTTCTTCAACGTTGGCTGGGGAGAATCTTTTGTAGGTTGCCATCAAGAAAGAGAGAATTTAGTTCTTGGAGGTTTTCTTGAAGAAGAAACTGGAAAATCAGAAGGGATTAGTATGCAGAGAGTAATTGAGAGAGGGATTGTTAAGGATACTAAAGAAAATAAGAAAGTAAGAGTGAATAGTTCAAGAGGAAGGAGTTTCTTATATAGGCCTCGGCCTTGTAACCGTTGAGATCACTAGCCGTTGTAACCGTTTCCTTTTCTGCCGCGGCAGGGATCTCAGCAGACTAGCCGTTACACTTTTCTGTCCGTTAGGACTGCTGCGGCTCTGACACTGTTGTATTGCCTCAGCAGAGTTCCTGCTGTGAACTATTTTTCCCTTATCTTTTTATTCGTAAATAAAAATTTAAACACACAAAAGAAAATACTGAAAACGAAAATAATTAGAAAAATAAAAATAAACTACTAACCCTAATATAATAAAGAAAAGAAAAAGGGAGAGGTTAGGATACTGGTGGAGAGCATGCGAATGCGTCTCCCAATTTATTTTCTCCCTTAGGCCCAAATTATGTATCTATTGTGGGCCGCTCCTTAGTGTTGTCTGTCCATCCGTCTTGGGCTTGACTTTTTTGCCAAATATCCTGCCGAGTAGACTGCCCAGGCAGGATATCTTATTGTCTACTATGCGGATGGCTTTGCATTCCTCTGGATCGTCATACCTCTTTAAGTTGTGGAATGCGTTGAGTTTGACTTGTTGGTCACTGACCCGCATAGTCAACTCTCCTTTTTCCACGTCAATCAATGTACGTCCAGTTGCTAGGAAGGGTCTCCCAAGGATGATCGGTGCGTTTTCGTCTGCTTCACAATCAAGGACAAGGAAATCAGCAGGAAAAATAAACTTATCAACTCTTACCAGTATGTCATCGATTTTTCCTTCAGGTTGCACATAGGATCTATCTGCGAGTTGGAGCATCACTGTTGTAGGCTTCGGCCTTCCAATTCAAAGCTTTTGGAAGACTGATTTAGGCATGAGGTTTATACTTGCTCCAAGGTCGCATAGGGTCTTTCCTTCATAACTCTTTCCTATTGCACAAGGTATAGTGAAACAACCAGGATCTTTTAATTTTGGTGGCATGCGGTTATGCAACATTGCCATGCATACCTCGGTGGCAGCCACTGTTTCAAACTCACCTATTCGTTTTCTCTTTGATACCATATCCTTTAAGAACTTGTCATAGTTGGGCATTTGTTCAATGGCCTCAACGAATGGTATGTTGATGTGGACTTGCTTCAAAATATCGAGGAACTTTTTGAACTGTTGATCCTGTTTTTGTTTCTTTAACCTTTGCGGGAAAGGTGGTGGTGGTCTCATCTCATCCAGTGTTTCCTTAGTTTGGAATCGTATACCTGTCACCATTGGAATTTTTGCTGCCTCGGCAGACTGCTCAGGTGCTGCAGTGCTTGCTGCCGGGACAGTGTTGTTAGTCTCGGTTTGCTCAGCCTCTTCTTTTGATTGGTCCGCCGGTTGGGTTTGGTTCTTTGGGATCTTCTCTTTGAACTGTAGACTACTCCTGGTAGTGATTGCTTTGCACTATTCATGGCTTAGTACCTTAGCAACCTCAGTATTGCTAGGTAGGCCTCCTTGTGGTCTAGTGTTTATACATTGAGCAAACTGCCTAACCTGAGTTTCCAGAGTTTTTATGGCCGCTTCTTGATTTTGTAGCCTCATCTCAGTCCTATTCATAAAGGCGTCGGTCCTCTTGATGAAATTACTATTTTCCGCCAAATATGACTCGGTTTTCATCATGAAGGCCTTTAACGTGTTTTCCAATGAATTGACCGGTTGCTGCTGCATCCGCTGTGGCGGCAACGGTTGTTGGACTTGCTGCTGCGGCATTGGCTGCTGAAATCCCGGTGGTTGGGTGATTGGGTTTAAGGCATTATTTGGGTTACTCCAGGATAAGTTTGGATGCCTCTTCCATGAGGGGTTGTACGTGTTGGACATCACATTGTTACGGTTGTAGTTCCCAACATACATACCGGTTTCTTGATTCATGCAATCAATGGAACTGTGGTTACCTCCACATAATTCACAACATAAATCAATTACCTTGACCTCACGGGCATTGTTTTGTAATTGTAGGTTTTGCACCATCTGGGTAAGAGAGGCCAATTATGCTGCCACTGAACTTGATGAATCTAATTCGTTTACCGTGGCTTGGCGTCTTACTCCTCCTCGCCTAGATGTGGGAAACTGGAAGTCATTCCTTGCGAGTTTATTCAAGATTTCGATAGCTTCTTCGGGTTCCTTGTCCCGGAGTGTGTCGTTTGCCGAGGCATCCAACATCATCCCTGTCGGGGCATTCGTGGCGTTGTAAAACATTGTCACTTGTGTCCATAAGGGAAATCCATGCAGCGGACACTTGTGCAATAGCTCTCTATATCGTTCCCATGCCTCGTACATTGGTTCGTCTTCAGCCTGTCGGAAAGAAGTAATTTCATTATGAATTCTATCATATAGATTAGTAGGATTAAAACGAGTAATGAAATCACGGCATAGTTCACTCCAGGATCCAATAGATCCCGCTGGAATGCTATTCAACAAAGCTTTCGCCCTATCCCTCAGTGAATAGGGGAATAGCTTTAATCGCAAGACATCTTCATGGACTCCTTGGATTTTGAAAGAGTTGCAAATCTCCATGAAGGATTTGAGATGCTGCCTTGCGTCTTTAGTTGCAGACCCACCAAATTGTCCAATTGTATTTAACATGTTGAACATAACAGGTTTAAGTTCAAAATGGGTTGCTTCAATCTCAGGTGTAACGACTCCTGGGTTTAGTCCATTTAGGTCCTCCAAGAAATCTCTAACAGTCAGCTGTCGCGGCCCAGGTGGCGGCGGTAGACCTTCATTGCCGGCAGGTATGTTTTGTCCTGCCTGAACCTCTGCCATGACTCCTCGGATTTGTCTCCTCAACCTTAGCCCTGTTCTTTCAATCTTAGGATCTAACTCGTATAAGGGGTTGGTTGGATTGGCCCTGGTCATACACCAAGAAAAACAAAAGTAAAATAAAAAGAAACAAGAAAATTAGGAAAACAAAATTTAGTTGCCAGTCCCCGACAACGGCGCCAAAAACTTGTCGCGTGTCAAAAGTGTGCGTTCCAGTTGTATTGTATTGTGGACTTGATTGACTTGTCTTTATCCAATGCAATCGCATATCTCTGCCTCGGCAGCACTGCAGTTTACTGCCTGGCAGCGATAATGCTGTCCGCCGCGACAATCCCTTGCTCGTGGGCAGACTTTACCAAAGTTCGGCAAAGTGTCCTTGAATGACTCCGCTTATCCTTAAGTCAGAGTGCTGTTGATGACTAGTCCTTGATGATGCCTCCCGGCGTGAACCAATTATACTCACCAACCAATCTCACACTTCTTTTAGTCGTTGAAACTCTTAACCTATCCCTAGGCCGAGTTAGTATTTCGCGATTGAAACACCGTACTTACCCCTTTCGTGAATCTAGCTCCCCCGAGCTTAGATAAATGGATCACTTACAAACTTCCCTCCCGGGCTTGAATGCAAGAACAATGAATAACAATGGATAAGCAAACCTTGATAATCTTTATTGCATTGAATGAAAGATAAAGTACAATCTCCTCTCACAAATACTCCACAACCTTCACCTAAACCCTATGAAGGTTTTAGAACATGATGGAGAGGAAAGAAACAAGAGTATAAGTCGGCTCTCCCTAGGTATTTCGATGTCTATTACATTGGGTGGCTAGGTCTTTATATAGGCTAGACCTAGGGCAAACCTTTCCTAAGTAGAATACAACTTGGAGTAGGGAACAAGTCAAGTACATAATAATAATATATTTCCAAGTTTGAATTCTGCTAAGGGGGCTTTCCCGCGTGGTCTTCCTTTGGGCTTTTCCTTGTGCTAGTCAGCTCCGATTCATGGGCTTCAAGTCCAGACACGTTCCTTGGATTTTTGTCTTTCCATCGCCTATCACTTTGCTTCTTGTCTTCCTGCTGCTGCCTCGGCATCAGTTCCTGCCTCGGCCTTGTCTTTGCCGCGGCACTGGTTCTCCTGCACAGATATGAAAACGCAGTAAAACGTGCCTTTTTCTGTAAATAGTATCTATTTAAGTATAACTTCTAAATATATCACATTAAGCATATGCATTGGTTCAAGTGGGTGAATATTTGGTGATAAATGCCGATAAAAGGAGTATAAAGTGATAGTGTGTTGAGCACTTATGGAGCATCATTTGGGCAAGTGTGCTGTTGAAGTCCCTCTGATACTTCATGTATCGTTGTTGGCTAAGATCCATAGCTGTCATCCTTTGAAGTATCTCCTGGTAAGGGTCTGCTGCGACAGTGGTGTGGGCAGTGTCAGGCATGTCTCCCGTGTATTGGGCCCCGACAGCTGTGTCAGCGGTGAACTGCTGAGGAGTTGCCTAGACTGGCTCTGCTTGTGTGATCTGCATGATTTTGTCGCAGAAGTCTCTAGTCCACCCTCGTTTATGGGCTGTGAATTCATCCGTTTCTGCCCTTGGTACACCTGCAACAGTACAAATACCAGTAATTAAACAGGGGAAATATAAAGGTCCTCTATCTTTCTTACCGTATTCGTATATCTCCTTTAAAATTATTTCTCCAACATTGATGCTCTGTTTGTTGATGATGGATTGAATGAGCACCAATCTCCTTCGGTCCATCGTGCTATTGTGGGAGGTTGGGATGAGGCGTTTTTGACAAAGGTGTTCCAAAGCTTGGCCTTGGGCTTAAGATTTTGCCTTGCTACCGATCCTCTATGGGCACCGGTTTCCCAATGAGTATTCTCGTAGCAAAGGTCGTCTTTTATCAGCTCATATTCTTTGTTGGTGATATCCCCCATGAATTCAGCATGGACATCACGTTCAGGTGTAAGGTCGTAGAATAGGTTGATTGTCTCGGCATCAAGTTTGACAGGCTTGCCTCGACAGTGAACATATAGAGAATCCTTGCTTGGCCCGTGCGCATAGAATTCCCGTAAAACTGTGGCATTGGCCTGGCTTGGTTGTAGGCAAAAGATCTGCCAATCTTGATATTTGATCTTGTCGAACAAGTAATGCTCAATGCCGAAATTTTCCTCATCGGAGTGTTGGAATCCTTGCTCTTCGACCTGTTGAAACGGTCTTCAAAAATGGATGGGGCGAATCTATTGTATGCAGCCATGTATGAGTATTGGAGAATTGAGGATCTTGGAGAGTTTCTTGGAAAGGTTCTGAAAATTCTGAGAAATCTTGTAAATAGACAGAGAGTATTGTGAGAAAGAGATTAGCAAGTAAATCTAAATAAATCAAGAATGCAAGAGTGAATAGTTCAAGAGGAAGGAAGTGCTTATATAGGCCTCGGCCTTGTAGCCGTTTAAACCACTAGCCGTTTGATAGCCGTTTTAACCTTTACTTTCGTTGCTTTTACTACCGCCGCAGCAATTTCGGCAGACTAGTCATTACACTTTTCTGCCCGTTGGGACTGTTGCGGCTTCTGACACTATTTTCTGCCCCGGCAACACTTTTCCTGTTGTGAACTATTTCTCCTTTATTCTTGCTTATTGTCCTAAAAATTAAACATAAACAAGAAAAATAATTAAAGATAAATATAAAAATTTAACTCTAAACTAAACTAATCCTAATAATATAAAAAATTAGAG
Source organism: Abelmoschus esculentus (assembly GCA_035048815.1). Lineage (NCBI taxonomy): Eukaryota > Viridiplantae > Streptophyta > Magnoliopsida > Malvales > Malvaceae > Abelmoschus > Abelmoschus esculentus. The sequence goes on from JAUCBN010000065.1 coordinate 4,992,416, forward strand.
GAAAGAGATTATGTCACTGGGGGAGTGCATGCAAATGCATCTCCTAAGGTGATTATCTCTTGTTCGCCAGAATGATGTTTCAAATGTTGGCCATTCTCTTTGACTTCATGTACATCCCTTTTCGTTTTGATCTTCACTGCACTCTGTATGTCTGGACAGTGTGCTGTCTTGTTGGTTTCCTCCACTTCTGGCTTAATCTTCTTGCCCAGTATTTTGCCAAGCATTCTGCCGAGGCAGTTGCTACTGAAACAGGATATCTTGGTGCCTGCATCTGTGGTGTGGAGGACTTTGCACTCTTCTGCATCATCATATCTTTTCAAATTGTGGAAGGCATTGAGTTTGACTTGTTGGTCATTAACCCTCATTTTCAACTCTCCTTTTTCCACATCTATGAGTGTACGTACATTGGCAAGGGAAGGTCTCCCCAGGATGATCGGTGCATTGTCATCTGCTTCACAATCAAGCACAAGGAAGTCAGCGAGAAAAATAAATTTGTCAACTCTTACCAGTATGTCCACGATCTTTCCTTCAGGTTGCACATATGATCTATCCGCAAGTTGGAGCATCACTGTTGTGAGTTTTGCCCTTCCTATTCCAAGCTTTTGAAAGACAGATTTGGGCATTAGGTTTATGCTTGCTCCAAGGTCGCATAGGGCCTTTCCTTCGTAGTGGTTACCTATTGCAAAAGGTATGGTAAAGCATCCAGGATCCTTCAATTTGGGAGGCATACGGTTGTGTAGCGTTGCCATGCATCCTTCAGTAGCAGCCACTGTTTCCAACTCACCAAGCCTCTTTCTCTTAGACACAATGTCTTTCAAGAACTTAGCATAGTTTGGCATTTGTTCAATTGCCTCAACAAATGGCAAGTTGATGTGGACTTGCTTCAAGATATCTAAGAATTTTTTAAATTGATGATTTTTTTTTGCTTTTTCAACCTTTGTGGGAAAGGTGGTGGTGGTCTCATTTCTTCCAGGGTTTCATTAGTTTAGAATTTAATATCTGGCACCACTTGGTTTTTATCTGTGTCGGCAGCTGGTCGAGGTACTGCCGAGCGCTCTGCTGGGGCGGTGCTTTCTGCTGTGACATAATCAGTTTGTTCAACATCCGAGTCCTCTTTTTCTTATTCTTTTGGTGGGACTTTGTCTGCTGGGTTTCCTACTTTCTCCTTCAGTTGTAGACCACTCCTAGTAGTGATTGCTTTGCACTGTTCACGGTCCATTATCTTAGCAACTTCAGTATTGCTAGGTAGTCCTCCTTGTGGTCTAGTGTTTATGTTCTGGGCAAACTGCCCAACCTGAGTTTCTAGTGCCTTAATTGTTGCCTCTTGGTTCTGCGACCTCATCTTAGTTCTATTTATCAATGCATCTGTTGTTTTGATGAAATTGCTATTCTCTGCCATGTATGATTCAGTTTTCATCATAAAGGCTTCAAGAGAATTTCCCAGTAAATTTACAAGCTAGTGCTGATGCATCTGCTGTTGCGGCAATGGTTGCTGTATTTGCTGTGGCGGCAGATTGTGCATTTGTTGCTGGAATCCTAGGGGTTGAGTAGTTGGATTCAAGGCATTGTTAGGATTACTCCATGAAAAATTTGGATGCCTCTTCCATGAGGGGTTGTATGTGTTGGAAATCATATTGTTTCGGTTATAGTTTCCAACATACAGGCTGGATTCTTGATTCTGCATACATTAAGAAGAATTGTGGTTACCTCCGCATAAATTGCAAAAAGAATCAATGGCCTTAACCTCATGGGTATTTTGCTGTAGCTGTATGTTTTGCACCATCTTAGTAAGAGAGGCCAATTGTGCTGCCACTGAATTGGATGTTTCTAACTCATTCACTGTGGCTTGGCATCTTACTCCTCCTCGCCTAGATGTAGGGAATTGAAAATCGTTCTTGGCGAGTTTGTTCAAGATCTCTATAGCTTCCTTAGGTGCTTTATCAAGGAGTGTTCCATTGGCAGAAGCGTCTAACATCATCCTTGTTGGGGCATTGGTTGCATTGTAAAACATTGTTACTTGTGTCCACAAGGGAAATCCATGTAAAGGACACTTGTGCAGTAGCTCCCTATAGCGCTCCCATGCCTCATACAGAGGTTCATCATCTGCCTGCCGAAAAGAGATAATTTCATTACGAATACGATCATATAAATTAGTCGGATTAAAATGTGTAATGAAATCACGACAGAGTTCACTCTAAGATCCTATTGATCCTGCTGGAATGCTATTTAACCAGGTTTTTGCCTTATCCCTCAGTGAATAGGGGAACAATTTCAATCTCAAGACATCTTCATGGACTCCTTGGATTTTGAATGAATTACATATCTCCATGAATGACTTGAGGTGTTGCTTGGCATCTTCAGTCATAGACCCACCAAACTGTCCAATAGTGTTGAGCATATTGAACATGACAGGTTTTAGCTCAAAGTGGGCTGCTTCGATCTCTGGTGTAACGACTCCTGGATTTAACCCATTCAAATCCTCTTCCAAGAAATCTCTGACAGTAAGCTATCACGGCCCTGGTGGCGGCGAAAGGCCTCCATTGCCGGCAGGTAAGTTTTGTCCTGTCGGATGATCTGCCATAGCTCCTTGGATTTGTCTCCTCAACCTTAGCCGTGTACGTTAGATCTCTGGATCTATTTCGTACAAAGGGTTGGTTGGGTTGGCCCTGGTCATACACCAAGAAAAACCATAGTAAAATAAAAATAAAAATTAAAAAGCAAGAAAATAAAGAAAACAAAATGTAGTTGCTAATCCCCGGCAACGACGCCAAAAACTTGTTGCGTGTCAAAAGTGCACAAATTGTGCAAGTGAACACGTCGCAAATAATAAAGTGATAAGTTTATCAGATATCGTCTCCACAGGGATTGGTCTACTTAATATGTCTTCTTTTGTCTTCTTGCTCTGAAAAAGAATAAAATAAAGACACAAGTAAGATTGGGGTTGATGAATACTAAATAAAGAAAACTAAAGAAAGAGAGAATAAACAGATTAAAGAAGTGGCCAGGATCCAGTTGTGTTTTATAGTGGATTCAATTAACTTGTTTCTGTCCAATGCAATCGCACAACACTGCCTCGGCAGTACTGCAGATTACTGCCTCGACAGCAATGATGCTTGTCCGCTGCGACAATCTATTGCTCTTGGGTAGACTTTATCAAAGTTCAGCAAAGTGTCCTTTGATGACTCCGCTTATCTCTAAGTCGAAGTGCTGTTGATGACCATTCCTTGATGATACCTCTCAGCGTGAATCAATTATAATCACCAACCAATCCCACACTTCTTTTAGCCGCTGAAACTCTTAACCTATCTCTAGACTGAGTTAGTGTTTCCCAATTGAAACACCGTACTTATTCCTTTCATGAATCTAACTATCTCGATATTAGATAAATGGATTACTCACAAACTTCTCTCTCGAGCTTGGATGCAAGAACAAATAATGGCAAAGAATAAGCAAACCTTGATATTTTATTGCATTAAAACAAGAAACAAAAGTCAATCTCTTCTCACTAATACTCTACAACCTTCACCTAAGCCTAAAGAAACTTAGAACATAATAAAAAGCAAAAGAGAATTCTAAAACCTAAGATTGAGTCGGCTCTCTATGACGCTAATTGCTTTGTGCCGAAAAACTCCCCTCTTCTTCTCTTCTTGGACGGCTAGGGATTATATAGGCTTGGTCTAGGGCAAACCTTTCCTAAGTAGGAGTATAACTTGGAGTAGGACACAAGTCAAGTCCATAAATAAAAGTCAAGTCCATAAATAAAATATTTCCAAGTTTATTCCAACTAGGATTCTTTTCTGCGTGGCCTTTGACTTGGGCTTTCCATGTGCTACCCAGCACCGATTCATGCGCTGCTTGTCTAGAAAAGTCCAGCTCATTTTTCTCTTCAAGTCGCCTACAATATCGTTACTTGTCCTTCAGCTGATGCCTCGGCATCTGGTCCTACCTCGGCCTCAGTCGCTACCGCGACATTAGTTTTTCCTGCATAGACACAAAAGTACAGTAAAACTTGCCTTTTCTATAAGTATCATCTTTATATTTTACAAAAGCATAATCTCTAATTATCTCATTTTAAGCACATGCATTGGTCCAAGTAGGTGTAGATTTAGTGATTATTGTCCATGAAAGGTGTAAAAAGTGATAGTGATTTGAGCACTTATCACGACTCAAAGCATCTGCAACGACATTAGCTTTACCCGGATGATAATCAATCTCACAGTTATAATCTTTCAGAAGCTCTAACCAACGTCATTGTCTCAGATTAAGCTCCTTCTGAGTGAGAAGGTACTTAAGACTTTTATGGTTTGTGAAGATGTAACACTTCTCCCCATAGAGATAGTGTCTCCAGATTTTCAGAGCAAAGATCACTGCCGCTAACTCCGGATCGTGGGTAGGATAGTTACACTCATGAGGTTTCAACTATCGGGAAGCATAAGCTACCACTTTTCCATCTTGCATCAGAACACATCCCAAACCAGTATACGAAGCATCACTATAAACAGTATAGGGTTTCCCCGACTCTGGCTGTGTCATAATTGGTTCTTGTGTCAGAATAAATTTGAGTTTATCAAAACTCTCATGCTGAGCCTCAGACCAAGTAAACGGAACATCTTTCCTGAGAAGCTTAGTTAACGGAGCAGCTATAGAGGAAAAACACTCCACAAACCTCCGGTAATAACCAGCCAACCCTAGAAAACTACGGACCTCTGCCACATTCTTAGGTTGCTTCCATTCCATAATATCCTCAATTTTCTTCGGGTTAACCTGTATACCCTTAGCTGAAACAACATGACCCAGAAATACAACCTCGGATAACCAGAACTCACATTTGCTGAACTTTGCATAGAGCTGTTTCTTTCTCAGAGTCTGCAATACTATACGGAGATGTCGCTCATGCTCAGCCTCAGACTTAGAATAGACCAAAATATCATCTATGAAGACCATAACAAACTGATCCAGATAGGGTCGAAACACCCTGTTCATTATGTCTATAAATGTTGCAGGGGCATTCGTAAGACCGAAGGGCATAACCAGAAACTCGTAGTGACCATAACGAGTTCGGGAAGCTGTTTTGAAAACATCAGAATCCTTAATCTTGAGTTGGTAGTAATCAGACATCAGGTCTATCTTAGAAAATACAGAAGCTCCTCGGAACTGGTCAAACAGATCATCAATGCGAGGCAGAGGATACTTATTCTTGACGGTTAACTTGTTCAACTTCCGGTAGTCGATACAGAGATGAAGTGACCCATCTTTCTTTTTAAAGAATAGAACCGGAGCTCCCCACGGAGAAACACTGGGTCGAATGAAACCTCGATCCAGAAGTTCCTGTAACTGAACCTTAAGCTCCTTAAGCTCTTTCGGATCCATCCGATATGGTGCCATAGATACTGGAGTCATCCCCGGAAGCTACTCAATACCGGACTCCACCTCTTCCCGCTTAGGGGTACTCCGGGTAACTCTTTTGGAAAAACATCCGGAAACTCACACAAAACTCGGATCTTATCCATCCCAGAATTAGATTGCATGGGTCAAGAATGTAGGCAAGATAGGCCACAGATCCTTTCTTGATCATCTTCTTAGCTTTCAGGGCCGAAATAATATTGGACAGAAATCCTCTACGTTCACCGATAAGGGTTACCTCACGGTCATTAGAAGTCCTTAGAGTAGCCCTTTTTCGCTCACAGTCTAAAGTAACTCGATGAGATGACAACCAATCCATTCCCAGAATTAAATCAAACTCCCCAAACGGTAACTCCATCAAATTAGCCGGAAAGATTTCCCCTTGGACCGTAAGAGGACAATCTTTATACACTTTAGTAACCTCCACAGGGTTACCTACAGGACTATAAACAGAAACAGAGCTACCAACATCCTCTACAAGAATTTCCAAGTATCCAGATACAGAGCTAGAAACATAGGAGTATGTAGACTCATTATCTAACAGAGCGAAAAAGGAAATAACATGAACAGAAAAAGTACCAGCAATGACGTCTGGCTCATCCTGGTCCTTATATCTCCTCGTAGCATAAACTAAGCCAGACTGAGATCCCCCTGATCTAGCAGCTCCTTTGAACTGACTAGGCCTGCCTCTACTACCGGTACCAGATGCGGCAGGTCTACCATAACCTCTTCCCCCAGCTGGGGCCTAAACTGATGCCTGAGATTGCCCCGGAGTATAACCAGACTGTGGTGACACTAGACAATCTTTGAGACGATGATCATATGAACCACAACGAAAGCAGGCTCCACTCTTCGTACGATATTCTCCTGAATGCCATTTCTTACAAAAGGAACACTGAGGTAAAGCTCGAATACTAGTGGATCCAGCTCCACTAGCGGTAGGAACAACTGACGTTGCTGGTATAGCCCGAACCGAACTCTGTGGCTAAAACTCATCACGACCCCTCTTCCGGGACTAAAAACCCTGGCTGTGTTGTACAGGTGCTATAGGCTGACGTGTACCTCTATCCTGAACTTGGGATTCCAGCTGAACCCTCAAACTCTCGTTACGCTCGGCTATCCTGGCACGCCGAGTAATCATCTTATATTCCGTGTCGTGGTGGGTGGCTACAACAATCTTCAATGGTACCCGAAGTCCTTTCAGAAATTGATCACACTTTGTTTCTCGGTTGTAACAATACCAGGAGCATACTGGAGTAGGCGAAGGAACTCAATCTCATAATCATTCACTGACATGTCGTTTTGCTGCAGATTCAGAAAATCCTCTTGGCACTTAGCCAAATATTCAGGTCCTATATACCTATCCTCAAAAGCTTCCCTGAAAAACTCCCAGTTGATCTTTTCCGAAGCAGTAACTCTCTCTTTTGCCTCTCACCAGTTCAGGGCTTCTCCCTGAAGCAAAGATATAGCAGCCCTCAGTTTCCTATCTGAAGGGTATTCCATCTCAACGAACAGATGCTGAAGCTTCTTCAGCCAATACTCTGCATCTGCTGGGTCAGTACCGGTCTTACCATCGAACATAGTCATCCCAACAGCTAGAAACTCGGTAGAAATGGGTTTCCTTGCACCCTCTTTCTGTTTAAGAAAACGGAGCAGCTCCCTTTGCATGGTCACATAATCTAAACTGAAAGTCTCGCTGTCCCCAGAAACAAACGGTCCCTCACTCTGGACCAGCTAATCAACCTCGTCTTGCTGAGCCTCGGTCTGAACCTCATGTAAATCCTCTCCTCCTATGTCATGATCCAAACTCTGATCCTGTGGCGGGTCCATAGGAGGCGGGACATCACTAGTAGAAATAGTAGAACGACCTCGGCCACAACCTCGGCCTCGACCTCTCCCGGTCGCTAAGCGTGTACTTCTACGGGGTGGCATAGTAAAGTATCTACAAAAGGACAGACAATTTCTATATTAGAACCGATACTTGGAGTATTTATTCAAATATTTTAGAAAATTCTAAATATGAGTCATAATAAGAATCTGGATTTTTCAGATAAAATTGACAAAATCATTTTGGACCTCATAGTCCGAGGGTTGAACCGGGCTCTGATACCATTAAATATAACCCCTAAAATTTACCTAATTTTTTGGAGTAAAAGTTAGGGTTTTACGTTACTGAAACTTGATTTGCAAGTTAGGGTTTTATAAATTAAAATAATATTATTCGGATAAATTATTAAAATAATTAATAGTTAAAATACTGAAAATACTTTGATATAAAATAATTCATGGTTCAACCCAAATTTTAAATAAACAATCCAAATTCGAGTAATTATTCAAAGTCCGGTACAGAAATTATTAATTGAAATTAAATACAAGTTTGAAACATTAAAACGTACGGAATAACAGAATTCGGATTCAAAAGTCCTCCAAGTATCGAGACCTATGACCGGGTATCTGAAAAAGAAACTGAAAGGGTGTAAGCTAGGGAGCTTAGTGTGTCTCTAGTGTGCAGATATCAGAAACAGAAAACAGTATATCAGATGATGACATGTATGCATGATATGCACCCATCTCCGAACACCAACAGAAGAGTAGGTTCCCCCCTGAACCACTCTAACTCCATCACACCAAATAGAAATGGAAACTCGACCCGCAGGTGGAGCCACTGAACATAAGTTGTATATTGCAAAACCACTGAACAGAAGTGAATTAATCACTAAACTTTCTCCGTACAAATAAACATAAGTGGTATACAGAATCAGAATGCGTGCCTAAATTCTAACAAGAGGCATGCATGGTAATTTCAGAATCAGAAATTTAATGTCAGGATGATGCATGATCATTCAGGATTTAACAGAAATCGCACACACGGAATAACAAAATTAACGGAAGAGAACACACCTGAAGTAGAAGACTCAACGACGATGCTGACGTTGACTGGACTCGGCTCTACCACTAGAACGTGTAGGTGTAGAACCTACGAATAACAATTAACATTAGACACCCTACTATGCCACTATACCGATAAGTACACTAAACAAAATTAAACTAATAATCACGAGCGGGTCCCGAATGCTGATGAACAGGAGGTCGTCTAGGAGGAGCAAGAGGCAATTGCTTAGGGTCGGAATCTACTTCACCGGAACCAAACAGAAACTGATTCAAAATCCAAAACAAAAAACTTCCAGATAACAAATTGAACTTAAAAGCCATAAAAACGACACTTCGAGTTCGAATTTGGAAAAAATGGACAGCGCCATCGGACTCAGGATGTCGAAAAACATAAAGTGGGACCGGGTCGAAAAAGTCAACACTGACGTCAGTAGTGACGTCATCAAGTCAACGTTGACTTCATCGTATTTCGGAGATCAGCAGTGACGTTAGCACATGTGACATCAACAGGGATGACGTCAGTGTGACATCATCCTAGTCGGGTCGGAGATCGGGTCGGATTTCGGGTCGGTCGGGTTGGGTCAGATCGGTCACGGGTTCCAGAATTTTTCCGAGAAAATTTGGAAGTTCCAGATTTTCTCAGGTCTCAAACATGGTATTTCAAAGGTTTAACCCCCCATTCTGAGCTCGAATCAATCTCTCCCTTAACCCGATTCAATTACAGAATTAAAACACTCTTAACCTTGCAATCCGAAACAAAAACAACACCAAAAACACCCTTAAACTGAAATTAATCACCCCTTACTTCAAAAACTTCAAAAGCTAATACCCTTAAAAAGAATCCTCAACCATTCAACAAGAACATAACCACAAACTCTACTGAACCAAATTGAACCAAGAAGGAAACGTAAAAGAAATAAAGATTGCTTACCAACCACTTATCACTTGGACGAATCGAAGGTTTCAAAGAATGTCACCGAACATACACCAACAGAAACAAAGGCACAGAGAGAATAGGTGATATCTTAATGATTCGGTTTCATCAGAAAGATAAGGATTTCAGAATTGAAACGCGATTTAATTCAGGAATTAAAATTCCCGATTTAATTCTGAAACGGAAGGAAAAGAAGATTGTTACGATTTGAAAAATAGTAAAATTCCCTTACAAGGGTTTGAACTTCTAAAACATCACAAGATGACCCTCAAACTCTTTTAAATTGCAAACTGGTCACAGAAAATCTCCAAATTCTAGTGTTTAGAATTAGGGATTTTAAATTTTTAAAATGGGGTAAAATTGGGGTGTTACAAGGGAAATTATTCATTACTTTGAATTTATTTATTTACTTATGAAATATTGATATGAGCATATTTATTTATTTATTTATTTATTTTTATTCTATATTCAGCTAGTTCTTATGCTGCCACAATATCTGCTAGTGTCAATTTTATACCCATGCTTAATGGGACAAATTTTAAGGATTGGAAAAGACACTTACTGATAGTACTTGGCTGCATGGACATAGACCTTGCATTAAGGGAAGAACAACCAGCACCTCTTACTGCGGCAAGCACCCCTGATGCAAAAAGGGATTTTGAGAGGTGGAAATGTTCTAATCGCATGAGTCTGATGATCATGAAACACAGCATTCCGAAAAATTTTAGAGCTGCTGAATCTAAAGACATTATTCGGGCTAAGGATTTCCTTGACAATATTGAGCAACGTTTTGTTAAAAACGATAAAGTTGAAATGACATCACTTTTAAACTCTTTGATGTCTATGAAGTATAAAGGACAAGGAAATATAAGGTAGTACATTTTGGAAATGTCTCACATTGCTTCAAAACGTAAGGCACTTAAAATCGAGTTTTCTGATGATTTACTCGTACTTATGGTTTTGGTTTCGCTTCATGTACAGTTTAACCAATTTAAAATTAGTTATAACTGTCAAAGGGAGAAGTAGACTCTAAATGAGCTCATTTCTCATTATGTTCAAGAGGAAGATAGGTTGAAGCGTGAGAAAATAGAAAGTGCTCATTTGGCTAGTACCTCTAAAGATAAGGGCAAGAAAAAGAAATTTCAGAATGAAGCTGCTAAGGGTCCACCTCAAAAGAAACAAGAGAAAGTTCCAAATAATTGTTTCTTTTGTGATAAGTCTGGACATATGAAGAAAGGTATGAATCTTACTTTGGTCTGTTTTGAGATTAATTTAGCTTTAGTACCTAGAAACACTTGGTGGTTAGATTATGGTGCTACTACTCACATAAGTGTTTCTATGTAGAGTTGCCTCAGCTACCGGAAGCCAAGTGATGGTGAAAGAAACATTTTTGTGGGCGATGAAAAATCAGTTGAAGTGGAAGCAATTGGACATTTTAGGTTGTTATTAGGAACCGATTTTTATTTGGATTTAAAAAACACTTTTTTTTATTCCATCTTTTAAGCAAAATTTATTTTCTGTTTCTTTACTGGACAAATTTGGTTATTATTGTTCATTTGGAAACAATCAATTTACTTTGTCTTTAAATTCAAGTATTATTGGAACTGATTATTTAAATACATATGACAACCTTTATTTGTTGGACACAATTACATCTTATAATGAAACCTTGCAAGTGAAATTACGTGGTACTAAGCGAAAATTAAATAAAGAAAATTCAGCATCATTATGGCATAAACGCTTAGGTCATATTTCAAAATTCAGGATTGAACGTCTTATGTCTAATGGTATTTTAGAGTCCCTTGACTTCACAGAATTTAATGTTTGTGTTGATTGCATCAAGGGAAAACAAACCAAAACTAAGAGATTATGTGCCAATCGTTCTACAAATGTCTTAGAATTAATTCACAATGATATTTGTGGACCATTCCCTATGTCATCTTGGAATGGTCAACAATATTTCATAAAATTCATAGACGATTACTCACACTATGGGTACTTATATCTCATTCCTGAAAAATCTCAGTCTTTGGATGTGTTCAAATCTTATACAGCTGAAGTTGAAAATCAACTCAACAAAAGAATTAAGAAATTTTGATTTGATCGTGGTGGTGAGTACTACAGTATATATGATGGGTCAGGTGAACAATGTTCAGGACCATTTGTAAAATTCCTAGAGGAATGTGGTATTGTCCCACAGTACACCATGCTAGGATCATCTAGTATGAATGGTGTAGCTGAGAGACGTAATATGACTCTTAAGGATATGGTAAGAAGTATAATTGCTCATTCTACCTTATCTGAGTCTCTCTGGGGAGAAGCATTAAAGATAACAGTGTACATTCTGAATAGAGTACCCACTAAAGCAGCTGAAAAAACACCTTATGAACTTTGAGTAGGTAAAACACCTACATTAAAGCACTTTCATATTTGGGGATGTCCAGCTGAGGCAAGACCTTATAGGCCACATAAAAAGAAATTGGACTCCAAAACAGTAAGCAACTACTTTATTGGTTATTCTGAGCGATCTAGGGGCTATAAGTTTTATGATCCCACAATTAAAAATATTTTTGAGACGGGAACTACAATATGTTTTGAGGATATTAAGTTTGGAGGAAGAAATAAGGTTAGAGACATTGCTTTTGAGACAGAATTGAGTTCTAACTCAATTCCTACTATCACTTTTTATGATACTCAGGTTCATATACCCATCGTCAATCAAGAAGTGAAACCGATCCTCAACAAGAAAATGTCGAATAACTTCCTCCTATTCAGAATGAAGTAATTGTTCCAGAAGAACACCCTTAACAACCTCAAGAACAAGTGCCATTAAGGAGATCCACGAGAGAAAGGAGAAATGCTATTCCGAATGATTACATTATGTTTCTCCAAAAAAATGAGGACGACAATGGAATGATGGAAGATGACCCAAACAACTTTCATCAAGCCATGAAAAGTATTAACTCTCAAAAGTGGATTAATGCCATGCAAGAAGAGTATAAATCCATGCAAGACAATAAAGTTTGGGAACTTGTCTCATTACCTAAAGGTGCAAAACCAATTGGTTGTAAATGGATTTTTAAAACCAAGAGAGATGCAAATGGTAATGTGGAGAGATATAAGGTGCGTCTTGTAGCTAAAGGGTATACTCAAAAGGAAGGAAGGCATTGATTTTTCCTAGACTTTATCTCCGGTTTCATCAGAAGACTCTTTTAGGACAATCATGGCACTTGTAGCTCATTTTGATTTTGCGTTACATCAGATGGATGTCAAAACTGCATTTCTTAATGGAGACATTAAAGAAACTATTTATATGGTGCTACCAGAAAACTTTGAGTTGGGATACCCAAAGAATATAATTTGCATATTAACAAAATCCATCCATGAATTCAAGCAAGCTTCTCGTCAATGGTACCATAAATTTCATCAAGTAATTGTCTCGTTCGGTTTTGAGACGAATATCGTTGATGATTGTGTGTATCACAAATTTAGTAGGATTAAACATATATTTTTGATTTTATATGTTGATGACATTTTGCTTGCCACAAATGATATAGATTTATTGTATGAAACCAAGAGATTTCTTTCTAAGCATTTTGAAATGAAAGATTTTGGGGATACTTCTTTTGTTTTAGGAATTCAGATACACCAAGATCGATCTCGAGGTATTCTTGGATTATCACATAAGAACTATATTGATAAATTACTTAAAAGGTTTGACATGCAAAATAGTAAACCAATAGACACCCCTATTACTAAAGGAGACAAGTTTTGTCTTGCTCAATGCCCTAAAAGCAATCTTGAAATTCAAGAAATGCATAAAATTCCTTATACATCAACTATTGGGAGTTTAATGTATGCTTAGGTATGTACGCGTCTGGATATTGCGTAGATTGTCGGGATGTTAGGTAGATATTCAAGCAACCCTGGTATGGACCATTGGAAAGCAGCCAAGAGGGTTATGAGGTATCTTTAGAGAACAAAAATTTACATACTTACATACAAAAAATCAGGTCATTTGGAGGTCGTAGGGTATACGAATTATGATTTTGCTGGATGTCAAGATAGCAGAAAATCTACATCAGGTTATATCTATTTGTTAGCTGGTGGAGCTATATCTTGGAAAAACGTCAAAAAACACTTGTAGCTTCTTCCACTATGGCAGCAGAGTTTATAGCATGTTATGAGGCATCAAATCATGGACTATGACTGTAAAATTTTATCACTGGGCTGCGTATTTTGGAGAATATAGAAAGACCGCTTAAATTATTTTGTGACAATAAATCAGCAGTGTTGTATTCCAACAACAATAGAAGTTCTTCTAAGTCAAAGCACATTGACATAAAGTTTCTAGTTGTAAAAGAAAGAGTGCAAAGTGCATAAATATCTATAGAACATATTGGGACAAACTCTATGATAGCAAATCCTCTCACAAAAGGTTTACCACCCAAGGTCTTTCATGAGCACACTGTTCATATGGGTGTTACATCATTAAAGGATATTATTGTTTGAGTGAGAGTTTGGTATTTGTTCATTTTATGTTTATGTTTATTTTCAGACATTTATGTATTTGGTTATTTTCTGATCAGAAATGAAGTATTCAGTTTATTCACCTTTTTCTTATTTTGGATAAAGACATCACTTAAGTTTAAAGAGGACCAGTTGGAAATAGGCATGTTAGGTTCACAATTACATATAATTTCCATGCTACACATCCATGATTGATCTATGTCATTTGATTATGTTTGTATATGTGATCATTGATGGGTCCAATCATGATTGATATGATGAAGACCGCTTTGATCTTATATGTATATAATTGATGGACAAGATTATTATAAAATACTTATTATATGATAGCAAATTTTGAGCTCATAAGGTTATACATTTGTCAAGAAACATATGTTTCCCAAGTGGGAGATTGTTGGATTAAAATACAATAATAATGGGCACATATGTATAATGTATATTGCTATTATAAAGTTTAACGCATAATTAAGTGACCAATTATGTTACATGTGTTATAAGTATTAAATTCTCATGGAATTAAAAGTGTAGATACCATAAGGTGTATTTATAATTTGATAAGGGGCAAAATTATAAATACTTAATAGTTGGTTATTAAATCACCTATATAAAGGGGTTATGGACCCCAAGAATTAGGTCAACTTGCATATCTCTTTTCCCCGTCTGAGAGTTGTGCGACAAGAGATAACCTAACTTCTTGGAAGATCAAACCCTTTGGAAAATCTCTATCAATGGATTCAGGTACGCTTCCGCATTCAATTTATTTATTTTATTGTTATTGATGATTTGACATATATAGATCTTGGGTTTATATTCGTATCGAATATATTTTAATTCTAACACGAACTATTTAATGTTTTTCACAAACATAAATTATAATACGAATACATATTATGTATTATAATAAACAAAAATATCATCATATCATATGATTCATATATAAAATATTAGAGTACATTACAAATATAAAAAAATTAATATTAGTCAATTTTGGAGAAAAATAAAATTTTGGACTATATTAGAAAATAATGTTTTAGCGACTATAATGAAGAAATATATTAAATTAAAATTTAAAATATTGAATTAAATTACCAAAAAATAATAAAGGTTAATTTGTACTATAAAATGGTTTTATGGACTATAATAAACAAAAATATAATCATGTTAGAAATATTAGGATAGACTAAATTTTTTTTAAAATAAATAGTAGTCAATTTTAACCCCTAAACATCAATCCCTAAATGTTAAAAACATTAATAAGTAAAGTGCAAACCGAACACCTAAGTTTTTTATGTGTAAAAATAGAAACAAAATATAACATGTTATTAAAAATGAATTTAAGTATATTAATTGATATTAACCTGACAAATAATTTATATTGAATGAGTTAGTATAGTATGTATATTGGCATTGAATTATTTAAAAAAATTAAATTTAGTAGTATTAAATGAATATCTAAATCCAACGATTCTTTTTTTTATATTTTTAATCGATTATATTTAATGAAAATTTATTATACGTTATAATTATAATATCCCTCCAAAATTTATTATACGTTTTAACAAAATTTCAAACCTAAAAAAATCTTATTTTTTATTATATATTATAATAATTCAATACGTTTTTTAAAAATTAAGAATTAGTGACAATATTATTATTTTAATATATAATAAATTTTAATTAAAATAAAACTATATGTTATAGTAATAGTTTAATTCGTTTAATACTAACTCATACAACGTTTATTATATTTATAATAATAATGTCTTTCAATAAAGAAAAGAATATTACATATTTCTAAAATTTAGGGTGATTTATTTTTAATTTTTTCCGATGTTTCGACAAATTGACAAAAATATTATAAAAAAATATTTTCAGCAATATTATCATTTGTAATTTATTTTTTGAAGTATTTTTTTTATAATGATAAAGAAGATGGATTTAGGTGAATTCGTCTATAAACAATATTTTTGAAAAAAAATAAAAATTGAAAGTCGAATTCAGGAAAATCCACCTTTGAGAAATAAAATGATTGATTGGACACAGTAACAAAATAAATTCTTCTGAATTTAATTTTAATACTGAGTGTGAGTTGCAACCTGTAGTGGCATGCATACAATAGTGTTTAATTCTTTTAGGTAGTGGCAGTGACATTCACGGGTATGTATTAAATTAGGAGAGTGATAGTGGAGGTTAGAGGAGGTTCTAATGATTTTTTTTATTATAAATAAAGAGAAAGATGAGAAAATCTTGAGATATTATAATAAAGTTGATAGAGTGTAAGAAAAAGTTTAAAGATTTTAATTTGTAAGTGTTTAATTTATTATTATTATTATTGTTGTTGTTGTATGATTATTATGTTTTATTTAAAGTTGATAGATATTATTTTTGTTGATAGATTTTTATTATGATAATTTAGTGAAATTTGAATGATCGTAGATTGAATGGTGAAAAAATTGTAGGATTATTTTTAAGTTGATATATATATTATTTTTGTTGATATTTTAGTTGATATAATTTTTATTATAATAGTTTAGTTTGATAGACATTATTTTTTAGTTGATAGATATTATTTTGCTATAGAATGTTGAAAAAATTGTAGGTTTATTTTTTAGTTTATGGCATTTTATAATTTTCGTATTTATTATTAATTAAATAATTTTTTTGAAATAATTTGTTAGTTTGTAAATTAATTATATTTACTATTTTAGAATAATTAGTTAAATTTGTATTGTAATACTAGAATTTATTATTAATTAAATTTGTAAATTAATATTAGAATTTTGTTCAATATTTTTATATGTATTTTAAATTTAATTTAATATTGTTGAAAAATATAAAAAAATTTAAAGA
The DNA here is from genome assembly GCA_035048815.1 of Abelmoschus esculentus. NCBI lineage: Eukaryota > Viridiplantae > Streptophyta > Magnoliopsida > Malvales > Malvaceae > Abelmoschus > Abelmoschus esculentus. The sequence goes on from JAUCBN010000065.1 coordinate 5,009,025, forward strand.
AGATTTAAATTAAGTTTTTAAATTTATATGGCAATTTACAAAATTCAGCTTTGAAGAAGATTTAAATTAAGTTATTCTAGGATTGTTAAAAAATAAACGTTTTAAAGTTTATAAATTAATTAAATTCTATTTGTTTAAATTTATTTTACAAGATGATTGATTAAACTTCTCTGTTGTATTTAGATAATTGATACATTACAAACCTTACAATTGCTGAAATGATATATATTTTGAATTTGAAATATGTTTGGGATTTGTTACTTCTTAATCATGGTTAAAAAATGTGTTTTTTATAGGATATAGACGAAATATTTAAACATTATCAATGTATGGTAGAAACTCCACTCGATAATAAAATCTTGAATTTCTTGCATACAACTGGATTTTATTATGCCACATTTTTTATGGTTATAAGTTGGTTCTAGGATTGATAACCTCTCTAATCGAGCATGTAGCCCCGTTGAGCCGGTCTAGACACCACCCGACTCGAACGAGCTACACAGGGAATACCAAGGCTAATCCGGAGACTCGCCCCGATAAACAACCCTAAAAATTAAACAACTTTTCTTTTCTTTTACCTTATCTAGATTCTTTATTTTGATCTTACATGTCAATACATAGATTATATTTAATTGCAGTGGAAACAAATAAGGAACGAGTCCTAAAATGTACAGACATGCTTTAGGGACCAAAATGTAATTTTCCAAAAAATAAATGACTAATTATGAAATTAATGTTACCAATCTTTAATTAGGTTCATTACATGCTTGCATCTCAAATTTCAGTCCTAAATACATGTTATCCACATATCATATACAACTTACTAGATATATTGCAACCTATTTAACATCAATTGATTCAACTCACAAATATCTATGCTTCATTATCAACAACACTCAAATTCACACATGGGGATAACAAGAATCAAAATTCAATGTAACTTTATTATAACTAAAGGTATACCAATAGGCAATTCAATTGTAATACCCCGAACTCGGGTGCCACATTTGGGCCACAAGCCTAATCTGTGTCCATAAAAATTTCAAAGTCAAACTCAAGTCAAACCATTAAATAAGACATAATTTAAAACAATATTTAAAATCCAAAGTAGTTCCACAACCCAAAATATAATCGGAGCTCCAAATACAAGTTTGATAAAACATTTAACCTTAATAACTAAATAAAATAGAGTTACAATTACAACAATGGTCCTACAAATACATAGCCCAATAATCTAGTAATTGTACTCTACCAACCGGTCAATGCTGAAGTCTCGAAATGATGGTGCTCCGCCACGTTTGCCCGAACGTCCGTCTACTTACCTACGCATGAAAACAAATTTCAAAACGCTGAGCTACGAAAGCTCAGTGGGTACACAACCTATTGACTGTGCTTTCAAGTGAATCATAACAATAACATGCGAGATAAGATAATATGATGACATGACATGCCAAATGCAACCAAAACATAAGGTAAACAAATCAAAAGTGAGGACCACTGCCAACCCGACACTAGGGAACTCACCCGGCCTAGAATCTCACATCGAGCTGCTCAGAATCTCACATCGAGCTAATATACTTAGAATCTCGCATCGAGTCTTCACTCGGAATCTCACATTGAATGAGGCTCAGAATCTCAAATCGAGCAAAGTCATCACCCGGAATCTCACATTGTATGGTCTTCGATACATCACCGGGAATCTCACATAGGATGGTCTTCGTTGTGTTGCAACACTATCACGCACTAGGTATCCAGATCCCACAAAACAAAGACTCAACACATACACACAATTGATCCACCTACGATCTTCACCATAAGACTTATCACGGCCTATCATAACTTAGTCTTTCGGGGTAAAAATCATCAATGGTGGTTTACGAATCATTAGGACCTTTAATTACCCTTATAAAACCTCATTCACTACTTAACTTGGCAAAATTTCACAAGGGTATCGATACCCCTAGGTGGGGTATTGAAACACCCTGTACCGATACCCACCCAAAGAGGGTATCGAAACACTAGTATCAATACTGGTATCGATACTCTTTGACCAACTTTAAGGTCAACGAAAGGGATTATATGCTTCGATACGAGTATCGAATCGAAGATACCACTAGAGGGTTTAGTATCGAAACCTGTTTCGATACCCCTACTCCACTAGCCTATTTTTCTCTCAGGGGTATCGATACACGGGCCACCGGTATCGATACCCCCTGCACGAAATACAGGTCTGGAACTTTAAATATCTAAGAATCTTAACCAAAATTAACCAAATTGATCCCAAAATGTTCCTACTCATTTATGAAGTTGTTTAAGTGAGTTTCTAACCAATTTTACTCATTTTCATCAACTACAAATCAAAACACCATTAAAGCATGCAAAGGCTCTATCCTAGCCATACCATCACACAATCAATCAAGCATGCTAAAATGATGATGCACATGAAAATGTAAAGGATTTGGAAGTGTACCAACCTTCCAAAACGAGCTGGAAACAACCACAACAACTTAGACTTTCTCCTTGCCCACGCTTGATGAAGGTCCTCCTTGAACTCCAACTACAAGGGAGAAGACCAAAACATTACTACACCATCTAGATGATTTATGGAAGCTAAAACAACCTTAAAATCATCCTAAAACCTTCCAAAAAACAAAAAACCCGTTCTTACCTCTAAACCCCCACTAAAACCTTACCTCCACCATTTTAAACCAAACTTACCCTGCTAGAAAGATATCATGAAGCTGAACAAAAGCTCCTTCTTCCATAAAACGAGATTCTACCAACTAAACTTTAAAAACCTTACCTTTGGTGGTTTATTGAAATGACAAAAGGATGAAGAAAAGATGGTTTAAGGGGGTGATCTCACATTTTCTGCAACATGTAGAAAATAAATGCCCCCAAACACCTTTTTCATCTTTTTAGCCAAATGCCAAAAAAAACCCAAGGCCTCCATATCTCAACCCAACCAAAGACCAACTAACTGTAACGACCCGGATTTTGGATCCGAGTATCGAATTACCCCGAGAGTTTGGGCTTCGGTTTTGGGCTCCGAGTGAGAGGTTTTGGGCCTTGTTGGACTGCTTGTTGGTTGGGCTTGAGTTGTTGGTTTGAGAGTTGGGCCTTGTTAGTAAGGGCATTTTGGTAAATGCCTAAAGATGAAGACAAGGGAGTGGGGGGGTTAATTCTCTTGCAGAGAATGACTTCATCTTTCTCTCTTTTCTTCATTCTCCTTCATCTTGGTAGCAAAGGGAAGAAAGAGTAAAAGGTAAGATCTTTAAGGGTTTTATGTGGTAATCATGTTTTTGTGTTGGAAGAAGAATTGTAAGGCTTTCAAGGATCTATAAAATAAGCTAAAGAAGGGTTAGTTTGGTGGAAGATGAGGGTTTAAGAGAGGTTTAAGGTTGAGTTCGAGATTGGGTTTTTAGGAAGCTTAAATTCCATCTTTTTGATGTTTTTAAGCTGTAGAGTTCATCCCCAATCGTTCTAAATCGTTGTGTATCCTTGCTTTGTAGAGAAAGAGCTTTGAGAGTCTTCCAAAGGCTTGAGAAAGGAGAAGGCTTGAGGTTGAGGAAGAAGAACGAGTTGTGACTGCTTTTGCTTAAGGTTGGTTCTCTTCCAACTCATAATCATCATGCATATCATGTTTTAAGTTTAATGCATGTTGTTGATTGGTTTGAATGTTGCTTAAGCTTAAGGTAGGTCATCAATGGTGGATTTTAGTATTGTTGTTGAACCTTCGTGAAAATGATGTAAACTTAATTAGGATCACTCCTTTAAGGCCTAGGATCAGTTTGGCATCAATTAGATCGAGTTTGGATAGGTTTCTAAGTGTTCAAACTGCAAAAACTGCACTTATCGTGCAGGGGGTATCGATACCGGAGGGCCATGTATCGATACCCCTGAGAGAAATTGGGTTACAAGAGTAGGGGTATCGAACCATGGTTCGATACCGAGTTGTCCAGTGGCATAATGGCATCGATGCCAGTATCGGAACATGAGGTTTTCCTCTGTTGACTTTTGAAAGGAGTCAAAGGGGTTCGATACTGGTATCGATACTGGTGTTTCGATACTCCAAGTAGGTGTATCGATACCCAAGGGCAATTTTAGCCCAAGTTCTTGTGGAGAAATGGTAAAGTCTCACAATGTTATTTTAGATGTCCCAAGGACTTTTATAAACCTTAAAATGAATATTAGACCGAGAGTTAGACACCTAGACCCGTTAACGAGATAATTGAATAATAATTAGAGTCTAGTGGTGTAAACCGGTATATGGAACCGTTGAGGGTTCGTGTGACCTATTCGAGTCACGTGGCTTACTAGGAACCTTGCTTAGTGCTGATGGGTTGCCTAGAGTATATATATATTATATAATTATGAGATAATCTGGTAACCTTGTTTAGTGCTGATGGGTTACTGGAGTAACTATTATATGAGATGTAAAACTGATAACCTTGCTTAGTGCTGATGGGTTATCGGTAATATTATGCGGAAGACCAGCTAGGACATTGCTTAGTGCTGATGGGTTCCTTAGCGGATATTGTGGGTGGCATGCCGTGGGCCTTGCTTAGTGCTGATGGGTCCCATACTTCTATACTACTATGAGGTGATATGGACACCGATATATATATATATATATATATAAGTATATATATGTGAGATATAAATACGAGTTAAGAACTTGAGATGCTGTGTGGTCTTCTCTTGTCTTGCATATACCATGTACTGATATATGCCATCTTTATATCATGTGTTTAGGCGGATATGGTAGCGCCATCGTATTCATGCCATGTCATCATTCATGTTGTTATTCTTATTTTATGCTATGCATGATGTGGACCGGTTGGTCGAGTACCCACTGAGCTTTAGTAGCTCAGCGTTTCGAAATATGTTTTCGTGCGTAGGTTAAGGAAGCTCTTGGAGGAGCATCATCGAGGTTTGGATTTCAGCATCGACCTATGTCAGGGTACATTTATAGATTAGTGGGCTAGTACTTAGTTGGACCCTATGTATCTTGTAATTCTGTTATTTATTCGAGTCAAATGTTTTAAATGATTTGTAATATTTTGGAGCTCCGATTACTTTATATTATTTTGGACTTGCGTTTTAACGTAAATGGATTTTATTTATAGTATTTTGGACTTGAATTGGATTTTACTTGTTGGGATTTTGAAAGAATTTTGAGATACAGGTTTTGGGCCGGAGGCCCAATGTGACATCCGGGTCGGGGTGTTACACTAACTCTAAGCCCAACAAGGCCCAACGAACCCAACACGAGGCCCACAACCTCGGGTTAACCCGACTCCGAGTTTTGAAACTCGGGTTGTGACATCAATTCTAGGTCATACGGCTAACATTATCTCGACTAATCAAAACATATCATCCCGGCTAAAAGCATCATAACCTAATTTCAACAGAAGGTTCATGAATTTCAAAATATTCAAGAAGCATCAACATTGAATATCATTAATATGTATAAGCATACAACTATTTCAAGTCTCAATAGCATAGAAAATGTTCATTATATGATAAACCCATTCCTATTGCTCTTTCACTACTACTAATGTTATAAAGACACACTTGAGCTTTCACTTGGCGGTTACCTGGATCCTTGCTTCCTTTTTGTTGTCTCAACATTATTTACTTTGCATTGCAAGGTAAAAGAGAGGGTCAACATAAGCTTAGTGAGTAAATAAAAATAGGGTTAATTACTGCGGAAGTCACATTTGTTTTCCCCTAGTACAAAGTTAGTCACCGATTTTGAAAATCCACCAATATAGACATTTACGTTTTCGGCTTGTAAACTTATGGTCACAGAGACGTTTGTTGCCGTTAAATTTTAACAGAAAGATAATTTTTCATAATAAAAAATGATAAATTACTTAAATAGTCCTTAAATAATTCTTTCACTTTTGAATATTTTTAATTTAACCCTCAAAATTTTAAAATTTTACATTTTCACCATCTTCTCAAATAAAACCCATTTCAAACGTTAACTAAGTTGATTACACCATATTGGATTTTCCTCCAATTTTCAGTCTGCTAAACCACTCTAGCTATAAAAACCATTTCAAGTGACACCGGTAAAACAAGTTTTTCACTGCCTAAGTCAACACTCTTTTCCCTCTATTCTTTTCCTTCTTGGTTTTTCCATAATTTGTTCATAGCTTCATTTATTTTGAGTGTTGCCTCATGAAAAATGGAACCTTTGTATATGTTTAAAATTTCCATCAGTGGCACTAAAACATATCCATAAGCATTGTCTTCCCACTTCCAACAATTCCATATATATAGTTCTTTTGGGGCTAGAGAGCAATAGAGCGACGACTAACAAGTGAATCTAACTTATTTACACGATTGAGGTATGAAACCCACTTTTTAACTTCGGGTTTTATATTTTTTTGAAATGTCCATCTTCCTAAAATCTCACTCTTGTGATTATTAACTGATGTACAAAGATCCCCTGCTGATTTTGTAGACATTGTTGACATCTACTGCAATTCATAACCTGTATTTTCATGACAACATTGTCTAAATCTACTGCGATAATTCGGTTAGTATTATAGTAGTTCGTTGCTCACAGGAGCTTTTCTGTGGAGAAATTACAGATAGGATTGAATCTGCCATCAAAGAAAGATAATGAGTTTTTCTATTAAAATCACTCCATTTTTTCTGAAAAATATCCGGTTCTCATATTTCTTCCCTTTCAAACATGAAAACGCCCATGCGTTACAAGGTATTACCTTGCATTGAAGGATGCCAAACGCAAGGACCTTATATAAAAGGAAAAATTTAACTAACTTGACATCGACAAATTTGCAGATATCATTTGAGTATTGCAAACTCTTCTTTAAACTGAAATAAGAAAGCTGAAAATGAAAGCACTAAAAAGAGAAATTTTTTAACTGGGAAATTTCGTTATTAAACCAAGAAATTAGAGCAATAATCTTAAAAATTGATAACTTACATAAAGTTTTGTTTGCTTGCAAATATTGAAGTCTTATAGATCAATACACAAATATTTCCCAATAGCTTGATAGACATTTGAGAGAAAACAAGTTGTTACTTGTTTAGTTGTACAGATAAATTGAGGGCAAGATGAAAAAATAGTAAAAAAATTTATTGGAAAGGATAATATTTAGAGAAAGAGTTTTTGTTTGAGAAGATGGTGAAAATATAAAGTTTTAAAATTTTGAGGGTCAAATTAAAGATGAAACAAAAGTAAAAGAATAATTTAGGGACTATTTAAGTAGTTTATCATTTTTTTTATTATGACAGATTATCTTTCCGTTAAAGTTTAACGGCAACAAACGTCTCAGTGACCATAAGTTTACAAGCCGAAAACGTAATGACTATATTGGTGGATTTTCAAAATCGGTGACTAACTTTGTACTAGGGGCAAACAAACGTGACTTCCGCAGTCCATATTAAACAAATTTCATCAATTTAAAAACATGTCATGCTTTTTATAAAACAAAACAAACATGGCTAACAATGTCACATTTAAAACCCAGTAAGTGTCATCAAGCCATGACTAACATTGCCATCATTAAAATTTAGTAAAACCCTTTTTGAAATCACATGCTATTTAAGCTAAAACATAAGTCTTACATGCTACTCACATAGCAATGCTTACACATGCATCTTAATGCACAAAGCTCAAGTCTTACATGCTAACAACATAGCAATGCTCAAATCATATGTATACCAATGCACAAATCCTCGCATGCATAGTACCATATGCAATCAAGTAAAAACCATGACACTTACCTTTGAAAAACAATCACATATATTGGTGCTAGCGATCCAATTTGTAATACACCAAATCGTTAGGATAAATGGGTAACCGCATGATAGTACTCCCAGAGCATGCGCATGTTGGTACTACCTCCAACATAATTAGTATAACCTTGGTGTTCGGTGACAGTAATACCCTTATCAGCCCGGATGTGACAGTACTACTCCCATCACACAATATTAGGCTAAAAGATAGAATGCAACACACAAGGAATTTACACACGTACGCATTTGAATATTTATAGTGCACTCTAGACCCTATTGATCGATCAACTTATCCCATAAGGTTCATCACTTAACTAGCCAATATTATCAAAAATCAATACTCAAAATAGAATTCAAATCACATGTATCCCACTTTTCACGCTTCACTTGCAAAACCCGATAAAACCACTTTTATCTTATTTTTCAAAACAAAACCGTGGGAACATCGAATGCATATAAAATATCTTTAAAAAACAATCTCATGAGAATTTATATACATGGATAATCACATGTGCACAACACAATAAGAGCATGACAAATAACATAGTAAAAACACAACATAATATGGGAACCTTTAAGAAAGCAATACTTTAAGCATACTTCCGAGTATAGGAAGGTTTTCAAACATTCCCTATACTCCCAAAAATTTGTAAAACAAGTATAAAATACTGTCGAAGCAACCCACTCTGATAATCCACTCACCAAAACTGAAACTTGCTCAACAAGTCACCGAAAAACGCGATTCGGCTTTCCGATCTCCCTCAAACTTGTTCCTCTACCTCTTGACCTGATTAAAACATCAAAAACAAAGGGTTTAGTGCATTATAAAACACCTAAACATCCCCCAAGTCGGACCAATAAATGACAACACCATAAAACTTAACCGAGACTCAACGAAAACCTCTCCAAACACCACCTAAATCTTAGGTCCGGAATTAGATACTTAAAAGACATCTTAATTACATATAAATAATTCAAGATTTATGTATTTAGGCATAAAAAACATCCATGTAAAACCCTTGAACGAAATTCAAGAAAATAATGAAATTTTTATCAAGAAAACCGATTTTATTGATTCAAAACATTAAAGTTTTTGGCAATCAGCCAAGAACTTAGGAATTTCATTAAAGAACTCTAGGTTTCAAAGGTTTGAATGGTTGTCACCTCCAAAATTGATCCAACCTCATTCCAAGGTTTAAAAAGAAGTAAAACCGAAGAAAAACGAAGATATTTTGAACAAGAAAAATATAAATAATTAACCAAACGAATTTTTATTGAAAATATTGGTGTTTAAATTTTAAAAGATGATGAAGTGGCTGCCTAAAAGAGGATAAGTCGAAATTCTAAAAAAATAGGTTTATGTTTTGATGAAAAATAGATTTGTAGGCTTAATATTAAGTTATTTGGGTTATTAATTAAAATTATGGGTTATGAGTTATTAAAATAGGCCCTTGGAAGTCTTAGATCAACTACAATTACAATTGGATGAAAGTCCCTTAAAGATTCAAAGTTTTGGCTTAATTTTATAAAATTGTCCTCAAGTTTTCAATTTTTACAAAATAGTCATTAATTTCAAAATCCTAGGGATTCAAGGGTCAATTTTCAAAATTGAGTTGAATAAAGTTAAATATATATTAAACAAGAATTTTAGATTATTTTTCCATAATTTATTTCAATTAAAAATAATTTTTTAAGTATTTAATCTCTAACTAGGCTAAACCGACGAAATCCATTCATTAAACTTCTAGGACCAATTTTGGGGCGTTACAACTCTCCCCCAATTAAAAAATTTCGTCCTCAAAATTTTTACCGTGGAAAAGAGATAAGGAAACTTCTCCTGCATAACTTCCTTTCACTCCCATGTGACTTTCCAAACACAAAGATACAACGTAAAACACTCCGACCGACATGATCACTTTATCACAAAGACCTTTTCTACCAAAACCAAGATTTCAACATACATCTCATCAAGACAAGATTCGGTCTCATCCTAACACAACTCGTCATCACAACTAGCAACAATACACAAAATAATGGTACACAAACACACCATGGTTCATCTCAATACCCATTGCATCCTCAAGCCAAAAGGAAAACCTTTTTTTTGGAGACCTAACCTTTCCTTACTTATGGTTGACATCCGACTTTCGGAAAACTACAAAAGCTCCCAACAACCACTAGCAAGCTTAACTTTTTCAAGCATATTCTAACACATAAGGCAAATCAATGCATCCCACCAAACCTCACTTAAGACAACAACATACCACACCTCTACTATCAGAACCTTCAAACGGTACCGCTCGAACACCCAACCAATGACACGATTATATGTAAACTCCACCAAAGGTAACACTTTTACCAAGAATCCGAAAGATTCATGTCACAACTCCTTAACATACTTTTCTAGACCTGGATAACCCACTTATACCAATTACATGCCTATTGACGAGTGAACACCCAAAATTCAACTAGAAATTCAACGTCCGTCTCAAAAACCTTACCACATTAAAGCATATTGCTCAACAGTTCCAACCATTCTAAAAAGAAACATTCTCTTTTAATTGTCGAGAAACAACGTCACAAAACTTACAAAAGTTTGTTCACACACTTCTATTCTAGTACCTTTGATGACCATAACATTCTCAAAGAACACTGGCTCTCAAGCTCAACTTACCAACAAAATAAACATTGACTTTTAACTTAACCACATCTAAAACAAGTCCATAAAAAAAAACAATTGCTTTCAAACTTCTGACAAACTTCTTACTTCTAGATGTATAGCAAAAGACTTCACAAACTTTTATCAAGATATCATTCTAACTTATAGCACCATACAACACAACCACGTGCCTTATAGACATGAACTACAACCAACATCACAACCTCAATTATGCCCCGCACACATGGCTCCACCAAACATCCGATAGCAACTTACCTCATAACATATTAACCATGAAAAGTCTCACCTACAATTTTGTCACTAGGCCAACACTCTTAGATAAAATTAATCGAGTCAACACTTCTCTTAACTTCACACCACTCTTAACTTACTCCACTAAACCGACACCTGTCAACACATAACCCTTAAGTAACCCAAGTCACACCAAGTGGTGTTGTCCGTGTAGTGCTATAATTTATGCGAACACATGTGCAAGTATACACAGTCATGCAAGTAATAAAGGGTAAGTGAGTATCATTCCCACGAGGATCAGCAGAAAGCGCACGTCAAATTTGTCAAGGCAAAAAGGTGTCCCTAGCGAAAAGGAAAATAAATAAGCTGGTATGAACAAATGAAAATGTATAGGTACGGTGAAGTTTGGTGATGGTGTGATGATGAAAATGCTATGAGAATTTCAAAATGCAAGCAAATAAAATTGTCAAGGCAAAATGGAATGGATGGTGATGGCACGGTAGATGTATGGAAACAATGTGCAAAGAGAATGGTAATGTGATTGCAAGTAAACAGAGGAAACAAAAAATAGGGGAAATAGAGGAACACTTTGTAAATGCCAAGACAAAAGCAAGATAAGAGAACACAGGTAAGCAATATGTTGTAATGATCCTCTACTGATGAGCCTTATTGGGAATGATTGATGGGGTTTCTTATAGACTTATTAACCTTACTCCTACGAACAACTAGCTATATGTTACCTATTTACTCGATAGAGGTTTCTAAGATGTTCCCGCTCTCTCAAGTCAAAGGAACCTGACAGTCTAAAATATCACAACATCTCTCGGTCTCAGTAGTGACATCTAGCCTATCGACAAATCACACTCCTTTTAGTCATTGAAACCCTCACTTAAGTCTCTCTCAAGCACCTAAGGTTAGATTAGGCTCTATTTGCAGTCTAGAACTCATTGATCACGTCAATCCTGCCTTAGTTTCTCTTGAATACTAAGGATCTATGGCTAGGTTTCTCTCAAACACCTAGCGTGCATCTAAACAAAGGATACTCTCATGAATCTTACAATGCCTAAATGTTTCAAAAAAATAATAAATGCAAATAAACAAACATATAATAGGCTAAAATATTCATAAAAGATAAGTTAATCATCCACAAAAACATTCACCGAAATAAAGCTAAACATGGTGGTGTGAAAGAGTTTAAGAACAAATATCATCCTTAAATCATCTGCATAAAACCTCTCAAATATATGAAATAAAGCAAAGGGAAAGGTTGGAAGACACCCTCTGTGCACACTAACGCCGGCTTCTTCGACCACTATGGGACGCCTTAGCATGCTAGCCCCTCTCAGGTGCCTAGAATGACACTCCCTTCAAGCCCTATCAATGAATGAACCCTTCGGACGGTGGTTGGGGAAGAAAGGTGGAAGCTTTATCCTCCGCTTTTAGCTCTCCTTGTGCCTCAAAATCAGCCCCTTAAAAGGTTACAAGGGTTCCTCTTTTTCTTATGTCACCATCCCTTATAAAGTGGGGAGGGGTGAAAACCCTAGGGTTTAGGTAAATTCCCTATTTCACCCCCATTCACATGATGACATTTCTAACAAGGTGATAGTGGTCTCCCCCAAGGTGGTTACAGTCAGCCTGTATATAGCACCCGTTGGCACTCCTTTGCAAAGTATCATCTTGTCTTTCTGTGCAGTAATTGGATGTCTTCATATTTGCCATGGCATTTTTCCTCTTCTTTCCTTCTGAAAATGCCATGACAAATCTCCCTTGCTCCCATATTTGCTTTACCTGCACATCATTAGCCAAAACACTACCTTCCCCGTAAAATAACATCTATTTCCGCACCATAATTGCCAAAGACATAAGCAACCACCAAATGCAATATTATGATCCTATGTGCATCTAGATGATCCTATCTGTGCTTAAAGACATGCAATAACTTAAGTGAAAAGGCTCTAAATATGGCTCTTTCGCGGAGTTACCACACCCCCAAACTTAATCTTTTGCTTGTCCTCAAGCAATGGATAACAACTAGCAGAGAGAAAATGTCTTGAAAATGTTCATGGTCAAGACAAGCAAATGTTTAGAGTTTCAGCCCTTAGAAAAGTCATGGCATAAACATATAAGACTAGTGGAAATTTAAAGAATACTACTATAGGACAAGATCAGATGTGAGTGTGTGTGCGTGAGTGTATCCAATCTATGCTTAGTTAACTTAGAAAATTTCTAAAAAAGTTGTAACCCCCTTAGCCCGGCCTAGACGGAACCGACACTAACGGGTTACACGGGGAATATCGAACCAAACCCGCGAAGGTCCGATTCGATAAACAACCCTGAAAATCGATATGTTTTTTTCTTAACTAGATGCATAATTAAGTTCCTATGTGTGTCGAGGTCATGCATAACGAAAATGGAAACATTCCATTCACAATTGATCATTCAACTCGCATATAAAACATAAGGACCAAAACGCAAATAACTTTAATTCCTATATTAAACCAGAACTTCAATCTACCAAAGTTCAATTAAACATGTACAGAACACGCACATTAAAATTCAGATCAATCGGATCATTATAGTATCATCAATTTCTTGTTTCAATGTTTAGGGACCTAATTGCAAAGCTCACAAATCATAGGGACTAAAACCAACATTAATTAACCAATATAAAATTAGATTATTTTCATGCAATATGGTGAATTTGCATCTCAAATAGATATCCTTAGAGTCCATATTCATTTACGGATGGATAACCGAACCTACACAAAATTTTAACCTGTGGAACATCATTTTTGGTTAGGGGTATCGGTACATTTGATACCGGTATCGATACCTTGACGATGGCTAGCCAAATAATCCATTCGAAGGCCTATGGTATCGATACCACCTTGGATGGTATCGATACTCTAGAGTCTAGTGGCATAAATGCATCGGACCATGCTTCGGTACTAGCCCCAAAATAAGCCTTGGGTATCGATAGCCTCACCAGAGGTATCGATACCCCCTGTGCAATTAACAAAAGCCGAACATTTTAAAAGAGTTCCATCCACTTAAACACAACCATTAGTCACCCTAAGCTACATGCATGATATCCAAGCATAATGAGCAATTTATTACACCCAAATACCACATCAAGAACCCCGATATCATCTATAGGCATGCTTCCTATGTTGAGATTAAAACAAGAGACATACATGCATGGACATACTTCAAACAATCCAAAACATTGCCACAATCCATCAAACAACAACCAAAACAAAATAAGGTCTTATTACAAGTTATTAACCGAAGCAAGACACACTCTCATAAGGGATAGGTTTACACATTGCCGAGCCCCTAGTTATTTGCCAAATCATACCAAAAATGTGAGGTCTTTTCCCCTTGGTCCTCTTGCTCCAAATACAGCCCCAAATGTCTCTATTTTTCTACAAAGATGAAAAGAGAGCTTAAGCAAAACATGCTTAGTGAGGAAGCTCTAAACAAAATCATCAATGCATCAGATTAAAACCATATTTAAATCATAGTTTGTAATGCTTTCCTTAACATCAAACATGCTTTACCAAATCATGTTTATGTTCACATTTCAAAACATTTCCTTGAGTATGAAAATCAATATCAAATCATTTAATAAATGATGCACATAACTCCAAATCATTTCATGTATGCATATTGGCTTTCTAGTGATCATTTATTAGGAACCTTAAGTTCACCGAATACGCGGATCCATTATTTTAGAGACCCTTGGTCTCGTCATGATACAAAGTCACCATTGACATGACACAAAGTCACCATTGACATGACACTAAGTCATCATTGACATGACACGAAGTCACCATTATCAAGCTCTACCACGCACGGTTGGACATGAAGTCACCATTGACATGACACGAAGTCACCATTATCAAGCTCTACCACGCACGGTTGGACACAAAGTCACCCTTGTTACGTGTAGGCATTTTTCCTTTATTTCCATAATATTTATAGTGCACTCAATCCTAATGACATGTCATTTGTATTCGTATCTAAAGTTAGTGTCACTAAGTCAATATCAAGTTCAAGTATGCATGCTAATTTGCTTCTCATAATGCATCCATAATGTGTTCAACAAATGAACCAAAAGTCATGCTCAATGGCACCATCATATGTAAGGCAAATAACCACATCATATTCCGCTTCTTTTTTTTTTCATGTTTTCATAAACCATGGATGTCTTTATAAACCATGCATTTTCAGTAATTAACATATGCATGCATGATTTCAAAATTATGATTATGCATTTCCAAAATCTCATTGAATCATCATCATAAATGCCATTACCGAAAATAGCCGAAACTTACAATAATGCATCAAAATCATTTACCTTACTTACTCTTGAACTATGGAAAGTTTTCACACTATTCCATAGCCCCCCAAACAGAACCGAACCATTGCGAAACACTTTTAATCCGAAATCACTCACCGACAAGCGAAACGAGCCCTCGCCGACGCTCCGACGGCAACACCAATGCACCAGCCACTTACGGACCTTCTTGCATTTCCTCTATAACATTAAAAACATGGCATATTCACATCATAACATGCTCAAAACAGCAGCCACATTAAACCTTCACAAAACTATCGAAAACCTTGCCGAAAAGACCGAAAACTAAGCCGAAACTTATCCGAAACAACATCAGCCCTTAACCTCATGAATCTAACATCTAATCCACCTCAATTATGAACTAAAAACACTTTCAAACCATCCTTATACCTCCAGCAAGAGCAGAACACCTAAAACAACCCCTAAAATAACCGAAAACCACCTTAAAACTCCACCGATTGCATTATTCCGGGATTAATTTGATATTAAATCATTACAAGTCTCAATCAATCATTTAATTGACACAATATCATAATTCAATCACCCTAATTCCAGCACTAACTGAGATCCAAAAAGTTTCACCAAAAACCTCCATAAATTCATAGATCTTGAATTAAAAACCCAAAAATTAAATATCAATTGTTGATGAGCAAGCCAATACTTGGGAACTTCAATAAAGAACCTTAGAAAAATATTATAAATCAGAATTTACCTTTGAGATTAACTCCACCAAAAAGATGAGAAATCCTCTCTTGATTTCCTTGAAAATGGATATTGATTTTGCAAAATTGATGAGTAGGTTTTGTAGAGAATGAAAAGATGAGTAAAATGAAATAAATCTTGTTGAAATGAAGAAGAAATCAACAAGTAATTGAAGAAATTTGGAGAAGAAGATGGAGAGAAAATTTGAGAGAAAAGATGAGAAAAATGGGAAGTTACAAAAGAAAATGAAAATAAGTTTTTTATTAAAATTAATTAAAAAATAATTTTGGTGGATAATCTTTAATTAAAAATAAATTGGGTTAATGACCCTCTAAGGATTCTAAGTATGACTTACTTTCCAATTTAGTCACTAAAAATCTTAATTCCCGAAAATCACCAATTAAACCCCTAAACTTTTCCAAAATTCACAATTTAGTCACTAGTACAAAATTAAACCTAATTAAAAATCAAATTAAGGCTCAAAAATTTTCCTTTAACTTTAAAACACCATTTTTAATATTTTTAAACCTTTTCGCAAAATTATTACTTGTACGACTAAATTATTATTATTTTAATTTTCCAAGAATTAATGAACCGAAGAATCCGATTCGACCCGAATCGAATTCCCCCAAACCAACACTCAATCTACTAACCCCAAAACTGGGATGTTACAAAAGTTCACTATCCTAGCAAAGCATGTTTTCTCATTTAAGCTTAACTTTAATGCTCCCCTAATATATGTAATATTCTTTTTCTTTTTTTTTTCTTTCATTCTTTTCTTTCCTTTTTTCTTTTATTTTTTTAACACACTGCTACGAGGGGAGCAACCTGTCACACTCCCTTTTACTCATGCCATAGATGACATTTATTAAAATGCAGTATTTAGGCAATACCATGACAAGTTAAAAGTGTAGCGTCACTCTGTGCCTCTTTCATTAACTCATATGCACATGGTTATGCCATGGCATAGTGGAGTATCCCTATATAATTATTCACAAAGCATTTACTAAACTAAAGGGAGCTTTCTATTAACATTCAAATTCTTTTAAAACATCTTGAGTTGTTCAAGTTTTCATTCTATAAAAAATTTCTAACTTTCCTAAGCATAGAAAACATACAATTGTGTAACAATAAAATAAACACAAATAATCAAGTCCTAAAATAGATTCTATCCAAATCCCAAGTCATGCATATTCAATTGAAGCATTGGCCATAAAAGAAATTATCATCATCGGGCATCACTAACTTTAATCTAATAAAGTTATACAGAAACTTACTAATTTTTCATGGCATTTGTCTTGAACTGCAACTATCATGCAAATGAAAATCAAATAGGGAACGATACCTCCCCCAAACTTAAGGCGGGAATTGTCCTCAATGCAACTAAGGAAATAAAACTAATCTATATGCAATGTAATGATATGAATGCAAGGTACCTTGACTTAGGTAGGTGGTGTTGATGTAGTGGCGGTAGTACGGCAAATTACTCTTTTCTTCAGCATGTGTGGGCTGTGTTCACTATCGAAGTCATCATCTTGTCGTGGACGGGTCTGTTTGCAGGTGGGCTTGCTTCTCATCCAGTCGACATTTTTAGACGGCGCCTAGACTTTTTTGGTGGCGAGGGCATTTGTTGTTGTTCTTGCTTCATGGTTAGATGTGCTTCTTCTGGTTCGGCAGATTGGTCAGGTTGTGCTGGTTCATTGGGCTGTGTAGATTGTTTGGGTAGAGGATCTTCGAAAAGAGCTGAAATAAAGCATATAAAATAAACTTAAAAAATTATTTATTAATAGGAGTAAACTGAAAATGTCATGACATATCAATATGTCATGCATCTTGAAGATATGAGGTAGTTTTGTCACGCATGATAGGGGCTCCAGTGTAGATCTTCAGATGCTGGCCATTGACCTTAAAAATTGTCCCGTCATCAATGTTCTTGACGTCTAGTTCTCTGTAGGGATAAACATGATGCACGTCGAATGGCCTAGACCACCTTGATTTGAGCTTCCTAGGGAAGAGTTTTAGCCTTGAGTTGAATAAAAGCTCTTCTTAGCCAACTTGAAAATGCCGTGGAAAAACCGTCTGGTCGTGTCATCTCTTGGTTTTCTATTTGTAGAGCTTAACATTTTCATACGCTTGGGCTCTAAATTCTTCCATCTCATTCAACTCTAAGAGTCTTCTTTCCCCAACTAGTTAGGCATAAAATTTGAGCTTCTTAATTGCCCAATAAGTTTTGTGCTCTAGTTCGACTGAGAGATGACCTTCTTTGCCATATACTAGTTTAAATGGAGACATTCCCACCGGGCTTTTGAATACAGTGCGATATTCCCATAATGCTTCATCAAGCTTTGGTGACCAATCCTTCCTCCTCGTATTCACCATGTTCTCGAAAATCTGCTTGATTTCTGGATTTGATACCTCGGCTTGCCCATTGGTCTGAGGGTGATATGCCGTGGCAATCTTGTGTCTTACCCCGTATCTCTATAATGCCTTGGCAATTAACTTGTTGTCGAAGTGAGTGCCTTCATCGCTTATGATAGCTATTGGCGTGCCAAACCTTGTGAAAATGTAATTATGAAGGAACTTAAGTACAGTCTTCGAGTCATTCCTCGGCATCACAATGGCTTCAACCCATTTGGACACATAGTACACTGCCAATAGGATGTATAAATCTCCAAATGATGATGGGCTTGTGTGAAAATGGTGTAAGATATCTCCAAATGATGAGGTCCTTTGCAGTAGCCCTTGTCCATCCGAAGTGAACTCAACATAGGCTTGTGTGACAATGGTGTAAGATATCTCTTTGCTCCTTTTTATGTACACATCTTCGGATAATTTGATCGGCACAGTGCTTAAACAAATATGGCTCATCCCAAAAGTAGAATCGCACGTCATGCTTGAATTTATTCGTTCCCTGGCTAGTCATGTCAAAAAGGGAAAACACCACTAATAAGAAAATTAACAAGGTAAGCATACCACAAAATTGTTGTGTAATAGGGAATTTTCTCGTCAGGGAATTCATCATCAATTTCAAAATTATCATGACATTACTAGTTAACTTTAGCCTAGACAGATGATCATCAACTTGATTTTCTATGCCTATCCTATCTACCACTTCTAAAGCAAATTCTTGTAGAAGTATTTTCTATCTAATAAGTCTAGGTTTGACATTTTTTTTAATCACTAAATATTTAATAGTTGAGTGATCAGTGTGAAAAATGACTTTAGTGCCTATCAAGTATGCCCTAAACTTATCAAATGCAAATACCAAGGCAAGTAGCTTCATAAGTGCTTAATTCACTATCACTTTTTACACCTTTCATGGACAATAATCACTTAATCTACACCTACTTGGACTAAAGCATGTACTTAATGTGAGATATTTAGATATTTTGCTTTTGCAACTTATAAAGATGATATTTATAGAAAATGCAAGCTTTACGGCACCTTTTTGTATTTGCAGAAAGATCAAATGCCGCGGCAGAGAATTATGCCGAGGTAGGGACCTAAGGTCGCGTCAGTACCTGGTTAACAAGTACTGATACGGTAGGCGATCTGAAGAGAAAAATGAGGTGGACGTTTTTGGACAAGCAGCACAAGGATCGGAGTTGGGAAGCACATGGAAGGTCAAAGTCAAAGGCCACGCGGGAAAAGAATCTTTGTGGGAATAAACTTGGAAATAAAGCAAATATTTTATTTATGTACTTGACTTGTGTTTTACTCCAAGTTGTATTCCTACTTAGGAAAGGTTTGCCCTAGGCCAAGCCTATATAAACCATAGCCGCCCAAGGAAGACAACGCACGAGAGAAAAGAGTTCTTAATAGATTTTTAGAGTTTTCTTTCCATTATGTTCTAAACTTTCTTAGGGTTTAGGTGAAGGTTGTTGAGTATTTGTGAGAGAAGATTGAACTTTGTTTTCTTGTTTTATGCAATAAAATATGAAGGTTTGCTTATTCTTTGCCATTCACTAATCTTGCATTCAAGCTCGGGAGAGAAGTTTGTGAGAGATTTATTTATCCAATATCGGAAGAGTTGGATTCACGAAAGGAATAAGTACGGTATTTTTCTAGCTGGAAAATACTAACTCGGCCTAGGGATAGGTTAGAGTTTCAGCGGCTAAAAGAAGTGTGAGATAGGTTGGTGGTTATAATTGATTCACGCCGGTAGGTATCATCAAGGACTAGTCATCAAAAGTACTTTGACTTAGGGATAAGCGGAGTCATCCAAGGACACTTTGCCGAACCTTGAAGATGTCCACCCAAGAGCAAGGGATTGCCGCGGCGGACGCTAGTCTTCTCTGTCGAGGCAAGAAACTGCAGTTCTGCCGAGGCAGTGTTGCATTATTGCACAGAACAGAAACAAGTCAATTGAACTCACAATACGATTCAACTGGATCCTGCCCATTCTCTAAATCTGATCTTATTTCCATTTACCATTCTCTTTTTATTATTCAGTTATTTTAGTTTCCAAAACAACCAAATTAATATGTGTCTTTTATTTCTTTTATAGAGCGAGAAGAGAAAAGAAAGCATATTAAGTATGTCAATCCCTGTGGAGACGATACTTCATACTTATCATTTTATTACTTGCGACGTGTACACTTGCACTATTTGCGCACTCTTTTTACACGCAACAAGTTTTTGGCGTTGTTGTCGGGGATTGGCAACTAAATTTTTGTTATCTTTATTTTCTCGCAACTTAAATTTGTTTTATTTAACTTCGGTTTTTACTGGTGTATGACCAGAGCAAACCCAAGCAATCCATTATACGAGCTAGATCCAGAGATTGAACGCACGTGTCAAAGGTTGCGAAGACAAATCCGAGAAGTTATGGTAGATCATCCGGTAGAACAAAACTTACCTGCTGGCAATGGAAGGCTTCCGCCGCCACCAGTGCCGCGACAGCTCACTGTTCTAGATTTTTTGGAAGAGGATTTGAATGGGTTAAATTCAGGAGTCGTTACACCAGAGATCGAAGCTGCCCACTTTGAGCTAAAACCTGTCATGTTTAATATGCTCAATACTATTGGACAGTTTGGTGGGTCAGTAACTGAATATGCCAAGCAACACCTCAAGTCATTCATGGAGATCTGTAATTCATTCAAAATCCAAGGAGTCCATGAATATGTTTTGAGACTGAAATTATTTCCCTATTCATTGAGGGATAGGGCAAAAGCTTGGTTAAATAGCATTCCAGCCGTATCTATTGGACCTTAAAGTGAACTTTGTCGTGATTTCATTACACGTATCAATCCTACTAATCTATATGATCGTATACGTAATGAAATTACCTCTTTTCGGCAAGCAGATGATGAACCAATGTATGAGGCATGGGAGCGCTATAGGGAGCTACTGCACAAGTGTCCTTTACATGGATTTCCATTGTGGAAACAAGTGACCATGTTTTACAATGCTACCAATGCCCCAACAAGGATAATGTTAGACGTCTCTGCCAATGGGACACTCCTTGACAAACCACCAGAGGAAGCTATAGAAATTTTGAACAAACTTGAGAAGAATGACTTTCAATTCCCTACATCTAGGCGAGGAGGGATGAGACGTCAGGCTACAGTACATGAATGAGAAACATCCAATTCAGTGGCAGCACAATTGGCAACTCTCAGTAAGATGGTCCAAAATATGCAAATGCAACATAATACCCATGAGCTTAAGGTAATAGATTCTTCGTGTGATTTTTGTGGAGGTAACCATAGCTCTTCTGAGTGCATGCAGAATTAGGAATCTAGCCTTTGTGTGGGAAACTATAACTGGAACAACAACATGATGTCCAACACATACAATCCAGCATGCAAAAGGCATCCAAATTTTTCATGGAGCAATCCCAATAATGCTTTGAATCCGATTGCTCAACCCTCTGGTTTCCAGCAATTAATGCCAATGCAACACCTGCCACAGTAGCAACAGCCACTACCGCAGCAGTAGATGTCGCAACAGCAGCCTGCAAGTTCAATTGAAAATTCTCTTAAGGCCTTTATGATGAAAACCGAATCATACATGGCTGAGAATACTAACTTCATCAAGAGAACTGATGCTTTCATAAGTAGAACTGAGATGAGGTTGCAAAATCAAGAGGCAGCCATTAAAACATTGGAAACTCAAGTTGGGCAGTTCGCTCAAAGTCTGAACACTAGACCTCAAGGAGGATTACCCATCAATACTGAAGTTGCAAGGGGAAAAAGCCATGAGCAATTTAAGGCAATCATTACTAGGAGTGGCTTACAACTTAAGGAGATATTAAGCAGTCTGGACAAAGTCCCAACAAGGCAATCATTACTACATTAAGTGATCATGCCACAGTAGACAAGACGATCCAAGTAGAAGGTACTGCCCTGGCAGAGAAATCGGCAATTCCACGCCATGCGGCTGAGGCAGCATCCACACCAGTGGTACCAGATATTAAATTCCGGACTAATGAGAAACTGGAGGAAATGCGACCACCACCACCTTTTCCACAGAGGCTGAAAAGGCAGAAGCAGGATTATCAATTCAAAAAGTTCCTAGACATCCTAAAGCAAGTGCACATAAATTTGCCATTAGTTGAGGCAATAGAACAAATGCCAAACTATGCCAAATTCTAAAAAGATATTGTTTCTAAAAGAAGAAGGCTTGGTGAGTTTGAAACGGTTGCCGCAACTGAAGGATGCATGGCCATGCTTCATAATCGCATGCCCCCTAAATTGAAAGATCCTGGCTGTTTCACTATACCATGTGCTATAGGAAGCCACTACGAAGGAAAGGCCTTGTGCGACTTGGGAGCAAGCATCAACTTGATGCCGAAATCTGTATTTCAAAAGCTTGGAATAGGAAGGGAAAAACCTACGACAATAATGCTTCAATTGTCAGATAAATCGTATGTGCAACCAAAAGGAAAGATCGAGGAGATATTGGTAAGGGTAGATAAATTTATTTTTCCAGTTGAATTTCTTGTTCTTGATTGTGAAGCAGACGATAATGCACCGATCATCCTGGGGAGACCTTTCCTAACCACTAGACGCACCCTTATTGATGTGGAAGAAGGAGAATTAACAATGCGGGTCAACGACCAGCAAGTCACACTTCGAACCTCTAAATTATCCAGGTAAGGATGAAAAACCTTCGAGTAAGGAACCATTAAAGATCGAATTAAAACCTTAACCTGATAAATTAAAGTATGATTATTTGGGATCTAACCACACAATGCCCGTAATTATTTCTTCTGAGTTGCAGCTAGAACAAGAACAAAGCTTGATAGAGATGTTGCGGTAGCACAAGAAGGCAATTGGGTGGTCAATTGATAACTTGAATGGAATAAGCCCAACAGTTTGCATGCACAAAATCCTTTTAGAGGAAGATCATAAACCTACTGTTGAGGCCCAAAGGAGACTTAACCATACCATGAAGGAGGTAGTACGCAAGGAGATAATCAAATGGCTTGATGCTGGTATCATCTATCCTATCTCTAACAGTGCATGGATGAGCCCGGTACTGCCGAGACAGTTTCTGTCGGGGCAACAGGTCATTCTTTTCAATTCCAGGCTCAAACTGTTCCCAGGCAAACTCAAGTCCAGATGGTCAGGCCCATTTGATGTTGTTCAAACTTTTCCACATGGGTCAGTCACGATAAAATCACAAAAGGATGGGCACGAGTTCAAAGTGAATGGCCAACGTTTGAAGCACTATTCTGGCACACATGACCTGAGGCTTATGGAGACCATCAGCTTAGGAGATGCACTTGCACACACTCCTATTGTGAACTGATTTTTTTATTTTAGTTCATTTTATTTTATTTTTTTCTGCTTTTTTAGAATTAGTTTTAGTTTCAAAGTTTTTATAATTTCGAGTTTTAATAATTCTCCTATATTTTTATTATTAAGTTTTAGGAAAAGAATCAAGATGCACAGTGAAGTCAATTTGCACTCTGCCGCAACAGAGCACACTGTTAGGGCCGCAACAGTCCAATAGGCAGAATAGCCTAACGGTAAGTCTGGCGTAATTCCAGGGCTGCGGCAGTTAACGCTAACGGCTAGTCTGGCGTAATTCCAGTGTAACATCCCAAAAATGGGCCAAGGTATTATCAAGGTCGGATCAAGGGTTCGGTTGAACCGGTCAAGCCAATTAGCCTAAATCCGGGAATTAATTTTTATAAATGGTTTTCAAAAGAAATAAAATATGAAAAACTACTCTAAAATTATTATTTGGACTCTATTTGAGTTTGGTAAACTCAATTTTGTAAAATTACACTATGAACCTTGACATTTTGGAAAATAGTGACTATTTTGTAAAAATGATAATTTTAGTGACTAAAATGTAAATGGTTCAAAACTTAGAATCTTTAAGGGGCTATTTATCCAATCTTTCTCATCAGATCTGACCTTCCAAAAATCTTTTTATAAACTCATTTTAATTACCATAAAGATTTTATTAAGATATATTTCCTATTTTTCACCAAAATCACAATTTCTTGTAACTTCCCATTTTCTCTCAACTTCTCCCAATTTTCTTGGTTTCCAATCGGAATTCTATTCAATTTTATCAAGGTAAATCACATCTTTTTGATTTAGTTTTGTTCATATTATTTTCTCCTTATTTCTCTTCAATTTCCTTACACTTTACAACTTGTTTTTCATGGGTTTTTCAATTGGAAGGATGTTGGATCTTGTTTGGAGGTAAGAAACCATTCAAACCTCAGAACTTTGATTTCTTTATTGAAATTCCCAAGTGTTTGATCCATTGCATTGAGTTCTTGATTTGTTTTATGGTTTTAATTGATGATTTTCGGTTTTTATCGGTTAATTTTGATTGAATTGATGCAATCCCGTAATAAGGTGATACCTTATGGTTTTCAATGGGTAAATCAATGAATTTTGGTGTGTTTTAACATGGAATTAATGGTTCTTGGATGTGTAAACCCGGATCTTAAGTTTTGGTGGTGTTAATTGGCTTAGATCTTCGGTTTATGGCTTGTTTGGGTGGCTGAATGTTTGCTTCTGGTTTAGGATGGTTATATCATGTTTCTTGGTTATTTTTTGATGTTGATAAGTTGTGGTTTTCTTTGTCTAAGGGCTGGAGGTCGTTCGGATAAGTTTCGGATGTGTTTTCGGTTTTCTTAAGTGCAGTTTTTGGGGCTGCTTGTTTGGAAAGTGTGGGAGGTTGATTGAATGCATTAATATGCATTAATACCTCTGTTTTGATATGTTAAAAACAGGTCAAGGTGTTGATCTAAGTGTTGAAGGTGTTTCAGAAAAGGCGAGAATGTCGGTTGGCTTCGGCAAGCTAGTTTCGGACAAGTGGTGAGTGGGTTGCCGTATCGGCGAGGTTTTACTTATTTTATCAAAGGTTTGGGAGTGTGGGGATGGTTTGAAAAACCTCCCCACACTCGGAAGTAAGTTAAATGGTTTCGCTCTCTTAACGGTTCCCATATCATTCCATAATTGCCATATTTTAGACATGCTCTTAATGTAGTTTTTACATATATGATTTATGCATGAGAAATGATAAGTGCTTTGTCCAAAGGATGTTTTCATTATTGTCCATTAATATCGGATATGTTTTGACAATTGAATACTTCATGAGTTTTATTAATTTCTATACTTTGGTAACATATCTAATGATTGGTAATGTTGCATTGGTTTTATGAAAGATGCATATGAAGGAATAGTTTCCAATGCATGAATTGAATTAGGAAATGATGCATGCATGTGTTAGTTGTTGTATATGCATGGTTAATGATGGTTTCCATGACTTTTAAAGCATGAGAATGATTTGGATTAAAGTATAGTTATTTCCCTTTTCCCGAATAAAGTCGTTGAGCATGATTTGTTTCATCTTGTTGAACATATAATGAGTGCATTGTAAAACAACAAGCTACCATGCATAATGAGTATGATATTGGCTTAGTGACACTATTTAAGACCATGAATACAAATGACATGTCATTAGGATTAAGTGCACTATAAAGATTATGAGAATAATGATGTTGCCTACATGTAAACAAGGGTGACTTTGTGTCCGACCGTGCGTGTAGAGCTTGCCTATATGTAAACAAGGGTGAATTTGTGTCCGACCGTGCATATAGTTGAACCATACATAAACAAGGGTGACTTTGTGTCCGGCCGTACGTAGTGGGGGTAACATGTATACAAGGGTGACTTTGTGTCCAACCGATGCATGTTGAGACCATGTGTCTCTTGATAAGGAATAAGGAATCCGAGTATTCGATGGGTATAAGGTTTGAACAAAGCTAGTCACTTAGTTTCCAATATGCATGGTTTATGATTTGAGATTTTTGTGCATTGAAAAGCATGAGATTGTGTCACATGTTGATGTAAAATTGTTTATAAAATGTAATGTTTTTCACAAGCATGTGTTTTAAATAAGTTTTGTGCAAAGATATGAGCACAAGAGAATGGCCTAAGTGTTGCTATGTGTTTAGCAAATAAGACTTGTGATGTGCACATTAAAGTGCGTATGGTTTAAGCTTTGCTAGGTGTATAGCATATAAGACTTGAGATGATGCATAAAGATGCATATGTATTAAAAAGGCCATAAGTATTGTTGTTTTAAAAGCATGAAATTCTTGTAAATTTTAGTTTGAAGTTGCATGAGATAATTGACACTTGATAAGGAAACGGATTTGGTTTTGCAAACCATGTTTGAGATACTTTTAGTGAGCATGATATGGCATGATTTAAAGAGTTTATTGATGGACTTATGAGCTGCATTGTAAAGGTGTTTTCTTTATATTTTACTCCTCACTAAGCTTATGCTTACCCTCTCTTTTACCTTACAATGCAAAGACATTAATCGAGGCGGCCAAGGAAAGCAAGGTTCCAAGTGTATGTCGATGAATAGCTCAAGTATGTGTTCTAAAATGTAGTAGTAGTAAGAGAGCAATGGGGTATAGTTACATTGTTGTAAGAATTGGCTTTTGATTTGTAAACGTTACTTTGATTATTTGAACTTGAGTATGTATTGGATGTTTAAGTTGCTCTTTGTGCCTAAGAATTATGCATATAGTTAATGTTGATCATTGGTGGTGTTTTGAATGAGTTAAATCTACTTAAAAGGGACTGATTTAATGTTTTTGGGCATAAAGTTTCAAAACCTTTGGGAAAGTTTCAAAACCTTTATCAAATAGTTTCAAAACTTCCAAGAAGGTTTCGAAATCTTGCGGGCTAGTTGATTATTAGAACCTTATTGGAATAAAAGTTTCAAAACTTTCAAGGAAAAGTTTCGAAACCTTTTCCATAAAGTTACGAAACCTTTAATGAAGGTTTTGAAACCTTTGATTGGTTATTAGTTGATACTTGTTGGATTTGCATTTTAGTCTCGGATATCTTTCTATGTTTAATCATGGTATCTACAAATGTTATTTTGAGTTGAAATTTCACCTTGATGCATAAAGTTGACTTAATTTCAAGTTGGCTAATTTAAATTGGATGTAGTCCCTGGAAATTAAAAGTTTTACATTTTGGTCCCTAGTTAGTGAAGCATGTAATTGATGATGTTAGAATGCTTCGTTTGGTCTGAAATTTATCATGAGAGTTCTTTGCATGTTTAATTGAAATTTGATGGAATGAATTTCTACCTTGTCAAAAGAATTTAAAATATTTACGTTTTAGTCCTTAAGTTGCTCATGTGTTAATTGAGTGCTCATTTGTGATCGAATTGCTTCCGTTCTTGATTTGCATGAAATTGAAACACATAGGAACATAATTATGCCTTTAGAATAGATAAAGAAAAAAATATATAACGGTTTTCAGGGTCATTTATCGAATTGAGCCTTCATAGGTTTGGTTCGGTATTCCCCGTGTGACCCATTAGAGCCGGTTCTGTCTAGGCCGGGCTAAGGGGGTTACATCCAGGGACGCGGCAGTAAATGCCAATGGCTAGAAACAACTAATACATGGACAAGGCCTATATAAGCACCTTCTCACCATGAACTATTCACTCTTGCACTCTTGATATCTTTGAAATCTTTACTTATTGCTCTCAATCTTATCTCTCAAATTCTCACAACTCTCAATGGCCACTTACAACAAATTTGCTCCTGCCACTATGGCTGAACGTTTCAACCGCTCTTTTATTGCTCAGCAATTATGGTAAGAGCAAGGCTTTCAGCATTCTGATGAAGCAAACTGCGGCATCGAGCATTATTTGTTCGATAAAATAGATTACCAGGAATGACAATTATTTTGCTTGCAACCGGCCCAAGATAATGCCACGATTGTACGCGAATTTTACGCTCACAGGCCGAGCCAAGACTCTCTGTATGTCCACTGCCGGGGCAGACCAGTCCAGGTTGATGCCGACATCATTAATTTATTCTACGGCCTAACCCCTGATCGCGATGACCATTCCGCATTCATGGAGGACATCACTAATGAAGATTATGAACTGATCAAGGACGACCTTTGCTATGACAACACTAATTGGGAAACCTATTCCCTCCGTGGCTCCGTGGCAAGGAAAAATCTCAAGCCCGAGGCCAAGATGTGGAACATATTTGTCAAGCGACGACTCATCCCCACATCCCACAACAGCACCGTAGATAAGCGGAGGTTGGTTCTGATCCAATCTATAATCAATAAACGCAGCATCAATGTGGGGGAGCTGATCATTCAAGAAATTTACGAGTGTGGTCGGAAGGAGAAGGGGCCATTATACTTCCCCTACTTAATCACGGGCTTATGCACTGCCGCGGGTGTCCCAACCGAGGATACTGATGAAATCACCCTCCACAGGCGCGGCTAGACGAGGGATTTCTGCCATAGAGTCATGAAGATCACACAGGCAGAACCAGTCCAAGTGACTCCCTAACCAGGCACTACCGACACCTCTGTCGGGGCCCAATACACGGCAGACATACCTACAGCATCACACAGCACTACCACAGCAGATGGTTACCAGGAACTACTCAACAGAATGGCAACAATGGACATAAGGTAGCAACGCTTTATGGAATATCAACGCAATTTCAACATAGCGTTGGCCCACATGATGATAAGTAATTTTCCAAACCAAGGGGCCCAGTTTCCAGACTTCTCTACCGGTATGTTTGTCACAGCTGCACCCTACATCGAGACCACTCCAGCTCTAGGAGGACCGAGACCATTCTATACTATTGGCCCTCAGCAACAATTCCACACCATTGGCCCATCTCGGGCAGCAGAGCCTGCCGCGGCATCCTCTGCCAGCCGATGGCCATCCAAGAGGAGAGCAGTCTTCAGCACGCCACCAGGATCTCCTATCATCACGGGCAGTCTCTCGGCACAGATAGATGCTTACGTGCTTCAAACTTCAACAGCTGCCGGGCCAAGCACTCATCATGCCTGGGCAGACCCCAGAAATGTGGAAAAGGAAGACGGGACAAACATAATGGCCATTGAAGAAATTGTTGAAGAAGAAGAAGGAGAAGAAGTAGACGCTCCAATGCAACGGACACCACCTACACGAGTTCAGCCGCCCCGACAAGCCAAAACTCAACCATCACCAGCAACAGAATCAAAAACGAAACAATCAGCAACAAGGCCTCGAAAACTGATAGTCACTAGCAGTTCTTCAGAGTCTCTTTAATTTTTAAATCTTCATGTTGATTTTATATATTTACTTGTTCTTTTTTCATATTTTGTTTCCTGCTGTGTGCCATGATCATAAGAATTGAGGACAATACTTGGTTCGAGTTTGGGGGTGTAGGTTCACTGCCGAGGCAGTTCATTGCCGTGGCCTTGCCACGAAAGGAAGTATTTAAGTTGTTTTTTTTTTTGAAAATTTCTTTTTATGTCCACCACTTTACTTGAAATATTGCATATGCTTTTGCACTGATCTACATCAGTATTGTAACCCCCTTAGCCCGGCCTAGACGGAACCGACACTAACGGGTTACACGGGGAATATCGAACCAAACCCGCGAAGGTCCGATTCAATAAACAACCCTGAAAACCGATATGTTTTCTTTTTTTCCTTAACTAGATGCATAATTAAGTTATTATGTGTGTCGAGGTCATGCATAACGAAAATGGAAACATTCGATTCACATTTGATCATTCAACTCGCATATAAGGCATAAGGACCAAATCGCAAATAACTTTAATTCCTATAAAAAACCGGAACTTTAACCTACCCGAGGTACAATCAAACATGCACAAAACACGCACATTAAAATTTCAGATCAGTCGGATCAATATAGCATCATCAATTTCATGTTTCAATGATTGGGGACCTAATTGTAAAGCTCACAACTTGTAGTGACTTTAACCAACATTAATTAACCTATACGAATTTAAGTTAACATCATGCATCTTGGTGATATTACAAGTCAAAATGTTAATCATAAAATCTATATTCGATTGCGGGAGTTTATTCGGCCTAATACAAGCTTACAACACTTATAATTATTCCTTTTTGGTCATGGGTATCGATACCATCAAGCATGGTACCGATACCATGGCATGGCTGTGGCTAATTAAGCCTTCGAAAGCCAAGGGTATAGATACCTCCTTGGGTGGTATCGATACCTTGGTGTCCAGTGAGGTAATGGCATTGAACCATGGTTTGATACCGCCCCAAAATTGCCTTGGGGTATCGATACCACCAGAGGGTGTTTCGATAGCCCTTGTCCAGAAACACTAATTATGCAATTTGGTTAATTCAAACCCCATCTAAACACATACATTTATTACCCCCAACTATATGCATACTCCCTAAGCACATTAAACACACTTAAACATACAATTACCCACATCGTTGACCCCGAAATAATCTTTAGGCATGCTTCCAATGTTATGATTAAAAACAAGAAACACACATGCAAGATCATACTTCAAACAATCAAAAACAATATCACAATTCATCAAACCAAAACCAAGACAATATAAGGTCTTATTACAAGTCATTAACCCAAGTAAAACACACTCTTATATGGGTAGGTTTACACATTGCCGTGCCCTTATTTATTTGTCAAATCATACCAAAAATGTGAGGTCTTTTCCCCTTGGTCCTCTTGCTCCGAAAGTAGCCTCAAGTGTCTTTATTTTTCTGCAAGGATGAAAAGAGAGCTTAAGCAAGACATGCTTAGTGAGGAAGCTCTAACAAAATCATCAATGCATAAATTAAAAATCATATTAAAAGCCATGCTTGTATCCTTCATGCTCAATTAAAATATGTGAAACCAAAAACATGCTCATCAACTTAAACAAATCATTTCTTATGCCATGCATAGGGATACCAAATTGTTTCATGTTTGCATATTGGCTTTCTAGTGATCACTTATTGTGAACCTTAAGCTCACCGAATACACGGATCCCTTTTTCCATATTTGGAGACGCTTGGTCTCAACATGCATCGTTCGGACACATAGTCACCCTTGTATACATGTTACCCCCACTACGCACGGTCGGACAAAAAGTCACCCTTGTTTATGCATGGGTCAACTATATGCACGGTCGGACATAAAGTCACCCTTGTTTACAAATAGGCAAGCTCTACACGCACTGTCGGACACAAAGTCACCCTTGTTTACGTGTAGGCATCATCATTATTCTCATTATTTTTATAGTGCACTCAATCCTAATGACATGTCATTTGTATTCGAATCTAAAGTTAGTGTCACTAAGCCAATATCAATTCCAATCATGCATGTTAACTTGCTGCTCATAATGCACTCATTAAATGTTCATCATGTGAACTAAAATCATGCTCAACGGCTTTATCAACATAGGCAAATAACCTCATCATATTCAAAATTCTTTTTCATGCTTACATAAGCCATGAATGCCTTTATAAACCATGCACTTTCAGCAATTAACATATGCATGCATCATTTCAAATCAAAGATATGCTATTTCAAAATCATATTGAAACATGGTTCACATATATGCCATTACCGAAATAGCCGAAACTTGAGATAATGCATCAACATCATTTAAACCACTTACTCTTGAACTATGGAAAGTTTTCACACTATTCCATAGTCCCCAAAATAGAACCGAACCAATGCGATTCACTCTTAACCCGAAATCACTCACCGACAAGCGAAACGAGCCCTCGCCGATGCTCCGACGGCAACACCAACGCTCCAGCCACTTATGCACCTTCTTGCACTACCTCTACAACATTAAAAACAGAGCATATTCACATCACAACATGCTCAAAACAACAGCCACATCAAACCTCCACAAAAAACTATCGAAACCTAGCCCAAAAGACCGAAACCTAGCCGAAATGCATCCGAAACATCATCAGCCCAAAACCTAATGAATCTAACATCTAATCCACTTCAAATATGAACCAAAAGCACTTCCAAACCATCCTTATACCTCCAGCAACAAAAGAACACCTAAAACAACCCCTTAAACAACCGAAAACCACCTTAAAACACCACCGATTGCATTATTCCGTGATTAATTTGATATTAAATCATTACAAGACTCAATAAATCATTTAATTGACCTAATATCATAATTAAATCATCCTAAATCCAGCATCAATTGAGATCTCAAAAGATTTCACAAAAACCTTCACAAAACTTATAAATCTTGAATTAAAAACACAAAATTAAATATCAATTGTTAACTAGCAAGCCAATACTTGGGAATTTCAATAAAGAACCTTAGAAAAAAGATTAGAAATCATAATTTTACCTTAGAGATTAGATCCATCAAAAAGATGAGAAATCCTCCCTTGATTTCCTTGAAAATGGATGTTGATTTTGCAAAATTGATGTGTAGGTTTTGTAGAGAATGAAAGGATGAGTAAAATGAATTAAATCTTGTTGAAAATGAAGAAGAAATCAGCAAGTAATTGAAGAAATTTTGAGAAGAAGATGGAGAGAAAATGGAGAGAAAATTTTGAGAGAAAAGATGAGAAAATGGGAGGTTACAAAAGAAAATAAAATCATTATCTAAAATAAAACCATTTAAGGTGCATAAATCATTAATTAAAAATAAATTGGGTTTATGGCCCTCTAAGGATTCTAAGTATGGCTTACTTTCCAATTTAGTCACCAAAAATCTTAATTTTCAAAAATCACCAATTAAATCCCTAAACTTTTCCAAAATTATAATTTAGTCACTAGTACAAAATTAAGCCTAATTGAAAATCAAATTAAGGCTCAATAATATTCCTTTAACTTTAAAACACCATTTTAATATTTTTAGAACCATTTCACAAAATTATTACTTATCTGATTATAATAATATTATTTTAATTTTTTTTCCTGGAATAACGAACCCTAGGGATCCGATTCGACCCGAATCAAATTTCCCCAACTAACACTCAAGCTGCTAACCCCAAAACCGGGATGTTACAACTCTCCCCCTCTTAAGAAAATTTCGTCCTCGAAATTCTTATGTGAAGCAAACAAGTGAGAAAACTGCTCCTCCATACTTTTCCTTGTCTCCCAAGTTGCCTCTTCAACACCTCGGTGTCTCTACAGCACTTTAACCAAATCTATGGTCTTCCCTCGAAGAACCTTTGTATCCACATCTAAAATCTTCACCGGTTCTTTCTCATAACTCATATCCGTTCTTAACTCAATCTCCTCAACCGGAACAACATGAGAGGAATCTGATGTATACCTACGAAGCATCGATACATGAAAAACATCATGCATCCTACTCAACTCTTCCGGCAACCTCAACCGATAAGGAACAGGACCAACACACTCCAACACCTCATACGGCCCAATGAAACGAGGACTCAACTTACCCTTACGTCCAAATCTTACCACTTTCTTCTATGGCGAAGCTTTAAGAAACACTTTTTCCCCGACATCATACTCTTTCTTTCTACGCTTCAAATCGGCATAAGACTTCTGTCTATCTGAAGCCTCCTTGATCTTAGCACAAATAAGCTTAACCTTCTCATCCGTATCTTTCAACACTTGCGGTAACGAAACATACTTCTGTCCAACTTCCTTCCAACAAAAAGGTGTACGAAACCTACGCCCATATAAAGCCTCAAACGGTGTCATCTGTATACTTGCCTGATAACTATTATTGTAAGCAAACTCCACCAAAGGTAACTGCTTCTCCCAAGAACCTTGAAACTCAATGATGCAACATCTCAACATATCCTCCAAAGTCCGAATAACACGTTCAGACTGACCATCCGTCTGTGGATGATAAGCTGTACTAAAGCTAAGCCTCGTACCCAAAGCAACTTGCAAACCTTCCAAAACTTAGAAGTAAAACGCGGATCTCTATCCGATATGATCGACTTAGGCACACCATGCAACTTCACCATCTCAGAAACATACAACCCCGCTAACTTATCCATAGAATACGTCGTATGCACAGCAAGAAAATGTGCACACTTCGTAAACTTATCAACAATCACCCATATAGAATCCTTTTTGGACGGCGTCAAGGGTAACCCCGTCACAAAATCCATAGTCACTCTCTCCCATTTCCACTCCGGAACTTGAACCGGTTGCAACAAGCCTGCAGGGAACTGATGTTCAGCTTTTACCCGCTGACACAACATACATCACGACACAAACTCCGTCACATCCTTTTTCAAACCAACCCAAAAATATACATTTTTGAGATCTCGATACATCTTCACACTACCCAGATGCATAGCAAATGGACTAGTATGAGCTTCTACCAAAATAACTTGTCTTAACTCAACATCATCCCACACCACAATCCGGCCTCTAAAACACAATACCTCATCATCATCAAAATGATATTCGGTCGGTCTGCCTTCAGCAATATCCTCCACAAAAGGCACCAAAGCCTCATCCTCTAACTGTTTCACCTTTATCAACTCAACCAAGACAGGTTTTACTTGCAACTCCGCCACTAAACCACCTTCCCTTGAAATAATCAACTTAGCAAACATCGCCCTCAACTCAACTGTCGCCTTACGGCTCAAAGCATCAGCCACCACATTGGCTTTCCCCGGATGATACTCAATAGACAAATCATAATCCTTAAGCAACTCCATCCATCTTCGTTGCCTAAGATTTAGATCCTTTTATGACATGAGATACTTCAAACTCTTGTGATCCGTGTATATGGTACACTTTTCACCATACAAATAATGTCTCCATATCTCCAAGGCAAACACTACCGTCGTAAGCTCCAAATCATGCGTCGGATAATTCTTTTCATGCACCCTTAACTGTCTAGAAGCATAAGCCACAACCTTCCCTTTTTGCATTAGAACACACCCGAGATCAACATATGATGCATCACTATAAACCACAAAATCCTTACCGGACTCGGGTTGCACCAACACCGGAGCACTAGTCAACACCTCTTTTAACTTCTCAAAACTCTTTTGTTTACTCTCTTTCCAGTCAAAAGGAACCTTCTTTTGCAAAAGCTTGGTCATAGGAGCAGCAATGCTCGAAAACCCCTCAACAAACCTACGATAATAACCCGCCAAACCTAGAAAACTCCGAACCTCCGACACCGACTTTGGTTGATTTCAACCCATAACAACCTCTATCTTTTTCGAATCAACACTAATACCCTTTTCCGACACCACATGACCAAGAAACACCACTTCCTTTAACCAAACTCACACTTACATAACTTAGCATACAACTGGTTCTCTTTCAATGCTTGCAACACTATCCGCAAATGCCGATCATGATCTTCCTCGGTACGTGAATACACAAGAATATCATCTATGAATACCACCACAAACTGATCCAAGTATTCATGGAACACTCGGTTCATCATATCCATAAAAGCAGCAGGGGAATTTGTCAACCCAAACGACATCACCAAAAACTCATAATGTCCATACCTTGTCCGAAAAGCTATTTTCAACACATCCTCCTCTTTCACCTTTAATTGATAATACCCCGATCTCAAATCAATCTTCGAGAACACACTTGCTCCTCGAAATTGATCAAACAGATCGTCAATCCTCGGCAAAGGATACTTATTCTTCATGATCAACTTATTCAATTGCCGATAATCAATGCACATCCTCATAGTGCCATCCTTCTTCTTCACAAACAACACCGGCGCACCCCAAGGTGATACGCTCGGTCGAATGAAACCTCAATCAAGCAACTCTTGCAACTGCATCTTCAACTCCTTTAACTCCTTAGGTGCCATGCGATAAGGAGCAATGGACACCGAATTAGTACCAGCATAAGTCTCGATACTAAACTCCACATCACGATCGGGAGGTAATCCTGGCAACTCCTCAGGAAATACTTCCGGAAAATCGCGCACTGTTCGAATGTCCTGTACTCGAACATCTCCTATACCCAGATTCATCACATAGGCTAGATAAGCCATACCACCATGTTGCAACATCTTTTCCGCTTGTAAGGCCGAAACCACATTAGAAAAAAATCCGGTATACTCACTCCTCACCACGACCTCGCCACCATCCAACAACCTCAAGGTAACCTTCTTCTTTTCAAAGTCCACCACCGCTCGGTGCTCCGTCAACCAATCAACACCCAAGATAAGATCAAAATCATGAAACGACAACTCCATCAAGTCGACCTCGAAGAGATGTCCTTGAACCTCCAATGGACACCTTTTATACAACAACCTTACTGTAACCATTTCACCCAAAGAACTGGTAACCACAACACCTACGTCTAAAACCTCAACCGGAAAATCCAACAAATATGTGTGCTCACTCAAAACATAAGAATGCGTAGATCCCGAATCTATCAAAGAGGACAACGGTACATTTTACAAGGAAAAGGTACCCGCAACCACATATGTGGCATTACGAGTCCCACGCTGAGCATAGACCTTCCGTCCACCCCTTGCCTCTGGAAAGGACCTCGACCACGTCCACGTCCTCTACCAGGCATCACAGCGGCCTCAGCACGATCACCCGACTCACCAGCAAACCTTGGGCAATCACGCCTCATATGATCCTTCGATCCACATCCCATACAAGCACCCGTGGCCCACCAACACTCTCATGGATGGCGCCTAGAACACAAAATACAGAGTGGGGCATCACCACCACCTCTACCATAATGCTGAGCACGACCACCGCATCCAAAATCACCTCAGCATCGGTCAGCTCTGTATCGGTTGTCCCGAAACCTCTTACCCTGCTTATTCTGAGCACCAGCCTCAGCGGGCCTCTGAACAACATCGGAAGACTTCCTAGCCTCCCTTAGAGACTCCTCGACATCCTTGTCCCTATTAACCAACACATCGAACTCGGTGTACTCAACAGCCAACAAGTATGTCTTAATCTCGGGATCCAACCCATATCGGAACCTATCACACCTCTTCCGGTCAGTAGGAACCAACTCGGGAGCATAGTGGCTATACCTAATGAACTGTATCTCATACTCAGCTACGGTCATAGCCCTCTGTACCAAGGACATAAACTCCTTCTTTCTTGCATCCTCATATTGTGGCCCCAAAAACTTCCGCACAAAAGCGGTCCGGAAATACTCCCAAGTCAGTTTAGCAGCATCTACACCAACTTTCGTGGTGATCCACCAACGATAAGCGTCTCCCTGAAGCAAAGAAACCACACAAGCCAACCTCCTGATGTCCTGACACTCCATCTGATCCAAAATCCTCTTTGTGCTAGCCAACCACTCCTCAGCCGAGCTCGGGTCAGATCCACGAAACTCCACACCACCCAAACTACGCAGACGCTCTAAAGGTAGACCCGGGGTAATCACAAAAGCAGGAGCCGGGATATGCACTCCAGCCACGGCAGCCTGAAACGCACCCACCATAGCCTGTATAAGCGGTGCAAACTCTCTAAACTGACCTCCCAGAGGAACCGGAGGCACACCCACGGGTGGAGGAGGAGGAAGCGGCTCTTCCCTAGCAGTCGCCTCAGCCTGACCCTCGGTGATCATATTAGCACTAGCACGCGTCTCGCGTCTCGGTGGCATATTCCAAAAACTTCATACATGCAATTTAAAACAAGATACTAAAACATAATAAACTTACGTTCGGGCAAGATCCAAGGGAAACCTGAGAAGCATTTCAGAATGTATTGGCATTGGCAATGTGTAACCGTTATCCCTTTTAACCATCATCACTCAAATACAACCATCATGCATATATATTCAACAAGTTAACAACATAAAAAGTTCAATCACACACTTTAGCAAACCTAACCACACACTTTAGCAAACCTTGCTCTGATACCACCAAATGTAACCCCCTTAGCTTGGCCT
Source organism: Abelmoschus esculentus (assembly GCA_035048815.1). Lineage (NCBI taxonomy): Eukaryota > Viridiplantae > Streptophyta > Magnoliopsida > Malvales > Malvaceae > Abelmoschus > Abelmoschus esculentus. Next base: position 5,046,912 of record JAUCBN010000065.1, read on the forward strand.
AGACGGAACCGGCACTAACGGGTTACACGGGGAATATCAAACCAAACCCGCGAAGGACTGATTTGATAAACAACCCTAAAAACCGATATGTTTTCTTTTTTTCTTAACTAGATGCATAATTAAGTTCCTATGCGTGTCGAGGTCATGCATAACGAAAATGGAAACATTCGATTCACATTTGATCATTCAACTCGCATATAAGGCATAAGGACCAAATCGCAAATAACTTTAATTCCTATAATAAACAGGAACTTCAACCTACCCGAGGTACAATCAAACATGCACAAAACACACACATTAAAAATTCAGATCAGTCGGATCAGTATAGTATCATCAATTTCATGTTTCAATGATTGGGCACCTAATTGTAAAGCTCACAACTTGTAGGGACTTTAACCAACATTAATTAACCTATACGAATTTAAGTTAACATCATGCATCTTGGTGATATTACAGCTCAAAATGTTAATCATAACATCTATATTAGATTGCGGGAGTTTATTCGGCCTAACACAAGCTTACAACACTTATAATTATTCCTTTTTGGTCATGGGTATCGATACCATCAAGCATGGTATCGATACCATGGCATGGCTGTGGCTAATTAAGCCTTCGAAAGCCAAGGGTATAGATACCTCCTTGGGTGGTATCGATACCTTGGTGTCCAGTGAGGTAATGGCATTGAACCATGGTTTGATATCGCCCCAAAATTGCCTTGGGGTATCGATACCACCAGAGGGTGTTTCGATAGCCCTTGTCCAGAAACACTAATTATGCAATTTCGTTAATTCAAACCCCATCTAAGCACATACATTTATTACCCCCAACTATATGCATACTCCCTAAGCACATTAAACACACTTAAACATACAATTACCCACATCGTTGACCCCGAAATAATCTATAGGCATGCTTCCTATGTTATGATTAAAAACAAGAAACACACATGCAAGATCATACTTCAAACAATCCAAAACAATATCACAATTCATCAAACCAAAACCAAGACAATATAAGGTCTTATAACAAGTCATTAACCCAAGTAAAACACACTCTCATATGGGTAGGTTTACATATTGTCGTGCACTTATTTATTTGCCAAATCATACCAAAAATGTGAGGTCTTTTCCCCTTGGTCCTCTTACTCTGAAAGTAGCCTCAAATGTCCTTATTTTTCTGCAAGGATGAAAAGAGAGCTTAAGCAAGACATTCTTAGTGAGGAAGCTCTAACAAAATCATCAATGCATAAATTAAAAATCATAATAAAAGCCATGCTTGCATCCTTCATGCTCAATTAAAATATGTGAAACCAAAACATGCTCATCAACTTAAACAAATCATTTCTTATGCCATGCATAGGGATACCAAATTGTTTCATGTTTGCAAATTGGCTTTCTAGTGATCACTTATTGTGAACCTTAAGCTCACCGAATACACGGATCCCTTTTTTCATATTTGGAGACGCTTGGTCTCAACATGCATCGTTCGGAAACATAGTCACCCTTGTATACATGTTACCCCCACTACGCACGGTCGGACAAAAAGTCACCCTTGTTTACGCATGGGTCAACTATATGCACGGTCGGACATAAAGTCACCCTTGTTTACAAGTAGGCAAGCTCTACACACACTGTCGGACACAAAGTCACCCTTGTTTACATGTAGGCATCATCATTATTCTCATTATTTTTATAGTGCACTCAATCATAATGACATGTCATTTGTATTCGAATCTAAATTTAGTGTCACTAAGCCAATATCAATTCGAATCATGCATGTTAACTTGCTGCTCATAATGCACTCATTAAATGTTCATCATGTGAACTAAAATCATGCTCAACGGCTTTATCAACATAGGCAAATAACCTCATCATATTCCAAATTCTTTTTCATGCTTACATAAGCCATGAATGCCTTTATAAACCATGCACTTTCAGCAATTAAAATATGCATGCATCATTTCAAATCAAAGATATGCTATTTCAAAATCATATTGAAACATGGTTCACATATATGCCATTACCGAAATAGCCGAAACTTGAGATAATGCATCAACATCATTTAAACCACTTACTCTTGAACTATGGAAAGTTTTCACACTATTCCATAGTCCCCAAAATAGAACCGAACCAATGCGATTCACTCTTAACCCGAAATCACTCACCGACAAGCGAAACGAGCCCTCGCCGATGCTCCGACGGCAACACCAACGCTCCAGCCACTTATGCACCTTCTTGCACTACCTCTACAACATTAAAAACAGAGCATATTCACATCACAACATGCTCAAAACAACAGCCACATCAAACCTCCACAAAAAACTATCGAAACCTAGTCGAAAAGAACGAAACTAAGCCGAAACGCATCCGAAACATCATCAGCCCAAAACCTAATGAATCTAACATCTAATCCACTTCAAACATGAACCAAAAGCACTTCCAAACCATCCTTATACCTCCAGCAACAAAAGAACACCTAAAACAGCCCCTTAAACAACCGAAAACCACCTTAAAACACCACCGATTGCATTATTCCGGGATTAATTTGATATTAAATCATTACAAGACTCAATCAATCATTTAATTGACCTAATATCATAATTAAATCATCCTAAATCCAGCATCAATTGAGATCTCAAAAGATTTCACAAAAACCTTCACAAAACTCCTAAATCTTGAATTAAAAACACAAAATTAAATATCAATTGTTAACTAGCAAGCCAATACTTGGGAACTTCAATAAAGAACCTTAGAAAAAAGATTAGAAATCATAATTTTACCTTAGAGATTAGATCCACCAAAAAGATGAGAAATCCTCCCTTGATTTCCTTGAAAATGGATGTTGATTTTACAAAATTAATGAGTAGGTTTTGTAGAGAATGAAAGGATGAGTAAAATGAATTAAATCTTGTTGAAAATGAAGAAGAAATCAGCAAGTAATTGAAGAAATTTGGAGAAGAAGCTGGAGAAAAAAAGGAGAGAAAATTTTGAGAGAAAAGATGAGAAAATGGGAGGTTACAAAAGAAAATAAAATTATCATCTAAAATAAAACCATTTAAAAACAATTTTGGTGCATAAATCATTAATTAAAAATAAATTGGGTTTATGACCCTCTAATGATTCTAAGTATGGCTTACTTTCCAATTTAGTCACCAAAAATCTTAATTTCCAAAAATCACCAATTAAATCCCTAAACTTTTCCAAAAATTACAATTTAGTCACTAGTACAAAATTAAGCCTAATTGAAAATCAAATTAAGGCTCAATAATATTCCTTTAACTTTAAAACACCATTTTAATATTTTTAGAATCATTTCACAAAATTATTACTTATCCGATTAAAATATTATTATTTTAATTTTTTTCCCGAAATAACGAACCCTAGGGATCCGATTCGACCCGAATCAAATTTCCCCAACTAACACTCAAACTACTAACCCCAAAACCGAGATGTTACAAGTATTGCCTTAGTTTATTCTTTTGAGGCTATAGAAATCTTTCTCCTTACCATGGTTAGGTCCTATTTAGAAGGCTTAACTTTAGGATACTTAAGGAAGAAAACTTAGAAGCTTGCTATAAGGTTGATTCTAAGATCAGTTTTGGGACTTGTGTGATTTTAGGAATTCTATTAATGAACTTAGGTGATAAAGACTTGGATTTATGGAATGATAACTAGAGGTGCCCAAAATTGGCTCTAGTATTTGCTTAAAAAATTAAAAAAATAAAAAAAAAATATTTCTTATAGACAGTAATAAAACACAACCCTTGAGGTGCCTGAAACTGGCTCAAGTGTTGATACTATAGGAAGAAATCATAAATTCCAAAGTCTACTTGTCTTGTACTTAGAGTTTGTCTAAGAAAGCCTTCAATCAAACTGGTCCACAAAAACGCACACACTTGTCGCGTGTCAAAAGTGCGCGTTTAGTGCAAGTGGACACATCGAAAGTAATAAGTGATAAGTATTTATCGGATTATCGTCTCCACAGGGATTGGTATACTCAATATGTCTTCTTCGTCTTCTTGTTCTATAGGAAGAAATAAAATAAAACACAAGTGATTTGGATTTGGATTAACTAAAATAAAACAAGTAAAATTAAAGAGAATGAAATATTAGGGAGAGATAGGTCAGGATCCAGTTGCGTTGTATTGTGGATTTGATTGACTTCTCTTTGCTCAATGCAATCGTATTTCACTACCTCGGCAGCACTGCAGATTACTGCCTTGGCAGTGACGATATTGTCCGCCGCGACAATCCCTTGCTCGTGGGTGGACTTTACCAAAGTTCGGCAAAGTTTCCTTGAATGACTTCGCTTATCCCTAAGTCGAAGTACTATTGATGACTACTCCTTGATGATACCTCCCGGCGTGAACCAATTATACTCACCAACCAATCTCACACTTCTTTTAGCAGTTGAAACCCTTAACCTATCCCTATGCCGAGTTAGTATTTCGCGATTGAAACACCGTACTTACCCTTTTCGTGAATCTAACTCTCCCGAGTCTAGATAAATGGATTACTCACAAACTTCTCTCCCGAGCTTGAATGTAAGAACAAGAAATAACAAAGGATAAGCAAACCTTGATAATTTTATTGCATTGAAACAAAGACAAAGTACAATCTCCTCTCACATATACTAAACAACCTTCACCTAAACCCTAAGAAAGCTTAGAACATAGTTGAGAGAAAGAAAACAAGTTTATGAATCGTCTCTCTCTCTAGGTACTCCTCTCCAATACATTGGACGGCTAGGTCTTTATACAGGCTAGACCTAGGGCAAACCTTTCCTAAGTAGAATACAACTTGGAGTAGGGAACAAGTCATGTACATAATTAAAATATTTCCAAGTTTAATTCAGCTAAGGGGGCTTTCCCGCGTGGCCTTGTCTTGGGCTTTTCCTCATGCTAGCCAGCTCCGATCCATGGGCTTTATGTCCATACACGTCCCTTGCATTTTTCTATTCCAATCGCCTACATTCTTGCTTTCTGGCTCTCAGTTGTTGCCTCGGCATCAGGTCCTGCCTCGGTCATGTTGTTGCCGCAACACTGGCTCTCCTACATAGATATAAAAATGCAGTAAAACTTACCTTTTTTATAAATATTATTTCTATGAGCTTAACTCCTAAATATATCACATTAAGTACATGCATTGGTCCGAGTGGGTGTAAATTTGGTGATTACTGCCCATAAAAGGTGTAAAAAGTGATAGTGAGTTGAGCACTTATCACACTCCCAAACTCGAACTATTGCTTGACCTCAAGCAATGCAAACCATCAATTTGTCGAACTCTACTCTCTCTTGGTCTTATGTTTCCATCTATTCTCCCCACCATAACTATGCCTATTCTTTTAGACTTAACCTTTCGGCTACCCAAGGGTTTACCTAGAAACAAACTATAAGAATTGTGAGTGTGTGCGTTTTTGTGGACAAGTTTGATTAAAGGCTTTCTTAGACAAACTCTAAGCTCAAGACAAGTAGAATTTGGTTAAGTGTTCTCTTCTTTTCTAGACAACCAATTCTTGAGCCAATTTCGGGCACCTCAAGGATTGTGTTTTTCCCTTCACTAATTCCTTGTTTCTTTTTGATATCCCTTAAAGCATACTAGAGCCAATTTCGGGCACCTTTAGCATGAAGAAGAGTCTTTCCTAGAGCCGGTGATAGGTACCTCTAGTTACTTTCCCAAAAATCTAAGTCTTTATCACCTAAGTTCATTAAAAGAACTCCTATAATCCAACAAGTCCCAAAAGTGTTTAAAGTTTTTCCTATAGTAAGCTTCTAAGTTTTCATCCTTAAGTATCCTAAGGTTAAACCTTCTTAACAGGACCTAATCATGGTAGGGAGAAAGATTTCTATAGCCTTAAAGAATAAACTAAGGCAATACTTGTAACATCCCGGTTTTGGGGTTAGTAGCTTGAGTGTTAGTTGGGGAAATTTGATTCGGGTCGAATCGGATCCCTAGGGTTCGTTATTCCGGGAAAAAAATTAAAATAATAATATTTTAATCGGATAAGTAATAATTTTGTGAAATGATTCTAAAAATATTAAAATGGTGTTTTAAAGTTAAAGGAATATTATTGAGCCTTAATTTGATTTTCAATTAGGCTTAATTTTGTACTAGTGTTTGGTAATTTGATGATTTGCATTGCTTGAGGACAAGCAATAGTTCGAGTTTGGGGGTGTGATAAGTGCTTAATTCACTATCACTTTTTACACCTTCCATGGACAATAATCACTTAATCTACACCTACATGGACTAAAGCAAGTACTTAATGTGAGATATTTAGATATTTTGCTTTTGCGACTTATAAAGATGATATTATAGAAAATGCAAGCTTTACGACACCTTTGTGTATTTGCAGAAAGAACAGATGCCGCGGCAGAGAATTATGCTGAGGCAGGGACCTAGGGACGCGGCAGTAGCTGGTGAACAAGTATTGATACGGTAGGCGATCTGAAGAGAAAAATGAGGTGGACGTTTCTGGACAAGCAACACAAGGATCGAATCTGGGAAGTGCATGGAAGGTCAAAGTCAAAGGCCACGCGGGAAAAGAATCTTTGTGTTAATAAACTTGGAAATAAAGCAAATATTTTATTTATGTACTTGACTTGTGTTTTACTCCAAGTTGTATTCTTACTTAGGAAAGGTTTGCCCTAGGCCAAGCCTATATAAACCATAGTCGCCCAAGGAAGAGATACACAACGCACGAGAGAAAAGAGTTCTTAATAGATTTTTAGAGCTTTCTTTCCATTATGTTCTAAATTTTCTTAGGGTTTAGGTGAAGGTTGTTGAGTATTTGTGAGAGAAGATTAAACTTTGTTTTCTTGTTTTATGCAATAAAATATTAAGGTTTGCTTATTCTTTGCCATTCATTGATCTTGCATTCAAGCTCGGGAGAGAAGTTTGTGAGAGATTTATTTATACAATATCGGGAGAGTTGGATTCACGAAAGGAATAAGTATGGTATTTTTCTAGCTGGAAAATACTAACTCGGCTTAGGGATAGGTTAGAGTTTCAGCGGCTAAAAGAAGTGTGAGATTGGTTGATGGTTATAATTGATTCACGCCGGGAGGTATCATCAAGGACTAGTCATCAACAGTACTTCGACTTAGGGATAAGCGGAGTCATCCAAGGAAACTTTGCCGAACCTTGAAGAAGTCCACCCAAGAGCAACGAATTGCCGCGGCGGACACTGGTCTTCACTGTCGAGGTAAGAAACTGCAGTTCTGCCGAAGCAATGTTGCATTATTGCACAGAACAGAAACAAGTCAATTGAACTCACAATACGATTCAACTGTATCCTGCCCATTCTCTAAATCTGATCTTATTTCCATTTACCATTCTCTTTTTATTATTCAGTTATTTTAGTTTTCAAAACAACCAAATTAATCTGTGTCTTTTATTTCTTTTATAGAGCGAGAAGAGAAAAGAAAGCATATTAAGTATACCAGTCCATGTGGAGACGATACTTGATACTTATTATTTTATTACTTGCGACGTGTACACTTGCACTATTTGCGCACTCTTTTTACACGCAACATAGCTCTTTCTCTTCGGTAGTGTAATTAAGCTGTGCATCATTTAAAGTTCGGCTAGCATAGTAAATAACATGAAAGATATTACTTGGATGTTGCCCTAAGGCTGCTTCTACGGCATAATCGCTAACATCGCACATCAACTTTAATGGCAATTTTCAACCAGGAAAAAAAAACAGGTACGGTGATGGGGCTTCGCTTCAGGTCTATGAATGCGCCATGACATTTTTGATCAAACACAAAAGGTTGATTCTGTTGCAGCAACATGCACAAGGGCTTGGAGATCTTAGAGAAACCCTTGATGAATGTCATATAGAATCTTATGTGTCCGAGGAAACTTCTTATGCCCTTGACATTTGTTGGCATTGGTAGCTTCTCAATCACCTTGATTTTAGCTTTATATAACTAAATGCCTTTGTGTGAAATTTTATAGCCCAACACTATACCTTCAGTCACCATAAAATGGAATTTCTCCCAGTTCAGCACAAGGTTAACTTCTTTACATTGCTTTAGGAACTTCGCGAGATTGCCAAGACAAATTTCAAAACTGTCTCCAGATATGGAGAAATCATCCATAAATATTTCAAGATAATCCTCAACCATATCAGAGAAGATAGCTTGCATGCAGCGCTAGAAAGTTGTTGGAGCATTACACAAACCAAAGGGCATCCTCCGGAAAGCATAAGTGCCATAAGAAAATGTGAAAATAGTCTTTTATTGGTCCTCCGGTTCTATGGCAATCTGGTTATAACCCAAATATTCGTCCAAGAAACAATAGTAATCTTTACCCACCGAACGATCCAACATTTGATCGATGAAGGGTAGAGGAAAATGGTCCTTCTTTGTACTTTGTTAAGCTTGCGATAGTCCATACAAATCCTCCATCCTATCACGACACGCGTAGGCAATAGCTCATTGTCTTCATTTCTCACCACGGTTGTGCCTCCCTTCTTGGGAACACATTGCACCAAGCTCACCCATGAACTATCAGATATTGGGTAAATAACTCTATCATCAAGCCAATTTATAATTTCCTTCATCACGACTTTCTTCATAATAGGGTTGAGTCTACGTTGTGGCTCTATGGAATTGCTATGACATTCTTCCAAAAGTATCTTTTGCATACAGATAGTCGGACTAATCCCCTTCAAATCTTTCATGGTCCATCCTATTGCTCGTTTATGCTATGACAAAACAACAATTATACTTTTTTCTTAATCAACATTAAGACTTGAGGAAATAATGATAGGTAATGTTTCATCTTCACCCAGATAAACATACTTAAGATGTTGTGGCAAAGTCTTTACCTCCAACTTGGGTACGTTTAATAAAGAAGGCTTAGGAGAAATAAATTCCTCAAAATCAAGCGATTCAAAGCTCGAGTTCTGTCTAGATAAACATACTCGAGTGCTGTCTACCTCCAAATACACGAATTTGTCCACCCGTACTATCACATCTTCGATCTTCCCCTCTGTTCTCACATGGGAACGATCGGCTAGTTGCAATATGACGTAGGTGGGTCTCGCATCTCCCATGCCAAGCTTCACAAAGATTGATTTGGGTATCGGATTCACACTTGATCAAAGATCACAGAGTGCTTTCCCTACAAAAGTTTCTCCAATAGCACATGGAATGATAAAGCTGTCTAGATCCTTTTTCTTCATTGACAATCTGCTCAAAGCAGAGCAATAATCTTTTTCTATGGCAATTGTCTTAAGCTTATCCACTTTCCTCTTATTCGTAACTATTTCCTTGAGAAATTTGGCATAAGTGGCCATTTTCTCAATTGCCTTCAAGAGTGGGACATTGATATACAACTGATCCAATTTGTCAACAAACTTCTTGAATTGAATCTCATCATTGTTCTTCTTCAACCTTTGGAGAAAGGGTGGTTGGGGTCTAACTTCTTCTACTGCTGCTGTAGGAATTGCTTTTTCCGTGACATTTCTACTATCTCCATCAACAGGTTCACTTGTCAAACCTTCCTCCTTGTCCTTTTCCTCGAGAATTTGCTCAATCATTATTGTCTCTTCATGCACAAGTTTAGGTGTCGCGTGTCAAAAGTGCGCGTTTAGTGCAAGTGGACACATCGCAAGTAATAAGTGATAAGTATTTTATCGAGTTATCGTCTCCTCAGGGACCGGTATACTTAATAAGCTTTGTTCACTTTCTTGTTCTGTAGAAAAAGTAAAAACACAAGTGAGTTGATTTGATTTATCTAAACTAAAATAACTAAATAAAAATAAAGGATTGAAATAGTCGAGAGAGATGGGCTAGGATCCAGTTGCGTCATATTGTGGAATTGATTGACTTGTCTCTGTCCAATGCAATCGTATATCACTGTCTCGGCAGCACTGCAGTTTACTGCCTGGGTAGCGACAATACTGTCTGCCGCGATAATCCCTTGCTCGTGGGTAGACTTTACCAAAGTTCGGCAAAGTGTCCTTGGATGACTCCGCTTATCCCTAAGTCAGAGTGCTGTTGATGACTAGTCCTTGATGATACCTCCCGGCGTGAACCAATTATACTCACCAACAAATCTCACACTTCTTTTAGCCACTGAAACTCTTAACCTATCCCTAGGCCGAGTTAGTATTTCAGGATTGAAACACCGTACTTACCCCTTTCGTGAATCTAACTCTCCCGAGCTTAGATAAATGGATGATTCACAATATTCTCTCCCGAGCTCAATTGTGAAAACAAAGAATAACAAAGGATAAGCAAACCTTGATAACTTTATTGCATTGAATCAAAGACAAGGTACAATCTCCTCTCACAAATACTCGACAACCTTCACCTAATCCCTAAGAAGGTTTAGAACATAGTGGAGAGGAAAGAAACAAGAATAGTAATCGGCTCTCTCCCTAGGTATTTCGTATATTGTACGTTGGGTGGCTAGGTCCTTATATAGGCTAGACCTAGGGCAAACCTTTCTTAAGTAGAATACAACTTGGAGTACAGAACAAGTTAAGTACATAATTAAATATATTTCCAAGTTTATATTCAGCTAAGGGGCTTTCCTGCGTGGTCTTCCTTTGGCCTTTTCCTTGTGCTAGCCAGCTCTAATTCATGGGCTTCAAGTCCAGACACGTTCCTTGGATTTTTATCTTTTCTTCGCCTACAGTATTGCTTCATGTCTTTCTGCTGCTGCCTCGGCATCAGGTCCTGCCTCGGCCTTGTCACTGTCGCGGCACTGGTTTTCCTGCACAGATATGAAAACGCAGTAAAACGTGCCTTTTTCTGTAAATATTATCTTTATGAGTATAACTTCTAAATATATTACATTAAGCACATGCATTGGTACGAGTGGGTGTATATTTGGTGATTAATGCCCAAAAAAGGAGTAAAAAGTGATAGTGTGTTGAGCACTTATCACACCCCCAAACTCAAACTATTGCTTGTCCTCAAGCAATGCAAACCATCAATTTGCCGAACTCTACTCTCTCTTGGTCTTACATGTCCATCTATTCTCCCCACCATAACTAGGCCTATTCTTAAGTCTTAACCATTCGGCTACCCAAGGGTTTACCTAGAAACAAACTATAGGAATTGTGAGTGTGTGCGTTTTTGTGAACAAGTTGATTAAAGGCTTTCTTAGATAAACTCTAAGTTCAAGACAAATCGACATTGGTTAAGTGTTCTCTTCTTTTTTAAACCCTAAATCTTGAGCCGGTTTCGGGCACCTCGAAGACTTGTGTTTTTCTTTTCAGTAAGTTCCTTCTTTCTTTTTAACATTCCTTAAAACATACTAGAGCCAATTTCGGGCACCTCTAGCATGAAGAAGAGACTTTCTAGAGCTGGTGGTAGGAACCTCTAGTTACTTTCCAAAAATCTAAGTCTTTATCACCTAAGTTCATTAAAAGAATTCCTATAATCCAACAAGTCCCAAAAGTGTTTAAAGTTTAAAGTTTAAAGTTCTTCCTATAGTAAGCTTCTAAGTTTTCTTCCTTAAGCATCCTAAGGTTAAGCCCTCTTAACAGAACCTAAACATGGTAAGGAGAAAGATTTCTATAGCCTTAAAGAGTAAACTAAGGCAATACTGATGATAAGCAGTGCAAAAGTGTAGGCAGTTAATTCAAGTAAGGCGGGGAGCATAAAAATTAAAAAAAAAATCACTGGAATACTCCCTTTTTGGCAAGGCCGCGGTAGTAGATTGTTGCCTTGGCAGTGAATCTGCACCCCCAAACTCAAACCAAGCACTGTCCTCAATGCTTTATATTTGAAGAAATAAACGGCAAAACAGAATATGAATCATAAGCAGCAAGTAAAAACAACAAAAGCAATTAATATTGAATTAAGGACAAAGAAATTTAAAGCGACTACGAAGAGCTGCTTGTAACAATTTTCCTCCGTGGCCTTGATGCCAAATGCTTTGTCCTTGGTGAAGGTGATGGTTGCGTCTTTGCTTCCCGGGGCGGTTAGACTCGAATGGGTGGTGTCCTTTGCATCGGGGCTTCTACCTCCTCTCCTTCTTCGACATCCGCCATCTCTTCGGTTAGCATCACGTCCGTTCCTTCTCCCATCGCAGTTGCTCCTCCGGTGTGGTGTGTGCTTGGGCCGGCGGCAGTGGAGCTTTGGTGCACATAGGCATCTATCTCGGCGGATAGACTGCTCGTGATAATTGGCGATCTAGGTGGTGTGCTGAAAATGACCCTTCGCTTGGATGGCCTTCTGCTGACAGACGAGGCCGCGGCAGAATCTGCCTCCCTAGATGGGCCGACAGCCTGGTATTGGGGCTGAGGGTCCGCATGGAAGAACGACCTTGGTCCTCTTGGGGCTTGTGTGGTCTCGGTGTAAGGTGCGGCAGTGACGAACATGTTGCTTGGGAACTCCGGGAATTGTACTCCTTGGCCCGGGAAGGCGTGCAGCATCATCTGGGCTAGAGAGCCATTGAAGTCCCTTTGGTACTCCATGTACCGTTGTTGTCCGAGATCCATTGCTGTCATTCGTTGCAAGATCTCTTGGTACGTGTCTGCGGCTGCAGAGGTGTGGGCAGTACCAGGCATGTCTGCCGTGTACTCTGCTTGAGTGATCTGCATGACTTTGTGACAGAAATCCCTGGTCTATCCTCGTCTTGGGGGAGTGTATTCATCTGTTTCTTCAATGGGTACACCTGCAGAAACACATAAACCCGTAATCAAGCAAGGGAAATACAATGGTCTCCTATCTTTCTTACCGCACTCGTGAATTTCCCGTAGAATAATTTCTCCAACGTTGATGGTCCTCTTGTTGATGATGGATTGGATAAGCACCAATCTCTTGCGATCCACCGTGCTATTGTGTGATGTTGGGATGAGGCGTCGTTTGACGAAGGTGTTCCACATCTTGGCCTTCGGCTTTAGGCTTTGTCTTGTTACGGATCCTCGATGGGTACCGGTTTCCCATGGAGTGTTCCCGTAACAAAGATCGTCTTTGATGAGTTCATAGTCCTCAGCAGTGATATCTTCCAAGAATTCGGCATGGATATCACTGTCTGGGGTGAGGCCGTAGAAGTTGTTAATTGTTTCGGCATCGAGCTGGACTGGTCTACCGCGGCAGTGAACGAATAGGGAGTCTTTGCTGGGCCCATGAGTGTAGAACTCCCGCACGATCGTGGCGTTTTCCTGGGCAGGTTGCAGACAGAAAATTTCCCAATTCTGGTACTTAATTCTGTCATATAGGTAGTGCTCAATGCCGTAGTTCTCTTCGTCCGCATGCTGGAACCCTTGTTCTTCCCAAAGTTGCCTAGCGATGAAAGATCGGTTGAATCGATCTTCAACGTTGGCTGGGGCGAATCTTTTGTATGTTGCCATCAAGATTGAGAGATATGAGTTCTTAGAGGTTTTCTTGAAGAGAATCTAGAAATTTTATGAGAATTAGTAAGCAAAGAGTAATGTGAGAGAGAGATTGTTATGAATACTAAAGAAAACAAGAAAGTAAGAGTGAATAGTTCAAGAGGAAGGAGTTTCTTATATAGGCCTTGGCCTTGTGACCGTTGAAGCCACTAGCCGTTTGGAACCGTTTCCTTTTTCTGTCGCGGCAGAAATCTCGGCAAAGTAGCCGTTACACTATTCTGCCCGTTAGGACTGCTGCGGCCCTGACACTGTTTTATTTCCTCGGCAGAGTTCCTGCTGTGAACTACTTTTCCCTTATTCTTGTTTATTAACCTAAAAAATAAAACACACGAAAGAGAAAATACTTAAAGCAAAAAAATAATTAGAAAAAAATAAAAATAAACTACTAACCCTAATATAATAATAAAAAAAAGAAAAAAAAGGGGAGAGGTTATGTTACTGGTGGAGAGCATGCAAATGCATCTCCCAAAATTATTCTCTCCCTTAGGCCCAAATTATGTATCGGTTGTGGGCCACTCATTTTTGCTGTCCGTACATCCACCTTGGGCTTAATCTGCTTGCCGAATATTCTGCCGAGCAGACTGCCCAGGCAGGGTATCTTATTATCTACTGTGTGGATGGCCTTGCACTCCTCTGGATCATCATATTTTTTTAAGTTGTGGAATGCGTTGAGTTTGACTTGTTGGTCATTGACCCGCATTGTCAACTCTCCTTTTTCCACGTCAATTAATGTGCGTCCGGTTGCAAGGAAAGGTCTCCCAAGGATGATCGGTGCATTGTCATCTGCTTCACAATCAAGGACAAGGAAGTCGGCAGGAAAAATAAACTTGTCAACTCTTACTAGTATGTCCTCGATTTTGCCTTCAGGTTGCACATAGGATCTATCCGCTAGTTGGAGCATCACTGTTGTAGGCTTCGGCCTTCCAATTCCAAGCTTTTGAAAAACTGATTTTGGCATGAGGTTTATGCTTGCTCCAAGATCGCATAGGGCCTTACCTTCATAACTCTTTCCTATCGCACAAGGTATAGTAAAGCAACCAGGATCTTTTAACTTAGGTGGCATGCGGTTATGTAGCATTGCCATGCATCCCTCGGTAGCAGCCACTGTCTCAAACTCACCTATTCGTTTTCTCTTTGACACCATGTCCTTTAGGAACTTGGCATAGTTTGGCATTTTTTCAATAGCTTCAACGAAAGATATGTTGATGTGGACTTGCTTCAAGATTTCGAGGAACTTCTTGAATTGTTGGTCCTATTTTTGCTTTTTCAACCTTTGCGGGAAAGGTGGTGGTGGTCTCATCTCCTCCAGGGTTTCTTTAGTTTGAAATTTGATACCTGGCACCACTGGAATTGTTGCTGCCTCGGCAGGCTGCTTAGGAGCTGTAGTGCTCTCTGCCGGGGCAGTGTTGTCAGTTTCAGTTTGCTCGGCCTCTTCTTTTGCTTGATCCGCTGATTGAATTTGGCTTTCTGGGATCTTTTCCTTCAGCTTTAGACCACTCTTAGTAGTGATTGCCTTGCATTGTTCATGGCTCATTACCTCCGCAACTTCACTATTGCTAGGTAGGCCTCCTTGTGGTCTAGTGTGTATGAATTGAGCAAACTGCCCAACCTGAGTTTCCAGCATTTTTATGGCTGCTTCTTGATTCTTCAGCCTCATCTCAGTTCTATTCATGAAGGCATCTGTCCTCTTGATGAAATTACTATTTTCTGCCATGTATGACTCAGTTTTCATCATGAAGGCTTTTAGCGTGTTCTCCAATGAACTTACCGATTGTTGCTGCATCTGCTGCTGTGGCAGCGGCAGCTGGGCTTGCCGCTGCGGCATCGGTTGCTGAAATCCCGAAGGTTGGGTGATTGGATTTAAGGCATTGTTTGGGTTACTCCATTATAGGTTTGGATGCCTCTTCCATGAGGGGTTGTATGTGTTGGACATCACATTGTTGCGGTTGTAGTTCCCAACATACATACCAGTTTCTTGATTCATGCAGTCAGAGGAACTGTGGTTACCTCCACATAAGTCACAGTATGAATCAATTACCTTGACCTCACGGGTATTGTGTTATAACTGTAGGTTTTGCACCATCTTGGTAAGAGAGGCCAATTGTGCTGCCACTAAACTTGATGAATCTAATTCATTTACCGTGGCTTGGCATCTTACTCCTCCTCGCCTAGATGTAGGAAACTGAAAGTCATTCTTTGCGAGTTTATTTAGTATTTCAATAGCTTCCTTAGGTGCTTTATCCAAGAGTGTTCCGTTTGCCGAGGCATCTAACATCATCCTTGTCGGGGCATTCGTGGCATTCTAAAACATTGTCACTTGTGTCCATAGGGGAAATCCATGCAAAGGACACTTGTGCAATAGCTCCCTGTAGCGTTCCCATGCCTCGTGCATTGGTTCGTCCTCTGCTTGTCGAAAAGAAGTAATTTCATTACGGATTCTATCATATAAATTAGTAGAATTAAAACGAGTAATGAAATCACGGCAAAGTTCACTCCAAGATCCAATAGATCCTGTTGGAATGCTATTTACCCACGCTTTCGCCCTATCCCTCAGTGAATAGGGGAATAGCTTTAATCGCAAGACATCTTCATGGACTCCTAGGATTTTGAAAGAGTTGCAGATTTCCATGAAGGACTTGAGGTGCTGCCTTGCATCTTCAGTTGCAGACCCACCAAATTGTCCAATTGTATTTAACATATTGAACATAACGGGTTTTAGTTCAAAATGGGCTGCTTCAATTTCCGATGTGACGACTCCTGGGTTTAATCCATTTAAGTCCTCTTCCAGGAAGTCCCTGACAGTGAGCTGCCGCAGCCCAGGTGGCGGCGGAAGTCCTCTGTTGTCGGCAGGTAAGTTTTGTACTACCGGGTGTTCACCCATGGCTCCTTGGATTTGTCTTCTCAACCTTTGCCCTGTTCTTTCGATCTCTGGGTCTAACTCGTACAAGGGGTTGGTTGGATTGGCCCTGGTCATACACCAAGAAAAATAAAAGTAAAATAAAAATAAACAAGAAAATAAAGAAAACAAAATTTAGTCGTCAGTCCCCGACAACGGTGCCAAAAACTTGTCGCGTGTTAAAAGTGTGCGTTTAGTGCAAGTGGACACATCGCAAGTAATAAGTGATAAGTATTTTATCGAGTTATCGTCTCCTTAGGGACCGGTATACTTAATATGCTTTCTTCACTTTCTTGTTCTGTAGAAAAAGAAAAAACACAAGTGAGTTGATTTGATTTATCTAAACTAAAAATAACTAAATAAAAATAAAGGATTTAAATAGTAGAGAGAGATGGGCTAGGATCCAGTTGCGTCGTATTGTGGAATTGATTGATTTGTCTCTGTCCAATGCAATCGTATATCACTACCTTGGCAGCACTGCAGTTTACTGCCTGGGCAGCGACAATACTGTCTGCCGCGACAATCCCTTGCTCGTGGGTAGACTTTACCAAAGTTCGGCAAAGTGTCCTTGGATGACTCCTTTTATCCCTAAGTCAGAGTGCTGTTGATGACTAGTCCTTGATGATACCTCCCGGCGTGAACCAATTGTACTCACCAACCAATCTCACACTTCTTTTAGCCGCTGAAACTCTTAACCTATCCCTAGGCCGAGTTAGTATTTCGCGATTGAAACACCGTACTTACCCCTTTCGTGAATCTAACTCTCCCGAGCTTAGATAAATGGATGATTCACAATATCCTCTCCCGAGCTCAATTGTGAAAACAAAGAATAACAAAGGATAAGCAAACCTTGATAACTTTATTGCATTGAATCAAAGACAAGGTACAATCTCCTCTCACAAATACTCGACAACCTTCACCTAATCCCTAAGAAGGTTTAGAACATAGTGGAGAGGAAAGAAACAAGAATAGTAATCGGCTCTCTCCCTAAGTATTTCGTATATTTTACATTGGGTGGCTAGGTCCTTATATAGGCTAGACCTAGGGCAAACCTTTCCTAAGTAGAATACAACTTGGAGTAGGGAACAAGTCAAGTACATAATTAAATATATTTCCAAGTTTATATTCGGCTAAGGGGCTTTCCCGAGTGGTCTTCCTTTGGGCTTTTCCTTGTGCTAGCTAGCTCCAATTCATGGGCTTCAAGTCCAGACACGTTCCTTGGATTTTTATCTTTTCATCGCCTACAGTCTTGCTTCCTGTCTTTCTGCTGCTGCCTCGGCATCAGGTCCTGCCTCGGCCTTGTCACTGCCGCGGCACTGGTTTTGTAACATCCCGGTTTTGGGGTTAGTAGTTCGAGTGTTAGTTGGGTAAATTCAATTCGGGTCGAATCGGATTCCTAGGGTTCGTTATTCTGGGAAAAATTAAAATAATAATATTTTAATCGGATAAGTAATAATTTTGTGAAATGGTTCTAAAAATATTAAAATGGTGTTTGAAGTTAAAGGAATATTATTTGAACTTTAATTTGATTTTTAATTGGGCTTAATATTGTGCTAGTGACTAAATTGTAATTTTTGGGAAAGTTTTGGGGATTTAATTAGTAATTTTCGAAAATGTGGATTTTAGTGACTAAATTGGAAAGTAAGCCATACTTAGAATCCTTAGAGGGCCATAAATCCAATTTATTTTAATTAATGATTTATCCACCAAAATTGTTTTTAAATTGTTTTATTTAGATGATAATTCCATTTTCTTTTGTAACTTCCCATTTTCCCATCTTTTCTCTCAAGATTTTCTCTCATTTTCTCCCCATCTTCTTCTCCAAATTTCTTCAATTTCTTGCTGATTTCTTCATCATTTTTCAACAAGATTTACTTCATTTTATTCATCCTTTCATTCTCTACAAAACCTACTCATCAATTTTGCAAAATCAACATCTATTTTCAAGAAATCAAGGGAGGATTTCTCATCTTTTGGTGGAGCAAATCTTTAAGGTAACTTTGTTGATTTCTAATCTTTTTCTAAGGTTCTTTATTGAAATTCCCAAGTATTGGCTTGCTAATCAACGATGGAAACTTAATTTTGTGTTTTTAATTCTAGATCTATGGATTTTATGGAGGTTTTTGTGAAATCTTTTTAGATCTCAATTAATGCTGTAATTAGGTTGATTTAATTATGATATTATGTCAATTAAATGATTAATTAAGTGTTGAGTTGATGGCACATTAATTTAATCCCGAAATAATATAATCGGTAGTGTTTTAATGTGGTTTTCGGTTGTTTTAGGGGCTGTTTTAGGTGTTCTAATGTTGTTGGAGGTATAAGGATGGTTTGTAAGTGTTTTTGGTTCATAATTGAGGTGTATTAGATGTTAGATTCATTAGGTTTTGGGCTGATGATGTTTCGGATGCGTTTCGGCTAGGTTTTGGTCTTTTCGGCTAGGTTTTTGGTAGTTTTGTGGTGATCGGTTGTGGTTGCTGTTTTGAGCATGTTATAATGTGAATATGCTCTGTTTTTAATGATGTAGAGGTAGTTCAAGAAGGTGCATAAGTGGCTGGTGCGTTGGCGTTGCCGTCGAAGCATCGGCGAGGGCTCGTTTTGCTTGTCTGTGAGTGGTTTTGGGTTTAAAGTGAATCGCATTGGTTCAGTTCTGTTTTGGGGGCTATGGAATAGTGTGAAAACTTTCCATAGTTCAAGAGTAAGTGTTTTAAATGATGTTGATGCATTACCTCGATTTTCGGTTAATTTCGGTAATGGCATATATGTGAACAATGATTCAATATGATTTTGGAATTGCATATATTTGATTTTGAAATGATGCATGCATGTGTTAATTGCTGGAAATGCATGATTTTTAAAGACATCCATGGTTTATGAAAACATGAAAAATGAAGTGGAATATGATATGGTTATTTGCCTTACATATGATGGTGCCATTGGGCATGACTTTTGGTTCATTTGTTGAACACATTATGGATGCATTATGAGCAGCAAATTTGCATGCATACTTGGACTTGATATTGGCTTAGTGACACTACTTTAGATTCGAATACAAATGACATGTCATTAGGATTGAGTGCACTATAAATATTATGGAAATAAAGGAAAAATGCCTACACGTAACAAGGGTGACTTTGTGTCCAACCGTACGTGGTAGAGCCGCCTACACGTAACAAGGGTGACTTTGTGTCCAACCGTGCTTGGTAGAGCCGCCTACACGTAACAAGGGTGACTTTGTGTCCAACCGTGCTTGGTAGAGCTTGATAATGGTGACTTCGTGTCATGTCAATGGTGACTTCGTGTCATGTCTATGGTGACTTCGTGTCATGACGAGACTAAAGGTCTCTAATCAATGGATCCGCGTATTCGGTGAACTTAAGTTTCACATTAAGTGATCACTAGGAAGCGAATATACAAACATGAACATATTTGGAACATTACGCATCATTTGTGAAATGAATTGATAGTGCCATGCATACTCAAGGAAAGGTTTTAGGTATTGAACATGAACATGATTGTTAAGCATGCTTGGTTTTAGAAAGGCATTACAAGTTATGGTTTTAAATATGGTTTAAAATTGATGCATTGATGATCATGTTTAGAGCTTCCTCACTAAGCATGTTTTGCTTAAACTCTCCTCTCATCTTTGCAAACAAATAGTGACATTCGAGGCTACGTTCGGAGCAAGGGAACCAAGACGAAGGTTATCTCAAATTTTGGTATGTTTTGGCAAATAACTTGGGGCTTGGCAATGTGTAAATCAAACCCATGTGAAGTGTGTGATTTTCTTTGCTTTGGTTAATGTTTTAATAAGACCTATAATGTTTTGGATTGTTAATTGTTGGACTATGGTGTTGTTTGGATTATTGAGGCATGTACATGAATGAACATTGTTGATTTTAAATCATATTTTAGGAAGCATGCCTATAGATTGTTTGGGGTCTTTGATGTGATAAATGTATGCTTTAAATTGTTCTTTATGCTTAGGAAATTATGCATATAGTTAAGGGTGATTAATGGTTATGTTTGAATGGGTGGAATTAACTCAGAATGTTCAAACTTGTCAAAGTGCACAGGGGGTATCGATACCAGTATCGATACCCTAAGGCTTAATTTGGGGTGGTTCGATGCAATTACTCCACTTTACGCTGGAGTATCGATACCACCTATGGGGGTATCGATACCAATAGCCTTCTAAGTGCAAGGAGGCTAGCTCCACGATAGGGTATCAATACCGAGACCCTAGGTATCGATACCGAGACCCAAAAATAACATTTTAAGTGTGGAAAAGTACGTTTAGGGTTGGATGACTTTCCACGATCGAATATAGATACAATGAATAATATTGAGAGTTGTAATATCACCAAGATGCATGATGTTGACTTGAATTCGCATTGGTAAATTAATGGTAATTTTAGTCCCTATGATATTGTGAGCTTTACAATTAGGTCCCTATTATATGAAATATGAAATTGACGATGCAATAATGGTCCGTTTGATCTGAACTTTGTTATGAGTATGCTATGCATATTTAATTGAACTATGGTAGATCGCATTATCGGTTTATTGTTGGAATTAAGAATTATTTGCGTTTTGGTCCTTATATAGTGATATGCGAATTGAATGATCAATTGTGAATCGAATGTTTCCATTTTCGTTACGCATGAACTAGACACACATAGGAACCAAATTATGCATTTAGTTAAGGAAAGAAAAAAAACATATCGATTTTCAGGGTTGTTTATCGAATTGGACCTTAACGGGTTTGGTTCGATATTCCCCGTGTAACCCGTTAGTGCCGGTTCCGTCCAGGCCGGGCTAAGGGGGTTACAGGTTTTCCTGCACAGATATGAAAACACAGTAAAACGTGCCTTTTTCTGTAAATATTATCTTTATGAGTATAACTTCTAAATATATCACATTAAGCACATGCATTGGTCCGAGTGGGTGTATATTTGGTGATTACTGCCCAAAAAAGGAGTAAAAAGTGATAGTGTGTTGAGCACTTATCATTAGGTATAGGATCTTCACTTGGCTTTCCCCTAAATTTATCATGTTGATTAATTTGCTTGCCACTCCTTAGTGTGATTGCGCTATATTGCTCTTTACCATATGGCTTAGTGACCTCATTGTCACTTGGCAGACATCCTGGCTAACGTTCTTGTAATGCCGTGGCAATTTTGCCAACTTGACTTTCTAAAGTTCGCAATAAAGGATTGTGGCTTTGTAATAACATACCTTGATTCTTGATAGCTATTGTATGCTCTTGAAGAATTGTCTTTGTAATTAGATTAAATTCTTGCATGGTCGCTTCCAAAGAACTAGTATTAGATGATGATGATGCCACTTTTGTTCGAATTATGCCAAGGAATATTCGATTGAAAATTTTGGGTCTCATTAGCATTCTGATTCCTAGCTTGTGGATTAGGATTGCTGAATCCTTGGTTTCTCCATGAGAAATTTGGATGTTGTCTCCATCCTTGATTATAAGTGTTGGAGTTTGGATTTTTGTTGCTTCTATTGAAATTTCTGAAATAGTAGGTTGTCTCATGATTCCCTGGGCACTCACTCTCATGGTGATTGTCATGGCATATTAGACAAACTGAATTGGCCATCATCACTTCCTTCACTTTATTGGAGCGTTGCATATTCTTCAACATATTGGTGATAGATGAGAGTTGGGAGGATAATGAGTTCTTAGCTTCGAGCTCAAAAGTTCCTTTTGCCTTTCTCCCGGTTCCAAGTCTTGTCGAAGGAAATTGATAGTCATTGTTGGAAATTCTGTCAAGAATGTCGAATGCCTCCTTGGGTGATTTGTCTAATAAAGTTACATTTGCCGAGGCATCTAACATCATTCTGGTCAGTGCATTGACTCCGTTGTAGAACATTACAACTTAAGTCCAATCTTGAAAACCATGATTAGTACACTTGCTAAGCAATCCCTTGTATCGATCCCAACACATTGACTCGCCGTCACCTTGTCGGAAAGAAGCAATGTTATTCCTAAGCTGAGTGTTGAGATTTGGTAGATTATACTGCAACAAAAAGCTCTTGCAAAGATCGGACCATGACTCCATCGATTTGGATGGTACTCCACTCAACCATGCCCTTGCTCGACCACTTAGGGAAATAAGGAAATAGCTTGAGCTTCAACTCATCCTCATGCATTCTTTATTGACGGAATGAGTCACAAACTTCTAAGAAGGATGGAATATGTTGCCTTGCGTCTTCATGCGGCATAACTTCAAATTGCCCAATAGAATTCAGCATATTGAACATGATATGCTTGAGTTCAAAGTGTTTAGCTTGAATTTCTGGTGCAACGATTCCAAGATTAAGATCATCCAAGATAGGATTTAAGTGATCCCGACTAGACCTTGGTTGAGGTGCAACATCATTATGATTTGCCCTGACATTTGGAACTACTGGATCTTGATTAGGAACGCCCTGATTTTGAACACCATACATGGCTCTAGTTTCACGTTGAATAGTCTTATTTTCCGAAACAATCATTCAATCCTGGATAGATAGGTCCTTCAGTAGACCATTTGGTCATGCAGTAAGAAAAACCCTGAAAAATAAAACAAGTAAAATTGAACTAATAAAAATAAACAAAGTTAAACAAAAATGGCTAGATAAAAATGACAAACGTTACGCGACAGATCCCCGGAAACGGTGCCAAAAACTTGGTGTTGTCCGTTTAGTGCTATAATTTATGCGAACACATGTGCAAGTATACATAGTCATGCAAGTAATAAAGGGTGAGTGACTATCGTTCCTCTGAGGATCAGGAGAAAGCGCACATCAAATTTGTGAAGGCAAAATGGTGTCACTAACTAAAAGGAAAATAAATAAGCTGGTATGAACAACTGAAAATGTATATTTACGGTGAAGTGCGGTTATGGTGTGATGATAGAAATGCTATGACAATTTCAAAATGCAAGCAACTAAAATTGTCAAGGCAAAATGGAATGGATGGTGATGGCACGGTAGATGTATGGAAACAGTGTGCAAAGAGTATGGTAATGTGATTGCAAGTAAACATAGGAAACAGAGAAAACAAGGGAAACAGAAGAACACTTTTTAAATGTCAAGGCAAAAGTAAGATAAGAGAACACATGTAAGCAATAGGTTGTAATGATCCTCGATTAAAGATACTTACTGGGAATGATTGATGGGGGTTCTTATGGACTTCTTAACCTCACTCCTACGAATAACTAGCTACTATGTGGCCTATTTACTCTACAGAAGTTTTTAAGATGCTCACGCTCTCTCGAGTCAAAGGAACCTGATAGTCTAAAATGCCACAACATCTCCTCTTGGTCTTAGCAGTGACATCTAGCCTATCGCTAAAAAAACACTCCTTTTAGTCGTTGAAACCTTCACTTAAGTCTCTCTCGAGCACCTAAGCTCAGATTGTGCTCTATTTGCGGTCTAGAACTCATTGCTCATGTAGATCCTCTCTTAGTTTCTCTCGAATACTAAGGATCTATGGCTAGGTTTGTCTTGAACAACTAGCGTGCATCTAATCAAAGGACACTCTCATGCCTCTTATAATGCTTAAATGATTAAACACAATGAGCAAGAAAATAAACAAACACATAATAGGCTAGAATATTCATAAAAAGATAAGTTAATCATCCACAAGAAATGCACCGAAATAGAGCTAAACATGGTGGTGTGAAAGAGTTTAGGAAAAAATATCATCCTTAAATCATCCACATAAAACCTCTTAAATATATGAAATAAAGAAAAGGGAAAGGTTGGAAGACACCCTCTGTCCGTGCTCCCGCCGGCTTCTTCGACCACTATGGGACGCCTTAGCGTGCTAGCCCCTCTCAGGTACCTAGCACGACATTCCCTTCAAGCCTATCAATGGAGGAACCCTTCGGACGGTGGTTGGTTAAGAAAGGTGGAAGCTTTCTCCTCCGCCTTTAGCTCTCCTTGTGCTTCGAAATCAGCACTCCAAAAGGTTACAAAGGTTCTTTTTTTTTTAGGTCACCATCCCTTATGAAGTGGGGGGGGGGGTAAAAATCCTAGGGTTTAGTTAAATTCCCTATTTCACCCCATTCACGTGATGGCATTTTTGACATGGTAATAGTGGTCCCCCCCCCAAGGTGGTTACAGCCAGCCTATATATAGCACCAGCTGGCACTCCTTTGCAAAATATCTTCTTATCTTTTTTTGTTGTACTGGATGTCTCCATATTTTCCATGACATTTTTTCTTTGCTTTCCTTCTGCAAATGCCATGACAAATCTTCCTTTCTCCCATCTTTTCTTTACCTGCACATCATCAGCCAAAACACTACCTTCCCCATAAATAGCATCTATTTCCGCACCATAATTGCCAAGACATAAACATCCACCAAATGCAATGTTATGATCCTAAATGCATCTAGATGATAATATATGTGCTTAAATATAGGCAATAACTTAAGTGCAAGACTCTAAGTATAGCCTTTTTAGGGATTTATCACCAAGCAACTCAGATTTTAACCCTTCATGCAACACTAAGCACTTCTAACCCTTTTGTGACAATACACATCATCATGATCATCCAAAATACAATGCTTCATCTAATGACTAGATCAAGTAACCAACTCTGCAATGCATAAAAACCTTTCGGTGCCCACGCACCGTTAACAACCTGGATGTACTACACACACAACTTTTTCCGAACAACCAAATACTTTCTGGACCATTAAACAACACTACACTGCGGTCAACCAACTCTTTTTCTACTTAGACTATGACAAAACCAAAATTATCCCCTAGGCATTTATAGCTTTTCAAAGCTTGACTCCATGCTTCCGTCTACTCCATCTAACATCTTTTTTATCGTTAAGAAATAATAACACATGAGAAAACCAACCGTAAACAGAAAAGTCACAAACACACACCCTCGTAACACCTCCCGACGGTAAAACAAGCCCAAAAGACTGATTAATAAAGGTTTCAAACTAACCAACAATCCCCGTCGCACAACTCCTAAATAAAGAGGTCACAAGGGATAACATCCGATAAGTCTACAACCACCTTAACCATACCCAAGTAAAACTCGAATCAACTTTTTAGGAACACAACATACAAAAGTTAAGCCAAATGGAACAACCACAACATCCCAAGGTAAACACAAGTACGTTATGCGTCCTTCCACACCTTAAATTTTTTTCCAATATATTTCTTTCCTTTCCGAAAACACAACAAGTACTTCCCAAACCTAACCAGTTCCTAAACCATACCAAACAGAGGATACTAAGTGGTACTTCTGCCAAACATAACGATGACACAACACCTCTCACACAAACCTAACTTTCGCCAAAGAAACCTTGAGAAACTCAGCCTTCCGCTTCACTAACAACCAACCCCAACTCACATCAAATTTAAGGCACTCATCCTGGGTTCAACCATCCACAACTCCAAGCCCAGCTACCCAATCCTTATCAAGAATTACTTTTCAATTAGAAAGGTAGCTCGACCTACTGCTCAATAGGATTAGTACCAACACGTGTATCTTCCAAGCACCTTTATAATCCCATACTTTCTTTTTAAAAGGATTGACCTTAGCACAACTCTCATTTTCAAGAGGGAAATGTTTGCAGATATGGACAATGTATGCATGAGTCTTGTATGTCACCCTAGATGCTTATGCAAGTGACGAGTGCCTAAAAGTCCTATTCTTTATACCAATTTCCAACTCAATTATTGCTAATAAATGACAGATTTAATGGCAATATTGGATAATTCTGCTTATTTCCATATTTTAGCATCCCAATACACAATTCATGAATTTATCGATTATTTGGCATAAAACAGGTGCGGTTAATGGTTTTTTCTCTTAGACAGGAAACTACCACACAGGTAATGCCAGATAGCATGATGGATGCTAGAAACCAAAGCTGGAATGCAGATAAGTACCCCCCTCGGCAGCACTTGAAGGCCTCGGCAGCACTTGAAGGTCGCGGCAACACCTAAAGAGTAATTGTTGATATGATAGGCGATCTGAAGAGAAAAATAAGGTGGACGTTTTAAGACAAGAAGCATAGAACTCGGAGCTGAGGAACACACGAAAAGTCAGGATCAAAGGCAACGTGGGAAAAGAATCCTTATAGGAATAAACTAGGAAATAAAATAAATATCTTTTATTTATGTACTTAACTTGTGTTTTACTCCAAGTTGTATTCCTACTTTGGAAAGGTTTGCCCTAGGCCAAGCCTATATAAACCATAGCCTATGTAGAGAGGAGGATATCTCGAAATCAAGTGTTCATAGAAAAACCTAAACTCCTCCATCGTCCCCTTGGGGTTTAGGTTAGTTTGTGGAGTAGTTGTGGAAGAAAATTGTACTTTGCTTTCTTGTTTCATGCAATAAAATATCGAGGTTTGCTTATTATTTTCCATTCCTTGTTCTTGCATCCAAGCTCGAGAGAGAAGTTTGTGAGTAATCCATTTATCTAATATCGAGAGAGTTAGATTCACGAAAGGAATAAGTACGGTATTTCAATCAGGAAACACTAACACGGCCTAAAGATAGGTTAAGAGTTTTAGCGGATAAAAGAAGTGTGGGATTGGTTGGTGATTATAATTGATTCATGCCGAGAGGTATCATCAAGGACTGGTCATCAACAGTACTTCGACTTAGAGATAAGCGGAGTCATCAAAGGATACTTTGTCGAACTTCGGTAAAGTCTACCCAAGAGCAAGAGATTGCCGCGGCGGACGTAATCCTTCATTGCCGAGGCAGTAAAACTTCAGTGCTGCCGAGGCAGTGTTGTATAATTGCATGAGACAAAAACAAGTCAATTGAACCCACACTACGAAGCACTCTAACCTGCCTCACTTTTCCATCCTTGATTTCTTGATCATTTATCTTTATTGCTTTAATTAGTTTCCTTAGTTATAATCCAACTCAATTATCTATGTCTTTACTTTTCCATTGTGCAGGAAGAATAAATTGCGTAAGTAAAGTCAATCCCTGTGGGTTTGACATCTTAAAAACTACAATCTGACAAAAGGTGGAAGGAAGAATGCTTCATCATAAAAGCAGGACTTTCTAGCCTCCATCAGATTTGGCGTCATTGTCGGGGATTGGCGAGTCCAACATTCATTTTTATTTTTCTTGCACTACTATTTTAGGTAATTAGTTTAATTACTTTTTAGTTATTTGTTTTAGGAAATAAGTTTAATTATGTTTGAGTTATTTTTTTTAGGATGAAATTTCAAGAAGGAGAAGCCATGAAGCATATAAAACGACCCTGAAATCGAGCTTGTCATCCCGCCCAAAAAGGTTGCCTCGGTATAATATCACATCGGAAGGTTGCCTCGGCAGCAAGTTGCCACGGAGAAAGGTTGCCTCGGCGGAAAAATGTGAAGGAGGGCTGGCCACCCAAGAACATATGATGACTGGTTTGCGTCCCTAAAACATAATCTCCCCCGTTTTATTTCATACTTCCTCATTATTGTTTTCCAGTGCAGTTTTTAGTTTCTTTCTCAACAAACTCCACACAAACTAATGACCCTCAGGATACAGAAGAGGCCAAGACGCGACATATAAATATTGGTTTATCTTTTCCTTGTCTCTTAATTTTTATCTTGTCTTTTATTGTTGCCTTATGCTCAGATACATGCATAGAGGACAATACATCCCTCGAGTTTGAGGGAGTATTGATCCTATTTTCTGCCTTATAAAAATATATGCCATGTATGGAAATTATTCGGATTATCCTACTACTGCCTTAAATTTTGTCTTTACAACAATTAAAGTTTTATGCTATTTTTTTTAAGTATGTTGAATTTTATTGAGACTGTCTCGGCAGCAATATATTCTCCAACCGTCGCCGCAGTATGCACCATTCACCAGAATTGAAATCAGAAAGGTCTCTTTGGATTAGTACTTAGGATTAGACTATGAGCCTGAAAAATCTATAAACACTACTAGTCTTAGTTGATTTTTAAAAGTTCTTTTCTTTGAAAAGCAATAAGGACTTAGGCGTAGATTTTAATTAGAGGTGTCTATCACCGGCTCTAGTTTAGTCCTTAGAGGTGCCTATCACTGGCTCTAGGACTTATTCGTTTTCCCACTTACTAGAGGTGCCCGAAATTAGCTATAGTAAGAGTAGTTAACATTTGAGGTGCCCGAAAACTGGCTCAAGTAGTATAAGTATACAACAATATATATTTATATACCAAATAGGGTAAAGGAAAGAAAAATAATTGAAGAAAAATCTTAGTCAGAAGTCTTGAGCTAGAAAAAGGATTAGAACTTAGAAAATCAGCTTTGACACAGCTACGCACACAATCACCAAGACTCATAGTCCAGTTCCGAGGAATTCCTAGAACCTAGAAGAGGCCGAGTCAAGAAAGGAATTCTGCCACGGCAGGCAGGACGGTATATTACTTTAAAATTCCTTACTTAAAAATCTATCTTTTGCATTGCTCGAGGACAAGCAATAGTTCGAGTTTGGGGGTGTGACGAGTGCCTAAAAGTCCTATTCTTTATACCAATTTCTAACTCGATTATTGTTAATAAATGACAGATTTAATGGCAATATTGGATAGTTCTGCTTGTTTCCATATTTCAGTATCCCAATACTCAATTCATGAATTTATCGATTATTTGGCATAAAACAGGTGCGGTTAATGGTTTTTTCTCTTAGACAGGAAACTACCACATAGGTAATGCCAGATAGCATGATGGATGCTAGAAACCAAAGTTGGAATGCAGATAACTACTCGCCTCGACAGCACTTGAAGGTCGCGGCAGCACCTGAAGAGTAATTGTTGATATGATAGGCGATCTAAAGAGAAAAATAAGGTGGACGTTTTAAGACAAGAAGCATAGAAATTGGAGCTGGGGAACACACGAAAAGTCAAGGTCAAAGGCCACGTGGGAAAAGAATCCTCATAGGAAATAAAGTAGGAAATTTTCAAAACATCACTTTAACTTTTGAACTTTAAATTCACATTTAAAACTTTGAAAACTTTACAAGTTTATCCAAAAAAATTTCCTTTAATTTACAAAATCAATTTAAAAACCTCAAAAAAATTAGGGTTTTAGAAATTTGGAATCTAAAAATTAAGGATTTTAATTAGGGATTTCAAAATTATGAATAATTTTTGGGGTGTTACAACTCCCCAACCCTTGAAAGAAATTTTGTCCTCAAAATTTTTATTACTTAGGCATAGATTTTCGAAAGCACGGATGTTTAGAGAAAAACTTAAAAGAGCACATAGGTTTTGGTAACAAACGACAACGAAGAGTTCTCAAAAAGACTTTGATCTTAAATTTAGAGGAATGTGTATAGTCACGATCTTTTACTCGATAACTAAAGTTTAGGTCCTTGATCAGAACTTGAGTTAAGACTTATAAAGTTTAGTCAAAAAAACATGGCACAAGGATTCATATGGTTCAAAAGCATCACTTTCGAGGTCGCAAGAAAAGAAAACTCTATATTAAGAATAATAATCACTAACTAACGCGTACACAATCTTTCTAGTTCTGAATCTATATGAAACACACACAAGTCTAAAACTCATGCAAGGTGACATAATAATTTATCTATAAAAAATGATAACCTAAAGTAAGTTTGGTACAAGGATCTCAGATTTAATCTCATGAATAAATATTTTTATAAAAAATCTCATATCCCAAAAATATTTAATGCATGCATGCATTTCAATAATAATCTATCGAATCTTATACAAAAAATATAACCCCTTAATTTTAACTTAAGGAGAACGGTATGTTAAAATTGCTGCTTTTAAAACTTTCATGTCAAGTAATCGCAAAAAGTGATTCAAAAACCAAAAATGTAAATCAAAAATATAACAACACGGATAAAAAATAAATATTTTGATTTAAAATTAACAGATTTGAATATTTATTTCTATGCATGATGTTTAAATTCATCTCAATCCCAAATAATCCCAAAATAAAAAAAAATGTTTGTAAATAACCGTACTAAAAAAAACTAATAAATCGTATCCGATAGAGATCTTCGAGTATCAACTCCTAGAGTCAGATATCTAAAAAAATAAACTAAAAGAATGTTCTATAATGCCCAATGTGTCTCTGTAGTGCAGACAAACATCACGACATCACTTAGTTCACAATCACATGCATGCACAATATATATTCATAGTAAATAAACATAATGAGTGATGAATGCAATGTCACAGAGAATACAGTCCCAAACTCCGAACGCCAAAAATAGTGGTAGAAAAGTCAACCGATCACAGTGGAGATAGTTCTCCAAAACCCTCACCCCTTATTTCGCCAAACACAATGTAGTAAAACCACCTTCCTCCATACAATCCATCCCATGCACATGTAATGCAATCAAGATCATGAATCAAAAAAGTCTCATCACAGATATTTGTATAATAAATAGTTGATCACAGAAAAAAAATTAAAAGAACACACAGTATCACAATAAACAGTTGATCACAGAAAACATATCTAGCATAAGAAAAGAACACACATTTAAATTCTTTTTACAATAATAGAGAAAGAAACCCAAATTAAGCACAAGAGAGAATACTTATTTAAATTCATTTAACAATAGTATAGGAAGAAACACACTTTTAGTACAGAAGATAACACGAACACATTCAACAATAACACAAGAAAACACACACATTTAGCACAAAAAGAGAACACATTTAATAACATCAAAAAAAGAAACAAGCTGAATTTAGGAAGTTAACGTTAAAAACTTTACCTTCAAAACCAATTTAATTTATATTATATTATAATAATTTTAAAATATTTAACTACTTAGTAATTCGTCAAAACCAAAATTTAAAATTATAACTAAGAATTTGTAACTTAAAAAGAGTTAAAATTCTCAAAATAAATTATCTCAAAAACTTAATAGAATAATATTATAGTATGACAGTTCAAATAAAATATCCGAATATAAGGAAAAAAATATTTATGTATACTGAAAATAACCTTAATTCCCAAATGCATCAAAGTTTCTAAAATAATAATAATATTTTGAATAACTAAAAGTTAATTTTATATTTAATAATAAAATAATCAAATAAAATATGAGATTCTTAGGTACCACATTGCTTAAAATCCAAAGATTTGTAAGAGGAAATTAAGATAGGGTAACCTAAAGAACTTAGTGTATCCCTAAGGTATAGATAAAAACAATAAAACACAATTTACAAAATTATTTCTCAATGGTAATATTTTAGAAAATACTGCAAAACATGTTATATGAATGGTGTCATAATTTATCCAATCACAATCCAATCCAATCCAAAATCATAATTTATTCAAAAATAAAAATTCACAGGATTTCAAGAATCATAATTACTTGCAAAAGTGTGAGATCTCAAAATCCGAAAAGTTTTATATATTTCATAAATCATAATCACATGTAAGGACAAAAATACAATTATGCAATCAAAGATATAATACAAAAATAAGACATGCCAGCAAAATACGAATATTTTTCAAAGCATATAAATATTAAGCATATCCCAAAAAATAATTGTTCTTTGAAAAAATACAAAAATAAATATAACACCAGTAAAAGAATACACCTTAGTCAAAGCGATGAAATTTACTAATAACATAGTTTTGATCTCGAAAAAAATAAAGAATGAAAACATAGGCTTTAGAGAATCTTGATGGAAGAAAATAATGTAGGGTTTTCTCTTAGACCAAAATCATAATTTATCATAAATGTAATTTTAACCGAAAACACAAATTCATAGGATTTAAAAAATTATAATTACTTGCAAAAGTGTGAGATCTCAAAATCCGAAAAGTTTTATATATTTCTTAAATCAGAATGACATGTAAGCACGAAAACACAAATATGCAATCAAAGACGTGATACAAAAATTAGATATGCCAGCAAAACACGAATATTTTTCAAAGCATATAAATATTACGCATGTCACAAAAAATATTTTTTTTTGAAAAAAAAAATAAAAAAAAATATAGTACCAGTTAATGAACATACATTATCCAAAGCAACGTGTAACAACCCAAACTCGGGTGCAACATTTGGGCCATAAGCTCAACATGTGTCCATAAAATTTCAAAATCAAATCCAAGTCAAACCATTAAATAAGACATAATTTAAAACGATATTTAAAATCCAAAGTAGTTTCACAACCCAAAATATCATTAGAGCTCCAAATACAAGTTTGATAAAACATTTTACCATAACAATTAAATAAAATAGAGTTACAATTACAATAATGGTCCTACAAATACATAGCCCAAATAATCTAGTAATTGTACTCTACAAGCCGGTCAATGCTGAAATCTCAAAATGATGATGCTCCGCCACATCCGCCTGAACGTTCGTCTACTTACCTACGAATGGAAACAAATTCCAAAACGCTGAGCTACGAAAGCTCAATGGGTACACAACCTATCGACTGTGCTTTCAAGTGAATCATAACAATAAACATGGGAGATAAGATAATATGATGACATGACATGCCAAATGCAACCAAAGCATAAAGTAAACAAATCAAAAGTGAGGCCCACTGCCAACCAGACACTAGGGAACTCACCCGGCCCGAAATCTCACAACTCGATGTATGGGTTTAATATTCGATGTAATAAATTAAAGGGATGCATCATTACTCGATTTATCATATCGGTACACTAAGACATTTTTTTTCTTCCTAAAACTATGTTTACATTTTGTAAGTTTAATAAATAAAAATATATTTCTTCGAATGCATGTTGAGTAATTTAAATTTATTACTTATAAATTTATTTTAAAAAGATTTATTTTTGAAACAATTTATTATATCAAAATCAATTTATATTTGGTCAACAATACGACTCACTTATAGCATTTGGTGGTTACACCTATGTTAACAGAAACTATTGGTAAGTCTCTTTGTTCATTTTCGTCATATCAATTAGTATCGGTAAGTTTATTGCATAGAAACGAGAACATATCAATCATTAAATATTTTTATTGAACTATTTTTATGGGCATTGATATTATTATCATTACTGTTATAGATATTGTTACCGTTATTGCTATAGACATTGATATTTTTACCGTTATTGTTATCGATGTTAGACTATGCCCAAAGACCAATCATATGATGATTTTAAGGATACTTTTATTTACCAATTTTATGGAATAAAGGCATTACCATTATTATTTTCAGATATACGTGTCAATGTATAACATAAACTAAGAAACAATAAGGTCTATATAATAATATAAGTATTATTATTAAAAGATCCTTAGTTAAGTATTATTACGGGCATGGACAATAATAATACGCATAAGACTAACATATTATTAATTGATGACAATGAGTTATCATTGACATAGAGATGTCAGAATTAACACATGAATATATTAATGGAGAATAATATATTGGATTGACCCGCTGTGAGCATATGTCTTGGATTATTATGTGACGGTCACGATATTGCTTATATTGGAAACTATATGTATGATCCTTAGACTTGAGATTATTACTATATCAACATATGTTGTTTAATGTTTTGATGTTGTTAAACGTGTCTCGTAATTAGTTACACTATAAAAATTGATATTGGACATATTACAATGTATGTAGTGAGATGTGAATGATCGAGATAAGATTTTTCCTTCCTACATAATAGGAAAATATATCAAAGGCCTCTTGATTGAGTGAGACTAGAAATGCATGGCCATGCTTGAATAGGTTGATATGAGATATCACAAATTATTCATTAACAGTAGTCCACTCTAGGTATCAAGAAACATTAAAATAGGTTATACAAGTGTGACTATTCCAAGACTTGTGTCTATTATAGATATAAAATGACAAAAGGATACAATGCATTAAGAGAGTTGGTCACGGACATGATACATCGAATCACGATCTCTTGTAACTTAGGTAACAATGATATATTGTTAGATGTCACTCATTGTTTGTAATATTAGAATTGTTCTAATATTATTACTAACATTAAAATGAGCCTACAGGGTCACACCCAATGGTTGAAAAAGATCAAAAAAAAAATATATATGTATAAGTAGATTATATTTAATCCCGAATTTTAAACAAAGGATATAATTAAAGTAATTGTATCCCTTTTCAAATTCGAATTAAATATATTGATCCTGAAATTTAAGGAAATATTAAAACTAATTATTTCCTATAAAAATTAAGAATAAAACTTTAATACCTAGGGTTACACATATATAAGAGATTTTTGGTCTAGAAACCGAATTAGAGAATCCCGAATTCCCAAAACCTAAAATCTTGAAAACTTGTTTTTCGAGATTTTCTCTCTACCGGGTGAACTGAGTAGAGGCCGAGACGATATTCGTAGAGGCTAAAGATTAGGATTGTGGAACGATCATGATTGTAGCAGATCTAGTTGTTGTTTTTGCTACTTATCAAGGAACCCAATGTAAGTCATTGCATCTCTTCCTCCCGATTTCGGATTAAACGTACATGAATCACTAGAAAGATCGTTGTAATTTTCTTTCGTTGCGCCATGGGGTTTGTCGGCGGTCCTACAATCGATATTAATATTGTAATTGCCCTTAAGCATTGAGATTGACATCGTTGCCATCGAAAATGTTGTTATTGATATTTTTATTGACTTTGTTACTAATTTTTTTATTGAAACTGATATTAACATTGATAAAGATATCACCTCGATAAAATAGAAAAAAATCCTTAAACACTTTGGCATGATACTTGGTATATTTGCTGAGATACAGTTCATGAGCTACGACTCAAGGGTGACGACCCTAATCGAGAAGAAGGTTCAGCTGGAGAGAGTATAAACAATAGAAGCATTGTATCAATGATACTATATTAAAACAAGCCATTGCTTTGTGCTCTGAGTTTGTTATTATCGAACCGAGGTAACTTACGTTCAAGAGTGATACAAGGCGAATATTGTTGATTAATCCATTGATATGATCATTGCATTACTATTGTCCCATTATTATTATTTTCATTATTATTATTTTAATAATATTTTTATTTTTTATAATATTATTATTATGTTTGTATTGTTATTGCCGTGAAATTATTATTGTTATTGTCTTTGCCATAGAATTGATAAACACGAAAATCAAACTCATGATATCAAGCATTGAACATTCATGCCACCTTATTCATTACTCATTTTGCCTCCATAATATTCATTGATATTGTATTACCTCACTTGGGCTTCGTTTAACAATGCTTCTTAAATTAGCTTTTGGTACCAAAAGTTAGTTTGAGACCAAAAGCAATGCTAAACATTTAACTTTTGGAGAAAAAACTACGTTTAAGAAGTGTTTTTCAATCCAAATACAAAAGTTGAAACTTTTAACTTTTATGGTTGAAATGATGCTTTTCAGAGTCAATTTACAATTTTAACCTTATTTTCTATTGTTTTTATTTATAATTTATAAATTTATAATTTTTTGAAGATTTAGTTAATAAAATATTTTTAATTTAAAAATATATATTAAATAAAATATTTTAAATTTATTATATTTAAATAAAACAAGCATAATTTTTAATATATATATATATTAACAAAAAAATATTTTCATTATATTTTTTATTATAATTTAAGTTGATATATTTCATATATTATAACATGTAAAGAATTTATATTATATATAACTTACAATATCATATCTAAAATGATCATTTTTAATCTTAAAAAACCTTTTGACAACAATACTAAACACTTAAATCTCAAATCCAAAAATACATAATCATTTCTGAAAATAATTTTTCAACAAAACTTTTCTACTGTACTTTTCAAAAACAATGCTAAATTGGTCCTTAAGCCCCTTACCCCTTCGTAGGAAATATAAATTATAGGCCCACATTGGTAATTAATGAATTCGTGATAGCATATATATATATATATGATATGTTTGCTTTGCACTGTGCTTGACATGCATTGTTATAGCCCTTGCTTTTACAGTAGTTGTAAAATTTAAATACGGACTGTGTGTCATGCCTTTCTCTATCTATGTTGTACTTCTCTTCTCATCTTACTCCCTCGTATGTAAAATAAGTTTTTATAATTGTAATAATATTCCAAGAAGCAAACGAGACGTTTGGACCAAAGGCGAGAAGATGCTTGAGAAGCAGTTTTAGTATAGGATTAGGGTTTTAAGGTTCTCCCATTGGCTTGGGATGGGTCACCTTAGTTCTTTATTTCGGGCTATAACCATTGCACTTTTATTGATTTATATCTATCATGTATGTGATGCGATGTATGATATATATTTTTGTTCTTATATATATTGATGAGATCAATAAGGGCCAAATTAAAAGAAATAATGATGAGATGGTTAAATATTTCCCTCAAATTAATCTAAGTTAAAATTATCCATCCAATATTTACCCTCGTTAAGGCCTTGATCGATCTTATGTGGGTTTTGCCAAAGCATTGACACATAAGTCTATCTTGGTTAAATGCGTAGAATAAGCAAGTCATATTCTTCGGTTGAAATATCGGTAATAACTTAGTTAGGAAATTGGTGAATTATGGATCCTTGCTCACTAGAAAAATTTTCGTCGAATTTTTTCGAAATTAAAAACAAGAGCGACTTTTAATTTTGAACAAAATAGAGAGAGTATTTTATAAACAAAGACCTATTTATAGTATTTCAAATTGGTAAATTTACTTTATGTATTTTCATTGTTGTAGATCTAAATGGCAAACAACACTTTATCACTGCGATCACTCCTTGAGAAGGAGTAACTCAATGGAATAAACTTCCTTGATTGATTCCGCAATTTGAGAATTATTCTCAAACAGGAAAAAAGGAATATTTCATTGAAGAACCTATTCGAGATGAACCGACAGCTAATGCTACTAAAGCTGACAAAGAAAATTTTAAGAAACATGAGGATGACATGCTAGATGTCGGATGTCTTATGCTTGCTACCATGACTGATAAGTGCTCAACTCACTATCACTTTTTACACCTTTTATGGGCATTAGTCATCAAATCTACACCTACTTGGACTAATGCATACACTTAATGTGATATATTTAGAGGTTATGCTTATAAAGATGATATTTACAGAAAAGGCAAGTTTTACTGCATTTTTACATCTGTGCAGGAAAAACTATTGCCGCGGCAGCAACATGGCCGAGGTAGGACCTGATGCCGAGGCAGCAGCTGAAAGACAAGTAGCGATATTGTAGGCGATTTGAAGAGAAAAATGAGGTGGACGTTTTTGGACAAGCAGCGCATGAATCGGAGCTGGGAAGCACATGGAAAGCCCAAGTCAAAGGCCACGCAGAAACAAATCCTAGTTAGAGTAAACTTGGAAATATTTTAATTATGGACTTGACTTGTTTCCTACTCCAAGTTATACTCCTACTTAGGAAAGGTTTGCCCTAGACCAAGCCTATATAAGACCTAGCCGTCCAAGAGGAGGAAGAGGAGAGTTTTCGGCACAAAGAGCTTAGACCTAGCCGACTTCATCTTTTAGAGTTTTCTTTTCTTTACATTATGTTCTAATTTTCTCTAGGCTAGGTGAAGGTTGTAGCGTATTAGTGTGAGGAGATTGAACCTTGTTTCTTGTTTCAATGCAATAAAGTATCAAAGTTTACTTATTCTTTGTCATTCTTTGTTCTTGCATTCAAGCTCGAGAGAGAAGTTTGCAAGTAATCCATTTATCTAATATCGAGAAAGTTAGATTCACGAAAGGAATAAGTACAATGTTTCAATCGGGAAACACTAACTCGGCCTAGAGATAGGTTAAGAGTTTCAGTGGCTAAGAGAAGTGTGGGATTGGTTGGTGATTACAATTGATTCACGCTGAGAGGTAAAATCAAGGACTGGTCATCAACAATACTTCTACTTAGAGATAAGCGGAGGCATCAAAGGACACTTTGCCAATCTTTGGTAAAGTCTACCCAAGAGCAAGAGATTGCCGCGGTAGACAAGCATCATTGCTGTCGAGGCAATAAACTACAGTATTGCCAAGGCAGTGTTGTGCGATTGCATTAGACAGAGACAAGTCAATTGAATCCACTATACAACACAATTGGATCCTAGCCACTTTCTTTATCCGATTTTATATTTTTATTTAGTCTTTTTATTTAATTTCATCAAAACCCAATTTACTTGTGTCTTTACTTTATTTCTTTTTACAGAGCAAGAAGACGAAGAGGGCATATTAAGTAGACCAATCCCTGTGAAGACTATATCTGATATACTTATCACTTTATTACTTGCGACGTGTTCACTTGCACAATTTGCGCACTTTTGACACGCAACAAGTTTTTGGCGCTGTTGTCGGGGATTGGAAACTAAATTTTGTTTTCTTTGTTTTCTTGCTTTTTATTTTTTTTATTTTACTTCGGTTTTTCTTGGTGTATGACCAGGGCCAATCCAACCAACCCTTTGTACGAACTAGATCCAGAGATCGAACATACACGGCAAAGGATGAGGTGACAAATCCAAGGAGCTATGGCAGATCATCAAGTAGGACAAAACTTACCTGCCAGCAATGGAGGTCTTCCGCCGTCACCAGGGCCGCGGCAGCTTACTGTTCGAGACTTCTTGGAAGAGGATTTGAATGGGTTAAATCCAGGAGTCGTTACACCAGAGATCGAAGCAGCCCACTTTGAGCTAAAACATGTCATGTTCAATATTGTCAACACCATTGGACAGTTTGGTGGGTCTATGACTGAAGATGCAAGGCAGCACCTCAAGTCATTCATGGAGATATGCAATTCATTCAAAATCCAAGGAGTCCATGAAGATGTCTTGAGACTGAAATTATTCCCCTATTCACTGAGGGATAGGGCAAAAACCTGGCTAAATAGCATTCCTGCAGGATCAATAGGATCTTAGAGTGAATTATGCCGAGATTTCATTACACGCTTTAATGCAACAAATCTATATGATCGAATTCGTAATGAAATCACTTCTTTTCGACAGGCAGATGATGAACCTATCTACGAGGCATGGGAGCACTACAGAGAGTTACTGCACAAGTGTCCTTTGCATGGATTTTCCCTATGGACACAAGTGACCATTTTCTATAATGCCACTAATGCCCCGACAAGGATGATGTTAAATGCCTCGGCAAATGGAACACTCCTTGATAAAAGCACCTGAGGAAGCTATTGAGATACTAAACAAACTCGCAAAGAATGATTTTCAATTCCCAACATTTAGGCGAGGAGGAGTAAGACGTCAAGCCACAGTGAATGAGTTAGAAACATCAAATTTAGTGGCAGCACAATTGGCCTCTCTTACCAAGATGGTGCAAAACATGCAGCTACAGCAAAATAACCATGAGGTTAAGGTCATTGATTCTCTTTGCAATTTATGTGGAGGTAACCACAATTCTTCTGAATGCATGCAGAATCAAGAATCCAGCATGTATGTTGGAAACTATAACCGAAACAATATGATGTCCAACACATACAACCCCTCATGGAAGAGGCATCCAAACTTTTCATGGAGTAATACTAAAAATGCCTTAAATCCAACCACCCAACCCCCAGGATTCCAGCAACCAATGCAACATCTGCCGCCACCGTCGGTCCAGCAGCCAATGCAGCAGCAGCAGATGCAGCAGCAACCTGTAAGTTCCTTGGAAAATTCTCTGAAAGCATTCATGATGAAAACTGAATCATATATGGCAGAGAATAGAAATTTCATCAAAAGAACAGATGGATTCATAAATAGAATTGAGATGAGGTTGCAGAACCAAGAGGCAACAATTAAGGCACTGGAAACTCAGGTTGGGCAGTTTGCTCAAAACATAAACACTAGACCACAAGGAGGACTACCTAGCAATATTGAAGTTGCTAAGGTAATAGGCCATGAACAGTGTAAGGCAATCACTACTAGGATTGGTCTACAGATGAAGGAAAAGATAGGAATTTCAGCTGGCCAAGTCCCACCAACAGAACCAATAAAAGAGGATTTGGATGCTGAACAAACTGATCATGTTCTAACAGATAACACTGCCCCAGCAGAGAACTCGGCAGTACCTGAACATCCTGCCAAGACAGCAACAGAAATAGTGGTTCCAAGTATTAAATTTCAAACTAAAGAAACCCTAGATGAGATGAGA
Source organism: Abelmoschus esculentus (assembly GCA_035048815.1). Taxonomy (NCBI): domain Eukaryota; kingdom Viridiplantae; phylum Streptophyta; class Magnoliopsida; order Malvales; family Malvaceae; genus Abelmoschus; species Abelmoschus esculentus. The sequence continues at coordinate 5,087,227 of JAUCBN010000065.1, forward strand.
CCACCACCACCCTTCCCACAAAGGTTGAAGAAACGAAAATAGGACCATCAATTCAAGAAATTTCTGGATATTTTAAAGCAAGTCCACATCAACTTACCATTAGTAGAGGCAATTGAACAAATGCCTAATTATGCTAAATTCTTGAAAGACATTGTGTCTAAGAGAAAGAGACTAGGTGAGTTCGAAACAGTGGCTGCTACCGAAGGATGCATGACAATGCTACACAATCGCATGCCACCAAAATTGAAGGATCCTGGATGCTTTACCATACCTTGTATTAACTATGAAGGAAAGACCCTATGCGATCTTGGAGCGAGCATAAACCTAATGCCAAATCTGTCTTTCAAAAGCTTGGAATAGGAAGGGCAAAACCTACAACACTGATGCTTTAACTTGCGGATCGATCATATATGTAACCCGAAGGAAAAATCGAGGACATACTAGTAAGAGTTGACAAATTTATTTTTTCCGCTGACTTTCTTGTCCTTGACTGTGAAGCAGATGATAATGCACCAATCATTCTCGGGAGACCTTTCCTTGCTACTGGACGCACACTCATTGATGTGGGAAAAGGAGAGTTGACAATGAGGGTCAATGACCAACAAGTCAAACTCAATGCCTTCCACAATTTGAAAAGGCATGACTATACAGAAGTATGCAAAGCCCTTCACACCACAGATGCAGGCACCAAGAAATCCTGCCTCAGCAGCATGCTCGGCAGAATATTTGTCAAGAAGATTAAGCAAAAGGTGGAGGCAGCAAATAGGGAAACACAGTGTCCAGGCACTTCAAATTCAGATTGTCCAGACATACAGGGAGCAGTGAAGATCAAAACGAAAAAGGATGAACATGAATCCAAAGAGAATGGCCAATATCTGAAAAATCATTCTGGCCAACAAGAGATAATCACCTTAGGAGATGCATTTGCATGCACTCCCCTAGTGACATAATCTCTTTCCTATAATTTTTCTTTATATTATTAGGATTAGCTTAGTTTAGAGTTAATTTTTTTATCTTTAATTATTTTTCTTGTTTATGTTTAATTTTTTAGGATAATAAGCAAGAATAAAGGAGAAATAGTTCACAGCAGGAATTCTGCCAAGGCAAAAAACATTGTCAGAGCCGCAGCAGTTCCAACGGGCAGAATAGTGTAACGGCTAGTCTGCGAGATTCCTGCCGCGGCAGTAAATGCAACGGCAGTAAAAATCTAACGGCTACAAAACGGCTACAAGGCCGAGGCCTATATAAGCAATCTCTCCCTCTTGAACTATTCACTCTTGCATTCTTGTTTTCTTTAGAATATTTGCTAATCTTGCTCTCACAATACTCTCTACCTACTCACAAGCCTTCTTGCAATTTTCAAAACTTCTTCAAGAAAATCTCCAAGAACCTCAACTCCCAAAATGACCATCTACAAACGTTTTGCTCCAGCCAATGTTGAAGACCGTTTCAACAGGTCTTTCATTGCTCGGCAGCTATGGGAGGAACAAGGGTTCCAACATTTCGATGAAGACAATTTCGGCATCGAGCATTATTTGTTCGACAGGATCAAGTATCAAGATTGGGAGATCTTTTGCCTACAACCAACTAAGGCCAATGCCACCATCGTGCGAGAATTCTATGCGCACAGACCAAGTAAGGACTCTCTTTTTGTCCACTGCCGAGGCAGGCCTGTCAAACTCGATGCCAAGACAATCAACCTTTTCTACGGCCTTACACCTGAACGTGATGATCATGCTGAATTCATGGAGGATGTCACCGCTGAAGATTATGAGCTGATAAAAGACGACCTTTGCTACGAGAATACTCATTGGGAAACCGGTGCCCATAGAGGATCAGTAGCAAGGCAAAGTCTGAAACCCGAGACCAAGCTTTGGAACACCTTTTTCAAGAGACGCCTTATCCCAACTTCCCACAATAGTACAATGGACCGAAGAAGATTGGTGCCCATCCAATCAATCATCAACAAACGGAGCATCAATGATGGAAAAATTATTTTACGAGAAATATACGAATGCGGTAAGAAGGATAGAGGACCTCTATATTTCCCTTGTTTAATTACTAGTATTTGTACTGCTGCAGGTGTCCCTACGACCGAAACAGATGAATTCATAGCCTATAGGAGAGGGTGGACAAGAGAATTCTGCCACAAAATCATACAGATCACACAGGCAGAACCAGTCCAGGCAACTCCCCAACAGTTCACTGCTGATACTGCTGTCGGGGCCCAATACACGGCAGACATGCCTGACACTGCCCACACCACTGATGGAGTAGACCCATACCAGGAAATACTACAAAGGATAGCAACTATGGATCTTAGGCAACAGAGATACATGGAGTATCAAAGAGACTTTAACAACACACTTGCCCAAATGATGCTCCATAACTTTCCAGACCAAGGGGTGCAGTTTCCAGAATTCCCCACCAACATGTTTGTAACAGCTGCACCCTACACCGAAACTACACCAACTCCAGGAGGACCGAGGCCATTCTTCCACACTGGCCCTCAGCAACAATTTCATGTTGCTGACCCATCTAGGGCAACAGACTCTATCGCGACCCATTTAGAGGTTATGCTTATAAAGATGATATTTACAGAAAAGGTAAGTTTTATTGTATTTTTACATCTGTGCAGGAAAAACTATTGCCGCAGCAGCAACGTGGCCGAGGCAGGACCTGATGCCGAGGCAGCAGCTGAAAGACAAGTAGCGATATTGTAGGCGATTTAAAGAGAAAAATGAGGTGGACGTTTTTGGACAAGCAACGCATGAATCGGAGCTGGGAAGCACATGGAAAGCCCAAGTCAAAGGCTACGCGGAAACAAATCCTAGTTGGAGTAAACTTGGAAATATTTTAATTATGGACTTGACTTGTGTCCTACTCCAAGTTATACTCCTACATAGGAAAGGTTTGCCCTAGACCAAGCCTATATAAGACCTATCCGTCCAAGAGGAGGAAGATGAGAGTTTTCGGCACAAAGAGCTTAGACCTAGCCGACTTCATCTTTTAGAGTTTTCTTTTCTTTACATTATGTTATAATTTTCTCTAGGCTTAGGTGAATGTTGTAGCGTATTAGTGTGAGGAGATTGAACCTTGTTTCTTGCTTCAATGCAATAAAGTATCAAAATTTACTTATTTACGGGATTAGATACTTAAAATCCATCTTAATTACATCTAAATACTTCAAGATTCATGTATTTAGGCATTAAAAACAACCATGTAAAACCCTTAAATGAAAATCAAGAAAACAATGGAATTTTTATTAAAAAAAACCGATTTTATTGATTCAAGACTTTAAATATTGTTGAAATAAGCCAAGAACTTAGGAATTTCATTAAATAACTTTAGGTTTCAGAGTTTTGAATGATTCTCACCTCCAAAACTGATCCAGCCGAGGTTTAAAAATAAGTAAATCGAAGAAAAACGAAGAGAATTTGAAGAAGAAAATTATGAGAAATTAAACCAAAGAATTTTTATTAAAAAGAATGTATATTTACCTTGAAAAGATGATGAAGTTGTTTCCTTGGAGAAGAAAAAACTAAAATAAAGAAAATGGTTACTTTTTAATGTGAATTTTTGCGTTTTGGATCAAAATTAGGCGATTTGAAGAGAAAAATAAGGTGGACGTTTTGGATCAAAAAATTTTTGCGTTTTGGATCAAATACTTGAAGGCCGCGGCAGCACCTGGAACATAAATGTTGATATGATAAGCGATCTGAAGAGAAAATTAAGGTGGACGTTTTAAGACAAGCAACATAGAAATCGGAGCTGAGGAACACACAAAAAGTCAAGGTCAAAGGTCATGCGGGAAAAGAATACTTATAGGAATAAACTAGGAAATAAAATAAATATCTTTTATTTATGTACTTAACTTGTGTTTTACTCCAAGTTTTATTCCTACTTTGGAAAGGTTTGCCCTAGGCCAAGCCTATATAAACCATATTCTATGTAGAGAGGAGGATATCTCGAAATCAAGTGTTCATAGAAAACCCTAAACTCCTTCATCGTCCCCTTAGGGTTTAGGTTAGTTTGTGGAGTACTTGTGGAAGAAAATTGTACTTTGCTTTCTTGTTTCAATGCAATAAAATATCAAGGTTTGCTTATTCTTTGACATTCCTTGTTCTTGCATCCAAGCTCGAGAGAGAAGTTTGTGAGTAATCCATTTATCTAATATCGAGAGAGTTAGATTCACGAAAGGAATAAGTACGGTGTTTCAATCGGGAAACACTAACTCGGCCTAGAGATAGGTTAAGAGTTTCAGTGGCTAAGAGAAGTGTGGGATTGGTTGGTGATTACAATTGATTCACGCCGAGAGGTATCATCAAGGACTGGTCATCAACAATACTTCGACTTAGAGATAAGCGAAGGCATCAAAGGACACTTTGCCGAGCTTTGGTAAATTCTACCTAAGAGCAAGAGATTACCGCAGCAGACAAGCATCATCACTGTCGAGGCAGTAAACTGCAGTACTGCCGACAGTGTTGTGCGATTGCATTGGACAGAGACAAGTCAATTGAATCCACTATACAACACAACTGGATCCTAGCCACTTTCTTTATCTGATTTTATTTTTTTTATTTAGTTTTTTTATTTAGTTTCATCAAAACCCAATTTACCTGTGTCTTTACTTTATTTCTTTTGATAGAGCAAGAAGACGAAGAGGGCATATTAAGTAGACCAATTCCTGTGGAGACGATATCTGATATACTTATCACTTTATTACTTGCGACGTGTTCACTTGCACAATTTGTGCACTTTTGACACGCAACAATGACTCCTGATCTTTAGAAGCAACATGAGGACATGATTGCATATGATATGATTCAAAACCTCAAGGAAATATATGAGGGGCCAGCACGTCAAGAGAGGTATGAGACCTATAAAGCTCTATTTCAGTGCAAAATGGTAGAGGGATCTCGTGTAGGAGCTCAGGTCATCAAGATGATGGACTATATACAAACGTTGGAAAAGCTAGGATTTCATCTCAAAGATGAATTGGCTACTGATGTTATTCTGCAATTGTTACCGAATAGCTTTAATCAATTTGATCTTAATTTCAACATGAATAAAATTAACAAAACTTTGCCACAGTTACTTCGTATGTTATGAACTTTTGAGAAAAATATGACTAAGGTTAGACTTAAGCCCATTCTGATGGCCCGCAAGTACAAAGGAAAGGGAAAAGCAGTGGCAAAGTACAAGGGTAAAGGTAAGCCTATGCCCAAAAGACAGGATGCACTAAAACCCAAAGGAGGAGTTAGCAAGGAAGGAAAATGTTTCCACAGCAATAAGACCAGACACTGGAAAAGAAACTGTCACATCTACCTTGAAGGGTCAACAAGGCAAAAGCAGATGGTGCATTTACTTCAGGTATTTATGTTATTGATGTGAATCTTTCAACATCTTCTTCTTGGGTATTAGATACCGGTTGTGGTTCTCACATTTTTACTTCTGTACAGGGACTGCAAAATGTAAGGAATCTAGTTAAGGGATACGTAGACCTATGAGTGGGAAATGGAGCAAGAGTTGTTGCATTAGCTATAGGAACATACGTTTTATCTTTACCTAGTGTACTTGATTTACATTTAGAAGATTGTTATTTTGTGCATAGTTTGACTAAAAACATTATTTCTATTTCTTGTTTGGACAAGATTGACTTTGAGATTATTATTAAGAATAATTATTGTTCTTTTTATCTCGATAATGTTTTTTATGGTTCGGCACAATTGGTGAATGGCTTTTATATTTTTAATCTAGAAAATTCCATGCATAACATAAATACTAAAATATCAAAAATAAATGACTCAAATCAAACTTATCTCTAGCATTGTCGTTTAGGTCATATAAGTGAGAAACACATTTTAAGACTCCATAAAGATGGATTCTTAGATTCATTTTTTTCGAACAACTGGATGTATGTGAATCTTGCTTACTAGGAAAAAATGACAAAGGCTCCTTTTAATGGTAAAAGTGAGCGAGCAAGTGATTTATTGGGTCTAATATATAGTGATGTATGTGAACCAATGAATACACAAGCTAGAAGTGGATTTCAGTACTTCATTACTTTCACTGATGAATTCAGTCGATATGGTTCTGTTTACCCTACACGCCATAAATCTAAGGCTATTGAAAAGTTTAATATATTCAAGAATGAAGTACAAAATCAACTAGGCAAGAGTATTAAGGCACTTCGATCAGATCAAGGTGGAGAATACTTAAGGATAGAATTTTATGAACTCCTTAAAGAATGTGGGATTGCCTCACAACTTACTCCACCAGATACACCATAGTGGAATGGAGTTTCTGAGAGGAGGAATCAAACTTTTTTAGATATGGTTTGATCAATGATGAGTCATAGTGATCTTGTGACTTTTTCTGGGGACATGCACTAGAAAAAACTGCTTTCACTTTAAATCGTGTTCCGTCTAAATCTATTCAAAAGACACCATATGAGATATGGACTGGAAAATGTCCTAGTATGTCTTTTATGAAGATTTGGGGTTGCGAAGCATATGTCAAATATCAGATGTCTACAAAGCTCGAACCCAAATTTCATAAGTGTAATTTTGTTGGGTATCCCAAAGAAACTAAGGGATATTAATTCTTTAACGCTAAAGAGAACAAAGTGTTTGTTGCTCGAACAAGAGTTTTTCTCGAAAGAGAATTTCTCAATAAGAAAGGAAAGGGTAGAGACATTGAACCTGAAGAAGTTCAAGAACAACAAATCACTGAGCCTGAGATTGAACATGTTCCACAAATTGTTGAGGAATAGTCAACAGATTTAGAAACACAATCACTGCGCAGGTGATAAGTCCTCTAGTGTTTCATTAGTTTGGATTTTAATGCCTGGTACAATTGGTAGGTCTGTTGCTTCAGCTGTTGGGCGTGGAATTTCCGACTTCTCTGCCAAGGCAAGTTCACTTAGATCATAATCTAATTCTGTTTTATCTGGTTCTTCTTGTTCCACTAGTGGGACTTTGTCTGTCGAACTGCCTGTTATTTCTTTAAGTTGTAAGCCACTCCTAGTAGTGATTGCCTTACATTGCTCATGGGCCATTCCCCTTGCAACTTCAGTATTGCTGGGTAATCCTCCCTGTGGTCTAGTGGTCATATTTTGAGCAAACTGCCCAATTTGAGTTTCCAGTGTTTTAATGGTTGCCTCTTGGTTTTGCAACCTCATCTCAGTTCTGTTCATGAAAGCATCAGTTCTCTTAATGAAGTTACTATTCTCAACCATTTATGATTCTATTTTCATCATAAACGCCTTAAGAGAATTTTCTAATGAACTTGTAGGTTGCTGTTGAGACATTTGCTGCTGCGGTAGTGGTTGTTCTCCATGCTGCTGTGGCGGATTTAGAGCATTATTAGGATTACTCCATAAGAAATTTGGATGCCTTTTCCATGTCGGATTATATGTATTGGACATCATGTTGTTGTTCCGGTTGTAATTTCCCACATACAGGCTAGATTCTTGATTCTGCATGCACTCAGAAGAACTATGGTTACCTCCACATAAATTACAAGAAGAATCTATTACCTTGACCTTATGGGTATTATTTTGTATTTGCATATTCTGAACCATCTTAGTAAGAGAGGCCAATTGTGCTGCCACAGAATTGGATGTTTCTAACTCATTTATTGTGGGCTGGCGTCTCACCCCTCCTCGCCTAGATGTAGGGAATTGGAAGTCATTCTTTGCAAGTTTGTTCAAAATTTCTATAGCTTCCTCTGGTGGTTTATCAAGGAGTGTCCCATTGGCAGAGGCGTCTAGCATCATCCTTGTTGGGGGCATTGGTTGCATTGTAAAACATAGTTACTTGTGTCCACAGTGGAAATCCATGCAAAGGACACTTGTGTAACCGCTCCCTATATCGCTCCCATGCCTCATACATCGGTTCATCATCTGCATGCCGAAAAGAAGTAATTTCATTACGTATACGATCATATAGATTAGTAGAATTGAAACGTGTAATGAAATCACGACGTAGTTCACTCCAGGATCCTATGGATCCTGCTTGAATTCTATTTAACCAATCTTTGCTCTATCCCTCAATGAATAGGGAAACAATTTCAGTCTCAAAACATCTTCATGGACTCCTTGGATTTTGAATGAATTACATATCTCCATGAACGATTTGAGTTGTTGCCTGGCATGAATTACATATCTCCATTAACCCACCAAACTGTCCAATGGTATTGATCATATTAAACATGACAGGTTTTAGCTCAAAGTGGGTTGCTTCGATTTTTGGTGTAACGACTCCTGGATTTAACCCTTTCAAATCCTCCACCAGGAAATGCCGCACTGTAAGTTTCCGTAGCAATGGTAGCAGAGGAAGTCCTCCATTGCCAGCGGGTTTTGTTCTATTGGATTATTTGCCATAACTGCTCGGATTTGTCTTCTCAACCTTTGTTGCGTGCGTTCAATCTCTGGATCTAGCTCGTACAAAGGATGGCTTGGGTTTTCTCTGGTCATACACCAGTAAAAACCGAAGTTCAGTAAAATTAAGATGCGAGAAAATAAAGATAACAAAATTTAGTTGTCAATCCCCGGCAATGGCGTCAAAAACTTGTTGCGTGTAAAAAGGGTTGCGCAATTTGTGCAAGTGAACACGTCGCAAGTAATAAAGTGATGAATATCGAGTATCGTCTCCACAGGGATTGGTATACTTAATATGTTTCCTTTGTTCTTCTCGCTCTGCAAAAGAAATAAAGTAAAACACAGATTAATTTGATTATCCTGAATTAAATGAAAACAACTTGAAAAATAAAAAGAAAACAGAGAATGGAATTAAAATCAGATTGAGAGAATGGGCAGGATCTAGTTATGTTGTATTTTGGATTCAATTGACTTGTTTCCGTCTAATGCAACTACACTACACTGCCTCGGCAGTGCTGCAGTTCTACTGCATCGACTGTGAAGGGTACGTTCGCCGTGGCAATCCCTTGCTCTTGGGTGGACTTATTCAAGGTTCGGCAAAGTGTCCTTGGATGACCCCGCTTATCCCTAAGTCGAAGTATTGTTGATGACTAGTCCTTGATGATACTTCCCGGCGTGAATCAACAATAACCACCAACCAATCTCACACTTCTTTTAGTCGTTGAAACTCTAACCTATCCCTAGGCCGAGTTAGTATTTCCTAGCTAGAAAAATACCGTACTTATTCCTTTCATGAATCTAATTCTCCCAATATTAGATAAATAAATCTCTCACAAACTTCTCTCCCGAGCTTGAATGCAAGAACAATGAATGGTAAAGAATAAGCAAACCTTAATATTTTATTGCATGAAACAAGAAAACAAAGTACAATGTCCTCTCACAAATACTCGACAACTTTCACCTAAACCCTAAGAGAATTTAGAACATAATGAAAAACAAAGAAATCTCTAAAGTCTATTGTGAACTCTCCTCTCTCTTTCTCTTGGACGGCACATCCTTTATATAGGCTAGAATTAGGGCAACATCAACCTTGGAGAAGAAGTTTAGTACGTTTGGATGTTTTCTTCCTTGAAAAGGTGAATCTCTTAATTTGGTTCTTTCCATCTTTACACCGTCTTCTCGAACTCCAATTGCTATGCAAAGTGTCTAGAAAAATCCAGCTTTTTATGCTCTTCAAATCGATCACCACTTTGACTTTTGGTATTAAGAAATTCCCCGCCTCGGCAGGATGCATCTGTTGCCCCGGCGGAGGTCTGACTTTGAGTCTGCTTAACTTCCATCAGTAGAAGTTCCCATATATGGCTGGTTCGATTAGGGTCCAAGTTTACCTGCAAATACACAAAGATGCATTAAAGCTTATATTTTCTATAAATATCATCTTTACTTGTCATGAAGGTAAAACATCCATATATCACACATTAGGCTTATGCATTAGCCCAAATAGGTGTAGATTAAGTAATTATTGTCCACGAAAGGTGTAAAAGTGATAGTCTTTTGAGGACTCATCAGCATGTCCACAAGATAACGCCATGCACCTGAGAGATATGGATTTCTCATTATCATGCATGGAGATGTTCTTATTATAGATCAAGATGAGCCTAGAACTTATCAAGAGGCAGTATCGAGCCCAGATTCTGATGGCTTGAGGCTATGAAATCTAAGATAGAATCCATGTCAGTCACCCAAGTATGGACTTTGGTTGAACCCCCCTGAAGGGATAAAACCTATAGGGTGTTAATGGGTTTTCAAGAAGAAAACCAACATGGATGGAAATATACAAACATACAAGGGGCGACTAGTCGCTAAAGGTTTTTGACAAGTTGATGGTGTCGACTATGACGAAACTTTCTCCCCTATAGCTATGTTTAAATCCATCCGGATCTAGCTTGCTATAGCTGCATTCCAGGATTATGAAATTTGGCAAATGGACGTCAAAACTGCTTTCCTTAATGGAAAACTTAAAGAGGATGTGTATATGACACAACCAGAAGGTTTTGTCACTCTAGGAAATGTTGGAAAGGTTTGTAAACTACAAAAGTCCATTTATGGACTAGAGCAAGCTTCTAGAAACTGGAATCTTCGTTTCAATGATGCGATCAAAGAGTTTGGTTTTATCAAGAACGAAGATGAGCCTTGTGTTTACTAGAAGACTAGTGGGAGCATTGTTTCTTTCCTGATCTTGTATGTAGATGACATACTTATCATAGGAAATGACATACCTACCTTAAATTCGGTTAAGACTTGGTTAAGTAGTTTTTCTCTATGAAATATTTGGGTGAGGCAGCATATATCTTAGGGTTAAGATCTATAGAGATAGATCTAGACGACTTCTAGGTCTGAGTCAAAGTAAATATATTGACAAAGTTCTGAAAAGATTCAGTATAAAAGAATCTAAGAAAGGATTCTTACCTATGAGACATGGTATATGTCTTTCGAAGGAAATGTTTCCTTTAACTCCACAAGAAAGAGAACGAATGAGTAAGATTCCATGTGCTTCGGCTATTGGTTCTATCATGTATGCCATGATATGTACTCGACCAGATGTATTGTATGCCTTAAGTATGACAAGTCGATATCAGGTAAAACCTAGTGAAAGTCATTGGGAAGCAGTCAAAAACATCCTTAAGTACTTGAGAAGAACTAAGGATACATTTCTTGTCTATGGAGGCAAAGAAAAGCTTAGTATAAAAGGTCATATTGATGCTAGTTTCCAAACAGGAAAGGATAACTCAAGATCGCAATTTGGATTTTTGTTTTGCCTTAACGGAGGTGCTGTAAGCTGGAAAAGTTCAAAGCAAGACACAATAGTTCAGTCTATAACAGAGGATGAGTATATTGCAGCTAGTGAAGCAACAAAAGAAGAAGTTTGGATCAAAAAGTTCATATCCAAACTATGGGTTGTTCCAAGCATATCAGATGATGTAGAACTGTGTTGTGATAACAATGGAGCCATTGCACAAGTAAAGGAACCCAGATCTCATCAACGATCCAAACATATTCTTAGACGCTTTCATCTCATTCGAGAGATCATAGATCGAGGATATGTGAAGATATGCAGAGTACACAAGGATGATAACATTGTTGATCCCTTCACGAAGCCTCTGACACAACAGAAGCATGATCGTCACACTGAGTCACTCGGTATTAGATATGTGAGTGATTGGTCTTAGTGCTAGTAGGAGATTGTTAGAGTATGCCCAAAGACCAATCATATGATGATTGTAAGGATACTTTTATTTACCAACTTTATTGAATAAAGGCATTATCATTGTTGTTTTCAGATATATGTGTCAATGTATAACATAAATTGAGAAACAATAAGGTCCATATAATAATATAAGTATTATTATTAAAAGATCCTTAGTCAAGTATTATTATGGGTATGGACAATAATAATACGCTTAAGACTAACATGTTATTAATTGATGACAATGAGTTGTCATTGACATAGAGATGTCAGAATTAATACATGAATATATTAATAAAGAATAATATATTGGATTGACCCGTTGTGAGCATATGTCTTGGATTATTATGTAACGGTCACGATATTGCTCATAGTGACAACTATATGTATGATCCTTAGACTTGAGATTATTACTATCTCAACATATGTTATTTTATGTTTTGATGCAGCTAAACGTGTCTCATAATTATTTACACTATAAAAACTGATATTGGACATATTACAATGTATGTAGTGAGATGTGAATGATCGAGATAAGATTTTTCCTTCCTACATAATAAGAAAATATATCAAAGGCCTCTTGATTGAGTGAGACTAGAAATGCATGGCCATGCTTGAATAGGTTGATATGAGATATCACAAATTATTCATTAACAGTAGTCCACTCTAGGTATCAAGAAACATTAAAATAGGTTATACAAGTGTGACTATTCCAAGACTTGTGCCTATTATAGATATAAAATGACAAAAGGATACAATGCATTAAGAGAGTTGGTCACGGACATGATACATCGAATCACGATCTCTTGTAACTTAGGTAACAATGATATATTGTTAGATGTCACTCATTGTTTGTAATATTAGAATTGTTCTAATATTATTACTAACATTACAATGAGCCTATAGGGTCACACCCAATGGTTGAAAAAGATCAAAAAAAAATATATGTATAAGTAGATTATATTTAATCCTGAGTTTTAAACAAAAGATATAATTAAAATAATTATACCCTTTTCAAATTTGAATTAAAAATAGATCCCAAAATTTAAGGAAATATTAAAAGTAATTATTTCCTATAACAAATTCGGAATAAAACTGTAATACCTAGGGTTACACACATATAAGAGATTTTTGGTCTAGCACTCGAATTAGAGAATCCGGAATTCCCAAAACCTAAAATCATTTAAAATTGTTTTTCGAGATTTGCTCTCAACCGGGTAAACTGAGTAGAGGCCGAGACGATATTCGTGGAGGCTAAAGATTTGGATTATGGAACGATCGTGATTGTAGCAGATCCAGTTGTTGTTTTTGTTGTTTTTGTTGCTTATCAAATAACCAATGTAAGTCGTCACATCTCTTCATCCCGATTTCGGATTAAACGGACATGGATCACTGGAAAGAACGTCGTAATTTTGTTCTGCTACGCCATGGGGTGTGTCGGTGGTCCTACAATCGATATTAATATTGTCATTGCCCTTAAACATTGAGATTGACATCGTTGCCATCGAAAATATTGTTATTAATATTTTTATTGACATTTTTACTAATTTCTTTATTGACAACGATATTAACATTGATATATATATCACCTCGATAAAATAGAAAAAAAATCCTTAAACATTTTGGCATGATACTTGGTATATTTGCTGAGATACAGTTCATGAGCTACGACTCAAGAGTGACGACCCTAATCGAGAAGAAGGTTTAGTTGGATAAAGTATAGACAATAGAAGCATTGTATCAACGATACTATATTAAAACAAGTCATTGCTTTGTGCTCCTAGCTTGTTATTATCGAACCGAAGTTACTGATATCCAAGAGTGATACAAGGCGAACATTGTTGATTATGCCATTGATATGATGATTGCATTACTATTGTCACATTATTATTATTATTATTATTATTATTATTATTTTAATAATATTGTTAGTTTTCAAAATATTATTATTATCTTGGTATTGTTATTGCCGTGAAATTATTATTGTTATATTGATATTTTTATTTCCATAGAATTGTCATTGCCATAGAATTGATAAACATGAAAATCAAACTCATGATATCATGCATTGAACATTCATGCCACCTTATTCATTGTTCATTTTGCCTCCATAATATTCATTGATATTTCCTTCTTGTTATTACCTCACTTGGGTTTTGTTTAACATTGCTTCTTAAATTAGCTTTTGGATTCAAAAGTTAGTTTGAGACCTAAAGCAGTGCTAAACATTTAAATTTTGGAGAAAAAACTACGTTTAAGAAGTGTTTTTTAGTCCAAATACAAAAGTTGAAACTTTTAACTTTTATGGCTGGAATGATGCTTTTTAGAGTCAATTTACAATTTTAACCTTTATTTTCTATTGTCTTTATTTATAATTTATAAATTTATAATTTTTTTGAAGATTTAGTTAATAAAATATTTTTAATTTAAAAAATATATTAAATAAAATATTTTAAATTTATTATATTTTAATAAAAACGCATAATTGTTAATATATATATTAACAAAAAATATTTTCATTATATTTTTTATTATAATTTAAGTTGATATATTTCATATATTATAACATGTAAAGTATTTATATTATACATACAATATCATATCTAAAATTAGTGATCATTTATAAGCTTAAAAACACCTTTTGAGAACAATACTAAACTCTTAAATTTCAAATCCAAAAATACTTAATCATTTCTAAAAATAATTTTTCAACAAAACTTTTCTACAGTATTTTTCAAAAACAAAGCTAAATTGGTCCTTAGGCTACGTAAGCCAAATGGTTAAAAATGAGTAAACTTTCATAATTCGCCAGAAAAAGGTAAAAGAAATTAGTAAATAAATATTTTTGGCCCTTAAAATTTGATAAATTATTCGTTTTAAGCTAATCGAACTTGCTAGTAAAATTTTAAATTTGAACATGTTCGAGGTGGTAAAAGTCTAATAAATCAAACTAAAAATGTCATTACATCTGTGAGTGTACTGGTATTGGTGGTGACGTACCGGTACTGATGTGCATAAATAAAGCGTATTGATACAACTACAATAGTACCATATTGCAATTTTAACACTGAAATTTTATTGTAGCTCATGTACCGTTACAACTACTAGTGTATCGGTACGAGATTTAGAATCTATAAATTTACTATATCTATTGATACGCTTTATCAAAAACCTAAAATTATTATAGTTAATCATTTGTACCGATACCCTATGCTAATATGTATATAGAGAACTTTACTATTTTAATAATTGGTTCAGTGCGTATTGATACAACTTGAACCGTACCAATACGGTCCTTGAGTTTTGAAAACTTTTAACCTGTATCGAAACAATTCTTGATATCAGAATAGTTATTGTTTATCGATACAATAAAACTTATATCGATATGGTGTTTTGAATTTGAAATTCCTTAAAATCACATGAAGATAGCGTATCTTGTCAATATAGGGTTTCTCTTATCTTTTTACAACCCCTTAAAGTTCTAAAAAAATTACCAAACTTTGCAGATTGGTCACTAAATTTTGTAAGGTTAAATTGGAATAGTAAATTACCATACCATAAATATTTACAAATACACTGTTTAATGATTAAATTTCATTAATTACTAATTTCAAACATTACCTATAATTTATTGAAATTATAGTTTAATTTCTAATACTTGTAAAAGTTTAAAATTGGTCCAAAATGGATAATAGTTTGTATTGTATCAAACTATCAATTTTATAGTTCTAAATATTTTATCATATAGAATATCGACCTCACTGAATTACTGATTATCAAATAACATATTGTATTAAATATTGTATTTTCATTTAGTAATACGTTTTAACACGAATTTCTATTAGTCTAAGAAGGTGTATTACAGTTTGATAGTTCGATATGTTTGGTTATGATCAAGAAGATTGACCGCCTATTTGATGTAATTCCTACTGATGCAACCTTGAGTAGAGGTTAAAACAACATTAGCAGGAGTACCAGTTCAAGAAATTTTTGGACATCTTAAAACATGTACACATAAATATACCTTTAGTAGAGGCAATCAAATAGATGCTCAATTATGCCAAGTTCCTTAAAGACATTATATCAAAGAGGAAAAGGATTAGGGAGTTTGAAACTTTCGCCGCGATAAAGGGATGCTTGGCAATGCTGCATAACCGAGCCACAACACAGAGAAAATATCCTATTAGTTTTATGATATCATGTTCTATAGGAAATCAATATGTTGGAAAGACATTATGTGATTTAGGTGCAAGCATAAATTTGATGACTAAGTCAGAATTTATACGTTGGGCATTGGATAAGCAAAGCCAACAATAGTGATGCACCTTGATTGTGTTTAATCATGTTTTGTTAAGACTATAATGAATATTTCTTCTGATTCGTGTTATGAGCATGGAACTAGGGTGATTGGCATCTAGAAATCTTGTAGAATTATATGATTTATGCCCCATAGGTGAATAAATGCATCTAGGTTATGTTTGGCCATGTTTTAGGCTTGAAACTTAGGTAAATTGTTGTTTCTGGGCAGGAGGTTTCGATACTTATTCATAGAGTATCGATACCTAGGCAAAAACATAATGATTTTTTGGGAAATTAAGCCTGGGTATCGAAATCACATGAATTGGTTTCGAAATAGTAGTATGAAAATCACCAAGCATATCGGTACGTTTTTTTTGTTTCAATACCAAACTTTTACAGTAGCAAATGGTATCGGAATGGTTCCTCAGGAGTATCGAAACGCAGGCTTGTCGTGCAAGTCATAGTCTGAGTGATCGAAGGTGTTCCGAAACACTTAAGCACCATTTCTATACCCTTTTATAATTTTCCTTGATTTCGAAAAAGTGCTTAAGGGTTTTGATACTTTTGACCAAAAATGTTAGTATAATTTAAAATGAACTTTCAAACCTTACATTTTAGTCACTAAACTTTGAGCATGTAATTGAACGACTTGTAGGTATAATTTTAACCTGAAAATTTATGTACAAGTATGAAATTTACTTAATTAAGGATTGATAAACTTAATTTCACTTTTAGATCATAATTATCTAGAAAATTACAATTAGGTCTCTAAAACGTGTTCACTTTAATTAGGATACGTTTCTCTTTCCACTGCAAACGAACTCAGTCCTTGCATGAACATGTAGGATATAATTAATGCATTTAGAGAAGATAAAAGAAAATTTTTTAGGATCGTTTATCGTGGCGAGTCTCTAGATTAGCCTCAGTATTTTCCGTGTAGCTCATTCGAGTCGGTTGGCGTCTAGACCAGGTCAAGGGGGTTACATTGGTTGGTATTAGAGATTAGGTTTATAAATCATTGGTAAGTTATATGAAACTTTGGGATTTGATTTTTAAATATTTATGTTATGTTGTTATGCACAGTGATTGTTTAATATGCTTTGATGCTTCGCACGGTGTTTGCTTTATATGTTGATATGATATGCAGGATGTTTGTCTAAATATTAATGAGATTAAAGCATGTTATGTTCATATTTAAGCATGTTGGTCATAAAGTTCCCATTGCTCTTACTACTTCAGGTTTCGATTAACTTGAGCTATTAGACACTTTGCTTTGGGTTGACGCACTTAGATTTAATTTTTTTTTCATAAAAATACTAGTATGGGACCCCATAGAGAGCTTAGTATGAACACTTGATCTATCACTAATGGAAGGGATGAGCGTAAGGAATAAGAATTGCCACCTCCTCCGCCACCACTTGTTGCACCGCCAGTTGAACTGCCAATAACTCCACCTGTTGTGCCGGCTTTTAGTGACATGTCGCAGTTATTTCAAGCAATAACGAGTGCTTTTCAGACTACAGTTACAGGAATGCAAGATAAGGTTCCTCCACCAGTAGCTAATACTTTTTTACCTTTGGAGATGCTCCTTAGTCTTAGAGTTGTTAAGTTCAGGGGGCTATCCCTAGAAGACTCGGAGGCTTGGTTAGAGAGTAAAATCATATTTTGGTTCAAATGGGTTGTTCTGATAAAAGGAAGCTTGGTTGTTCGGTTTCTTTGCTTCAGGGAGATGCTTATAAGTGGCGGACTACCACAAATTATGGTATGGAGGTTGAGGAAATAACATTGGATTTCTTTGGTGAAGCTTTAAGGAAAAAGTACTTGCGACTTTGGTATTTGGATGAGAAAAAGAGAGAGTTTATGGCTTTAGTTTAGGGTACTATGTCGGTTTCTGAGTATGATGTTCAGTTTGTCAGGTTGAGTCAGTATGCTCCTCAACTGTTACCTAATGAGAAGGCTCGTTGTAAGAGGTTTCGATATGGTCTGGTAAGAAAGGTAAAAAATTACATGTTGGCTACGGATTATACAAACTTTAATGTGTTGGTTGATCGGACCAAAGATATAAAATAAATTTTAGGTTTGAAATCTTCATCTAAGAGTGGAAATAGCAAAGATAAGTTTAAGAAACAAAGAGATGGACGTTATGGTCAAAATCCATATCGGAGAGGAAGAATTAGTCGTGGTAATCAGGAACATCACGTTTCTAACTAAAATAAGTGTGGAAAATATCATTCAGGTTAGTGTTGGAGTTTCGAGTTATGCTGGCAGTGTGGTAAGCTTGGGCACAGTAAGAGGGATTCTCCTCAGTTGATAGGGTTATCAGGGCCAAGGGCGTGGAGGTGATCAGAACAGAGGTAGAGATAGAGGGAATTTCCAACGCCGAGATGAGAATCATGGCCAGTAGTTCCGTGATGAGGGTTAGGTGAGAGTTTATGCACATAGGGTGGTCCAGAACGATATTGATGTGGTTGCAGGTACCTTTTCCTTGCAATCCGTATCCTTGTTCGCTTTGTTAGATTATGGATCTACTCACTATTATATCCTTAGTGAGCATGCTAGAGCTTTAAATATACTTGTAGAGAACATGAACTTTGGCATGAGTGTTACTAGTTATTTTGGTGAGACTGTAGTGGTTAAAAAGGTTTGATCTTATCTTGGGTATGGACTGGTTAGTGGAACATAGTGTTGTTGTGGACTTTAGGACTAAGAGGGTGTCCTTGAGGTTAGCCGATGATCTTGAGATAGTGATGGTTGGTGAGAGTGTGAAATTCTTGTCTAATGTTGTTTTGGCCTTGGAGGCTCAGAAGTTACTAGTTAGTGGTTGTGAGGCGTATTTGGCTTATGTTATGAACCCGGATATGAACTTTGGCACCTATAACCAAATTGTTGCAAAAAGATGTGAAGTTTGAGTGGATCGAAAAGAGATAAGAGGCTATTGAGAAGCTAAAGCAGACGTTGAATCAGGCTTCGATCTTAGTTCAAACTGAACCAAGAAAGGAGTTTATTGTTTATAGTGAAGCATCATATGTTGGTCTTGGTTGTGTTCTGATGCAAAAGGGAAAAGTGGTAGCTTATGCATCTCGTCAGTTGAAGGTGCATGAGAAAAACTACCCCATACATGATATAGAGTTAGTTGCAAATGTGTTTGCTCTTAAGATATGGAGGCACTATCTTTATGGTGAGTGTTGTGTTGTGTATACGAATCACAAGAATTTAAGGTATTTGATGTCCCAGAAAGATCTTAATCTTAGGCAACGTCGATGGCTCGAGTTGCTTAAGGATTATGACTTGACTATTTAGTATCACCCAGGAAAAGCTAATGTTGTTGCCGATGCGTTGAGCAGGAAAGTGGTCGTGGAGTTACGCGCCTTGTTTGCTAGGCTGAGTTTGTCAGATGACAGTGGTTTGATAGTCGAGTTGTAGGTTAAACCTTCTCTAGTTGAGGTGATCAAGGAGAAATAGTTGTTGGATGAATCTTTGGTACCTTTTGTTTAGGATATAGCTGAAGATAGAACTACGGAGTATAGTTTTTGAGGAGATGGTGTTTTATGTTTTAGAGATCGTGTTGTGGTTCCGAATGATGCTGAGTTAAGATGTATTATCCTTGCGGAGGCGCATAGTAGTCCTTTCGCTATGCATCTAGGTAGTACTAAGATGTATCGGTATCTGAAAAGTGATTATTTATAGGTTGGTTTGAAAAAGGATGTGGCCGAATTTGTAATTAAATATTTAGTGTGTCAGCAAGTTAAGGCTGAACACCAGGTTCCATCAGGTTTGTTACAACCCTTGAAGGTTCCAGAGTGGAAGTGAGAAAGAATTATTATGGACTTTGTGTCGGGTTTGCCTTTAGCACCAACCAAAAAGGACTCCATATTAGTAGTTGTGGACAGTTTTACGAAGTGTGCGCATTTTATTCTAGTGCATACTAAGTATTCCTTGGATAAATTGGCTATGCTATATTTTTCTAGTGTTGTGAGGTTGCATGGAGTGCCAAAATCCATAGTATCTGATAGAGATCCGAGGTTTACATCAAGATTTGGAAATCTTTGCAGAAAGCTCTTGGTACAAAGTTAAGCTTCAGTACCTCTCATCCGTAGACGGACAGACAGTCTAAGAGGGTTATACAGGTTTCGAAGGATATGTTGAGGTGTTGTGTAATAGATTTTCAGGGTTCTTGGGAGAAATACTTGCCATTGGTTGAGTTCTCATATAATAATAGTTATCAAGAAAGTATCCAAATGTCTCCGTTTGAGGCTCTTTATGGTAGGAGATGTCGTACTCCATTGTGCCGATACTAGAGAGAAGTTTTTGAACTTACCTAGTGTTCTTTAGGATACTAATGAGAAGGTTAAACTAATTAGTGGTAGACTTAAAGCAACATCGGATCGTCAAAAGTCTTATGTTAATCTTAAGCGGAAAGAGATAGAGTTTTTTGTAGGCGAGAAAGTTTTCCTGAAGGTATCTTCGTGGAAGAAGGTGATGCGATTTGGAAAGAAATGAAGGTTGAGTCCGAGGTTTATAGGACCGTTTGAGGTGTTAGAAAGAATTTGACTAGTGGCTTATCATCTAAGGTTACCATCCGAGCTCGAGAAGATACATGATGTATTTCATGTATCGATGCTTCAGAGGTACAGATCGGATCCATCGCATATTTTTCCGGTGGGAGAAGTTGAGCTTAATCCAGATTTGACATACGACGAGGAGTCGGTAGAAATCTTAACATCAAGTTCTAAGGTTCTACGTGGTAAGACTATCAAGTTAGTCAAAAAGTGCTTTAGCGACATCGAGGTATCGAGGAAGTCACGTGGGAACGAAATTAGGACATGGAAGAACATTTTTCTTATCTTAGTTGTAACGCCCAATAAATGGGCCTAGAAGTTAGTGGGCCGGTTAAGCCTAGTTCGCGGTTAAATTCTTAAAAATAGTTTTTTAATGGAAATAAATAATGGAAAAATATTCTAAAATCCTTATTTTACACATACTTGACTTTGGTCAGGCCAATTTCTAAAATTGACCCTTGAAATCCTTAGATTTCAAAATTAGTGATTGAATTGTAAAACTTGAAAATTTGAGGATAATTTTATGAAACAAACCAAAACTTTGAATCTTTAAGGGATTTAATCCAATTATAATCCTATAT
This sequence comes from Abelmoschus esculentus, assembly GCA_035048815.1. Taxonomy (NCBI): domain Eukaryota; kingdom Viridiplantae; phylum Streptophyta; class Magnoliopsida; order Malvales; family Malvaceae; genus Abelmoschus; species Abelmoschus esculentus. Next base: position 5,108,296 of record JAUCBN010000065.1, read on the forward strand.
AGTCTAGACTTTCCAAATTTTATTTTTATTAAGTCCAAATATTATATTTTAACTCAAATAACTAATTAAACTCAATTTTAACTCTAAAACCCTATTTAAATATTAAAAATCTAGCATATTATTCTAATTTTCGTTTTCCCTCATTGGAGGCAGTCATGCAATCAAATTTTAAGGTAAAAACCTTTTCTTTTTCATTTAATATTCATTAGGATCAAATAACATAACTTTTCTTTTTCAAAATTTTTAGTTTTCTTATTTTTTTATCGATTTAAAACCATGAAAGCTATTGGATCAGTTTTGGAGGTGAGATTTATTCAATCCTCTAAAACTTTGAAGTTCTTTAATGAAATTACCAAGTTCTTGGCTCGGTAAAAATCATTTTAATCCATTTCTTTAGAAAAATCGTTTTTTGGGTTAAAATATATAATTTTCATTCAAAGTTTTTACCTACTGTTTTTGGATCATAATTACATGATTTTTAAGGTTTTAGGATTTTTATAAAGTTTTTTTAAAATCCCTAATCCCAGACTAAAGTTTTAGGAGATGTTTGGTTGGTTTCGGAAAGTTTTCGATTAAGATTTTGATAGGTTTTAAGGGTTGTTGTGAGGGAGTCCGACTTGGGGTTCCTTGTGTGCGATTAGGAGCATTAAAACCTTATTTTTTGATGCTTGAAACAGGGCAAGCAATTGTTAATCATGTTTGAAAAAATTGTGGATCGAATCGGTGACTTGTTGGACAAGTTTCGGTTATCAGTGAGTGGATTTGAGAGTGGGCTGCTTCGGCAGTGTTTGAACTTTGTTTTCAAAGTGTTGGGAGTGTAGGGAAGGTGTGGGTTATTTAATTGTTATTTAATTGTGCATATGTGATTATGCATGTGAATGAATGCTCATGTAACTGTTTTACATTGGTTTTAATGATTCCTCGGTTTGTTTTCAAAATAAGTAAAATATAATTTTTTATCGTTTTATGCAAAGTGTGCATGAGATAGAAGAATTCATGTGTTTTAGCTATTGTTTTTAATGTAAAATTTGAGCATTTAGTTTTGTTTTTCGTTGAAAGTTAAGATGATGGGCATGGGATAAATTGATCGATCAATAGGATGTGAGTGCACTATAAATACAAATTCGTACGTATTTTAAATTCCTTGAGTGATGCATTAGAGGTTAGCCTATAACGATGAAGGAATTTGAGCGCTGATGTAGCTAACAGCCCCCGGTAAACGGCGGCAGTAACTCTAACTGTCCTAAGGTAGCGAAATTCCTTGTCGCATAAGTAGCGACCTGCACGAATGGTGTACTTACTGTTAAATCATGATATAGCTATTCATACTAACCTTATTCCAAATTTATATTTTGATGATGATAACAAGGAGATAAAACATATCAACCAAATGATGGATATTTACTTATATTTTAAAGCAAAACTATTAGACTATTTAAAAACCATTTTATCAAGCGATATATATAGGGTCATAAATGAGGGGATAGATAGAAAGTTGATCAAGCCACTCTATGTTCACTAATCGAAATTCCTCCAACTTTAGGAGACATTTCATTCACTACTTTTAAATCGGTAAAGGGCCAAACTGTTTAGCAGCCATCCTTTGATGAAAGCGTAGAGGCTCTGCCGGAGATGGAACAACTTCTTCTCTTCACTCTCGGATCGGCTAAGTATCTTGATTCGTCTAGGTCCTGCCTTGGTCTCTAAGCTTAAGCCTTGCTAATAGTTTTCAACCTTTATACCTCACTCAGGGCGTAGCTCGAATCTAAAAAAGTTTTCTAAAGTGTTCAGAGATCGTCTGTGAACAAATCGGCTTCGCTAACTCGAAGCGCCTCGCTATGAGAATCTAGCTTCGCTAACGCTCGGCTAAGTCTTGAACCTTCGCGCTGACCGTTCGCTTTCTCAGTAGCGAAAGCGCTTCTCTTTGCCCCTTAACTAGAAGGACAAGAAAGATATTTTTGGTTTTATTGCTCCCGTTTCCTCACATCTGCGCTCGTCAAGCCAACTTTTCTTTTTGGGAGGTGAAACAGCGGTTGAAGCGGACATTTTGAAATGACGGCATAAGCATACAGTAAAAATATAAAATGATCATTCTTAAGATTTAAAATAAATATCTATGTAAATCCAGGAAAACAGTCATATGCACATGTTATATAGCACGCAAGGAACACACCTCAAAATGGTAGAAACAGACAGATGGTCTACTAGGCTTTCGAGCCTCGCTCTATTGCAGTATTGGACCCTAAAAATACAAGATAAAACTTTTATTAATATTGGAGTTAAATATTGAATTGACTATTCACTAGGTATTAGAAACATATGGGTCACGATCGGATATCGGCATCGGTCAAAACGGGAGGAGCTGGGCTGGGTCGCTACACGATCAGGAGAATTATGAGATCTTACAAACAAACAGGTATCAATATTAAACTTTAAATAAAACTCTGGACTTAACTTAACTTAGAAGAAAAGTTTGAATCGGGACTTTAAAGTCCAATTTGGAGGCTTTCGGGTTCGAATTTCGAGAAACGAACATCACGGATGGACTCAGGACGTCGAAAAACATAAAATAGGGTACTTTGAAAAAATTTGACTTTTTGGTCAAAGTCAATGCTGACATCAGCAGTCAAAGTCAATGCTAACGTCAACATTCAAAGTCAACGGTCAACGCTGATGTCATGCTGATGTCATGGTCAACGGGACGATCAACGGTTCAACGGGTGGGGTCAGTCAACGGGTCAGATCTGGTCAACGGATCAATTTAGGGGTTGACCAGTTCGTTTTAGGACTGGTTCGGCTCGGTTTGACCAGTTCAAGGCCGGTTCGGACCGGGTTTAGGCCGGTTTGGAGCGCCGGCTCCAAGCCACTGTCCAAGGCAACCGGAAATCGCCTCGGCGGTGCGTAGAGGCCACGCGCGGCCCTAATCGACCGAAAACACCATTCTAGACTCGGAAAAAGCACCAGAAACATCACAAATCGATTTTCAAGCCATTAAAATTCAGAAAATAAGATTAATCGAAAGGGTTCTTACCCAACTTACCAAATCGGAGAAACCTTCCGATGAAGGCCTTGCCGGCGTTGGACGGATGCAAGACCGGAGGCGTTTGGTTCGTCTCGCCACGAAGAACACGGGACGATCGACGATGCGCTGAAATAACATCGATCGAAGGCCGAATCGACGGATCTTAGAAGAGTTTAAACCCTAGAAAAATTTCGAAGCTCTCGGCCTCGATTCTGGGCGATACAGGCGTCGGCTCGGCGCGTTGATGAAGGGGTTTTGATCGGGGCGAGGAGACGGACACAACGACGGTGGCGGTAAAGACTATGGGCCGACGGTGAGGGAGATCAGCGGTGGTCGGGGGGTTTGAGGGAGATGAAAAGTTGGTTCCAAAAAAATAAGATTCCAGATCTGATATGGGTTCCAATAAGATATAGTTTTTTTTAATTAATTCGAATTTATTATTATTATTTATTTTCATTTTTAAAGGTGTTACAACTCTCCCCCCTAAAAGAAATTTCGTCCTCAAAATTTACCTGAACTGAACAGATGCGGAAACTGCTCCCTCATAGATTCCTCTATCTCCCAGGTGGCCTTAGAAGCATTACGGTTTCTCCACAGAACCTTAACCATAGGGATACACCTTCTTCTCAGAACTTTTTCATCAAACTCCAGGATCTGAACGGGTTCCTCCTCATACGACAAGTCTGGACGTAACTCAACATCCTGAACCTGAATAATATGACTCGTATCCGAATGGTATTGTCTCAATATGGATACATGAAATACATCATGGATACGGCTAAGCTGAGGAGGCAACTCAAGCTGATATGCAACAGGCCCAACTCTTTTCAGAATATGGTATGGTCCAATATACCTCGGGCTCAACTTGCCCTTACGCCAAAATCTCAGAACTTTCTTCTAGGGGGAGACTTTTAAGAAAACCTGATCACCAACCTCAAACTCGATATCTTTTCTCCTCCGATCAGCATAAGATTTTTGTCTGGTAAAAGCTTCCTTTAGACGATCTCGGATCAACTTGATAATCTCCCCAATTTCTGAATTATCTCGGGACCCAGAGTTTTCCGATCATACAACTCAGTCCAACAAATAGGAGTACGATACTTACGACCATACAAAGCCTCATAAGGTGCCATACGGATGCTAGCCTGATAGCTGTTATTATAGGCAAATTCTGCCAAAGGCAAGAAGTCTTTCCAACTGCCCCGAAAGTCTAGAACACAACCCCGTAACATATCCTCCAAAATCTATATCACTCTCACAGACTAAACATCTGTCTAGGGATGCAAAGACGTACTGAAATTCAGACGAGTACCCAAAGCAGACTGTAAAGCTGTCCAGAAACGAGAAGTAAACCTCGGATCTCGGTCAGAAATGATAGACAAGGGCACTCCATGCAATCTAACAATCTCAGAAATATACAGTCTAGCCAGCTTCTCCAGAGAATAGGTGATCCGAACAGGAATAAAATGAGCTGACTTTGTGAGTCTATCCACCACAACCCAGACAGAATCCTTCCTAGACGGGGTCAAAGGTAAACCGGTGCCAAATCGGAGAAACCTTCCGATGAAGGCCTTGCTGGCATTGGACGAATGCAAGACCGGATCAAAACCGGTACCAAAGTAATGATGGTGTCTGAAAAGTTAAGGAATGGTGGGTTGGAAAATAAGAATTTTATTATGGTCAGTGATTGGGAGAGTATCATGGGATTTGTGTTATTTTTCTTTTATTGATTGGATGCATGAGTTTAAAAGGACGATGTTCACTATTTCTGAATTCTGATGATGATTGGGTGAGTTTTAATGTTAAAGAGAGAGGCATAAAGCTTTTTGTGGTTATTTTCTGTTGGTTCAAGGGATATTTTAGTCTTTTACACTAGTTTTAAACTTATATTGTTTTTTTTTATGTTGGTTGGGACACAATGACTTTGAATAGTGTTTTTCCCGTTCGAAACGTAATGATTCTCTTTTATTCTTGATTTGAGAATCATGATTGATGATGTTGTAGTCTTTTTGAGGGATTCAATTTCACAGAGGAGGCACTTTTGGACCTGGGTGAACAGTTTGGAACACTGGAAGAGAAGATTTCGGACGTTGAGAAGTGGGCAATTGTTAAGCTAGTTTCTCCTAGGACTATGGATGCAGATAAACTAATCAGAGTATTGTTTACGGACTAGAAGGATACACCATTGTAGGAGGTTAGAATTACTTGTCCAAACTTTTTCTTTTTAAATTTTAAAAAAGGGAGTATTTAGAGTAGTGTTGAATCGATGCTCATGGATCTTTGATGATGAAATAGTTGCACTCAAACTGTTCGATAGAATGCTCAGCCCCCAAGAATATGATTTTGATCCCCTATTAATCTAGATTAGAATATATAAAATCCCGCTAGGCTGTCTGAGTATTGAATTGGTTAAAAATATTGGAGACTCATTTTGATAAACTCTTGTTATGGATTTGAGGGGGAACGATGGAATCTATGAAACTATTTATGAATCACAGTGGAGATAAATAGTAGCAAGACGTTAAAGAGATGTGTTGAGGTTGAAAAATTAAGAAATGATAAACTAAGGATATGTATGGCTCGATATGAGAAACTACCAAAATTTTGTTTTTGATGTGGAGTTATCAGGAATGAACTGGGTGACTGCAAATCAATGCCTGCTGGGGTAACATGTCCTTTTCGGTATGGTGTGACTGGTTAAGGGTAGCAAATTACGAACAACGAATGTTTAACCAAAGGAAGAGAAGGACAAGTATCACATACTTTATGAAGGGGTGTGAGTCAAGTATTGTTGGAAGAAAACATTTTGCAGAAAAACAACAAAGGTTTAGAGAGAGGTTTTGATAAAGGGGAAATTGATGGAAAAGACAAATTTCAAGCAAATGAGAAGGCTAAATGCAATGTGTTGTCATACTCAAAAAATAGAAGTGTTAAAAGAGTCTTATAAGGAAAGAATGATGAGTCCACTCCTTTTGTCCAAAAAAAAAACGAGAACCAGTATTATTGATGTTTCTAGAGAGGAAGAATCTGGACAAGAGGTTGTGTCCAAACCTTCAATATCGGTGGAGGCTGCTGGTCAACCCCGCCAAGAGCCATGAAAATACTAAGTTGGAACTATCGATGGCTGGCCAACCCTAATACAGTTCGAGAATTAAAGGGAAATGTGGCTGAAAATATATATCTTTAGTTTTCGTTAGTAAAACTAGGCTGTACAAAAATAAAGTGGATAAAGTTCGACGAAGAATAGGAATGTCTGAGTGTTTGAAAGTAGAAAAGAGTAATAATTATGTAGGTCTTCTTTTATTGTGGAAGGAAGATATAAAGGTAAATCTTTTATCGTTCTCACATTCCCATATTGATGTTGAGGTGGCTGAAGGATCATAGATCTTTAGGTTTACTGAGTTTTATGAAAATTTTGAATAGTCAAGGAATTTCAGGATTAGATTCTTTTGGATAGACTAAAAGAATAATCATTTCTTCCTTGGCTCTTGGGGGATCTTAATGACATTCTTAAGCCAAATAAGAAAGCTGGAGGTCGAAAGAAACCACAAATAGAAATGGAAAATTTCAGACAAGGACTACTTCGAAATGGTTTGTTGGATGTTAAATCAACTAGGGGTTGATTCACTTAACAAAGGGAGAGAATGTACAAACATATGTCTGGGAAAGATTAGACAGATATGTTGTATCTATACCTTAGTTACAAAAGTAAGCACAGAGTGAGGTGATCTCTAAATTTGTTTTTAAGTCAGACCATTACTACCTGTTAATGAATACTGAAGGACCATTGAGACAGTTTGATAGACAAAGATATTATTTCAAGTCTGATAAATGTTGGGAATCGGATGAAAATTGTTTATAGATGATTAGAGAAGTATGGAAAACTAGGACTGATGAAACTCTAAGAAAATTAAAGATGATTAGTTCAAAATTGGAAATTTGACAGAGAAAGAAAAGATTTGTTGAGGTACAAAGAAGAAAGAAGATTGAAAGAAAAATTGAGGTTTTAATACAAAAGTTTATAAATGAAGAGGCATTGAAAGTTTTAAAAGAATTGAAAAGAGAGTTGAAGACCTTGCTAGATAAAAATGAATAATATTAGAAAAAAGATCGAGGGAGATTGAGGGTAACTTGGCTTAAAGATGAAGACAAAAATACAACTTTCTACCATGCCAAGGCTAATGGTAGGAAAAAGAAAAATTATATAAGAGGTATTCTAGATGAGAATGATTCATGGAAAGGAGTGGATAAGGTTTTTGAAGTTGTAAAACGTTTTTATACCAATATCTTTCAATCCAATAAAAACACTATTTCGACTCAAATCCTGGATGCTATTTGAGACATGTATAACACCTGAGGTGAACTCTAAACTTTATGTTGATTTTACAGTGGAGGAAGTAAAATTTGTTTTTATTCAAATACACCCAAACAAAGCCCCTAGACTAGATGGTATGCCAGCCACTTTCTTTCGTTCTTTTTGGTATTTACTTTGTTCTGATTTTGTCAATCTTTGCTTAAATTTATTAGCTGGTAATATCAATATGTTAGAGATAAATAAAATTGTCTTATTGTTAATCCCAAAAATATAGAACACTACCCTTATTAAATAGTTTATGTACAATAGTCTATAAAACTTGTTCTGAAGTCATGGTGAATAGATTGAAGTCCATTATGCATGTTTGCATTGTTGAAAATCAAAGTGTTTTTGTTCATGGGAGATGAATTTCAAATAACATTGTGGTTGCACATGGATTGTTATATTTCCTTAAGAGTTCTATAAATGGTCCATAAAAAGGTGCTATAATTAAACTGGGTATTGATAGGGTAGAATGAAATTTTTTGATTGAAGTTATAGGAAAAATAGGTTTTGATCAGGCATGGATTGATTTAGTCATGATTTGTGTCACTTCTGTCACTTATTGTTTTAGAATAAATAGTTGTGTTTCTAAGTTCTTTAAGACAATGAGACCTTTTATCACTGTATTTTTTCTTATTTTGCACTCAAGGCTTATCATCTTTACTTTAGAAAAAACTGACTAAAGACAAGATAAAAAGTTAAAACTTAATATGTTTGGTCCAAAGGTAAACCATTTACATTATGTTGATGATTGATTATTATTTATTAAAAAATCAGTTGAAGAGGCTAAACACCTTAGGAACTCCTTAGTTGAGTATTAGAGAGACTCGGGTCAAAAGGTTAATATGGATAAATCATATATTTACTTCAGTAATGGAATATCTCAAGCTTGCAAACAAGAGATTATGATCGTTTTAAACATAAAAGAGGAAAAGGATATAGGTGTGTATTTAGGGTTACCACTAATTGTGGGTGTAACCCCCTCAACCTGGTCTATACAGAACCAGTTCGAATGGATTACACGGGGAATATCGATAGACAACATTATTCTTCTTTTTTTTTTATCTTAACTAGAGGAATTAATTATTACATGTACATGCATTCTGTTGGAAGCCTGACACTCGTAACGAAAGACAAAACAAGAATTCTTTACACCTATTACGCAAAAAGGACCAAATTGTACTTTACCCTAAGTTTCAGGATCAAATATCAAATTAGTGTTTAAAATGTTTAATTAGGTTTATTACTTGATTGCATGACAAATTTCAACTTAAAATGTTGTCTACTACTCACTTAATTGCCAATACAAAATTCAGTGACCTAAATGCAAGAATCTAAATCTTATTCTAGCATTTACCCACTTTATTGTGTTGGGGTATCGAAACCCCTCTCTCCCATTTTGAAACAAATTGTTGAGTCATTAATTGTTTGGAACGCCATTAGGGTGTTTCGATACTTGACATTGGCCTTACTCATTGCTCCGTGGAATAATCCCGAGTATCGATACTCCTGGTATTGTGTTTCGAAATGTTTTGTCACTGTTCAAGCTGGTTTTGAAACCATTTGCAACAATTTTGATACTCACTCTTGAATCGCTATCATCGTTCCGATATATTTTCATACGGTTTCGATACTCGGACCAAGTTTTCCTAGATTTCCTCGTGATTATGCTTGGGTTCTGAAACCAATTGTAACTATGTCGATACAATGTACCCCAAAGTATAAATTTCCAGCAAAGCTCAACACCAGGCAACCCAAGACTACTTTTAAGTTCTTGCTCACCTACAAACCATTTTCTAGTTTGGCTACACACGTTCAACTAAATACATTTCCATTCTAATCATGGTTTCTTAACATGCATTTGCTAAATGCATATTGATCTAAGATATCCAATATGAACAAATGCTAGCAAACCAAGTTAATCACACTCCGGCCCAACAAAACACCCTTGTATTATTAGAACATGAAACATTAAATTCAAACACATCACTTTTAGGTCCGTTCACCCAATTCCTCCCTATTTCTCTTACAACTACTAAAGTCAAGAATTTATATATTTGAGCTTAGGATGGTGCACAACACCACGCTTGCTTTCTTGAGTAGCCTTGAAATCTACTTTTCTGTATTGCAAGGTAAAGGAAAGTATAAGACATGGACTTAGTGAGTGGCAACATATCAAAATAACTTTATAATTCAAACTCAAGTTATCATTTAAAAAATTAGACTTTTTCTTTTCAAGAACTAGGCATGCTTCATGCTTAAGAAAAACATTATCACATAACTATTTTCAAACCGACATGCATCCTGAAAAAAAAGCTCAATCATATCTTACTTAATCATAAGTATCACATGTCATCACAAGCATAACCAAGCTTTTCATTGTGTGATGCCAAGCACCTCATCATTTTTTCATGAATAGAAACACCTGCATTATCTTAATGCAACACTTGATTAAAACATTTCAACATATTGGCATGTGATTTGCTAAGTTTGCGGATATCTTAGCTTATGGGATAAACGGGTAAGTATTGGCTTGCGGTACTCCAATACTCGTGATAGCTTATGGTTCTCCATCACTTATGATGGCTTGTTGTTCTCTATCATCAACAACCACCTTGGTGTTTGTTTTGGCTTGCGGTTCTCTAATCGGAAGCAATAGACTTGCGGTTCTCCTACCACTAAGCATAAGCTTCACACAAGGACTTTTGACACGTACGACTTTTATTGATTATAGTCCACTCTAGACCCTATTGATCGATCAATATATCCCTCACCTAACCATGACATAACCAACCAATATAGTCTCGAAACCATGCTTAATCCACTGCTCAAAATACTTACGTCCCATATAAATTATGCATTGTTTATGCATCAAAAACCATTCTCAAATTGCACGACATTTGTATTGCCTTTTCAAAGAAAAGCATGGGAGTTTTACATCACATTTTAAAACATTGAATACATGCATGATTCCATATGCCACCAACAATTAGAGCATGATGTAATTCACATAAACATGAAATTTTCGAATACCAATTTAAGAGAATAAAAGCATCAACTTACTTCTGAGCGAAGGGGGGCTTCTCACACTTTCCCAACACTCCCAAATGTCTTGTAAACATAAGAAAAATTATTCAAATTAGGCAGCCACTCACCACTTAGTCAAACGTAGCTCGTCGAGGCCAAACCGTCACTCGATCACTTGTCAAACCCTCCAAGATGATCACTGTTTACTTTTTCTTGCGTCCAAACAAGAAAATAGAGGAATTAATGCCTCCTGGAAGCATCAACTCAACTTCTCACGCACTCACCACCAACAACCCATTTACAATACCCAAAACAACCAAAAAACACTCCAAAGCTACACCAACCTTTCCCAAACCATAACCAGCAAGATCAACCGTTCTTCTGCACCCAAACACCCCTAAAACTCTGATCTAAAGCTATAAAGCTTCCAACAACAACAGAACACACTTAGACCTCCAAAAACCTTAGATCTAAGCCATTAAACCTACCAAGAACACAAAATCCGGGATAGTTATGACTTAAACCTTCAATTAACACAAGATTTCCAATCCAAAACCCTCAGCTTTGAAATCCATACGAAATCTCTAAAAAATCAAATCAAAATCCCAATTAAAGCCATTTTTTAACTCCTAATCAATTCAAGAAATTTTGTAATGAATCAAACACTTGAGAATTTCAATAAAAAACTAAAAGTTCAGAGGTTTAGGAGAATCCTCACCTCCAAACCTAATATAACCTCCTTCCAAATGAAAGAAAACATGAAAAGAAATGCAAAAACCAATGAACCTTTGAAAAAATCAAGAGGAAAATAATTAAAACGAAATAAAAGCTTGAAAATGTGAGTTACCTTGATGAGAATGATGGATTTTCTGTTGAAAACCAGAAAAAGTTGAGAGGATTTGAGAAAATGGAATAATTACGTGAATAATGAGAATTTGTGATATAATGGGAATTGGTAGTTATTAAACTCTAATTAAGGGATTAATGAATGTTTAAAAGATAATTGGAAATTTGAATCAGCTAAAAAGGTTGGTTTAATATCCCCTAAAAGGTTCTAAGGTTTGATCCATTTACATTCAAGTCAGCAAAATAGTCTATTTTTTAATTTTTACAAAATAGTCCATGTTAACAAAATATCAGGCATCCAATTTTCATTTCCCAAAATTGATTTGTCCAAAGTCTATTATATAAAAAATAAGAATTTTGAGAATTTTTATAAGATTTATTTCCACCAAAAATACGTTTTTATGATTTAAATCCCGAAACTAGGTTTAACGGCAACCCCATACCACTAACCCAAGACCTAAACTACTAAGCCTATTTTTGGGATGTTACAACTCTCATACACTTAAGAAATTTCATCCCTAAAATTTACCTGGTGGAAAAGAGATGGGGAAACTGCTCCAGCATATCAACCTTTCTCTCCAAAGTGGCTTCCTCGACACCTTTGTATCGCCATAGCACCTTGACCAATTCTATGGTCTTACCCCGCAGCACCTTGGATTTTGATACTAAGACCTGCACCGGCTCCTCTTCATAAGAAAGGTCGGGATTAAGCTCAATTTCCTCCTTCGGCATTATATGTGATGGATCTGACCTATACCTCCTAAGCATCGACACATGAAAAACATCATAGATTTTCTCTAAATCTCGCGGTAAGCTTAACCCATAAGCATTTGGTCCAAATCTCTCCAAAACCTTAGAAGGTCCGATAAAACGAGGACTCAACTTGCCTTTCATACCAAACCGCATTATCTTCATAAACGGTGAAACCTTCAAAAATACTTTCTCTCTAACGAAAAACTCTATCTCTTTACGCTTAAGATCGGCGTAAGACTTATGTCGATCTACAGTAGCACTCAAATGATCACTAATGAGCTTAACCTTCTCATTAGCGTTCTCAAGAACTCCTGGTAGAGTAACAAACTTTTCACCAGCTTCAGCCTAGCATAAAGGTGTTCTACACCTTCGACCATACAAAGCCTCAAAAGGGGCCATTTTAATACTTTCCTGATAACTATTGTTATAACAAAACTAAACCAAAGGCAAATGCCTCTCCCAAGACCCCTGAAAGTCGATCACTCAACATCGCAACATATCCTCCAAAACCTGGATTACCCGCTCTGCAGATGATAGAAAGTACTGAAGCTCAACCGAGACCCTAGTGCTCGCTGTATTGAACCCCAAAATCTAGAGGTAAACCTTGGATCAGGGTCTGATACAATGGACTTGGTCACGCCGTGCAACCTCGGAACCCCGGACGCTTACAAATCAACCAACTTATCAAAGGTAAACTTCGTATGCACAGGAAGAAAATACGCACACTTAATGAACCGGTCAACGATCACCTAAATAGATTCTTTTTTTAGATGGTGTCAAAGGTAACTCCATCACGAAATCCATTGTAATCCTTTTCCACTTCCACACAAGCATTTTCAACGATTACAACAGACCTGATGGCACCTGGTGTTCAACCTTTATGCGCTGACAAACCTGAAAATAACTTTCAAACTCGTCCACATCCCTTTTCATCCCAACCTAGTAGTACTCGTTCTTAAGCTCGTGATACATTTTAGTGCTACTCGGGTGCCTAACATAAGTGCTACTGTGAGCGTCCAACAATATAGTATGCCTTAACTCCACATCATCCGGCACCACTATATGCTCTCTAAAACATAAGAGACCATCATGACAAAAACAAAACTCCGATGGTACACCTTCTGTAACATTTATAGAAAAGGAAATAATGTTAGTATTAAATTTGAAATAATAATATATTTTTTTAAAAAAAAAGAAAGAAAGAAACCCTAATCGTTCAATTAAAAAAAAATTAAAATTATTCGAACAAAAGTAAGTCTCTTCGTCTCCCTCACCTAAAAGTTTCGATCTACCGTCCGATCTCCCTCTCTGTCGCGCCATGGTCGTCACCGCCACCACCGTTTGGTCGGCCATCATCTCCTGATTAAAACCATTCCCCTCACTCGCCGGTTGGCTGCTTGTGCCACCGTAGATCGAATCTGAAAGATTCGGCGAAATCTAGGGTTTGAAGCCCTTCGGTTTCTTGTCAAAATCGACTGCCGATTGACGTCGTTCAGGCGCGTCGTCCGGCCTGCCGTGCTCCCCGTCCAAAGCTGTCCAAAACCCCTCTGGTTTTGTCTTCGATCGTCGCCGTTTGAACCCTCGCCGGAGCGTTTCCGTTTCGGTAAGTTTGGTAAGCCTTTCGAGTTGTTTTCTTGTACTTTTGTTCGGTTTTAAGGTGTTTTAAGTAGAATCTCTGAAAAATCCGGTTTCTATGAGTGTTTTCCGGCTGTTTAGGGCCGCGCGTGGCCTCCACGCGCCGCCGGGGCGATTTCCGGCCGCCCTGGATGGTGGCCTGGGGCCGGCCGGTCTAAACCCGGTCTGAACCGGCCTAAACCCGATTTGAACCGGCCTTGAACCGGTCAAACCGAACCGAACTAGTCTCGAACCGGTCAACTTGTTTTGACCCGTTGACCGACCCATTGACCGACCCGACTCGTTGATCGTTGATCGTGATGTCAGCATGACGTCAGCGCTGACCGTTGACCTTGACTGCTGACATCAGCATGTCGTTAGCGTTGACTTTAATTGTTGACGTCAACATTGACTTTGACCCAAAAAGTCAAAATTTTCAAAAACTCTTATTTTATGTTTCTCGATGTCCTGAGTCCATCCATGAAGTCCGTTTTTCAAAATTCGAACCCGAAAGCCTCCAAATTGGACTTTAAAGTCTCGAGTCAAACTTTTCTTCTAAGTTAAGTCTAGAGTTTTATTTAAGGTCTAATATTGATACCTGTTTGTTTGTAGGACCTCATAGTTCTTCCGATCGTGTATCGACCCAGCCCAGTTCCTCCCGTTTTGACCGATCCCGAGACCCGATCGTAACCCGTATGTTCTAATATCTAGTGAATAAGCAATTCATTAATTAACTCCAATATTAATAAGAGTTTATCTTATATTTTTAGGATCCAGTACTGCTATAGAGCGAGGCTCGAACGCCCAGTAGATCACCTGTCTGTTTCTGCCATTGAGGTGTGTTCCTTGTGTGCTATATAACCGTATCTTGCTATATTACGTTTTAATCGAATTAATTATGTGCACATGATTGTTTTTCTGGATTTACATAAACACTTATTTTGAAGCTTAAGATTGATCATTTTATGTTTTACTATATGTCTGATATATCCTGTATGATAATTCCTGATTTATATATATATATATATTGCCTGCTTAATTCCTGTTACTACCATCATGATTCCTATTATTAATGCATGTCTGCCATTTTAGCATTGGGATGATGAGTAGTGACTAATAATCGGTTCAACCTTGATCCAGCTGGTAATTTCGCCTGTTTACAGTTCCTAACTATAGTTAGGGTAATTCCGCCTGTTATCGGTTCTCTTGCTTTAGCCGGGGTAATTCCGTTTGTTTCCTAAGGTAATTCCTTAGGTCGGTACCTTCGCCTTAATAGGCTTAGGTTAATGCCTGTATCAGATACTGTTCGAGGGAACTGTATCCAGGAGTTCGGTTGGAGGGTAGCATATCCTGCATATACATAATTTGATTTTCTGTATTACTGTTTAATGATTTTATCCGTATTTTATTTGCACTGTTAGAACACACCAGGCTTCATAGCTCATACCTGTTTTCTTCCCCTTTTAGATATCCGTAGATAAACATCCCGGACTTGGCATTTGGAGGATCTACACATTATTTGGTTACACTTTGATGTAACATTTTTAAACTTTTCCAGTTTACGTTTAAGGTGACATGTGCCTGTCGCGTGTCAAAAGTGCGTGTTCAGTGCAAGTGGACACATCGCAAGTAATAAGTGATAAGTATATTATCGAGTTATCGTCTCCTCAGGGACCAGTATACTTAATATGCTTTCTTCACCTCCTTGTTCTGTAGAAAGATAAAGACACAAATAAGTTGATTTGATTTATCTAAACTAAAGTAACTAAAATAAAAGTAAAAGATTGAAATAGTAGAGAGAGATGGGCTAGGATCCAGTTGCGTTGTATTGTGGAATTGATTAACTTGTCTCCGTCCAATACAATCGTATATCACTGCCTCGGCAGCACTGCAGTTTACTGCCTGGGCAGCGATAACACTATCTGCTGCGGCAATCCTTGCTCGTGGACAGACTTTATCAAAGTTCGGCAAAGTGTCCTTGAATGACTCCGCTTATCCCTAAGTCAGAGTGTTGTTGATGACTAGTCCTTGATGATACCTCCCGGCGTGAACCAATTATACTCACCAACCAATCTCACACTTCTTTTAGCCGCTGAAACTCTTAACCTATCCCTAGGCCGAGTTAGTATTTCGCGATTGAAACACCGTACTTACCCCTTTCGTGAATCTAACTCTCCCGAGCTTAGATAAATGGATGATCACAATATCCTCTCCCGAGCTCAATTGTGAAACAAAGAATAACAAAGGATAAGCAAACCTTGATAATCTTTATTGCATTGAATGAAAGACAAAGTACAATCTCTTCTTACAAATACTCTACAACCTTCACCTAATCCCTAAGAAGGTTTAGAACATGATGGAGAGGAAAGAAACAAGAGTAGAAGTCGGCTCTCTCCCTAGGTATTTCGTTATGTGTTACATTGGGTGGCTAGGTCTTTATATAGGTTAGACCTAGGGCAAACCTTTCCTAAGTAGAATACAACTTGGAGTAGGAAACAAGTTAAGTACATAATAAAATATATTTCCAAGTTTGTATTCGGCTAAAGGGGTTTTTTCTCATAGTCTTCCTTTGGGCTTTTCCTTGTGCTAGCCAGCTCCGATTCATGGGCTTCAAGTCCAGACACGTTCCTTGGATTTTTGTCTTTCCATCGCCTATAATCTTGCTTCCTGTCTTTCTGCTGCTGCCTCGGCATCAGGTCCTGCCTCGGCCTTGTCACTGTCGCGGCACTGGTTCTCCTGCATAGATATGAAAACGCATTAAAACGTGCCTTTTTCTGGAAATATTATCTATATGAGCATACTTCTAAATATATCACATTGAGTGCATGCATTGGTCCAAGTGGGTGTATATTTGGTACTTAATGCCCATAAAAGGAGTAAAAAGTGATAGTGTGTTGAGCACTTATCAGTGCCTATATATTATATTACTGGTGATTTAAACGTATTATTTTTTATTATTGGTTTTGCAGATTATTTTGCGAATAATGTTTTCTAGATTTCTTGTTTTGGTGACACTATACATATTTTTAAGTGATAATCTACATTTATCTTTATTCGTACAAGTTAATTGATTTTCATGCAGTATGATTTATAAATAAAAACAATGTGACCACTCTAGTCGGGCTTCCCGCGTAGGCCGGTTTAGGGGGTTACATTTAGTTGGTATCAGAGCCTTGGTTTTAAGATTATCGGATTGTGATGGGTCCTAAATAAATGTTTTCTGTTAAACTGTTATGAATTTATATTTGTATGGCCATGTCACCTATATTTTTCTGTATTGTGTATGGTTCTCCGGTGCCAATTCTGATCTTCTAAATTTTATCTTTGTAGATTTCCTGAACATTATGAGTGCCCGTAGAGCTCGCCGATCCACCCGAGGGCGTGGTCGAGCGACCAGTTTTGCTGATCCTGTAGAGGAGCCTATTAGTGATCCTCCACCCGTCATTCCTTCGGACTCACCTGTTCCCACAAGTACCACTGTACCGCCCAACCCTTAACCTGCTGCAGGCATTGATATGTCTACCCTTGTCAGTGGGGCATCAGTACCGAGTACCAAGCCTGCTGCTACAGTGGCTGATGAGACTCTTAGTAGGCAGTTCCCTCAGTTGTTACAAGGGGCCGTTAGAGCTTCGGGTGCGATGCTGGATCCACCTATCTCTCAAATCCTGATCGCGAATGGAGTAAGAACTTTCTCTGGATCCTTGACTGGTGCGCCTTCAGATGTAGAGACCTGGTTGTACGATACTGAGAGACGGATGGATCAGCTGGGTTTGGAGCCAGCTAAGAGATACCTTGGAGCTGTGTCTATGCTTGATGGTGGTGCCCACATCTGGTGGGATTCTGTGGTTAGTAGCGTACCCTCTGACAGGCTGACATGGGCTATTTCAAGGAAAGGTTCAAGAACCGTTATCTAGGTGATCGGTATATGAGAGAGAGGCGTTAGGCCTTTAGAGACTTGGTACAAGGTAATATGAAAATGGCTGAATATGAGCTTCAGTTTTTAGATCTGATGAGGTATGGTGTTGGGATAGTGGCCACAGAGAAGGATAAATGTGATAAGTTTTTAGAGGGTCTCCGCATTGGTATCCGAGACCGAGTAGCCACGCATCATGATGTGGTTTCTGAGGACTTGGTGAACCGGGCAAACACTGCTGAGGACTTAGAGAAGCTTTCTGATAGCCAGGCTATGAGGGATCAAGAACGAGAGCGGGGTAGAGATAGAGACCGTAGGAAGGACCGTGGTCGATCCGGAGGACATTTTAGCCATGGCGAGTCTTTTAGTCGTACTGATAAGAGGGCTCGATCTGCACTGAGTCAGAGAGGTGGTTCCTATCATCAGTCTACAATACCTCATGACTCTTCTATTAGCTGGGGTGGTTCTTTTGGGATCCCATCTGTACCTGCGTGCGACTTTTGTGGCAACATGCATAGGGAGAGTGTAGGAAGAAGACCGGAGCATGTTTTCGGTGTGGATCTTCTTAGCATTTTCTGAGGGATTGTCCTCACCCACCCTCCGTTAATCGACCATTGACTCAGACTCCTGTGAGCTCTCAGACACCATCCAGATCTCAGACATCCGTATAGACACCCGCTTCGGGACGATCTCAAGGTAGAGCCTCTGGGTCTGTTGTTCGATCTGATACCAGGAGTCGAGGCCATCAGAGTGGTGGGCCATCTGTTTCTGAGGCTCGTCAGCCAGCTTTAGTTTATGCCACCAGACGTAGGGATGACCGAAACGAGCCTGATGTTATCGCAGGTACTTTTACCATCATTTATGTTCCGTACTTCGCTTTGCTTGACAATGGCTCCACACACTCTTACATATCTAAGTCAGTATCTGGACATCTTTCGATCTTAGTTGAGAACACTAAGAATGTCTTTACCGTTATGAGCCCAGTGGGGCAATCCTTATCTGTGGATAAGGTTTTCAAGAGATGTCCCCTTGTTGTGGAAGAGGAAGTGTTTCTTGAGGATCTCATGGAACTTCCTTTAGAGGAGTTCGATCTAATTCTGGGAATGGATTGGTTATCTGAGCATCATTTTAATCTGGACTGTGACGCCAAGAGGGCCACTTTAAAGACTCTTGATGGATGGTCTGTGGTCTTGGTTGGCAAACGACGAGGGTTTTTGTCCAATGTGATATCAGTTTTTTCGGCTGACAAGTTGATCCAGAAAGGGTATGAGGCCTCTATTGCTTGTTTTCTTAACACAAAGGGGTCTCTATCTAAGATCGAATAAATTCGCACAGTTAGTGAGTTTCTTGATGTTTTTCCTGAGGAGTTGCCTGGTCTCCCTCCGGACAGGGAGGTTGAATTTGAGATTGAGACTTATCCCAGATCAGCACCAATTTCTATGGCCCTGTACCGTATGGCTCCGAAGAAATTAAAGGAGTTGAAGGTTCAGTTATAAGAACTTCTTGACAGAGGGTTCATCCGACCTAGCTCTTCACCTTGGGGAGCTCCAGTTCTCTTTGTTAAGAAGAAAGATGGTTGTCTTCGGTTGTGCATTGATTACCGAAAGCTAAATAAGCTGACAGTGAAAAACAAGTATCCTATACCTAGGATTGATGATTTATTTGATCAATTTCAGGGAGCCACAGTTTTCTCAAAGATTGATCTTCGATCTGGGTATTATCAGTTAAAGGTTAAGGGCTCTGATGTTGCTAAGACTGCTTTCCGTACCCAGTATGGTCACTATGAGTTCTTAGTGATGCCTTTCGGTTTAACCAATGCCCCTGCAACTTTTATGGATATGATGAACCGTGTCTTTCGGCCCTACATAGACCAGTTTGTTGTGGTGTTTATCGATGATATCCTGGTTTACTCTCGCTCAGAGGACGAGCATGTGGGGCATCTGAAAGTTGTGTTACAGACTCTCAGGGAACATCGGTTGTATGCCAAGCTAAGTAAATGCGAGTTTTTCTTAGTGAGGTGACATTTCTCGGGCATGTCGTTTCGGCTAAAGGTATCCAGGTAGATCCGAGTAAAATTAATGCTATCACTAGTTGGAAACCTCCCAAGAATGTGTCTGAGATCTACAGTTTTCTGGGCTTAGATGGGTATTATCGACGCTTTGTCGAGGGTTTTTCCATTATAGCTGCCCCTTTGACAAAGCTTCTGAGGAAAGATGTTCCGTTTGTGTGGTCTGAGGCTCAGCAGGCTAGTTTTGATCATTTGAAATCAGTTTTGACCCGAGCTCCAGTTTTGACCCAACCTGAGTCAGGAAAGGACTTTACAGTTTACAGTGATGCTTCGCATTCTGGTCTTGGTTGCGTCTTGATGCAGGATGGTAAGGTGATCTCTTATGCATCACGCCAGTTGAGACCACACGATCTTAATTATCCCACTCATGATCTTGAGCTTGCAACTGTGGTTTTTGCTCTAAAAATCTGGAGACACTATCTCTACGAAGAAAAGTGTTATATCTTTACCGATCATAAAAGCCTGAAGTATCTCCTTACCCAGAAGGAGCTTAATCTGAGAGAGCGTCGTTGGTTGGAGCTTCTTAAGGACTACGATTGCGAGATTGAGTATCATCCGGGAAAAGCCAATGTTGTGGCAGACGATTTGAGTCGTAGGACCATATCAGACCTGAGATCCTTGTTCGCCAGGGTGAGTATATATGATGATGGTAGCCTATTAGCTGAGTTGAGGGTTAAACCGACTCTGGCTGAGCAAATTAGGGCCAAGCAGCAGTTGGATGACTCTTTACTTCCTATTATACAGCAAGTGGAAGAAGGATCCACTTCTGTTTATTCTTTTGATCAGGATGGAGTTCTCTGTTTTAATGGTCGTTACTATGTACCCAACGATCCTGAGTTGAGACAGACTATTCTCAGTGAGGCTCATAGTAGTCCTTATGCTATGCATTTCAATATTCAATTGCTTTTACTATCTTTCCTTGCTGCATATAATTCATATTCTGTTTTGCCATTTATTCCTTCCAAATATAAAGCATTGAGGACAATGCTTAGTTTGAGTTTGGGGGTGCAGATTCATTGCCAAGGCAGCAATCTACTACCGCGGCCTTGCCAAAAAAGGGAGTATTTCAGTGATTTTTTTTTAATTTTTATGCTCCCTGCCTTACTTGAATTAATTGCCTACACTCTTGCACTGCTCATCATCAGTATTGCTTTAGTTTATTCTTTAAGGCTATAGAAATCTTTCTCCTTACCATGTTTAGGTTCTGTTAAGAGGGCTTAACCTTAGGATGCTTAAGGATGAAAACTTAGAAGCTTACTATAGGAAGAACTTTAAACACTTTTGGGACTTGTGGATTATAGGAATTCTTTTAATGAACTTAGGTGATAAAGACTTAGATTTTTGGAAAAGTAACTAGAGGTGCCTACCACCGGCTCTAGAAAATCTCTTCTTCATGCTAGAGGTGCCCGAAATTGGCTCTAGTATGTATTAAGGAATATCAAAAAGAAAAGACAAAAAGATTTTTAGTGAAAAGAAAAACACAAGTCTTTGAGGTGCCTGAAACCGGCTCAAGATTTGGGGTTTGGAAAAGAAGAGAAGACTTAACCAATGTCTATTTGTCTTGAACTTAGAGTTTATCTAAGAAAGCCTTTAATCAACTTGTCCACAAAAATGCACACACTCACAATCCTATAGTTTGTTTCTAGGTAAATTCTTAGGTAGCCGAATGGTCAAAGCTTAAAGATAGGCCTAGCTATGGTGGGGAGAATAGATGGACATGTAAGACCAAGAGAGAGTAGAGTTCAGCAAATTGATGGTTTGCATTGCTTGAGGACAAGCAATAGTTCGAGTTTGGGGGTGTGATAAGTGCTCAACACACTATCACTTTCTACTCCTTTTATCGGCATTTATCACCAAATATTCACCAACTTGAATCAATGCATATGCTTAATGTGATATATTTAGAAGTTATACGTAAACAGATACTATTTATAGAAAAAGGCACGTTTTACTGCGTTTTCATATCTGTGCAGGAGAACCATTGGCGCGGCAGAGACAAGGCCGAGGCAGCAGCAGGAAGACATGAAGCAAAGTGATAGGCGATGGAAAGACAAAAATCCAAGGAACGTGTCTGGACTTGAAGCCCATTGATCGGAGCTGGCTAGCACAAGGAAAAGCCCAAAGGAAGACCACGCGGGAAAGCTCCTTAGCCGAATATAAACTTGGAAATATATTATTATTATGTACTTGACTTGTTCCCTACTCCAAGTTGTATTCTACTTAAGAAAGGTTTGCCCTAGGTCTAGCCTATATAAAGACCTAGCCACCCAATGTAATAGAGATCGGAAATACCTAGGGAGAGCCGACTTCTACTCTTGTTTCTTTCCTTTCCATCATGTTTTAAAACTTTCATAGGGTTTAGGTGAAGATTGTGGAGTATTTGTGAGAGGAGATTGTACTTTATCTTTCATTCAATGCAATAAAGATTATCAAGGTTTGCTTATCCTTTGTTATTCGTTATTCTTGCATTCAAGCCCGGGAGGGAAGTTTGTAAGTGATCCATTTATCTAAGCTCGGGAGAGCTAGATTCACGAAAGGGGTAAGTACGGTGTTTCAATCGCGAAATACTAACTCGGCCTAGGGATAGGTTAAGAGTTTCAGCGGCTAAAAGAAGTGTGAGATTAGTTGGTGAGTATAATTGGTTCACGCCGGGAGGTATCATCAAGGACTAGTCATCAACAGCACTCTGACTTAGGGATAAGCGGAGTCATTCAAGTACACTTTGCCGAACTATGGTAAAGTCTACCCACGAGCGAGGGATTGCCACGTCGGACAGCGTTATCGCTGCCCAGGCAGTAAACTGCAGTGCTGCCGAGGCAGAGATATGCGATTGCATTGGATAAAGACAAGTCAATCAAGTCCACAATATAATACAACTGGATCCTGGCCCATCTTTCTCTCTGATATTTCGACCCTTTTATTTTTTATTCAATTATTTTAGTTTAATAAATCACACCCTTTCACTTGTGTTTTTATTTCTTCTACAGAGCAAGAAGATAAAGAAAGCATATTAAGTATACCGGTCCTTGAGGAGATGATAACTCGATAAATACTTATCACTTATTATTTGCGATGTGTCCACTTGCACTGAACGCGCACTTTTGACACGCGACAATAATTAAGTTCATAAGACAGAACACCACTAGCTAAGTAATTAACAAGATCAGCATACCAGGGAGTGGCTGTGACTGCGGCAAGGTCTTCTGTCAATGTTGTCGAGATACACTTGGTCACTGCAGCGGCGGCACAGTTGTATACTGCTGCAATCTCTGCCGCGGCAGATTTTGCTGCCACCCCCGAGATTTGCAAGATGTGCTCGTCTGGGAATGCGTCTTTTATTTCTTCCAGTAGCATGTTTTTCTCCTCAGCTTCTAATCTGGAAAGATGGTCGGCTACCTGGTTTTCCGTACCTCTCTTGTCCTTAATTTCTATATCAAATTCCTGCAAAAGAAGAATCCATCTAATCAGTCTTGGTTTAGCATCCTTCTTTGAGAAAAGGTACTTGATTGCCGAATGGTCGGTGTGGACAGTCACTTTTGTTCCGATAACGTAGGATCAAAACTTATTAAAGGCAAAGACTACTGCTAGTAATTCCTTCTCCGTGGTGGTGTAATTAATCTGGGCCTCATTAAGGGTTTTACTAGCATAGTAGATAACATGGAATAATTGTTCTTTCTCTGCCCAAGTGATGCCCCGACAGCATGATCACTGGCATCACACATTATTTCAAAGGGCAAGGCCCAATCTGGGGGAACTACAATTGGTGCAGTGATCAGCTTCTCTTTGAGGGTCTCGAATGCTTTAATACATTCCTTGTTAAATTCAAATTTCCTTTCCTGTTCAAGTAAAGCACATAGAGGTTTAGAAATTTTTGAAAAATTAGCAATAAACCTCCTATAAAAACCTGCGTGACCCAAGAAGCTTCTGACTCCCTTGATTGAAATTGGTGGAGGCAATTTCTTTATCACATCTATCTTGGCCCTGTCAACTTCTATGCCTTGTGATGAGATTTTGTGACCCAAAACAATACCTTCCTTGACCATAAAGTGACATTTTTCCAAGTTGAGCACTAAGTTGGATTCTTCACATCTTTACAACACCTTTTCTAAATTGCTAAGGCAATGATCGAAGTTATCTCCAGAGACTGAAAAATCATCCATGAATATCTCCAGGAAGTCTTCCACCATTTCGTGAAAAATTGCCATCATACATCGCTGAAAGGTTGTCGGGGCATTACAAAGGCTGAACGACATTCTTCTAAATGCATATGTTCCATACGGGAAAGTAAAGGTAGTTTTTGCCTGGTCTTTAGGGTCTATGGCAATTTGGTTATAACCTGAATAACCATCAAGAAAACAGTAAAAAGGTTTTCCAGAAAGTCTATCAAGCATTTCATCAATGAAGTGCAACGGAAAATGATCCTTCTTTGTTGCCTTATTTAACTTGTGATAATCCATACAAACCCTCCAACCGGTCACAGTCCTAGTTGGGATTAGTTCATTGTTTTCATTGGTTATCACGGTCATGCCTCCTTTCTTGGGTACACATTGTATCGGGCTCACCCATGCACTGTTAGAGATAGGGTAGATGATACCGACATCAAGCCATTTGATTATCTCCTTGCGTACTACCTCCTTCATGGCATGGTTAAGTCTCCTTTGGGCCTCAACAGTAGGTTTATGGTCTTCCTCTAAAAGGATTTTTTGCATGCAAACTGTTGGGCTTATTCCTTTCAAGTCATTAATTGACCACCCAATTGCCTTCTTGTGCTGCTGCAGCATCTCTATCAAGCTTTGTTCCTGTTCTAGCTGCAACTCAGAAGAAATAATTACGGGCATTGTGTGGTTGGGTCCCAAATAAACATACTTTAATTTATCAGGTAAAAGTTTTAGTTCGACCTTTAATGGTTCCTCACTTGAAGATTTTTCGTCCTTACCTGGATAATTTAGAGGTTCGAAGTACTTACCTGGGAGGTGTGCTGTCCAATTAACTTTCTTCGTATCTTGTGTATCAACTTCATCAACTTCAAGCACACTGTTCAATACACTGCTATAGCAGTCGTCCACTGTACTGCCGAGGCAGCGTTATGAAGAATTACTGTCGCTGCTGCCGAGGCAGTGTTTGCTGAGGCAAGGTATTGCACTGTCTGCATCTTTGGTGCAAATCACCTGGCACTCCTCTAGATCATCATGTCTTTTTAAAATCTGGAAAACATTGAGTGTGACTTGCTGGTCGTTGACCCGCATTGTTAATTCTCCTTTTTCCACATCAATAAGGGTGCATCCAGTAGCTAGGAAAGGTCTCCCCAGAATGATCGGTGCATTGTCGTCTGCTTCACAATCAAGAACAAGAAAGTGAGCTGGAAAAATAAATTTATCTACCCTTACCAATAAGTCCTCGATTTTTCCTTCCGGTTGCACATATGATCTATCTGCCAATTGAAGCATTACGATTGTAGGTTTTGCCCTTCCTATTCCAAGCTTTTGAAATACAGATTTTGGCATCAAGTTGATGCTTGCTCCCAAGTCGCACAAGGCCTTTCCTTCATAGTGGCTTCCTATCGCACATGGTATAGTGAAACAACCAGGATCTTTCAATTTAGGGGGCATGCGATTATGAAGCATGGCCATGCATCCTTCGGTTGCGGCAACAGTTTCAAACTCACCAAGCCTTCTTCTTTTGGAAACAATGTCTTTAAAGAATTTGGCATAGTTTGGCATTTGTTCTATTGCCTCAACTAATGGTAAATTTATGTGCACTTGCTTAGGATGTCTAAGAACTTTTTGAATTGATAATCCTGCTTCTGCCTTTTCAGCCTCTGTGGAAAAGGTAGTGGTGGTCGCATTTCCTCCAGTGTCCCATTATTCTGGAATTTAATACCTGGTACCACTGGTGTGGATGTTGTCTCGACCGTTTGGCGTGGAATTGTCGATTTCTCTGCCCTGGCGGTGCCTTCTACTGGGATCGACTTGTCTTCTGTGGCATGATCACTTAATGCAGTATCTATGTCCTCTGATTCTTCTTGTTCCCTTGGTGGGACTTTGTCCGGGCTGCTTGATATCTCCTTAAGTTGTAAGCCACTCCTAGTAGTGATTGCCTTACATTGCTCATGAATTTTTCCCCTTGCAAATTCAGTATTGCTGGGTAATCCTCCTTGAGGTCTAGTGTTTAGACTTTGAGCGAACTGCCCAACATGAGTTTCCAATGTTTTAATGGCTGCCTCTTGATTTTGTAATCTCATCTCAGTTCTACTTATGAAAGCATCGGTTCTCTTGATGAAGTTACTATTCCCAGCCATGTATGATTCGGTTTTCATCATAAAGGCCTTAAGAGAATTTTCCAATGAACTTGCAGGCGGTTGTTGCGACATTTGTTGTTCCGGTAGTGGCTGCTGCTGCTGTTGCGGGTGTTGCATTGGCATTGATTGCTGGAAACCTGAAGGTTGAGCGGTCGGATTCAAAGCATTATTGGGATTGCTCCATGAAAAATTTGGATGCCTTTTTCATGCTGGATTGTATGTGTTGGACATCATGTTGTTGTTCCTGTTATAGTTTCCTACATAAAGGCTAGATTTCTGATTCTGCATGCACTCAGAAGAGCTATGGTTACCTCCACATAAATCACACGAAGAATCTATTACCTTAACCTCATGGGTATTATGTTGCATTTTCATATTTTGGACCATCTTAGTGAGAGTTGCCAATTGTGCTGCCACTGAATTGGATGTTTCTAATTCATGTACTGTGTCCTGACGTCTCATCCCTCCTCGCCTAGATGTAGGGAATTGAAAGTCATTTCTTCCAAGTTTGTTCAAAATTTCTATAGCTTCCTCTGGTGGTTTGTCAAGGAGTGTCCCATTAGCAGAGACGTCTAGCATCATTCTCGTTGGGGCATTAGTTGCATTGTAGAACATGGTCACTTGTGTCCATAATGGGAATCCATGTAAAGGGCACTTGTGTAATAGTTCCTTATAGCGCTCCCATGCCTCATACATTGGTTCATCATTTGCCTGTCGAAAAGAGGTAATTTCATTACGTATATGATCATATAGATTAGTAGGATTAAAACGTGTTATGAAATCATGACAAAGTTCACTCCAAGTTCCAATAGATCCTGCTGGAATGCTATTTAACCAGGCTTTTGCCCTATCCCTCAGTGAATAGGGAAATAATTTCAGTCTTAAAACATCTTCATGGACTCCTTGGATTTTGAATGAATTATAGATCTCCATGAATGATTTGAGGTGTTGCCTGACATCTTCAGTTATTGACCCACCAAATTGTCCAATAGTATTGAGCATATAAAACATGACAAGTTTTAGCTCAAAGTGGGCTGCTTCGATCTCTGGTGTAACAACTCCTGGATTTAGCCCATTCAAATCCTCTTCCAAGAAATCTCGAACAGTGAGCTGCCACGGCACTGATGGCGGCGGAAGCCTTCCATTGCCAGCGGGTAAGTTTTGTTCTACCGAATGATCTGCCATAACTACTCGGATTTGTCTTCGCAACCTTTGACACGTACGTTCAATCTCTAGATCTAGCTCGTATAATGGATTGCTTGGGTTTGCTCTGGTCATACACCAGTAAAAACCGAAGTTAAATAAAACAAATTTAAGATGCGAGAAAATAAAGATAACAAAAATTTAGTTGCCAATCCCTGACAACGGAGCCAAAAACTAGTTGCGTGTAAAAAGAGTGCACAAATAGTGCAAGTGTACACGTTGCAAGTAATAAAGTGATAAGTATCAAGTATCGTCTCCACAGGGATTGGTGTACTTAATATGCTTTATTTTCTTTTCTCGCTCTATAAAAGTAAAAGACACAGATTAATTTGGTTGTTTTGAAAACTAAAATAACTGAATAATAAAAGGAGAATGGTGAATGAAAATAAGATCAGATTTAGAGAATGGGCAGGATCCAGTTGAATCGTATTGTGAGTTCAATTGACTTGTTTCTGTTTTGTGCAATAATACAACACTACCTCGGCAGAACTGCAGTTTTCTGCCTCGACAGTGAAGACCATCGTCCGCCGCGGTAATCCCTTGCTCTGGGGTGGACTTCTTCAAGGTTCGGCAAAGTGTCCTTGGATGACTTCACTTATCCCTAAGTCGAAGTACTGTTGATGACTAGTCCTTGATGATACCTCCCGGCGTGAATCAATGATAACCACCAACCAATCTCACACTTCTTTTAGCCGCTGAAACTCTAACCTATCCCTAGGCCGAGTTAGTATTTTCCAGCTAGAAAAATACCGTACTTATTCCTTTTGTGAATCCAACTCTCCCGATATTGGATAAATAAATATGTCACAAACTTCTCTCCTGAGCTTGAATGCAAGAACAATGAATGGCAAAGAATAAGCAAACCTTAATATTTTATTGCATAAAACAAGAAAACAAAGTTCAATCTTATCTCACAAATACTCAACAACCTTCACCTAAACCCTAAGAAAGTTTAGAACATAATGGAAAGAAAACTCTAAAAATCTATTAAGAACTCTTTTCTCTCGTGCGTTGTGTATCTCTTCCTTGGGCGGCTATGGTGTATATAGGCTTGGCCTAGGGTAAACCTTTCCTAAGTAGGAATACAACTTGGAGTAAAACACAAGTCAAGTACATAAATAAAATATTTGCTTTATTTCCAAGTTTATTCCCACAAAGATTCTTTTCCCGCGTGGCCTTTGACTTTGACCTTCCATGCGCTTCCCAACTCCGATCCTTGTGTTGCTTGTCCAGAAACGTCCACCTCATTTTTCTCTTCAGATCACCTACCGTATCAGTACTTGTTAACCAGGTACTGCCACAGCCTTAGGTCCCTGCCTCGGCATAATTCTCTGCCGCGGCATCTGATCTTTATGTAAATACAAAAAGGTGCCGTAAAGCTTGCATTTTCTATAAATATCATATTTATAAGTCGCAAAAGCAAAATATCTAAATATTTCACATTAAGTACATGCTTCAGTCTAAGTAGGTGTAGATTAAGTGATTATTGTCCATGAAAGGTGTAAAAAGTGATAGAGAATTAAGCACTTATCAAACGTATTCAAGCATGACCATTGATAATTGCTCAACTCACTATCACTTTTTACACCTTTTGATGGCATTAATCACCGAATTTACACCCACTTGGACAATGCATGTACTTAATGTGATATATTTAGATGTTATGCTTATAGAGATAATATTTACAAAAAAGGCACGTTTTACTGCATTTTCATATCTGTGCAAGAGAACCAGTGCCGCGGCAGCGACAAGGCCAAGGCAGGACCTGATGCCGAGGCAGCAATTGAGAGCCAGGAAGCAAGACTGTAGGCGATTGAAAGACAAAAATCCAAGGGATGTTTCTGGACTTAAATCACATGGATCGGAGCTGGCTAGCATGAGGAAAAGCCCAAGACAAGGCCACGTGGGAAAGCCCCCTTAGCTGAATTAAACTTGGAAATATTTTAATTATGTACATGACTTGTTCCCTACTCCAAGTTGTAACTACTTAGGAAAGGTTTGCCCTAGGTCTTTGTTTCAATGCAATAAAATTATCAAGGTTTGCTTATCCTTTGTTATTCCTTGTTCTTGCATTCAAGCCCGGAGGGAAGTTTGTAAGTAATCCATTTATCTAGACTTGGGAGAGTTAGATTCACGATAGGGGTAAGTACGGTGTTTCAATCGCGAAATACTAACTCGGCCTAGGGATAGGTTAAGAGTTTCAGCGGCTAAAAGAAGTGTGAGATTGGTTGGTGAGTATAATTGGTTCAGGCCGGGAGGTATCATCAAGGATTAGTCATCAACAGTACTTCGACTTAGGGATAAGCGGAGTCATCCAAGGACACTTTGCCGA
The DNA here is from genome assembly GCA_035048815.1 of Abelmoschus esculentus. Classification (NCBI taxonomy): domain Eukaryota; kingdom Viridiplantae; phylum Streptophyta; class Magnoliopsida; order Malvales; family Malvaceae; genus Abelmoschus; species Abelmoschus esculentus. Next base: position 5,137,729 of record JAUCBN010000065.1, read on the forward strand.
ACTTTGGTAAAGTCCACCCACGGGCAAGGGATTTCCGCGGCGGACAGTATTATCGCTGTCGAGACAGTAATCTGCAGTTTTGCCGAGGTAGAGATATAAGATTGCATTGGGCAGAGATAAGTCAATCAAATCCACAATGCAACACAACTGAATCCTGACCTATCTCTCTCTAATATTCAATTCTCTTTACTTTTACTTAGTTATTTTAGTTTAGTTAATCCAAACTCAATCACTTGTGTTTTACTTTATTTCTTTCTACAGAACAAGAATACAAAGAAGACATATTGAGTCTACCAATCCCTGTGGAGACGATAATCCGATAAATACTTATCACTTATTACTTTCGATGTGTCCACTTGCACTAAACGCGCACTTTTGACACGCGACAAGTTTTTGGCGCCGTTGCCGGGGATTGGCAACTAAATTTTGGTTTTTTTATTTTCTTGTTTCTTTTTATTTTTATTTTAATTTTGTTTTTCTTGGTGTATGACCAGGGCCAACCCAACCAACCGACGAATCAGATCCAGAGATTGAAAGAACAAGGCTAAGATTGAGGAGACAAATCCATGAGGCTATGGCAGATCACCCGGAAGGACAAAACTTACCTGCCGGTAATGGAGGTTTATCGCCGGCACCTGGGCCGCGACAGCTTAGTGTCAGAGACTTCCTGGAAGAGGACTTAAATGGATTAAACCCAGGAGTTGTTACACCGGAGATAAAAGCAGCCCACTTTGAACTGAAACCTGTCATGTTCAATATGCTTAACACTATTGGAGAGTTTGGTGGGTCTGTAACTGAAGATGCAAGACAGCACCTCAAGTCCTTCATGGAGATATGCAATTCCTTTAAAATCCAAGGATTCCATGAAGATGTCTTGCGATTGAAGCTATTGCCCTATTCACTGAGGTATAGGGCGAAAGCTTGGTTAAATAGCATTCCAGCAGGATCTATTTGATCTTGGAGTGAACTCTGCCGTGATTTTATTACTCGTTTTAATCCTACAAATTTATATGATAGAATTCGTAATGAAATCACTTCTTTTCTACAGGCAGATGACGAACCTATGTACGAGGCATGGGAGCGCTACAGGGAGTTACTGCACAAGTTATTGAAATACTAAACAAACTTGCGAAGAATGATTTTCAATTCCCTACATCTAGGCGAGGAGGAGTAAGATGCCATGCCACGGTGAATGAGTTAGACACATCAAATTCAGTGGCAACACAATTGGCCTCTCTTACAAAGATGGTGCAAACTTACAATTACAGCAAAATACCCGTGAGGTTAAGGTAATTGATTCTTACTGTGACTTATGTGGAGGTAATCACAGTTCCTCTGATTGTATGAATCAAGAAACCGGTATGTATGTTGGGAACTACAATCGCAACAATATGATGTCCAATACATACAACCCCTCATGGAAGAGGCATCCAAATCTATCATGGAGCAACCCTAACAATGCCTTAAACCCAACCACCCAACCTTCAGGATTTCAGCAACCGATGCAAAATCTGCCGCCGCCGCAGGTCCAGCAGTCAATGCCGTAGCAGCAGATGCAGCAGCAACCGGTAAGTTCGTTGGAGAACACACTTAAAGCCTTTATGATGAAAACAGAGTCATACATGGCAGAGAACAGTAATTTCATCAAAAGGACAGATGCTTTTATGAATAGAACTGAGATGAGGTTGCAAAATCAAGAAGCGGCCATTAAAACACTAGAAACCCAGGTTGGGCAGTTTGCTCAAAACATAAACACTAGACCACAAGGAAGACTACCTAGCAATACTGAAGTTGCTAAGGTAATGGGCCATGAACAGTGTAAAGCAATCACTACTAGGAGTGGTCTACAGCTGAAGGAAAAGATCCCAGCAAGCCAAAATCCATCAGTAGATCCAGCAAAAGAAGAGGATGAGCAAACTGATTCTGATAATACTGCCCCGGCAGAGAGCACAACAGCTCCTGAACAGCCTGCCAAGATAGCAACAACTCCAGTGGTTCCAGATATTAAATTTCAAACTAAAGAAACCCTAGATGAGATGAGACCACCACTACCTTTCCCACAAAGGTTGAAAAAGAAAAAATAGGACCAGCAATTCAAGAAATTCCTTGACATCTTAAAGCAAGTCCACATTAACATACCATTCGTAGAGGCAATTGAACAAATGCCCAATTATGCCAAGTTCTTAAAAGATATGGTGTCTAAGAGGAAACGAATAGGTGAGTTTGAAACAGTGGTTGCTACCGAGGGATGCATGGCAATGCTACACAATCGCATGCCACCGAAGTTGAAGGATCCTGGTTACTTTATCATACCTTGTGCGATAGGTAAAAATTATGAAGGTAAGGCCCTATGCGACCTTGGAGCAAGCATCAATCTAATGCCCAAGTCTGTCTTCCAAAAGCTTGGAATAGGAAGGGCGAAGCCTACAACAGTTATGCTCCAACTAGCGGGTCGATCCTATGTGCAACCCGAAGGCAAAATCGAGGACATACTGGTAAGATTCGATAAATTTTTTTTTCATGCTGACTTTCTTGTCCTTGATTGTGAAGCAGATGATAATGCACCGATCATCCTGGGGAGACCTTTTCTTGCAACTGGACGTACCTTAATTGATGTGGAAAAATGAGAGTTGACAATACGGGTCAATGACCAACAAGTCAAACTCAATGCATTCTACAACTTTAAAAAATATGATGATCCAGAGGAGTGCAAGGCCATCCACACTGTAGAAACCAGAATATCCTGCCTCGGCAGTCTGCTCGACAGGTTATTCGGCAAAATGATCAAGTTCAAGATGGATGGAGACACAGCAAAAGGGAGTGGCCCACAACCAAATTATGATTCTGGCCAACAAGAGAGGATAATCTTGGGAGATGCATTTGCATGCACTCCACCAGTAACATGATCTCCTTCCTTTTTCCTTATTATTAATATATTAGGACTAGTTTAGTTTATTCTTATTTTTTATTTTTTTAATTTGTTTTTGCTTTAAGTATTTCTCTTTTTGTGTATTTTTATTTAGGATAATAAGCAAAAATAAAGGAGAAATAGCTCACAGCAGGAATTCTGCCGAGATTCCTGCCGTGGCAGCAAAAGGAAACGGCTACAAAACGGCTAGTGGATCCAAACGGTCACAAGGCCGAGGCCTATATAAGAAACCCCTTCCTCTTGAACTATTCACTCTTGCTTTCTTGTTTGCTTTAGAATTCATAACAATCTTCCTCTCACATTACTCTCTGCCTACTCACAATTCTTCATAAAATTCCAGATATTTTTAAGAAAACCTTCAAGAAATCAAATCTCTCACAATCTTTATGGCCACTTACAAGCGATTTGCCCCAGCAAACGTTGAAGATCGTTTCAACCGATCTTTCATCTCCCGGAAATTGTGGGAAGAACAAGGTTTCCAGCATTCGGATGATGAAAACTACAGCATCGAGCACTACCTTTTTGACAGAATCAAGTACCAAGATTGGGAAATTTTCTGTCATCAACCTGCCCAGACGAATGCTACTATCGTGCGGGAATATTATGCGCACGGGCCCAACAAAGATTCCCTCTTTGTTCACTGCCGCGGCAGGCCAGTCCAGTTAGATGCCGAAACCATCAACGATTTCTACGGCCTCACTCCAAACAGTGATGTTCACGCCGAATTCTTGGAAGACATCACTGCCGAGGATTATGAGTTAATCAAAGACGACCTTTGTTACGTGAATACTCCATGGGAAACCGGTACCCATAGAGGATCCGTAACAAGGCAGAGCCTAAAGCCCGAGGCCAAGTTGTGGAATACCTTTGTCAAGCGACGCCTCATCCCCACGTCCCACAACAGCACGGTGGACCGGAAGCGATTGGTGCTTATCCAATCGATCATCAACAAAAGGACCATCAATGTTGGAGAGATCATCCTACATGAAATTCACGAATGCGGTAAGAAAGATAGGGGACCATTATATTTCCCATGTTTGATCACAAGTCTGTGTGTTGCCGCAGATGTGCAATCGAAGATACGGACGAATACACTCCCCAAAGAAGAGGATGGACTAGAGACTTTTGTCACAAAGTCATGCAGATCACGCAGGCGGAGCCCGTCCAAGCAACGCCCCAGCAGTTCAGCGCTAATACTGCTGCCGGGGCCCAGTACACGGTAGACATACCTGATACTACCCACACCTCTGCCGCAGCAGACCCGTACCAGGAGATTTTGCAAAGGATGGCAGCGATGGACCTCAGAAAACAGAGGTACACGGAGTACCAAAAAGATTTCAACGGCACATTAGCCCAAATGATGTTGCACGCTTTTCCAGACCAAGGGGCGCAATTTCCAGAGTTTCCCAGCAATATGTTTGTCATAGCCGCCCCTTACACCGAGACTACACCAGCTCTGGTAGGACCAAGGTCGTTCTTCCATGCGGGCCCTCCACCACAGTGCCATGTTGCTGGCCCATCCAGGGCAGCAGATTCTGCCGCGGCATCATCTGCCAGCAGAAGACCATCCAAGCGGAGGGCAGTTTTCATCACTCCACCCCGATCCCCAATCATCATGGGCAGTCTATCAGCTGAGATAGATGCCTATATGCACCAAAGCTTCACCGCCGCCGGACCAAGTACACACCACACCAGGGGTGCCACGGCAATGAAGGGTGGAACGGACATAATGCTGACCGAAGACATGGCCGTTGTGGAAGAAGGAGAAGAGGTGGAGGCCCCAATGCAACGGACACCACCCACAAGAGTCCAACCGCCCCGGCAAGCAAAAGCTCAACCATCGCCCTCACCAAGAACAAATCAATCGGCAGCAAGGCCTAGGAGAAAAATTGTTACAATCAGCTCTTCAGAGTCTCTTTAATAATTTTGTTCATATAATTCAATATTAATTGTTGTTTGCTTTCTAAGCTGCTTATTCCTTTCATATTTTGTTGCTCGCTCTTATCTTCAAATATAAAGCATTGAGGACAATGCTTGGTTTGAGTTTGGGGGTGCAGATTCACTGCCAAGGCAGCAATCTACTACCGAGGCCTTGCCAAAAAAGGGAGTATTCTAGTTTTTTTTTAATTTTCATGCTCCCCGCCTTACTTGAATTAACTGCCTACACTTTTGCACTGCTTATCATCAGTATTGCCTTAATTTATTCTTTAAGGCTATAGAAATCTTTCTCCTTACCATGATTAGGTCCTGTTAAGAAGGTTTAACCTTAGGATACTTAAGGATGAAAACTTAGAAGCTTACTATAGGAAGAACTTTAAAACTTTTGGGACTTGTTGGATTATAGGAATTCTTTTAATGAACTTGGGTGATAAAGACTTAGATTCTTGGGAAAGTAACTAGAGGTGCCTATCACCGGCTCTAGGAAGTACTCTTCTTCATGCTAGAGGTGCCCGAAATTGGCTCTAGTGTGTTATAAGGAATATCAAAAAGAAAGAAGGAATTAGTGAAGGGAAAAACAATATTCTTAAGGTGCCCGAAATTGGCTCAAGAATTGGTTGTTAGAAAAGAAGAGAACACTTAACGCAATTCTACTTGTCTTGAACTTAGAGTTTATCTAAGAAAGCCTTTAATCAAACTTGTCCACAAAAAGGAACACACTCACCAATTCTTATAGTTTGTTTCTAGGTAAACTCGTGGGTAGCCGAAAGGTTAAGTCTAAAGAATAGGCATAGTTATGGTGGGGAGAATAGATGGAAACGTAAGACCAAGAGAGAGTAGAGTTTGGCAAATTGATGGTTTGCATTGCTTGAGGACAAGCAATAGTTCGAGTTTGGGGGTATGATAGGTGCTCAACTCACTATCACTTTTTACACCTTTTAGGGGAATTAATCACCGAATTTACACCCACTCGGAACAATGCATGTACTTAATGTGATATATTTAGAAGTTGAGCTTATAAAGATAATATTTACAGAAAGGGCAAGTTTTACTGCATTTTTATATCTGTGCAGGAGAACCAGTGCCGCGGCAGCAACATGGCTGAAGCAGGACCTGATGCCGAGGCAGCAGCTGAGAACCAGAGAGCAAGACTGTAGGCGATTGGAAGAGAAAAATCCAATGGACGTGTCTGGACATAAAGCACATGGATCGGAGCTGGCTAGCAGGAGGAAAAGCCCAAGACAAGGCCATGCGGGAAAGCCTCTTAGTTGAATTAAACTTGGAAATATTTTAATTATGTGCATGATTTGTTCCCTACTCCAAGTTGTATTCTACTTAGGAAAGGTTTTCCCTAGGTCAAGCCTATATAAAGACCTAGCCGTCCAACGTATTAGACACCAATACCTAGAGGTGCCTATCACCGCCTCTAGAAAGTACTCTTCTTCATGCTAGAGGTGCCCGAAATTGGCTCTAGTATGTTTTAAGAAATATTAAAAAGAAAGAAGGAATTTAGTAAAGGGAAAAACACAATCCTTGAGGTGCCCGAAATTGGCTCAAGGATTGGTTGCTTAGAAAAGAAGAGAACACTTAACCAAATTCTACTTGTCTTGAACTTAGAGTTTATCTCTAAGAAAGCCTTAAATCAAACTTGTCCGCAAAATCGCACACACTCACAAATCTTATAGTTTGTTTCTAGGTAAACCCTTGGGTAGCCGAAAGGTTAAGGCTTAAGAATAGTCCTAGTTATGGTGAGGAGAATAGATGGACATGTAAGACCAAGAGAGAGTAGAGTTCGACAAATTGATGGTTTGCATTGCTTAAGGACAAGCAATAGCTCGAGTTTGGGGGTGTGATAAGTGCTCAACTCACTATCACTTTTTACACCTTTTGATGGCATTAATCACCGAATTTACACCCACTTGGACCAATGCATGTACTTAATTTGATATATTTAGAAGTTATGCTTATAGAGATAATATTTACAGAAAAGGCACGTTTTAATGCATTTTCATATCTGTGCAGGAGAACCAGTGCCGCGGCAGCGACAAGGCCGAGGCAGGACCTGATGTCGAGGCAGCAACTGAGAGCCAGGAAGCAAGACTGTAGGCGATTGAAAGACAAAAATCCAAGGGACGTTTCTGGACTTAAAGAACATGGATCGGAGCTGGCTAGCATGAGAAAAAGCCCAAGACAACGCCACGCGGGAAAGCCCCCTTAGCTGAATTAAAAATGGAAATATTTTAATTATGTACATGACTTGTTCCCTACTCCAAGTTGTATTCTACTTAGGAAAGGTTTGCCTTAGGTCTAGCCTATATAAAGACCTAGCCGTCCAATGTAATAGAGACGAATACCCAGAGAGAGAGAGTCGATTAATAAAACTTGTTTTCTTTCTCTCAATTATGTTCTAAGCTTCTTTAGGGTTTAGGTGAAGGTTGTTAGTATTTGTGAGAGGAGATTGTACTTTGTCTTTGTTTCAATGCAATAAAATTATCAAGGTTTGCTTATCCTTTGTTATTCCTTGTTCTTGCATTCAAGCCCGGGAGGGAAGTTTGTAAGTAATCCATTTATCTAGACTCGGGAGAGTTAGATTCACGAAAGGGGTAAGTACGGTGTTTTAATCGCGAAATACTTACTCGGCCTAGGGATAGGTTAAGAGTTTCAGCGGCTAAAAGAAGTGTGAGATTGGTTGGTGAGTATAATTGGTTCTCGCCTAGAGGTATCATCAAGGACTAGTCATCAACAGTACTTCGACTTAGGGATAAGCGGAGTCATCCAAGGAAACTTTGCCGAACTTTGGTAAAGTCCACCCACGAGCAAGGGATTGCCAAGGCGGACAGTATTATCGCTGCCGAGGTAGTAATCTACAGTGTTGCCAAGGCAGAGATATACGATTGCATTGGGAAGAGACAAGTCAATCAAATCCACAATACAACGCAACTGGATCCTGACCTATCTCTCTTTAATATTCAATTCTCTTTACTTTTACTTAGTTATTTTAGTTTAGTTAATCCAAACTCAATCACTTGTGTTTTACTTTATCTCTTTCTACAGAACAAGAAGACCAAGAAGACATATTGAGTCTACCAATCCCTGTGGAGACGATAATCCGATAAATACTTATCACTTATTACTTTTGATGTGTCCCCTTGCACTAAACGCGCACTTTTGACACGCGACAGCCATGCATTTCTAGTCTCACTCAATCAAGTGGCCTTTGATATATTTTCCTATTATATAGGAAGGATAAATCCTATCTCGATCATTCACATCTCACTACATACATTGTAATATGTCCAATGTCAGTTTTTATAGTGTAACTAATTACGAGACATGTTTAACTGTATCAAAACTTAAAACAACATATGTTGAGATAGTAATAATCTCAAGTCTAAGGATCATACATATAGTTTTCACTATGAGCAATACCGTGACCGTAACATAATAATCCAAGATATATGCTCATAGTGGGTCAATCCAATATATTATTCTCTACTAATATATTCATGTATTAATTCTGATATCTCTATGTCAATGACAACTCATTGTCATCAATTAATCACATGTTAGTCTTAAGCGTATTATTATTGTCCATACCCATAATAATACTTGACTAAGGATCTTTTAATAATAATACATATATTATTATATGGACCTTATTGTTTCTCAGTTTATGTTATATATTGACACATATATCTGAAAACAACAATGGCAATGCCTTTATTCAATAAAATTGGTAAATAAAAGTATGCTTACAATCATCATATGATTGGTCTTTTGACATACTCTAATAATATCCCACTAGCAATAAGACCAATCACTTACATATCTAATACTGAGTGACTCGGTGTGACGATCATGCTTCTGTTGCGTTAGAGGCTTCGTCAAGGGATCAACAATGTTATCATCGGTGTGTACTTTACATATCTCCACATCTCCTCGATCTATGATCTCTCGAATGAGATGGAAGCATCTAAGAATATGTTTGGATCGTTGATGAGATCTGGGTTCCTTTGCTTGTGCAATGGCTCCATTTTTTACACAACGGAGTTCTATAGCATCTTATATGCTTGAACAACCCCTAGTTCAGATATGAACTTTTTGATCCAAACAGCTTCCTTTGCTGCTTCACTAGCTGCAATATACTCAACCTCTGTCGTAGAATCAGCTACTGTGTCTTGCTTAGAACTTTTCCAGCTTACAGCACCTCCGTTAAGGCAAAACACAAATCCAGATTGCGATCTTCAGTCATCCTTGTCTGTTTGGAAACTAGCATCAATATAACCTTTTATACTTAGCTCTTCTTTGCCTCCATAGACAAGAAATGTATACTTAGTTCTTCTCAAGTACTTAAGGATGTTTTTGACTGCTACCCGGTGACTTTCACCAGGGTTTACCTGATATCGACTTGTCATGCTTAAGGCATGCGATACATCTGGTAGAGTACATATCATGGCATACATGATAGAACCAATAGCCGAAGCATATGAAATCTTACTCATTCGTTCTCTTTCTTGTGAAGTTCAAGGACACATTTCCTTCGAAAGAGATATACCATGTCTCATAGGTAAGAATCCTTTCTTCGATTCTTCCATACTGAATCTTTTCAGAACTTTGTCTATATATGTACTTTGACTCAAACCTAGAAGTCGTCTAGATCTATCTCTATAGATCTTAACCCCTAAGATATATGCTGCCTCACCCAAATCTTTCATAGAGAAACAACTACTTAACCAATTCTTAACCAACTGTAAGGTAGGTATGCCATTTCCTATGATAAGTATGTCATCTACAATATAAGATTAGGAAAGAAATAATGCTCCCACTAGTCTTCTTGTAAACACAAGGCTTATCTTCGTTCTTGATAAAACCAAACTCTTTGATCGCATAATTGAAACGAAGATTCCAGCTTCGAGAAGCTTGCTTCAGTCCATAAATGGACCTTTGTAGCTTACAAACCTTTCCAGCATTTCCTAGAGCGACAAAACCTTTTGGTTGTTTCATATACACATCCTCTTCAAGTTTTCATTAAGGAAAGCGGTTTTGACGTCCATTTGCCAAATTTCATAATCATGGAATGCAGCTATAGCAAGTAAGATCTGGATGGATTTAAACATAGCTGTAGGGGAGAAAGTTTCATCATAGTCGACACCGTCAACTTGTCGAAAACCTTTAGTGACTAGTCGCCCCTTGTATGTTTGTACGTTTCCATCCATGTTGGTTTTCTTCTTGAAAACCGATTAACACCATATAGGTTTTACCCCTTCAGGTGATTCAACCAAAGTCCATACTTGGTTAACTGACATGGATTCCATCTCAAATTTCATGGCCTCAAGCCATTTCTTAGAGTCTGGGCTCAATACTGCCTCTTGATAAGTTCTTAGCTCATCTTGATCCATAATAAGAACATCTCCATGCATGGTAATGAGAAATCCATATCTCTCAGGTGCATGGCGTTCTCTTGTGGACCTGTGCAATGATTGTGTTTCTAAATCTATTGACTGTTCCTCAAGATTTATGGAACATGTTCAATTTCAGGCTCAGTGAATTGTTGTTCTTGAACTTCTCCAAGTTCAATGTCTCTACCCTTTCCTTTCTTATTGAGAATTTCTCTTTCGAGAAAAACTTCTGTTCGAGCAACAAACACTTTGTTCTCTTTAGGTTTAAAGAAATAATATCCCTGTCGCGTGTCAAAAGTGCGCGTTCAGTGCAAGTGGACACATCGCAAGTAATAAGTTATAAGTATATTATCGAGTTATCGTCTCCTCAAAGACCGATATACTTAATATGCTTTCTTCACCTCCTTGTTCTGTAGAAAGATAAAGACACAAATAAGTTGATTTGATTTATCTAAACTAAAATAACTAAAATAAAAGTAAAAGATTGAAATAGTAGAGAGAGATGGGCTAGGATCCAGTTGCGTCGTATTGTGGAATTGATTGACTTGTCTCTGTCCAATGCAATCGTATGTCACTGTCTCGGCAACACTGCAGTTTACTGCCTCGGCAGCGACAATACTGTTTGCCGCGACAATCCCTTGCTTGTGGGCAGACTTTACCAAAGTTCGGCAAAGTGTCCTTGGATGACTCCGCTTATCCCTAAGTCAGAGTGTTGTTGATGACTAGTCCTTGATGATACCTCCCAGCATGAACCAATTATACTCACCAACCAATCTCACACTTCTTTTAGCCGCTGAAACTATTAACCTATCCCTAGGCCGAGTTAGTGTTTTGCGATTGAAACACCGTACTTAACCCTTTCGTGAATCTAACTCTCCCGAGCTTAGATAAATGGATGATCACAATATCCTCTCCCGAGCTCAATTGTGAAACAAGGAATAACAAAGGATAAGCAAACCTTGATAATCTTTATTGCATTGAATGAAAGACAAAGTACAATCTCCTCTCACAAATACTCTACAACCTTCACCTAATCCCTAAGAAGGTTTAGAACATGATGGAGAGGAAAGAAACAAGAGTACAAGTCGGCTCTCTCCCTAGGTATTTCGTTGTCTATTACATTGGGTGGCTAGGTCTTTATATAGGTTAGACCTAGGGCAAACCTTTCCTAAGTAGAATACAACTTGGAGTAGGAAACAAGTTAAGTACATAATAAAATATATTTCCAAGTTTGTATTCGGCTAAAGGGGTTTTTCCGCATAGTCTTCCTTTGGGCTTTTCCTTGCGCTAGCCAGCTCCGATTCATGGGCTTCAAGTCCAGACACGTTCCTTGGATTTTTGTCTTTCCATCGCCTATAATCTTGCTTCCTGTCTTTCTGCTGCTGCCTCGGCATCAGGTCTTGCCTCGGCCTTGTCACTGCCGCGGCACTGGTTCTTCTGCACAGATATGAAAACGCAGTAAAATGTGCCTTTTTCTGGAAATATTATCTATATGAGCATACTTCTAAATATATCACATTGAGTGCATGCATTGGTCCAAGTGGGTGTATATTTGGTACTTAATGCCCATAAAAGGAGTAAAAAGTGATAGTGTGTTGAGCACTTATCACACCCCCAAACTCGAACTATTGCTTGTCCTCAAGCAATGCAAACCATCAATTTGCCGAACTTTACTCTCTCTTGGTCTTACATGTCCATCTATTCTCCCCACCATAGCTAGGCCTATTCTTTAGCCTTAACCATTCGGTTACTCAATGATTTACCTAGAAACAAACTATAGGAGTTGTGAGTGTGTGTGTTTTTGTGGACAAGTTGATTAAAGGCTTTCTTAGATAAACTCTAAGTTCAAGACAAATAGACATTGGTTAAGTGTTCTCTTCTTTTTCAAACCCCAAATCTTGAGCCGGTTCCGGGCACCTCAAAGACTTGTGTTTTTTCTTTTCACTAAAATCCTTCTTTCTTTTTAATATTCCTTAAAGCATACTAGAGCTAATTTCGGGCACCTCTAGTATGAAGAAGAGACTTTCTAGAGCAGGTGGTAGGCACCTCTAGTTACTTTCCAAAAATACAAGTCTTTATCACCTAAGTTCATTAAAAGAATTCCTATAATCCAACAAGTCCCAAAAGTGTTTAAGTTTAAAGTTCTACCTATAGTAAGCTTCTAAGTTTTCATCCTTAAGCATCCTAAGATTAAGCCCTCTTAACAGAACCTAAACATGGTAAGGAGAAAGATTTCTATAGCCTTAAAGAATAAACTAAGGCAATACTTATGATGAGCAGTGCAAGAGTGTAGGCAGTTAATTCAAGTAAGGCGGGGAGCATAAAAATTTATAAAAAAATCATTGAAATACTCCCTTTTTAGCAAGGCCGCGGCAGTAGATTGCTGCCTTGGCAGTGAATCTGCACCCCCAAACTCAAACCAAGCATTGTCCTCAATGCTTTATATTTTGAAGGAATAAACGGCAAAACAGAATATGAATTATATGCAACAAGTAAAAATAGTAAAAGCAACTAATATTGATTTAATGGACAAAGAAATTTTAAAGCGACTCCGAGGATCTGCTTGTAACAATTTTCCTCCGTGGCCTTGATGCCAAATGCTTTGTCCTTGGGGAGGGTGATGGTTGCGCCTTTGCTTGCCTCGACGGTTGGACTCGAGTGGGTGGGGTCCTTTGCATCGGGGCTTTTACTTCTTCTCCTTCTTCAACATCCGCCATCTCTTCAGTTATCATCACGTCCGTTCCTCCTCCCATCGCAGTGGCTCCTCCGGTGTGGTGTGTGCTTGGGCCGGCGGCAGTAGAGCTTTGGTGCACATAGGCATCTATCTCGGCGGATAGACTGTCCATGATGATTGGCGATCTGGGTGGAGTGCTGAAGACGACCCTTCGCTTGGATGGCCTTCTACTGACAGACGAGGCCGCGGTAGAATCTGCCGCCCTAGATGGGCCGGCAGCCTGGTATTAGGGCTGAGGGTACGGATGGAAGAATGGTCGTGGTCCTCCCGGGGCTGGTGTAGTCTCGGTGTAGGGTGCGGTGGTGACGAACATGTTTCTTGGGAACTCCGGGAATTGTACGCCTTGGTCCGGGAAGGCGTGCAGCATCATCTGGGTTAGAGTGCCATTGAAGTCCCGTTGGTACTCCATGTACCGTTGTTGTCGAAGATCCATTGCGGCCATTCGCTGCAAGATTTCTTGGTATGGGTCTGCTGCGGCAGAGGTGTGGGCAGTACCAGGCATGTCTGCCGTGTACTAGACCCCGGAAGCAGTATCGGTAGTGAACTGCTGCGGCGTTGCCTGGACAGGTTCGGCTTGAGTAATCTGCATGACTTTGTGGCAGAAATCCCTGGTCCATCCTCGTCTTGGGGGCGTGTATTCATCCGTTTCTTCAATGGGTACACTTGCCGAAACACATAAACCCGTAATCAAGCAAGGGAAATACAATGGTCCTCTATCTTTCTTACCGCACTCGTGAATTTCCCGTAGGATGATTTCTCCAACGTTGATGGTCCTCTTGTTGATGATGGATTGGATAAGCACCAATCTCTTGCGGTCCACCGTGCTATTGTGTGATGTTGGGATGAGGCGTCTTTTAACGAAGGTGTTCCACATCTTGGCCTCCGGCTTCAAGCTTTGTCTTGTTATAGATCCTTGATGGGTACCGGTTTCCCATGGAGTGTTCCCGTAACAAAGGTCGTCTTTGATGAGTTCATAGTCCTCGGTAGTGATATCTTCCAAGAATTCGGCATGGATATCACTGTCTGGGGTGAGGCCGTAGAAGTTGTTGATCGTCTCGGCATCGAGCTGGACCGGCCTGCCGCGGCAGTGAACGAACAGGGAGTCTTTGCTGGGCCCATGAGCGTAGAACTCCCGCATGATCGTGGCGTTCGCCTGGGCAGGTTGCAAACAGAAAATTTCCCAATTCTGGTACTTAATTATGTCGTAGAGGTAGTGTTCAATGCCGTAGTTTTCTTCGTCTGCATGTTGGAAACCTTGCTCTCCCCAAAGTTGCCTAGCGATGAAAGATCTGTTGAATCGATCCTCAACGTTGGCTGGGGTGAATCTTTTGTATGAAGCCATCAAGATGGAAAGATGTAAGTTCTTGGAGTTTTTTTCTTGAAGAGAATCTGGAGATTGTAGAAGGCAGAGAGTAATTGAGAGAGAGATTGTTATGAATACTAAAGAAAGCAAGAAAAATAAGAGTGAATAGTTCAAGAGGAAAGGGTTTCTTATATAGGCCTCGGCCTTGTGACCGTTGAGACCACTAGCCGTTGTAACTGTTTCCTTTTCTGTCGTTTCCTTTTTCTGCCGCGGCAGGAATCTCGGCAGACTAGCCGTTACACTGTTCTTCCCGTTGGGACTGCTGCGGCCCTGACACTGTTTTATTGCCTCGGCAGAGTTCCTGCTGTGAACTATTTTTCCCTTATTCTTACTTTTTGTTCCTAAATAAAACACACAAAAGAAAAATACTGAAAGCGAAAATAATTAGAAAAATAAAAATAAACTACTAATCCTAATATACTATTTAAAGAGAAGGGGAGAAGTTAGGTTACTGGTGGAGAGCATGCAAATGCATCTCCCAGAATTATTTTCTTCCTTAGGCCCAATTTATGTATCGGTTGTGGGCCACTCCTTTGTGCTGTCTGTCCATCCATCTTGGGCTTGATTTTCTTGTCGAACATTCTGCCGACCAGACTGCCCAGGCAGTATATCTTATTATCTACGGTGTGGATGGCCTTGCATTCCTCTGGATCATCATACTTCTTTAAGTTGTGGAATGCGTTGAGTTTGACTTGTTGGTCATTGACCCGCATAGTCAACTCTCCTTTTTCCACGTCAACTAATGTGCGTCCAGTTGCTAGGAAGGGTCTCCCAAGGATGATCGGTGCATTGTCATCTGCTTCACAATAAAGGACAAGGAAGTCGGCAGGAAAAATAAACTTGTCAACTCTTACCAGTATGTCCTCGATTTTGCCTTCAGGTTGCACATAGGATCTATCCGCGAGTTGGAGCATCACTGTTGTAGGTTTCGGCCTTCCAATTCCAAGCTTTTGGAAGACTGATTTAGGCATAAGGTTTATGCTTGCTCCAAGGTCGCATAAGGCCTTTCCTTCATAACTTTTTCCAATCGCACAAGGTATAGTGAAGCAACCAGGATCTTTTAACTTTGGTGGCATGTGGTTATGCAGCATTGCCATGCATCCCTCGGTAGCAGCCACTGTCTCAAACTCACCTATTCGTTTTCTCTTTGACACCATGTCCTTTAGGAACTTGGCATAGTTGGGCATTTGTTCAATAGCTTCAACGAACGGTATGTTCATGTGGACTTGCTTCAAGATGTCGAGGAACTTCTTGAATTGCTGATCCTGTTTTTGCTTTTTCAACCTTTGCGGGAAAGGTGGTGGTGGTCTCATTTCATCCAGGGTTTCTTTAGTTTGAAGTTTTATACCTGACACCACTGGAATTGTTGCGGCCTCGGCAGGCTACTCAGGAGCTGCAGTGCTTGTTGCCGGGGCAGTGTTGTCAGCTTCAGTTTGCTCAGCCTCTTCTCTTGCTTGATCTGTTGATTGGGTTTGGCTCTCTGGAATCTTCTCCTTCAGCTGTAGACCACTCCTAGTAGTGATTGCCTTACAGAGTTCATGGTTTATTACCTTAGCAACTTCAATATTGCTAGGTAGGCCTCCTTGTGGTCTAATGTTTATGCATTGAGCAAACTGCCCAACCTGAGTTTCCAGCGTTTTGATGGCAGCTTCTTGATTTTGCAACCTCATCTCAGTCCTATTCATTAAGGCATCTGTCCTTTTGATGAAATTACTATGTTCCGGCATGTAGGACTCAGTTTTCATCATAAAGGCCTTTAGCGTGTTTTCCAATGAACTTACCGATTGCTGCTGCATCTGCTGCTGCTGCATCGGCTGTTGGACTTGCTGCTGCGGCATCGGCTGCTGAAATCCCGATGGTTGGGTAATTGGGTTTAAGGCATTGTTTGGGTTACTCCATGATAAGTTTAGATGCCTCTTCCATGAGGGGTTGTATGTGTTGGACATCACATTGTTGCGGTTGTAGTTCCCAACATACATACCAGTTTCTTGATTCATGCAGTCAGCGGAACCGTGGTTTCCTCCACATAAGTCACAGTATGAATCAATTACCTTGACCTCACGGGTATTGTGTTGTAACTGTAGGTTTTGCACCATCTTGGTAAGAGAGGCCAATTGTGCTGCCACTAAACTTGATGAATCTAATTCATTTACTGTGGCTTGGGGTCTTACTCCTCCTCGCCTAGATGTAGGAAACTGAAAGTCATTCTTTGCGAGTTTGTTCAGTATTTCAATAGCTTCCTCAGGTGCTTTGTCCAGGAGTGTTCCGTTTGCCGAGGCATCTAACATCATCCTTGTCGGGGCATTCGTGGCATTGTAAAACGTTGTCACTTGTGTCCATAAGGGAAATCCATGCAGCAGATACTTGTGCAATAGCTCTCTGTAGCGTTCCCATGCCTCGTACATTGGTTCGTCTTCAGCCTGTCGAAAAGAAGTAATTTCATTACGGATTCTATCATATAGATTAGTAAGATTAAAGCGAGTAATGAAATCACGGCAAAGTTCACTCCAGGAACCAATAGATCCTGCTGGAATGCTATTTAACCAAGCTTTCTCCCTGTCCCTCAGTGAATAGGGGAATAGCTTTAATCGCAAGACATCTTCATGGACACCTTGGATTTTGAAAGAATTGCAGATTTCCATGAAGGATTTGAGGTGCTGCCTTGCGTCTTCAGTTGCAGACCCACCAAATTGTCCAATTGTGTTTAACATATTGAACATAATAGGTTTGAGTTCAAAATGGGCTGCTTCAATTTCCGGTGTGACGACTCCTGGGTTTAATCCGTTTAAGACTTCTTCGAGGAAGTCCCTGACAGTGAGCTGCCGCGGCCCAGGTGGCGGCGGAAGTCCTGCATTGCCGGCAGGTAAGTTTTGTCCTGCCGGGTGATCTGCCATTACTCCTTGGATCTGTCTCCTCAACCTTTGCCTTGTTCTTTCGATCTCTGGATCTAATTCGTACAAGGGGTTGGTTAGATTGGCCCTGGTCATACACCAAGAAAAACAAACGTAAAATAAAAATAAACAAGAAAATAAAGAAAACAAAATTTAGTTGCCAGTCCCCGGCAACGGCGCCAAAAACTTGTCGCGTGTCAAAAGCGCGCGTTCAGTGCAAGTGGACACATCGCAATTAATAAGTGATAAGTATATTATCGAGTTATCGTCTCCTCAGGGACCGGTATACTTAATATGCTTTCTTCACCTCCTTGTTCTGTAGAAAGATAAAGACACAAATAAGTTGATTTGATTTATCTAAACTAAAATAACTAAAATAAAAATAAAAGATTGAAATAGTAGAGAGAGATGGGCTAGGATCCAGTTGCGTCGTATTGTGGAATTGATTGATTTGTCTCTGTCCAATGCAATCGTATGTCACTGTCTCGGCAACACTACAGTTTACTGCCTCGGTAGCGCAATACTGTCTGTCACAGCAATCCCTTGCTCGTGGGAAAACTTCACCGAAGTTCGGCAAAGTGTCCTTGGATGACTCCGCTTATCCCTAAGTCAGAGTGCTATTGATGAGTAGTCCTTGATGATACCTCCCGGCGTGAACCAATTATACTCACCAACCAATCTCACACTTCTTTTAGCCGCTGAAACTCTTAACCTATCCCCAGGCCGAGTTAGTGTTTCGCGATTGAAACACCGTACTTACCCCTTTCGTGAATCTAACTCTCCCGAGCTTAGATAAATGGATGATCACAATATCCTCTCCCGAGCTCAATTTTGAAACAAGGAATAACAAAGGATAAGCAAACCTTGATAATCTTTATTGCATTGAATGTAAGACAAAGTACAATCTCCTCTCACAAATACTCTACAACCTTCACCTAATCCCTAAGAAGGTTTAGAACATGATGGAGAGGAAAGAAACAAGAGTAGAAGTCATCTCTCTCCCTAGGTATTTTGTTGTCTATTACATTGGGTGGCTAGGTCTTTATATAGGTTAGACCTAGGGCAAACCTTTCCTAAGTAGAATACAACTTGGAGTAGGAAACAAGTTAAGTACATAATAAAATATATTTCCAAGTTTGTATTCGGCTAAAAGGTTTTTCTGCATAGTCTTCCTTTGGGCTTTTCCTTGTGCTAGCCAGCTCCGATTCATGGGCTTCAAGTCCAGACACGCTCCTTGGATTTTTGTCTTTCCATCGCCTATAATCTTGCTTCCTGTCTTTCTGTTGCTGCCTCGGCATCAGGTCCTACCTCGGCCTTGTCACTGTCGCGGCACTGGTTCTCCTGCACAGATATGAAAACGCAGTAAAACGTGCCTTTTTCTGGAAATATTATCTATATGAGCATACTTCTAAGTATATCACATTGACTGCATGCATTGGTCCAAGTGGGTGTATATTTGGTACTTAATACCCATAAAAGGAGTAAAAAGTGATAGTGTGTTGAGCACTTATCATTCATCAAATTCTATGCTTAATTATTCTCCACCTCGATCGGATCGAAGTGCTTTAATACTCTTGCCTAGTTGATTTTGTAATTCATTCTTGAATACTTTAAACTTTTCGATAACCTCAGATTTATGGCGCATAAGGTAAATGTAACCATATCGATTGAAGTCATCATTGAAAGTGTTGAAGTACTGAAATCTACCTCTAGCTTGTGTGTTCATTAGTCCACATACATCACTATTTATTAATCCCAATAAATCACTTGCTCGCTCACTTTTACCATTAAAAAGAGCCTTAGTCATTTTTCCTAATAAGCAAGATTCACATATATCCAGTTGTTCGAAAACAAATGAATCAAAGAATCCATCTTTATGGAGTTTTGATATGCGTTTCTCACTTATATGGCCTAAACGACAATGCAGAGATAAGTTTGATTTGAGTCATTTATTTTTGATCTTTTGGTATTTATGTTATAAATGACATTTTCTAGATTTAAAATATATAAGCCATTAACCAATTGTGCCGAACCATAAAAAACGTTATCGAGATAGAAAGAACAACAATTATTCTAAATAATAATCTCAAAGTCAATCTTGTCCAAATAAGAAATAGAAATAATGTTTTTAGTCAAACTAGGCACAAAATAACAATCTTCTAAATGTAAATCAAGTCCAATAGATAAAGATAAAATGTATGTTCCTATAGTTAATGCAGCAACTCTTGCTCCATTTCCCACTCGTAGGTCTACGTCTCCCTTAGCTAGATTCCTTCTCTTTTGCAGTCCTTGTACAAAAGTACAAATGTGAGAACCAGAACCGGTATCTAATACCCAACAAGAAGATATTGACAGATTCACATCGATAACATAAATACCTGAAGCAGATGCACCATCTGCTTTTGCCTTCTTGACCCCTTCAAGGTAAATGGAGCAATTTCTTTTCTAGTGTCCGGTCTTATTGCAGTGGAAACATTTTCCTTCCTTGGTAACTCCCCCTTTGGGTTTCAGTACATCCTGTCCTTTGGGTATAGGCTTACCTTTACCCTTGTACTTTGCCACTGCCTTTCCCTTTCCTTTGTCCTTGCGGACCATCAGAATGGGCTTAGGTCCACCCTTGAACATATTTTTCTAAGTAGTTCGTAACATGTCAAGTAACTGTGGTAAAGTTTTGTTAATTTCATTCATGTTGAAATTAAGGACAAATTGATTGAAGCTATTCGGCAATGATTGCAGAACAACATCAGTAGCCAATTCATCCTTGAGAGGAAAACCTAGCTTTTCCAACGTTTGGATATAGCCTATCATCTTAATGACATGAGCTCCTATAGGATATCCCTCTACCATTTTGCACTGAAATAGAGCTTTAAAGGTCCCATACCTCTCTTGACGTGCTTGCTCCTCAAATATTTCTTTGAGATTTTGAATCATATCATACGCAACCATGTCCTCATGTTGCTTCTGAAGATCATGAGTTATGGTAGCATGCATAAGACATCCGACATCTAACATGTCAATCATATGTTTCTTAAACTTGTCTTTGTCAGCTCTAGAAGCATTAGTTGCCGGTTCATCTGGAACAGGTTCTTCAATGACATATTCTTTTCATTCCTGTTTGAGAACAATTCTCAAATTGCGGAATCAATCAAGGAAGTTTATGCCGTTGAGTTTCTCCTTCTCAAGGAGTTATCGCAGTGATATAGTGTTGTTTTCCATTTAGATCTACAACAATGGAAATACATAATATAAATTTACCAATTTGAAATATTATAAATAGGTCTTTGTTTATCAAATACTCCCTCTATTTTGTTCAAAATTAAAAACCCCTCTTGTTTTTAATTTCGAAAAAGTTCACGAAAATTTTTCTAGTGAGCGAGGATCTGTTGCGTGTCAAAAGTATGCAATTAGTGCAAGTGAACACGTCGCAAGTAATAAAGTGACCAGTGTAATCGTGTATCGTGTCCACAGGGATTGGTCTACTTAATATGCCTCCTTCGTCTTCTTGCTCCGCAAAATAAAATAAAGACAGAGATAAATTTGGTTTTGATGAAACTAAATAAATTGAACTAAAGAAAACTAAGAATAAAGATGAGATCTGATTAATAGAGAGGGCAGGATCCAGTTGTGTTGTATCGTGGATTTGATTGACTTGTCTCTGTCCAATGCAATTGCAGTACTGCAGATTACTATCTTGGCAGCAACGATACCTGTCCACCGCGGCAATCCCTTGCTCTTGGGTGGACTTTATCAAAGTTTGGCAAAGTGTCATTGGATGACTTCGCTTATCCCTAAGTCGAAGTACTGTTGATGACTAGTCCTTGATGATACCTCCCGGCGTGAATCAATTATACCCACCAACCAATCTCACACTTCTTTTAGCCGCTGAAACTCTTAACCCATCCCTAAGTTGAAGTTAGTATTTCGCGATTGAAACACCGTACTTATCCCTTTCGTGAATCTAACTCTCCCGAGTCTAGATAAATAGATTACTTACAAACTTCTCTCCCGAGCTTGAATGCCAGAACAAAGAATGACAAAGTATAAGCAAACCTTGATATTTTTATTGCATTGAAACAAAGAAAAAAGTACAATCTCCTCTCACAAGTACTCGATAACCTTCACCTAAACCCTAAGAAAACTTAGAACATAATTTGAGAGAAAGAAAACAATGAGTCTTAGGGTGAACTCTCTAAGAATCGCCTCCCCTATTCCCTTAGTCGGCTAGGTCTTATATAGGCTTGGCCTAGGGCAAACCTTTTCTAAGTAGAATACAACTTGGAGTAGGGAACAAGTCATATACATAAATAAAATATTTCCAAGTTTATTCCAAGTAAGAAGCTTTCCCGCCTGGCCTTGTCTTGGGCTTTTCCTCGTGCTAACCAGCTCCGATCCATGTGCTGCATATCCAAAAACGTCCATTGGATTTTTCTCTTCCGATCGCCTACAGTATCGCTTCCTATCTTTCTGCTGCTGCCTCGGCATCAGGTCCTGCCTCGGCCATGTTTCTGTCGCGGTAATAGTTTATCCTGCACATATGTAAAAATGCAGTAAAACTTGCCTTTTCTGCAAATATCATCTTCATAAGCACAACTTCTAAATATATCACATTAAGTATATGCATTGGTCCAATTGGGTGTAAATTTAGTGATTAATGCCCACAAAAGGTGTAAAAAGTGATAGTGAGTTGAGCACTTATCAGGATCCATAATTAACCAATTTCCTAAATCAACTTTGGCTTTTCTTTTAGGATAAAGGTTATTTAGGTAAGTAACCCTTTACTAATTACATCTCATGTAACTCCTCCATTTGTTGAACAACTCTTGTTCAGTCATCTCATGACTTAACCAAATATTTAGCCTTTAGGTTTCTAATCCTATTAGAACAACCTAACTAAGTTATTAACAATATTTCGACCGACGAATATCACTTGCTTATTCTTCGCGTTTAAACAAGATGGACTTATGTTTAAATGCTTTGGCAAAACCCACATAAGATCGATCAAGGCCTTAACGAGGGTAAATATTGGACGACTAAATTTAACTTAGATTAATTTGAGGGAAAACTTTAACTATCTCATCGTTATTTCTTTTAATTTGGCCCTTATTGATCTCATCAATATATACAAGTAGAAGATATATATCATACATTGCATCACATACATGATAGATATAAAAAAATAAGATTGCAATGATTATATCCCAAAATAAAGAACTAAGGCGGCCCATCCCAAGCAAATAGGAGAACCTTAAAACCCTAATTCAACACTAAAACTGCTTCTCAAGATCTTCTCGCCTTTGCTCCAAACATTTCGATGGCTTTTTGGAATAATATTACGATTATAGAAACTCATTTTACATACGAGGGAGTAAGATGAGAAGAGAAGTACAACAGAGATAGAGAAAGGCACGACATGCAGGCTGTATTTAAAATTTACAACTATTGTAAAAGTAAGAGCTATAACCATGCATGTCAAACACCGTGCAAAGCAAACATATCATACATATGCTATCACGAAATCATTAATATTACCAAAATAGCGACTACTTTTCTATGGAAAAACATCACGATTTGATAAGATTTATCAACAGAATCGCGTTTTCGAGATTTTTAAATCCTTTAGATTTTTCCATATCGGAATAACAATTATTCCTTTTTCTTTGATGCGATCTACTATCGCACTTCCGCTGATCACTATGTCAACGATTAACATATGATTATCGTAAAACCCTTGTAGCAACATGGCAACTGTAATTAATAGATTAACATATTAATCATATCCCTAATCGACTACCAATATCAATATTTATATCGCCGATGTAGTAAAACAAATCATGCATCTCATACATATCGCATCACCGAAGTATTTAACCCGATTACGAATCGTACAAGTGGCTCTGATACCACTAATGGGACCACCGGCACACCCCATGGCGTAGCGGAACAAAATTATGATGGTCTTTCTAGTCATCCATGTACGTTTAATCTAAAATCGGGAGGAAGAGATGCGATAACTTACATTGGGTTCCATGATAAACAGCAAAGACAACAATGAGATCTGCTCAGTTACTATCGTTCAACAATCTAATCTTTAGCCTCCATGAATATCGTCTTGGCCTCTACTCAGTTCACCCGGTTGAGAGAGCAAATCTCGAAAAACTGTTTTTTGTGATTTTAGGGTTTAGAATTCAGAATTCTATGTGTTGGCTGCTAGACCAAAAGATCCTTTATATAGGTGTAACCCTAGGTATAAAAGTTTGATTCCGAATTTGTTTATAGGAAATAATTACTTTAATTATTTCCTTAATTTTCGGAATCAATATTTAATTCAAATTTAAAAGGGATATAATTACTCTAATTATATCCTTTATTTAAAATTCGAGATTAAATATATTCTACTTATACATATATATATTTGCTCCTTTTCAACCATTGGGTGTGACCCTGTAGGCTCATTGTAACGTTAGTAATAATATTAAAACAATTCTAATATTACATACAATGAGTGACATCTAGCAATATATCATTATCATTTAAGTTACAGGAGATCATGATTCGATGTATCATGTCCGTGACCAACGATCTTATTGTATTATATCCTTTTGTCCTTTTTATATCTTTAATAGGCACAAGTCTTGGAATAGTCGCACTTGTATAGCCTATTTTAATGTTTCTTGATATCTAGAGTGGACTACTTTTAATAAGTAATTTGTGATATCTCATATCAACGTATTCAAGCATGACCATGCATTTATAGTCTCACTCAATCAAGTGGCCTTTGATATATTTTCCTATTATGTAGGAAGGACAAATCCTATCTCGATCATTCACTTCTCACTACATACATTGTAATATGTCCAATGTTAGTTTTTATAGTGTAACTAATTACGAGACACGTTTAACTGCATCAAAACATAAAATAACATATGTTGAGATAGTAATAATCTCAAGTCTAAGGATCATACATATAGTTGTCACTATGAGCAATATCGTGACTGTCACATAATAATCCAAGATATATGCTCATAGAGGGTCAATCCAATATATTATTCTTTACTAATATATTCATGTATTAATTTTGATATCTCTATGTCAATGACAACTCATTGTCATCAATTAGTCACATGTTAGTCTTAAGCGTATTATTATTGTCCATACCCATAATAATACTTGAATAAGGATCTTTTAATAATAGTACATATATTATTATATGGACCTTATTGTTTCTCAGTTTATGTTATACATTGACACATATATCTGAAAACAACAATGACAATGCCTTTATTCAATAAAATTGGCAAATAAAAGTATCCTTACAATCATCATATGATTGGTCTTTGGGCATACTCTAACATATATTTCTCTTTGTCAAGTTCGATTTGCTTATCTCAACTTAGCATCATGGTAGCATCTGGTGACTTTGGACTGTAATTGTTTTCTTGTTCTGCCTTGGTAGAGAGCTACCCAGGTGACATGTTTACATGTCATGGAATAAAAACAAAAGCAGTACCTATTCTACCAAATATTGCATAAATTATGTAATTGAGTGTATTAATGCTGAACTGTAGAAAATATATAGAAATAATCAATATTGTCACTCAAATAACCCCAAACTCGAACTATTGCTTGTCCTCAAGCAATACGAAATAAACTAAGTTAATAATTTTTATGACAAGATTCCGTCCTAGTTGCCGCGGCGGGGTTCCGTTCTTTTTCTTTGTCTCTTGTAGCTTCTAGGATTTCCTCGGAACTGGACTATGAGTCTCGTGAGCGTGTGCGTAGGTATAACAAAGCTGGTTTTCTAAGTTTTAATTTTTTTTCTAACTTAAGACTCCCGACTTAGATTTTATTTTCCTTTTTCTTTATTCTGAATATATATATGTATATATTTTTACTGCTTAAATCTATTTCAGGCAGCTCAAGTGTTAAACTATTCTTACTAGAGCCAATTTCAGACACCTCTAGTAAGTGTGAAAAAATATTAAGTCCTAGAGCTAGTGATGGGGACCTCTAAAGACTGTACTAGAGCCGGTGATAGACACCTCTAGATAAATTCTAAAGTCTAAGTATCTATTGCTTTATAAAGAAAAGAACTCCTAAAATCAACTAAGTCTAGTAGTGTTTAGATTTTACAGGTCATAGTCTTATCCTAAGTATTATTTGTAGGAAACCTTCTTATTCTAAGCTTAGTGAAGGGTGCACTCTGCTACGGCAGCCAAGTTGGCATATTACTGCCGAGGCAACATACTTTATAAAATTTTACAACTTAATAATATTTTTTCATATAGATGAACCAATTAGAGGGCATGATAAGTGCTCAACACACTATCACTTTTTACTCCTTTATGGGCATTAATCACCAAATATACACCCACTTGGATCAATGCATGTATTCAATGTGATATATTTAGAAGTTATACTCATATAGATAATATTTACAGAAAAAGGCACGTTTTACTACGTTTTCATATCTGTGCAGGAGAACCAGTGCCGCGACAGCGACAAGGCCGAGATAGGACCTGATGCCGAGGCAGCAGCAAAAAGACAGGAAGCAAGACTATAGGCGATGGAAAGATAAAAATCCAAGGAGCGTGTCTGGACTTGAAGCCCATGGATCGGAGCTGGCTAGCGCAAGGAAAAGCACAAAGGAAGACCACGCGGGAAAGCCTCCTTAGCCGAAGCAAACTTGGAAATATATTATTATTATGTACTTGACTTGTTCCCTACTCCAAGTTGTATTCTACTTAGGAAAGGTTTGCCCTAGGTCTAGCCTATATAAAGACCTAGCCACCCAATGTACAATATACGGAATACCTAGGGAGAGAGCCGATTTCTATTCTTGTTTCTTTCCTCTCCACTATGTTCTAAACCTTCTTAGGGATTAGGTGAAGGTTGTCGAGTATTTGTGAGAGGAGGTTGTACTTTGTCTTTGATTCAATGCAATAAAGTTATCAAGGTTTGCTTATCCTTTGTTATTCTTTGCTTTCACAATTGAGCTCGGGAGAGGATATTGTGAATCATCCATTTATCTAAGCTCGGGAGAGTTAGATTCACGAAAGGGGTAAGTACGGTGTTTCAATCGCGAAATACTAACTCGGCCTAGGGATAGGTCAAGAGTTTCAAAGGCTAAAAGAAGTGTGAGATTGGTTGGCGAGTATAATTGGTTCACGCCGGGAGGTATCATCAAGGACTAGTCATCAACAACACTCTGACTTAGGGATAAGCGGAGTCATCCAAGGACACTTTGCCGAACTTTGGTGAAGTCTGCCCACGAGCAAGGGATTGCTGCGGCAGACAGTATTGTCGCTGCCGAGGCAGTAAACTGCAGTGCTGCCGAGACAGTGATATACGATTGCATTGGACAGAGACAAGTCAATCAATTCCACAATACGACGCAACTGGATCCTAGCCCATCTCTCTCTACTATTTCAATCCTTTATTTTTAATTAGTTATTTTAGTTTAGATAAATCAAATCAACTCACTTGTGTTCTTTACTTTTTCTACAGAACAAAAACGTGAAGAAAGCATATTAAGTATACCGGTCCCTGAGGAGATGATAACTCGATAAAATACTTATCACTTATTACTTGCGATGTGTCCACTTGCACTAAACGCGCACTTTTGACACGCGACAGGGCACATGAGACTTGTCATATCTGATTAAGTTAATATAGTTTTAACAATGCTTCCCCCCCCACGAACTCAAGGGTTGCATTTTCCTAAATGCATGAATCTTAACGCAAGAAAAAAATAATAGAAAAAGATAAAAAGTAGGAAGCAAAGAGACAAGAAACCTATATTTATATGTCGCGACTGACCTCTTCTTTATCCTGAGGGTCATCTTTTCCTATGGAGTTTATGGAGAGAAAGAAAAGAAAAATTACAATGGAAAACAATAATGAAGAAGTATAAAGTAAAAAGATGAAGATAGAGTTCTAGAGCAGCAAACCAACCTTCATTTGTGTAGGGACCACCGGCACACCCCATGGCGTAGCGGAACA
This sequence comes from Abelmoschus esculentus, assembly GCA_035048815.1. Lineage (NCBI taxonomy): Eukaryota > Viridiplantae > Streptophyta > Magnoliopsida > Malvales > Malvaceae > Abelmoschus > Abelmoschus esculentus. The sequence continues at coordinate 5,164,982 of JAUCBN010000065.1, forward strand.
AAATTACGACAGTCTTTCCAGTGATCCATGTACGTTTAATCCGAAATCGGGAGGAAGAGATGCGATAACTTACATTGGGTTCCTTGATAAACAACAAAGACAGCAACGGGACCTACTACAGTTACGATCGTTCAACAATCGAATCTTTAGCCTCCACGAATACTGTCTTGGCCTCTATTCAGTTCGCCCGGTTGAGAGAGCAAATCTCGAAAAACTGTTTTTCGTGATTCTAGGGTTTGGAATTCGGAATTCTATATTATGGCTTCTAGGCCAAAGATCCTTTATATAGGTGTAACCCTAGGTATAAGAGTTTGATTCCGAATTTGTTTATAGGAAATAATTACTTTAATTATTTCCTTAAATTTCGGAATCTATATATTTAATTCGAATTTAAAAGGGATATAATTACTTTAATTATATCCTGTATTAAAATTTGGGATTAAATATAGTATTCTTATACTTATATATATTTGCTCCTTTTCAACCATTGGGTGTGACCCTGTAGGCTCATTGTAACGTTAGTAGTAATATTAGAACAATTTTAATATTACAAACAATGAGTGACATCTAGCAACATATCATTGTCATCTAAGTTACAAGAGATCATGATTCGATATATCATGTCCGTGACCAACTATCTTAATGTATTATATCCTTTTGTCCTTTTATATCTTTAATAGGCACAAGTCTTGGAATAGTCACACTTGTATAGCCTATTTTAATGTTTCTTGATATCTAGACTGGACTACTTTTAATGAATAATTTGTGATATCTCATATCAACGTATTCAAGCATGGTCATGCATTTCTAGTCTCACTCAATCAAGTGGCCTTTGATATATTTTCCTATTATGTAGGAAGGACAAATCCTATCTTGATTATTCACATTTCACTACATACATTGTAATATGTCCAATGTCAGTTTTTATAGTGTAACTAATTACGCGACACGTTTAACTGCATCAAAACATAAAACAACATATGTTGAGATAGTAATAATCTCAAGTCTAAGGACTATACATACAGTTGTCACTATGAGCAATATCGTGACCATCACATAATAATCCAAGATATATGCTCATAGTGGGTCAATCCAATATATTATTCTCTATTAATATATTCATGTATTAATTCTGATATCTCTATGTCAATAACAACTCATTGTCATCAATTAATCACATGTTAATCTTAAGCGTGTTATTATTGTCCATACCCATAATAATACTTGACTAAGGATCTTTTAATAATAATACTTATATTATTATATGGACCTTATTGTTTCTCAGTTTATGATATACATTGACACATATCTGAAAACAACAATGGCAATGCCTTTATTCAATAGAATTGGTAAATAAAAGTATCCTTACAATCATCATATGATTGGTCTTTGGGCATACTCTAATAATTTGCTCTTGGGCGGCCAGCCCACCTTAGCCGTTTCGTGGGTGGGACGATAGGCTTGAATTTTAGACCATTTTATGTGCTTTATGACTTCTCCTTCTTGGATTTTCTTCATAAAATAAAATAAATAACTTAAAAATAATTAAACTAATTTTCTAAAACAAAATAATAGTGCAAGAAAAATAAAATAGAAAGTTGGAATCGTCAATCCCCGACAATGGCACCAAATTTGGTGAAAGCTGGGAAATCCTATGCTTTCACAATGAAGCATTCATCCATCCACCTTTTGCCAAATTATAGTATTTAAGATGTCAAACACACAAGAATAGGCTTTACTTACGCAATTTACTATTCTTGCACAATGGAAAATTAAATGCACAGATAATTGAGGTGTTTGATAGCTAAACTAAAAAAAATAAATGAAGCGATAAAGATAAATGATCAAGAAATCAAGATGGAAAGGTGGGCCAGGTTATACTGCTTCGAATTATGGATTCAGAATGTAATTGTCTCGTTCTTATTCATAGTTCGACAGAGCATCCTTGAATGTATCCTCCTTATCCTTAATTCGGAGAACTATTGAAATCCACGTCTTGATAATACCTCCTGGCGTGAGTCCAGGATGAACAACAACCAATGATATTCGTCCTTTTAGTCGCTGAAACCCTTTCGGATTACTCTATGCCCATGAGCAAAGACCATACTCTATCGTTTCGTGATTCTAACTCTCTCGATATTAGAAAAATATATTTTTTCATCACAAACTTATCTTTCAAGCTCGTATGCAAAGAAGAGTAAGAGTCAAGAAAGAGTAATCTATGAATCTTGAAATTGCATTAATAAGAAATAAACAAATTACAAACTTTCTTTCATAACTACTCCACAAAATAACCTAAACCCAAGGAGAAGATGAAGGAAGTTTAGGGTTTTCTATGAATACTTGATTTCAGGATATCTTTCTAGGGTTTTTATAGGCTTGGCCTAGGGAAAACATTTCCAAAGTAGAAATTCAACTTTGAGTAAAATACAACTTAAGTAAATAAATAAAAGATCTTTATTTTATTTTCTAGTTTATTCCTATTAAGATTCTTTTCCACACATGGCTTTGACCTTGACATTTCATAAGTTTCTCAACTCCGATTTCTATGTCGCTTGTCTTAAAAAACCCATCTCATTTTTTTCTCTTTAAATCACCTACCATATCAATATTCTTTTCGGGTGCCGCCTTGGCGGGATAAATGTATCGCCTCGGTAGATCTCTGGTTTTTCTTGACTTAAACTGCATTTGTACAGTTCTTTTGGTCAGGTTCGATCTACTTATTTCTCAGCTTAACATCATGGTAGCATCTGGTGACTTTCGAATGTAATTGACTTCTTGTTCTGCCATGGCAGAAAGTTGCCCAAGCGACATATTTACCTGTCATGGAAAAAGAACAAAAGCAGTATGTTTTCTACCAAATATTGCATAAATTCTGTAATTGAGTGTATTAATACTTAACTGTAGAAAATATACTGAAATAATCAATATTGCCACTCAAATAACCCGAAAACTAATAATAATTATAGTAAAAGGGGCCTATAAAATAGAACCTTTATGCACTTATCAAATACCCCCAAACTCGAACTATTGCTTGTCCTCAAGCTATGCAAAAGAAACTAAAGTTAATAATTTTTATGACAAGATTCCCTCCTAGTTGTCGCGGCGGGGTTCTGTTCTTTTGCTTTGTCTCTTATGGCTTCTAGGATTTCCTCAAAACTGGACTATGTGTCTCGTGAGTGTGTGCATAGCTATAACAAAGCTGATTTTCTGACTTCTAATCTTTTTTTCTAGCTCAAGACTCCCGACTAAGATTTTATTTTTCTTTTTCCCTATTCTTTATATAAATATATATAAGTATATATTTATATTGCTTGAGTTTTTTCCGGCACCTAAAGTGTTAATCTATTTTTACTAGAGCCAGTTTTGGGCACCTCTAGTAAGTGGAAAAAAATTATTAAGTCCTAGAACCAGTAATGGGAACCTATAAAGACTGTACTAGAGTCAGGGATAGGCACCTCTAGCTAAAATCTAAAGTCTAAGTCTTTATTGCTTTATAAAGAAAAGAACTCCTAAAATCAACTAAGTCTAGCAGTGTTTAGATTTTTCAGGCTCACAGTCTAATCCTAAGTACTATTCCTCGGAAACCTTCTTAATCTAAGCTTGGAGAAGGGTGCATTCTGCTACGACAGCTAAGTTTGCATATTACGGTCGAGGCAACATACTTCATAAAAATTTACAACTTAATTATATATATTTTTCGTATAGATGAACCAATTAGAGGGCACTTGAGACTTGTCATATCTGATTATATTAATATAGCTTTAAAATTCACACTTACTCTGTTTACCATACAACTGATTCTCAAGCAACGTTTGTAACACTATTCGAAGGTGTTTATCATGCTCTTCATCCGAACTTGAGTACAATAAGATATCTTCTATAAAGACAACCACAAACTGATCGAGGTACTCGTGGAAAACTCGATTCATCATATCCATAAAGGTTGCTTGGGAGTTAGTCAAACAAAAAGGCATTATCAAGAACTCGTAATGCCCATACCGAGTCCAGAAAGCAATCTTAGATACATCCTCATCCTTTACCTTAAGTTGATAATATCCCGACTGGAGGTCTATCTTGGAGAACACTGATGCACCTTAGAACTAATCAAATAAACCGTCTATCCGAGGCAAAGGATATTTATTCTTTATCGTCAACTTATTTAGCTGGCGATAATCTATATACATTCATATAGTCCCGTCCTTTTTCTTCACAAAAAAAACTGACGCACCCCACGTTGATGTACTTGGCCGAATGTACCCATGATCAAGCAACTCCTGAATTTGAGTCTTAAGCTCCTTCATCTTCTTTGGGGCATCCAGTATGGAGTGATAGAAACCGACAAAGAACCCTCAAATAGCTCAAAACGAAACTCTACCTCCCTATTTAGCGGCAACCCCGATAATTCCTCAAGAAATATTCCCCGGAAACTCACAAACCGTACGAATATCCTGAGGTCGTATCTATTTTGAACTTGGATTCATCACATAGGCCAGATAAGACTGGCACCCAAACTCCAACATCCGTCGCGCCTTCAAAACTGAACCACATTACTCATAAATTTGGCATTTTCACACACTGGGGAAGACGAGTGAAGATCCTATACCCAAACCTGTGCATGCAAAGACAATAATGCCTGAGCAAATTCTCGAGGAGAAGGACAAGGAGGAAGGTTTGAAAAGTGAAACTGCTGATGGAGCTAGCAAAAATACCACGGTAAAAGTAGTTCCTACACCAACAGTGGAAGAAGTTAGACCCCCCACCCCACCCTTTACCCAGAGGATGAAGAAGCCCAATGATGAGGTTCAGTTCAAGAAGTTTGTTGATAAATTGGATCAGTTGTATATCAATGTCTCACTCTTTGAGACAATTGATCAAATGCCTACTTATGCAAAATTTCTCAAGGAGATAGTTATGAAGAAAGGGAAAGTGGAGAAGTTTGAGATAATTGCCACGACAAAAGAATACTTCTCTACTTTGAGTAAATTGGCAATAAAGAAGAAGGATCTAGGCAGCTTTATCATTCCATGTGCTTTTGGAGACACAATTGTAGGGAAAGCATACTGTGATATTGGATCAAGTGTGAATCTGATGCCCAAGTCAATGTTTTTGAAGTTTGGCATGGGAGATGCGAGACCCACTTCCATCATATTGTATCTAGCCGATCGTTCCCATGTGAAACCAGAGGGGAAGATCGAAGATGTGATAGTCTGGGTGAAAAAATTTGTGTTTCCAGTTGACTTCCTAATACTTGATTGTGAGGTTGATGCTAACGCACCCATCATCTTGGGAGGCCTTTCCTAGCAACTGGTCGCATTCTCATTGATTGTGAGAAGGGTGAGCTCACTATGCGAGTAGCAGATCAAAGTGTGACCGTGAATGGCAACAATTCTCTTAAGTACATGAATGATTCTGAAGAATGTTGAAGCATTTTGGAAGCAGACTTTGAGCTGTCGAGGGAAGCTGATCATTTTTGTCACAGCAATTTCATACAACTGGATGAATATGAAGAGCTCATAAAGGATATAAAGAGAAAGTTGGTGAATTTCCAATGGAAGTGTAGCAATCTAGTCTACTGATAGCTAGACAGCACTCGATCTTTGAACTACTTGATTATGAGGAATTTATTTCTCCTAAGCCTTCTTGACTACATGCACCCAATTTGGAGATGAAGACTTTGCCACAACATCTCAATTATTCTTATCTGGGTGAAGATGAAATATTACCTGTTATTATTTCCTCATGTCTTAACGCAGATCAAGAAAAAAGTCTACTTAGTGTTTTGTCACAGCATAAACGGGCAATAGGATGGACCATGACAAATCTTAAAGGGATTATTCATACTATCTGTATGCATAAGATACTTCTAGAAGAATGTCATGACAATTCCATAGAGCCACAATGTAGACTCAACCCTATTATAAAGAAAGTTTTAATGAAGGAAATTATCCAATGGCTAGATGCTGGTGTTATCTACCCAATCTCAGATAGTTCATGGGTAAGCCTGGTGCAATATGTGCCCAATAAAGGTGGCACAACCGTGGTGAGCAATGAAGACAATGAGCTAGTGCCTACGCAAGTCATGACTGGATGGAGGATTTGTATGGATTATCGCAATCTTAACAAAGTTACAAAAAAGGACCATTTTCCTCTACCCTTTTATCGATCAAATGTTGGATCGTTTAGCGGGCAAAGCATACTATTGCTTCTTGGACGGATATTAGATTTTTAACCAAATAGCCATAGCACCGGAGGACCAAGAGAAGACTACTTTAACATGTCCTTATGGTACTTGTACTTTCCGAAGGATGCCCTTTTGTTTGTATAATGCCCCAACAACTTTCCAGCACTGCATGCAGCCTATCTTCTCTGATAGGGTTGAGGATTATATTGAAATATTCATGGATGATATCTCCGTTTCTGGAGAAAGTTTTCAAATTTTTCTTGGTAATCTCGCGAAGGTACTGAAGCGATGTGAAAAAGTTGACCTTGTACTGAATTGGGAGATATTTTATTTCATGGTGACTGGAGGTATTGTGTTGGGCCATAAAATTTCAAACAAAGGCATTTAGGTGGAAAAATCTAAGATCGATGTGTTTGAGAAGCTACCACCGCCAACAAATGTCAAGGGCATAAGAATTTTCCTTGGACACGCTGGATTCTATAAGATATTTATCAAGGATTTCTCGAAGATCTTCAAGCCCTTCTGCATGTTTTTGCAACAAAATCAACCTTTTGTGTTCGACCAAAATGCCATGGCGCAGTCACTGACCTAAAGCGAAGCCTCATCACCGCACATGTTGTTGTTCCCCTAGATTGGAATTTGTCATTCGAGCTGATGTGCGATGCTAGTGATTATGCCGTGGGAGCAGTCTTGGGACAACGTCGTGGTAAGATCTTTCATTTTATCTATTATGCTAGCCGAACCTTAAATGATGCACAACTTAATTACACTACCACAGAGAAAGAGCTACTTGCCGTGGTATTTAAATTTGATAAGTTTAGAACATACTTGATAGGCAATAAAGTTATTGTTCACACCAGTCACTCAGCTATTAAACATTTAGTGACTAAAAAGGATGCAAAACCTAGACTTATTAGATGGATTTTACTCTTGCAAGAATTTGAATTAGAAGTGGTAGATAGGAAGGGCACAAAAAATTAAGTTGTTGATCATTTGTCTAGGCTAGAAGTTAACCAAGAATATCATGAAAAATTGGAAATTGATGATGAATTCCCTGACGAGAAAATTCTTTATGCCATGGCAAATCTGTGGTACGCTGACCTTGTTAATTTTCTTGTTAGTGGTGTTTTACCTTTTGACATGACTAGCTAGGGAAGAAAGAAGTTTAGCATGACGCACGGTTCTATTTTTGGGATGAACCATACCTGTTCAAGCGTTGTGCCGATCAAATTATCCGAAGATGTGTACCTGAAGAGGAGCAAAGAGATATCTTACACCATTGTCACACAGGCCCATGTGGAGGTCATTTCGAGGGGACGAGGACTGCTGGAAAGGTCCTCCAATCAGGTTTTTATTGGTCTACCTTATTTAAAGATGCGCAAGCATTTTACAAAGCCTGTGACAGATGTCAACGTACTGGGAACATCTCCAGACATCATGAAATGTCACGAAAAAATATATTGGATATTGAGTTGTTAGATGGGGCATAGACTTCATGTGACCTTTCCCATCTTCATATGGAGATTTATACATCCTATTTTTAGTAGACTATGTGTCAAAGTGGGTTGAAGACATTGCGACACCGAGGAATGACTCGAAGATTGTACTTAAGATCCTTCATAAGTACATCTTCACGAGTTTTTGTGCACCGAGAGCAACCATCAGAGATGAAGGCACCCACTTCGACAACAAGTTAATTGCCAAGGCATAACTGATGGAGGCTATAAAGTCATGCTTTTATGATGAAGCATTCGTCCTTCCACCTTTGTAAGATTTTAGTATTTAAGATGTCGAACCCACGAGGATTGGCTTTACTTACGCAATTTATTCTTCCTACACAATGGAAAAATAAAGACACAGATAATTGAGTTGGATTATAACTAAGGAAACTAATTAAAGCAATAAAGATAAATGATCAAGAAATCAAGGATGGAAAAGTGGGTTAGGTTAGAGTGCTTCGTAGTGTGGGTTCAATTGACTTGTTTCTGTCTCATGCAAGTGTACATCACTGCCTCGGCAGTACTGTAGATTACTGCCATGGCAGCAACGATACTTGTCCGCCGAGGCAATCCCTTGCTCTTGGGTGGACTTAATCAAGGTTCGGCAAAGTGTCCTTGGATGACCCCGCTTATCCCTAAGTCGAAGTACTGTTGTTGACAAGTCCTTGATGATACCTCCCGGCGTGAATCAACTATAACCACCAACCAATATCACACTTCTTTTAGCCGCTGAAACTCTAACCTATCCCTAAGCCGAGTTAGTATTTCGCGATTGAAATACCATACTTATTCCTTTCGTGAGTCTACATCTCCCGATGCTAGATAAATTGATCTCTCACAAACCTCTCTCCCGAGCTTGAATGCAAGAACAATGAATGGCGAAGAATAAGCAAAACTCGATATTTTATTGCATGAAACAAGAAAGCAAAGTACTAATCTGCATTCCAACTTTGGTTTTCAGCATCCATCATGCTATCTGGCATTACCTATGTGGTAGTTTCCTGTCTAAGAGAATAAACCATTAACCGTACCTGTTTTATGCCAAATAATAGATAAATTCATGAATTAAGTATTGGGATGCTAAAATATGGAAAATAAGCGGAATTATCCATTATTGCTATTAAATCTATCTTTATTAGTAGTCATCGAATGGGAAAATGATATATAAGATGAGGACTTTTAGGTACTCATCACACCCCCAAACTCGAACTATTGCTTGTCCTCAAGCAATGCAAAAGATAGATTTTTAAGTAAGGAATTTTAAAGTAATATACCGTCCTGCCTGCCGCGGCAAAATTCCTTTCTTGACTCGGCCTCTTCTAGGTTCTAGGAATTCCTCGGAACTGGACTATGAGTCTTGGTGAGTGTGTGCGTAGCTGTGTCAAAGTTGATTCTCTAAGTTCTAATCTTTTTTCTAGCTCAAGACTTCCGACTAAGATTTTTCTTCAATTATTTTTCTTTCCTTTTTCCCTATTTGGTATATAGATATATATTGTTATATACTTATACTGCTTGAGCCAGTTTTCGGGCACCTCAAGTGTTAACTACTCTTACTAGAGCCAATTTCGGGCACCTCTAGTAAGTGGGAAAAAGGTTGAGTCCTAGAGCTAGTGATGGGCACCTCTAAGAATTATACTAGAGCCAGTGATAGGCACCTCTAGTTAAAATCTATGCCTAAGTCCTTATTGCTTTTCAAAGAACAAAACTTTTAAAATCAACTAAGACTAGCAGTGTTTATGTGATTTCAGGCTCATAGTCTAATCCTAAGAGACCTTTCAGAATTCAAGTCTGGTGAATAGTGCATACTGCTGCGGCGGCTAGAGAATATATTGTTGCCGAGGCAGTTTCAATAAAATTCAGCAGACTTAAATTTTTTTTTACATAAAACTGTAATTGTTGTAAAGACAAAATTTAAGGCAATAGTAGGATAATCTGAATAATTTCCATACATGGCAGATATTTTTATAAGGCAGAAGATTGGATCAATACTCCCCCAAACTTGAGGGATGCATTGTCCTCAATGCATGCATCTAAACGTAAGGCAACAATAAAAGACAAGAAAAAATTAGGAGACAAGGAAAAAATAAACCAATTTGTATATGTTACGTCTTGGCCTCTTCTGTATACTGAGGGTCATCAGTTTGTGTGGAGTTTGTTGAGAAAGAAACTAAAAACTGTACTGAAAAACAATAATGAAGAAGTATGAAATAAAACAGGGGAGATGAAGTTCGATAACAACAAACCCGCCGTCACTTGCGTTTGGGAGGCCAGCCACCTTGGCTGCGTCTTAGGTGGGACGTGGATGTGAATTTTGGACTGTTTTATGTGCTTCATGGCTTCTCCTTCTTGAATTTTCTTCCTAAGATAAAACAAATAACTCAAACATAATTAAACTTATTTCCTAAAACAAATAACTCAAAAATAATTAAAATAATTTCCTAAGATAGTAGTGCAAGAAAAATAAAAAGGAAAGTTGGAATCGCCAATCCCCGGCAACGGCGTCAAATCTGATGGAGGCTAGAAAGTCCTGCTTTTATGATGAAGCATTCGTCCTTCCACCTTTGTTAGATTGTAGTATTTAAGATGTCGAACCCACGAGGATTGGCTTTACTTACGCAATTTATTCTTCCTACACAATGAAAAAATAAAGACACAGATAATTGAGTTGGATTATAACTAAGGAAACTAATTAAAGCAATAAAGATAAATGATCAAGAAATCAAGGATGGAAAAGTGGGTTAGGTTAGAGTGCTTCGTAGTGTGGGTTCAATTGACTTGTTTCTGTCTCATGCAATTGTACACCACTGCCTCGGCAGTACTGCAGATTACTGCCTTGGCAGCAACGATACTTGTCCGCCGAGGCAATCCCTTGCTCTTGGGTGGACTTAATCAAGGTTCAGCAAAGTGTCCTTGGATGATCCCGTTTATCCCTAAGTCGAAGTACTGTTGTTAACTAGTCCTTGATGATACCTCCCGGCGTGAATCAACTATAACCACCAACCAATCTCACACTTCTTTTAGCTGTTGAAACTCTAACCTATCCCTAGGTCGAGTTAGTATTTCGCGATTGAAATACCGTACTTATTCCTTTCGTGAATCTACATCTCCCGATGCTAGATAAATAGATCTCTCACAAACTTCTCTCCCGAGCTTGAATGTAAGAACAATGAATGGCGAAGAATAAGCAAACCTCGATATTTTATTGCATGAAACAAGAAAGCAAAGTACAATTTTCTTCCACAACTACTCCACAATCTAACCTAAACCCCAAGGGGACGATGGAGGAGTTTAGGGTTTTTCTATGAAACTTGATTTCGAGATATCTCCTCTCTACATAGGCTATGGTTTATATAGGCTTGGCCTAGGGCAAACCTTTCCAAAGTAGGAATACAACTTGGAGTAAAACACAAGTTAAGTACATAAATAAAAGATATTTATTTTATTTCCTAGTTTATTCCTATAAGGATTCTTTTCCCGCGTGGCCTTTGACCTTGACTTTCCGTGTGTTCCTCAGCTCCGATTTCTATGTTGCTTGTCTTAAAACGTCTACCTTATTTTTCTCTTCAGATCGCCTATCATATCAACTTTTATGTTCCAGGTGCTGCCACGACCTCCGATGCTGCCGCGACCTTCAAGTGCTGCTGAGGCGGGTACTAATCTGCATTCCAGCTTTGGTTTCCAGCAACCATCATGCTATCTGGCATTACCTATGTGGCAGTTTCCTGTCTAAGAGAAGAAACCATTAACCGTACCTGTTTTATGCCAAATAATAGATAAATTCATGAATTAAGTATTGAGATGCTGAAATATGGAAAATAAGCGGAATTATCCATTATTGCTATTAAATTCGTCTTTATTAGTAGTCATCGAATGGGAAAATGATATAAAAGATGAGGACTTTTAGGTACTCATCAATAACTATTTTAACTCTTAAAATTTGATTTAAAATCATTTTATTGTCGTTTTGTTGGGATTAAAACGTACATATCTACAAGGGCTTTATAGAAAATCAGTTCGAATCTTAATCGTGTAAAAAGCTAAAAAATTTAGAATATGTTGTATAATTTGGTTCAAAAGCCCAAAATTTAACTATTTGAATACTTAAAATTGGAATTAAAATCATTTTGTTGTCGTTTTGTTGGGATTAAAGTGTGCAATCCTAAATGGGCTTTATAGCGAACCTGTTCAAATTTTAACAAAGTAAAAAGCTTAAAAAATGAGATTATGTTGTATAATTATATTCAAAAGTCCATAATAAACTATTTGAACTCATAAAATTTAATTTAATATTATTTTGTGGTCTTTTTGTTTGGATTAAAACGTGCATATCTAAATGGGCTTTACGTGCATATCTAAATTGGCTTTACAGTATAATTAGGTTCAAAAGCCCATAATTTATCTATTTGAACTCTTAAAATTTGATTTTCAAACATTTTATTGTCGTTTTATTGGAATTAAAGTGTGCATATCTAAATGGGCTTCATAGAGAATCATTTTGAATATCAATCGAGTAAAAAGCTAAAAAAAATGATATTATGTTTTATAATTATCTTCAAAATTCAATAATGAACTATTTGAACTCATAAAATTTGGTTCAATATCATTTTGCAATCGTTTTGTTGGTATTCAAATGTGCATGTCTAAATGGGCTGTATAGAGAATCAGTTTTAATATCTATAGAGTAAAAAGCTAAAAAATTGAGATTATGTTGTTTAATTATGTTCAAAACCCCATAATTAGCATTTCGAACTCATAAAATTTGATTTAATATAATTTTACGGTCATTTTATAAGGATTAAATGTACCTGTCTAAATGTGCTTTATAGTAAACTCATTCGAATTTGTGATTAAGTTGTATAATTAGGTTCAAAAGGTCATAATTTAAGATTTTGACCACTTAAAATTTGATTTCAAAACATTTGGTTGTCGTTTTGTTGGGATTAAAGCGTGCATATCTAAATGGGCTTTATAGAGAATCAGTTAGAATATCAACTGAGTAAAAATCCAAAAAAAATAAGATTATGTTGTATAATTATGTTCAAAAGTCTATAAGTAACTATTTTAACTCACAAAATTTGATTCAATATCATTTTTCGGTCTTTTTGTTCGTATTAAAATGTGCATGTCTAAATGGGGTTTATAGAGTATCGGTTCCAATATCAACCGAGTAAAAAGCTAAAAAATTGAGATTATATTGTATAATTATGTTCAAAATTCCATAATTAGCTTTTTGAACTCATAAAATTTGATTTAATATCATTTTGTGGTCGTTTTGTTAGGATTAAACGTGCATGTCTAAATGGGCTTTATAATAAACTCGTTCGAATTTTTACCGAGTAAAAGTATAAAAAATTGAGATTAAGTTGTATAATTTGGTCCAAAAAGCTCATAATTAACTATTTTAACTCCTAAAATTTGATTTAAAATTATTTTGTTGTCGTTTTGTTGGGATTAAAGTGTGCATGTCAAAATGGACTTTATATAAAAGCAGTTCGAATTTTAAACTTGTAAGAAGCTAAAAAATTTGAGATTATGTTTTATAATTTGGTTAAAAAGCCCATAATTTAACTATTTTAACTCTTAAAATTTGAATTAATATCATATTTTGCCGTTTTATTGGGATTAAAGTGTGCATGTCTAAATGGGGTTTATAGAAAACCTGTTCGAATTTTAACCGAGTAAAAAACTAAAAAATTGATATTATGTTGTATAATTATGTTCGAAAGTCCATAATTAACTATTTAAAATCATAAAATTTGATTTAATATGATTTTGCGGTCGTTTTTTTGGGATTAAAACGTGAATGTCTAAATGGTGTTTATAGTAAACCCGTTCGAATTTTAACCGAGTAAAAATTAAAAAAAATTGAGATTAAGTTGTATAATTATTTTCAAAATACCATAATTAAGTATTTTAAATCTTAAAATTTGATTTTTAAAATTATATTTTTGTTGTCGTTTTGTTGGGATTAAAGCGTGCATGTCTAAATAGGCTTTATAGAGAATCAGTTCGAATATCAATTGAGTAAAAAGCTCAAAAAATTGAGCTTATGTTTTATAATTTTGTTTAAAAGACCATAATTTAACTATTTTAACACTTAAAATTTGAATTAATATCATTTTGTTGTCGTTTTGTTCAGATTAAAGCATGCATGTCTAAGTGGGGTTTATAGAGAACTTGTTCGAATTTTAACCGATTAAAAAGCTAAAAATTAGAGATTATGTTGTATAATTATGTTCAAAAGTCCATAATTAACTATTTGAACTCATAAAATTTGATTTAATATGATCTTGCGGTCGTTTTGTTGGAATTAAAACGTGCATGTCTAAATGGGCTTTTTAGTAATCCCGTTCAGATTTTAACCGAGTAAAAATTAAAAATTTGAGATTACGTTGTAAAATTATATTCAAAAGCCCATAATTTAACAATTTGAACTCTTAAAATTTGATTTAAAAACATTTTATTTTCGTTTTGTTGGGATTAAAGTGTGCATGTGTAAATGGGCTCTATAGAGAGTCAGTTTGAATGTCAAACGAGTAAAAAGCTAAAAAAATGAGATTATGTTGTATAATTATGTTAAAAAGTCTATAATTAACTATTTGAACTCATAAAATTTGACGCAATATCATTTTACGGTTTTTGTTCGTATTAAAACGTGCATGTCTAAATGGGCTTGATATAGAATTAGATTCAATATCAACCGAGTAAAAAGCTTTTTGAACTCATATAATTTTATTTAATATCATTTTGCGGAGGTTTTATTAGGATTAAACGTGCATGTCTAAATGGGCTTTATAGTAAACCCATTCAAATTTTAATCGAGTAAAAACTAAATTTTGAGATTAAGTTGTATAATTAGGTTAAAAACCCATAATTTAACTATTTGGACTTTTAAAATTTGATTTAAAAACATTTTGTTGTCGTTTTGTTTGGATAAAAGTGTGCATGTCTAAATGGGCTCTATAGAGAATCAGTTTGAATACCAACCAAGTAAAAAGCTAGAAAAATGATATTATGTTCAAAAGTCAATAATTAACTATTTGAACTCATAAAATTTGGTTCAATATCATTTTGCAACCGTTTTGTTTGTATTAAAATGTGCATGTCTAAATGGGCTTTATAGTGAATCATTTTTAATATCAATCGAGTAAAAAGCTAAAAAATTAAGATTATGTTGTTTAATTATGTTTAAAAGCCCATAATTATCTTTTTGAACTCATAAAATTTAATTGAATATCATTTTACAGTCATTTTGTTAGGATTAAATGTATGTCTAAATGTGCTTTATAGTAAACCCGTTCGAATTTGAGATTAAGTTGTATAATTAGGTTTAAAAGGCCATAACTTAAATATTTGAACTCTTAAAATTTGATTTAAAAATATTTGGTTTTGATTTTGTTGGGATTAAAACATTCATGTCTAAATGAGCTTTATAGAGAATCAATTAAATAGTCAACCGAGTAAAAAGCCAAAAAAATTAAGATTATGTTGTATAATTATGTTCAAAAGTCTATAATTAACTATTTTAACTCATAAAATCTGATTCAATATCATTTTTCGGTAGGTTTGTTCATATTAAAACGTGCATGTCTAAATGGGCATTATAGAGTATCAGTTCGAATATCAACTGAGTAAAAAGCTAAAAAAATTGAGGTTATAATGTATAATTATGTTCAAAATTCCATAATTAGCTTTTTGAACTCATAAAATTTGATTTAATACCATTTTGCGGTCGTTTTGTTAGGATTAAACGTGCATGTCTAAATGGGCTTTATAGTAACCCTGTTCGAATTTGAACCGAGTAAAAACTAAATGGATTAAGTTGTATAATTAAGTTCAAAAGCCCAAAGTTTAACTATTTTAACTCCTAAAATTTGATTTAAAATTATTTTGTTTTCGTTTTGTTGGGATTAAAGTGTGCATGTCTAAAAGGGCTTTATATAAAAGCAGTTTGGATTTAAATCGAGTAAAAAGCTAAAAAATTGAGATTATGTGTTATAATTTGGTTCAAAAGCCCATAATTTAACTATTTTAACTCTTAAAATTTGAGTTAATATCATTTTTTTTTCGTTTTGTTGGGATTAAAGCGTGCATGTCTAAATGAGGTTTACAAAGAACCCGTTCGAATTTTAATCGAGTAAAAAGCCAAAAAAATTGAGATTATGTTGTATAATTATGTTCAAAAGTCCATAATTAACTATTTGAACTCATAAAATTTGATTTAATATGATTTTGCAGTCATTTTGTTGGGATTAAAACGTGCATGTCTAAAAGGTCTTTGTAGTAAACCCGTTCGAATTTTAACCGAGTAAAAATTTAAAATAATTGAGATTAAGTTGTAAAATTATGTTCAAAATCCCATAATTTAACTATTTGAACTCTTAAAATTTGATTTAAAAATATTTTTTTCGTTTTGTTGGGATTAAAGGGAGCATGTCTAAATGGGCTTTATAAAGAATCAGTTCGAATGTCAAACGAGTAAAAAGCTAAAAAAATGAGATTATGTTGTATAATTATGTTAAAAAGTCTATAATTAACTATTTGAACTCATAAAATTTGACTCAATATCATTTTGCGGTTTTTGTTCGTATTAAAACGTGCATGTTTAAATGGGCTTGATATAGAATTAGATTCAATATCAACCGAGTAAAAAGCTAACAAATTGATATTATGTTTTATAATTATGTTCAATAGCCCATGATTAGATTTTTGAACTCATATAATTTTATTTAATATCATTTTGCGGAGGTTTTATTAGGATTAAACGTAAATGCGTAAATGGGCTCTATAGTAAACACATTCAAATTTTAACCGAGTAAAAACTAAAAATTTGAGATTAACTTGTATAATTAGATTAAAAAGTCCATAATTTAACTATTTGAACTCTTAAAATTTGATTTAAAAACATTTTGTTGTCGTTTTGTTGGGATTAAAGTGTGCATGTCTAAATGGGCTTTATAGAGAATCAGTTTGAATATCAACCAAGTAAAAAGCTAAAAAAATGAGATTATGTTGTATAATTATGTTCAAAATTCTATAATTAACTATTTGAACTCGTAAAATTTGATTCAATACGATTTTGCGGTTGTTTTCTTCGTATTAGAACGTGCATGTCTAAAGGGGCTTTATAGAGAATCAGTTCGAATATCAACCGAGTAAAAAGCTAAAAAATTGAGATTATGTTGTTTAATTACGTTCAAAATTACATAATTAGCTTTTTTGAACGCATAAAATTTGATTTAATATCATTTTGTGGTCATTTTGTTAGGATTCAACGTGCATTTCTAAATGGGCTTTATAGTAGACCTTTTCGAATTTAACCGAGTAAAAACTAAAAATTTGAGATTAAGCTGTATAATTAGGTTCAAAAAGCCTCTAATTCAACTATTTAAACTCTTAAAATTTGATTTAAAATTATTTTCTTATCATTTTGTTGGATTAAGGCGTGCATGTCTAAATGGGCTATACAGAGAATCAGTTGCAATATCAACCGAGTAAAAAGCTAAAAAATGAGATTATGTTGTATAATCATGTTTAAAAGTCTATAATTAACCATTTTTAACTCATAAAATTTGATTCAAAATCATTTTGCGGTCGTTTTGTTCCTATTAAAACATGCATGTCTAAATGAGCTTTATAGAAAATCAGTTCGAATATCAACCAAGTAAAAAACTAAAAAATTGAGATTATGTTGTACAATTACGTTCAAAAGTCCATAATTAGCTTTTTGAACTCATAAAATTTGATTTAATATCGTTTTGTGGTCATTTTGTATAATTATGTTCAAAAGCCCATGATTAGCTTTTTGAACTCATAAAATTTTATTTGTATCATTTTGCGGAGGTTTTATTAGGATTAAACGTGCATGTTTGAATGGGCTTTATAAGTTTGATATTAAGTTATATGATGAGGTTAAAAAGCCTATAATTTAACTTTTTGAACTCTTATAATTTGATTTAAAAACATGTTGTTGTCGTTTTGTTGGGATTAAAGCGTGCATGCCAAAATGTGCTTTATAGAGAATCAATTTGAATATCAACCAAGTAAAAAGTTCAAAAAAATGAGATTATGTTTTATAATTATGTTCAAAATTCTTTAATTAACTATTTAAACTCGTAAAATTTGATTCAATATGATTTTGCGGTCGTTTTGTTCCTATTAAAACGTGCATGTCTAAATGGGCTTTATAGTAAATCAGTTTTAATATCAACCGTGTAAAAAGCTAAAAATTGAGATTATGTTGTATAATTACGTTCAAAAGTCTATAATTAGCTTTTTGAACTCATAAAATTTTATTTAATATCAATTTATGGTCATTTTTTTAGGATTAAACGTGCATGTCTAAATGAGCTTTATAGTAAACCTTTTAGAATTTAACAGAGTAAAAACTAAAAATTTGAGATTAAGTTGTATAATTAGGTTCAAAAGCCCATAATTTAACTATTTGAACTCTTAGAATTTGATTTAAAATCATTTTATTGTCGTTTTGTTAGGATTTAAGCGTGCATGTCTAATTAGGCTTTATAGAGAATCAGTTCAAATATCAACCTAGTAAAAAGCTAAAAAATGAGATTATGCTGTATAATTATGTTCAAAAGTCTATAATTAACTATTTTAACTCCTAAAATTTGATTCAATATCATTTTGTGGTCGTTTTGTTCGTATTAAAATGTCCATGTCTAAATGGGCTTTATAGAGAATCCGTTCGAATATCAACCGAGTAAATAGCTAAAAAATTTAGGTTATGTTGTATAATTATATTAAAAAGCCCATAATTAGCTTTTTGAACTCATAAAATTTTATTTATATCATTTTGTGGTCGTTTTATTAGGATTAAACGTTCATGTCTAAATGGGTTTTATAGTAAACCCATTCGAATTTTAACCGGGTAAAACTTAGAATTTGAGATTAAGTTGTATAATTAGGTTAAAAAGCACATAATTTAACTATTTGAACTCATAAAATTTGATTTAAAAATATTTTGTTGTCGTTTTGTTGTGATTAAAGCGTGCATGTCTAATTGGGCTTTATAGAGAATCAGTTTGAATATCTACCGAGTAAAAAGCTAAAAAATTGAGATTATGTTGTATAATTGTAACACCCTAATTCACCCCCCCAATTTAAAACCCTAATTCCTATCAAAATCCCTAATTTTGAACCCTAAAAATTGGGATTTCAAATTCTAAATTCAGTGATTTTTTTGTAAATTTTGAAAGTATAAAGGTTCAATTGCAAGGATTTAAAAACTTTAGACCTTTATCCTATAATTTGCCATTTTTCTTTGGGAAATCAATTCCCATCCCCCTTCTCCCTCTTGGGTTATTATTTTGGTCTTAATTCTCTCTTTAATTCTGATTAATTATGATTCATTCAAGGTTATTCAGACTTCAGAAATTGTTCTGTTCATTCTTCCAATAATCTCCATCTCTCTTTCTCATTTGTCTTCATTGAAACCAACATTGTTTTTCTTGGTCTTCGATTTGGTGAGTTTTTGGTAAGCAGTCAACCATTATTTTTTTGTTCTTTCAGTTTCGGTTTATTGGTTTTGTCAGCAAAGTAACTCTGTTTTGGTTTTTATTCGAATATGGAGGACGATTGGGGCGTGGGCATAAGGGTCTTTATGACACAATTAACAATTCGATTCATTTTGGTAGTTTGGTTTGAATCGGTTTGTTAGTAAAGTATGGGTGTTCGTTTAAAGTTTTGGTTTTGTTTTTAGAACTTTTTAAGTTGACATTTCGGTTTGAATCGAGTTGAACGGTAACAAGGGGGTTCTTAATCAAACTTTTTTTGACAGAATCCAATCTGGAGAAAACTAGATTTTTTGGGAATTTTCTAGAATTTCTAGATTTTCCCAAGAAAATATTAGGAACCTGTCTAGCTCGACCCGTTGACCTGACCGAGACCGATCCGAATCGACCTAAGACTAGCCTAAAACCTGACTCGAAACCTGACCAATGACCCGAACCGCTGACATCACTTCTGACATCACATGTTGACGTCATCTGCTGACGTCAACATTGACCTACTAACGTCAGCATTGACCAGTGCTGACGTCAACGTTGACCAATGCTGACTTCAATGTGACTTTTTCTGACCCAGTCCCATTTTATGTTTTTCGACGTCTTGAGTTGAATGGCGCGGTCCAATTATCAAAATTCAAACCCAAAGTTTCGTTTTTAAGGATTTTTAGTTTGAATGTTTATTTATAAGTTGTCTTTATTAGAATCTGAAATTGGTTTACCATTTGGTTCAGGTGATGTGGATTCAGACCCCGAGCATCTTCCTCCTCCTCCTCCTGGACGACCTCCTTTTCATCAGTGTTCGGAACACGCACATGAGTATCAATTTACTTTTACTCATATATTTATCTGTATAGTGGCATAGTAGTGTTTGATGTTTCGGTTATTTGTAGATTCTATACCCGTTCGATCTAGTGCTAGAGTTGAGTCCAATAGACGTCATTCTCGACGTTGAGCGGTTTGCTTCAGGTGTGTCTCTCCCTAAAACTCTATTTTCTATAGTGTGTTTAGATTCTGTTAAATTTTGTATGATCATGCATCATTCCTATGATTTTCTAAAATAATTCATCATGTTATATTCTGATTTTTTTTAATTATATTTCTAATTCTAAAATTATCATGCATGCCTCCTTTTAGATTTTAAGGCACATATTGTAATTCTGTAACTGTTCATATCATTGCATTAGCTGGATTAACTATACGGGGAAGTTTAGTGATTTTATCACTTCTGGTCAGTGGCTCCACCTTCAGGTCGAGTTTTCCCTTCTGTTCAGCGGCTTCACCTTCGGGTTGAGATTCCACTTCTGTTGTTGTGTGTAGTGAACCGGTTTCGTCGGTTTAGCTTAGTTCGGGATTAAATACTTAAAATTTGATTTTTAATCAAAATAAATTATGGAAAAATATCCTAAAATCATTATTTAGTATATATTTGACTTAGGTCAAATCAATTTCGAAAATTAACCCTTGAATCCCTACGATTTTGAAATTAGTGACTATTTTTTAAAAATTGAAAACTTGAGGACAATTTCACAAATTAAGCCAAAACTTTGAATCTTTAAGGGGCTTTGAGCCAATCCTAATCCTAGCTGATCTAAGCCTTCCAAGGGTCTATTTTAATAACCCATAATTTTAATTAATAGCCCAAATAACTTAATATTAATCCTAAAACCCTATTTTTATGTCATAAACCTAAACCTATTTTTAAAATTCTGACTTTTCATCTTCTTGGCAGCCATTCCATCATATTTTCAAAGGTAAACATCAATCTTTAAAAAAATTAGGGTTGTTTATCGTGGTGAGTCTCCAGATTAGCCTCGGTATTCCCTGTGTAACTCGTTCGAGTCATGTGGTGTCTAGACGGGTCAAGGGGGTTACATTTGTTGGTATCAGAACTTAGGTTTACGAAACATTTGGGTTGTTTTGTTTAATTTTTATGTTCTGTTTATTTATGCTTAATGTTGCCTATTCACGGTGAGTGTTTGAAAATGCTATGTTGTTGTATTAAATGCACGGTGTTTGCTATACATGACTGATTTGTGTTAAGACATAGTAAGCTAGGGCCCTTGTTTGACAAGTATGGTGTTTGCAAGCATGATTAAATTTTGATGTGCTTAGATGTTTCTATATGAATTGTTGTTTGTAAGCATAATGAAATCTCGTTGCATAGTTATGACATTAGTTATATGAAGATGTTTTGACCATGTTTTAAGGTTGTCTTGCATATAAAATTTATAAAAGAAAATATGCTTAGATTTTAAATGTTGTATACGTTGTTGCTAGTTGGTTTTAAAAAAATGATTTATAAGTTGAACATCTCTTGAGATTGGCGATTCTTGATATGCCATATAACATAGGAAACTAGTTTGAATTTGCATTGGTTAATGGATGAGATTTTGTGATGATTTTGTATGATGCTTAATGCTATTGTGGAAAATACACTTGATAGTTATATATTCGTGATACTAATCATAGTTGATGATTGTTCTATGTGAAGATTTAGTATATATTGTTGGGTTTATTTTGGGGTACCCATTGCTCTAACTACTACTAGGAAATTGTTTTATATTGTACTTGAGCTACTTGGAACTTGCTTCGCGCTGGCCTCACAAGTTTTACAAAATGTTTTTGCATGTCAAAATTATTTTTCTATTTCATTGTGCTTGATATGGGACCAAAAAGAAAGCTAAAACTTGGTAATAGAGGAGTTGTGGAAATCAAAAAGTATAAATAGATTTTTGTAGTGGCGTTGTGATATCTGGTCTTGAGTCGACTGGGTCCTCGATCGTGTTTGAGTGTAAAGTGGTTTTGAATCAGTCTAGTTTGAGAATGAGTTTTGTTGGTGAGTAGTAGGTGACTACATCACTGAGAGTGCCTTTGGGAGTTTCAAATTGCTTGTGTGCAAGGTGAATCGAATATGTTGGAAATGTTCGGGTTATAGTGTGGTTGTTTACTCTTGAGTGTTAAGTTTTTATGGTCTTGAATGTTGAGTTGTAGCAAAGGTTTGAAGTAGCAGGTTGAAGTTTTAGATTTGAGGATGTTGTTTGTGAGTATGGACAATAATCATGCATAGTATAAAAGTGTTTGCGCATATACATTAGACATCTTAGGACATGCATGCATTCTTGAGCATGACATTAGATTGCATTTGCATGCACTTGCATGAGGCATATACGTTGACATACAGGAAATCGTGCATACAATTTCCATATCTACAAATATTTCCCTCCTGAAAATGGAAGTTGTATTGTGGACAGTCATGTAGGGAGAAGATGTAGGTTTAAAGAGGTATTTGAAAGATAACCTTATTGGCATCGAGTCTATTGTGTAGTGGGTCGAGTTATTTTTCTGATTGGGAAGTAATTCTTGTTAAGGATTGGCTAGATGGGTTGGAGTTATGGATAGTTAAACCGAGGATAAGTGCCTTGACTTTAATGGGAGTAGGGGTTGGTTGTTAGTGAAGCGGAAGGTTGGGTTTTGCAAGGTTCCTTTAGTGAAGGTTCGGTTTTTGTAGGAGGAGTTGTGTTATCATTATGTTTGGTAAAAGTACTACTTGGTATTTTATGTTTAGTATGGCTTAGGAGGTGGTTAGGTCAAGTTTGTAACTAAACTAGTGTTTGTTTTAGAAAGTACTAGTTGGGTTTTTGTAAAAGAAATGAAAGTTTTGTAAAAAGATTTGAGGAGACGAAGGATGCATAATGGACTTGTGTGGACCTTGAGAGGTAGTGGTTATGTCGTTTGGCTTAGCTTTCACATGTTGCATTCATAAGGAGTTGTGTCAGGTTTTGCTTGGGTATGGTCAGGTTGTTATGGAGGTTTCGTGTAACATCCCGGTTTTGGGGTTAGTAGTTGAAGTGTAAGTTGGGGAAATTCGATTCGGGTCGAATCGGATTCCTAGGGTTCGTTATTTCGGGAAAAATTAAAAAAATAATATTTTAATTGGATAAGTAATAATTTTGTGAAATGGTTCTAAAAATATTAAAAAGGTGTTTTAAAGTTAAGGGAATATTATTTGAATTTTAATTTGATTTTTAATTAGGCTAATCTTTGTTCAAGTGACTAAATTGTAATTTTTGGGAAAGTTTTGGGGATTTAATTAGTAATTTTTGGCAATTAGGATTTTTGGTGACTAAACTGGAAAGCAAACCATACTTAGAATCCTTAGAGGGCCATAAACCCTATTTATTTTTAATTAATGATTTATCCACCAAAATTGTTTTTAAATTGTTTTATTTAAATGATAATTTCATTTTCTTTTGTAACTTCCCATTTTTCCATCTTTTCTCTCAAGATTTTCTCTCATTTTCTCTCCATCTTCTTCTCCAAATTTCTTCAATTACTTTCTAATTTCTTCATCATTTTCTACAAGATTTATTTCATTTTACTCATCCTTTCATTCTCTACAAAACCTATTCATCAATTTTTGCAAAATCAACATCATTTTCAAGGAAATCAAGGAAGGTTTTCTCATCTTTTTGGTGGAGCAAATCTCTAAGGTAAAATTCTGATTTCTAATTTTTTTTCTAAGGTTCTTTATTGAAATTCCCAAGTATTGGCTTGCCCATTAACAATTGATATTTAATTTTGTGTTTCTAATTCAAGATTTATGAGTTTTCTGAAGGTTTTTGTGAAATCTTTTTAGATCCCAATTAATGTTGTAATTAGGTTGATTTAATTATGATATTATGTCAATTAAATGATTAATTAAGTGTTGAATTGATGGCACATTAATTTAATCCCGGAGTAATGCAATCGATGTTGTTTTAAGGTGGTTTTCGGTTGTTTTAGGGGCTGTTTTAAGTGTTCTAATGTTACTGGAGGTATAAGGATGGTTTGTAAGTGTTTGTAGTTCATAATTGAGGTGGATTAGATGTTAGATTCATTAGGTTTTGGGCTGATGTGTTTCGGATGCGTTTCGGCTTAGTTTTCGGTCTTTTCGGCAAGGTTTTCGATAGTTTTCTGAGGGTTAAATGTGGCTGCTGTTTTGAGCATGTTGTAATGTGAATATGCTCTGCTTTTAATGTTGTAGAGGTAGTGCAAGAAGGTGCATAAGTGGCTGGTGTGTAGGCGTTGCCATCGGAGCATCGGCGAGGGCTCGTTTCGCTTGTCGGTGAGTGATTTCGGGTTTTAAAGTATTTCGCAAAGATTCGGTTCTGTTGTGGGGGCTATGGAATAGTTTGAAAACTTTCCATAGTTCAAGAGTAAATGTTTTAAATGATGTTGATGCATTACCTCGATTTTCGGTTATTTTCGGTAATAGCATATATGTGAACAATGATTCAATATGATTTTGGAATTGCATATATTTGATTTTGAAATGATGCATGCATGTGTTAATTGCTGGAAATGCATGGTTTATAAAGACATCCATGGTTTATGAAAACATGAAAAATGAAGTGGAATATGATATGGTTATTTGCCTTACATATGATGGTGCCATTGGGCATGACTATTGGTTCATTTGTTGAACACATTGTGGATGCATTATGAGCAGCAAATTAGCATGCATACTTGGACTTGATATTGGCTTAGTGACACTACTTTAGATTCGAATACAAATGACATGTAATTAGGATTGAGTGCACTATAAACATTATGGAAATAAAGGAAAAATGCCTACACGTAACAAGGGTGACTTTGTGTCCAACCGTGCGTGGTAGAACTTGTTAATGGTGACTTCGTGTCATGTCAATGGTGACTTCGTGTCATGTCATTGGTGACTTCGGGTCATGTCAATGGTGACTTCGTGTCATGTCAATGGTGACTTTGTGTCATGACGAGACTAAAGGTCTCTAATCAATGGATCCGCGTATTCGGTGAACTTAAGGTTCACATTAAGTGATCACTAGAAAGCCAATATACAAACATGAACATATTTGGAACATTGTGCATTATTTTTGAAATGAATTGATAATGCCATGCATACTCAAGGAAAGGTTTTTGGTATTGAATATGAACATGATTGTTAAGCATGCTTGGTTTTAGAAAGGTTTTACAAGTTATGGTTTTAAATATGGTTTTAAATTGATGCATTGATGATCATGTTTAGAGCTTCCTCACTAAGCATGTTTTGCTTAAGCTCTCCTCTCATCTTTGCATAGAAATAGCGACATTCGAGGCTACGTTCGGAGCAAGGAAACCAAGGGGAAGGTTATCTCAATTTTTGGTATGTTTTGGCAAATAACTTGGGGCTTGGCAATGTGTAAATCAAACCCATGTGAAGTGTGTGATTTTTGCTTTGGTTAATGTTGTAATAAGACCTATAATGTTTTGGATTGTTAACTGATGGATTATAGTGTTGTTTGGTTTGTTGAGGCATGAGCATGTTTGAACATTCTTTATTTTAAATCATATTTTAGGAAGCATGCCTATAGATTGTTTAGGATCTCTGATGTGACAAATTTGTGCTTTAAATTGTTCTTTGTGCTTAGAAAATTATGCATATAGTTAGGGGTGATTAATGGATATGTTTGAATGGGTGGAATTAACTTAGAATGTTATAATTTGTTGAATTGCACAGGGGGTATTGATACCTCTGGTAAGGGTATCGATACCCAAGGCTTAATTTGGGGTGGTTCGAATCATGGTTCGATGCAATTACCCTACTAGACGTTTAGGTATCGATACCACCCATGGGGGTATCGATACCAAGAGCCTTCGAAGTGCAATTAGACTAAGTCTCACGATAAGGTATCGATACCGAGACTTAGGGTATCGATACCCCTGACCCAAAAATGACATTTTAAGCGCGGAAAATTACGTTTAGAGTCGGGTGTCTTTCCACGATCGAATATGGATGCAATGAATAATATTGAGAGTTGTAATATCACCAAGATGCATGATGTTAACTTGAATTCGCATTGGTAAATTAATGTTGGTTTTAGTCCCTATAATATTGTGAGCTTTACAATTAGGTCCCTATTGTATGAAACATGAAATTGACGATGCAATAATGGTCCGTTTGATCTGAACTTTGTTATGAGTATGCTATGCATGTATAATTGAACTATGGTAGATTGCATTACATCAATCGTGAATCGAATGTTTCCGTTTTTCGTTACGCATGACCTCGACACACATAGGAACTTAATTATGCATCTAGAAAAAAAACATATCGGTTTTAGGGTTGTTTATCGAATTGGACCTTAACGGGTTTAGTTCGATATTCCCCGTGTGACCCGTTAGTGCCGGTTCCGTCCAGGCCAGGCTAAGGGGGTTACATTTTGGATGTGATCCTTGGATACCTTAGTATGGAGGAATGGTGTGATGAGGAATGTTGGCCAATTTGTAACCTTTATTGGTCAAATGGTCTTTTGAGCTTGCCTTATCCTCGAGAAGTGTTGTGAAGGTTGGGTTTGAGGAGTTTCCATTTATGGTTGTTTTTTCTCATGTGTTTTTGTTGCTTAATGTTAAAAAGGATGTTAAATTGAGTGAGGGAGAAGTAACATTAATCTTGGCTAGGTTAGAGAGGTACAAGTTTGAGATTAGAATAATCTAATTGACAGAATAGTTGATTGACTATAATGTCGTGTTGTTTAATGGTCCAGCCAGTGAGTTTTTGTTTGGGAAAAGTTGTGTGTTTGTTCATCTAGGTTGTTAATGGTGCGTTGTTGAGTTGGTTATGGTGATCTAGTCTTTAGATGAGAAACTATTTTCTTTATGAGCATGATGATGTGCATTGTCACAAAAGGTGTTAGAAGTGCCTTGTGTTGCATGATGGGTTAGTTTGAGATGCTTAGTGTGACTTGGGTTGCTTAAGGGTTATGTCTTGACAGGTTTCGATTTAGTGGAGTAAGTTAAGAGTGTTATAAAGTCAAGAGCATTATTGACTCGATTAAGTTTTTTGAACAGTGTTGGTCTAGTAATAGAGTTGTAGGTGAGATTTTCCGTAATTAAGATATTCTGAGGTAAGTTGTTATCTGATGTTTGGTGGAGCCGCGTGTATAGAGCATAGTTGATGTTGTATTTAAGGGTATTTAGTTATGTGATGGTTGTCCTTCTTGTCTATGGGGAACATGGTTTTTTTGTATGGTGCTAGAAGTTAGAATGGTATCTTAATCAAAGTTTGTGGTAGTCTTTTGCTATGTATCTGGAAGTAAGGAGATGTGAAGGAGTTTGAAAGCGGTTGTTGTTTGATGGACTTGTTTTGGATGAGTATGAGTTCAAGGTGAATGTTTGTTTTGTTGGTAAATTGAGCTTGAGTGCTAGTATTCTTTGAGAATGTTGTTGTCGTCATAAGTATTAGAATAGAGGTGTGTGAACAAATCTTCGCAAATTTTTTGGCGTGGTTTCTTGGCAGTTAAAAGAGAATGTTTTCTTTGAGAACGGTTGGAGCAGTTGAGCGGTATGCTTTAATGTGATAAGGTTTTGAGATAGATGGGTTTTCAATTGAGTTTATGTGTGTTCTCTCGTTAGTAGACATGTAACCGGTATGAGTGAGTTATCCAGGTTTGAAAAGGTATGTTAAGGTGTTGTGACATGAATCTTTTGGGTTCTTGGTGAAGGTTTTTTCATTAGTGGACTTGCTTATTGTCGTGTCCATAGTTGGGTGTTCGAGTAGTACCGTTTAAGGTTTTTGTTGGTGAAACTTGTTATGTGATGTTGCATTGAGCGACGTTTGATGGAAAATTTTGGTTTTTATATTTTGTGTTAGAATACGCTTAAGGATTCTAAGCTTGTTAGTGGGAGTTGGAAGTTGTGGTAGTTTTCCGAAACTCGGTTACCAACCTTTAATAGGGAGAGGTTAGGCCATCAAAAAAAAAAGGATTTGCTTTTATCTTAATGGTGCAATAAATGTTGAGAAGGACCATGGTGTTTTTAGTGTACCGTTGTTTTGTGTAGCTTTTCAAGCTGTGATGATGGGTGGTGTTAGGATGAGACCGAATCTTGTCGTTATGACATGTATGTTGGGATCTTGGTTTTGGTAGCAAATGTAACATCCCGATTTTGGGATTAGTAGTTTGAGTGTTAGTTGGGGAAATTCGATTCGAGTCGAATCGGATTCCTAGGGTTCGTTATTCTGGGAAAAATTAAAATAATAATATTTTAATCGGATAAGTAATAATTTTGTGAAATGGTTCTAAAAATATTAAGATGGTGTTTCAAAGTTAAAGGAATATTATTTGAACTTTAATTTGATTTTTAATTAGGCTAATTTTGTGTTAGTGACTAAATTGTAATTTTGGGAAAGTTTTGGGGATTTAATTAGTAATTTTCGGCAATTTGGATTTTTGGTGACTAAATTGGAAAGCAAGTCATACTTAGAATCCTTAGAGGGCCATAAACCCAATTTATTTTTAATTAATGATTTATCCACCAAAATTGTTTTTAAATTGTTTTATTTAAATGATAATTCCATTTTCTTTTGTAACTTCCCATTTTCCCATCTTTTCTCTCAAGATTTTTTCTCATTTTCTCTCTATCTTCTTCTTCAAATTTCTCCAATTACTTGCTGATTTCTTCATCATTTTCAACAAGATTTACTTCATTTTATTCATCTTTTCATTCTTTACAAAACCTACTCATCAATTTTGCAAAAATCAACATCTTCTTCAAAGAAATCAAGGAAGAGTTTCTCATCTTTTTGGTGGATTTAATCTCAAGGTAATATTCTAATTTTTAATATTTTTCTAAGGTTCTTTATTGAAATTCCCAAGTATTGGCTTGCTCATCAACTATTGCTATTTTATTTTGTGTTTTTAATTCAAGATCTATGAGTTTTATGATGGATTTGGTGAAATCTTTTGAGATCGGAGGTAAGACGTGATTAGATGTTTGGTAAGGGTCTAGTTGAGGGTGTGTTTGACAAGGTTAAGTTTTTGTGTAAAGAACCTTTTAGGTTATCTGAGCCGCATGGTTGTTTCGAAGGTTGTCGAGTTAGAGTGGTGTCTTGATAAGAGAATGTGGTAATCTTTTCTATGCGTTTGGTGGTACGGTGTTGTAATAGAAGTTAGGAGCAAGTGTTTTTGAGTGGGTTTGTTGTGGATATGGTTGAGTTATGGGTGGTTGTTTGTCCTACTGGTAAGTTGGGAAGAATCATCATGAGTTTGGTAGTAAAATTTTGAGGGTGAGATAAAGTTTTCTAGGTGTGTGGCTGGAATGATCGTTTATTTGAGTACGGTTATTTTGGAGTCCTAAGTTCCATTGGCTGGTTTGGATATGTGGTATGTTCTAGCATGTTTAGATTCGAGGGTTTTGGGAACAACATTGGCTTTCGATTGAGTATTGGGTTTTATCATCCATAGGTGGAAGGATGGTATGCTAGGACTATGTCTCTTAATGAGGGTGTTGCCATCGATGGAGTTTGCTTGAGACCATGTTTAGCGGTTTTATGTTAAGCTAGTGTGAGGCTTGTTGGTTGAGCGTCGTTGTGTGGACCGTAGGCTGATGGAAGGTTTATATGGTGACCTTGTCTCTTTTGAGTTATGTTTTCTGTGAAAGATGAAGTAGTGTGGTGTTTTGTGCGTTGTTGCTTCAGTGTGAGGGACGAATTTGTTGTGTGTCCGAAGAGGGTAAATGTTTGATTGTCTAGTGAGTATCATCCGGGAAAAGCTAATATGGTAACTGATGCTTTGAGCCGTAAGACAGCGTTGGAGTTGAGGGCTATGTTTGCTAAGTGGAATATTTCAAAGGAAAATGGTTTTGTGACGAAGTCGTAGGTAAAGCCTGTTTTCGTAGAGATGATAAAGGTGAAACAATTGAAGGATGAGGCTTTGGTGCCTATTGTGGAAGATGTCGCTGAAGGTAGACCGATCGAATATCATTTTGATGATGGTGAGGTTTTGTGTTTTAAAGGTCGGATTGTGGTGCCAGATGGTGTTGAGCTGAGACAAGCTATCTTGGTAGAAGCTCATACTAGTCTGTTTGCTATGCATCCGAGTAGTGTGAAGATATACAGGAATCTCAAAAGTGTATATTTTTGGGTTGGTTGAAGGAGGATGTGATGGGGTTTGTGTCACGGTGTATGGTGTGTCAGCGAGTGAAAGCTGAACATCAGTTTCCTATAGGGTTGTTGCAACCGGTTCAAGTGCCGGAATGGAAGTGGGAGAGAGTAACTATGGTTTTTGTGACGGGGCTGCCATTAGCGTCGTCCAAAAAGGATTCTATATGGGTGATTGTTGATAGGTTTACGAATTGTGCACATTTTATTGCCGTGCCTACGAAGTATTCTACGGATAAGTTAGCGGGGTTGTATGTTTCAGAGGTGGTGAAGTTGCATGGTGTGCCTAAGTCGATCATATCGGATAGAGATCCGCGTTTTACTTCTATGTTTTGGAAGGGTCTGCAAGTTGCTCTAGGTACGAGGCTTAGCTTTAGTACAGCTTATCATCCACAGACGGATGGTCAGTTTGAACGTGTTATCCAGACTTTGGAGGATATGTTGAGATGTTGCATCATTGAGTTTCAAGGTTCTTGGGAGAAGCAGTTGCCTTTGGTGGAGTTTGCTTACAATAATAGTTATCAGGCAAGTATACAAATGGCACCGTTTGAGGCATTATATGGGCGTAGGTGTCGTACACCTTTGTGTTGGAAGGAAGTTGGACAAAAGTATATTTCGTTACCGCAAGTGTTGAAAGATACGGATGAGAAAGTTAAGCTTATTTGTGCTAAGCTCAAGGAAGCTTCAGATAGACAAAAGTCTTATGCCGATTTGAAGCGTAGAGAGATAGAGTATGATGTCGGGGACAAAGTGTTTCTAAAAGTTTCGCCATGGAAGAAGGTGATGAGATTTGGACGTAAGGGTAAGTTAAGTCCTCGTTTCATTGGGCCGTATGAGGTGTTGGAGCGTGTTGGTCCTGTTGCTTATCGGTTGAGGTTGCCGGAAGAGTTGAGTAGGATGCATGATGTTTTTCATGTATCGATGCTTCGTAGGTATAGATCAGATCCCTCTCATGTTGTTCCGGTTGAGGAGATTGAGTTAAGAGCGGATATGAGCTATGAGGAAGAACCGGTGAAGATTTTAGATGTGGATACAAAGGTTCTTCGAGGGAAGACCATAGATTTGGTTAAAGTGTTGTGGAGACACCGAGGTGTTGAAGAGGCAACTTGGGAGACAAGGAAAAGTATGGAGGAGCAGTTTCCTCACTTGTTTGCTTCAGGTAAGAATTTCGAGGACGAAATTTTCTTAAGAGGGGGAGAGTTGTAACATCCCGGTTTTGGGGTTAGTAGTTTGAGTGTTAGTTGGGGAAATTCGATTCGAGTCGAATCGGATTCCTAGGGTTCGTTATTCCGGGAAAAATTAAAATAATAATATTTTAAATCGGATAAGTAATAATTTTGTGAAATGGTTCTAAAAATATTAAGATGGTGTTTTAAAATTAAAGGAATATTATTTGAATTTTAATTTGATTTTTTTATTTGGGTTAATTTTTGTACAAGTGACTAAATTGTAATTTTGGGAAAGTTTTGGGGATTTAATTAGTAATTTTCGGCAATTTGGATTTTTGGTGACTAAATTGGAAAGCAAGTCATACTTAGAATCCTTAGAGGGCCATAAACCCAATTTATTTTTAATTAATGATTTATCCACCAAAATTGTTTTATTTAAATGATAATTCCATTTTCTTTTGTAACTTCCCATTTTCTCATCTTTTCTCTCAAGATTTTCTCTCATTTTCTCTCCATCTTCTTCTTCAAATTTCTCCAATTACTTGCTTTCTTCATCATTTTCAACAAGATTTACTTCATTTTATTCATCTTTTCATTCTTTACAAAACCTACTCATCAATTTTGCAAAAATCAACATCTTCTTCAAGGAAATCAAGGAAGACTTTCTCATCTTTTTGGTGGATTTAATCTCAAGGTGATATTCTGATTTTTAATCTTTTTCTAAGGTTCTTTATTGAAATTCCCAAGTATTGGCTTGCTCATCAACTATTGCTATTTTATTTTGTGTTTTTAATTCAAGATCTATGAGTTTTATGATGGATTTGGTGAAATCTTTTGAGATCTAAATTGATGCTGGATTTAGGTTGATTTAATTATGATATTAGGTCAATTAAATGATTGATTGAGTCTTGAAATGAGTTAACAATAAATTAATCCCGGAATAATGCAATCGGTGGTGTTTTAAGGTGGTTTTAAGTTGTTTTAGGGACTGTTTTAGGTGTTCTTTTGTTGTTGGAGGTATAAAGATGGTTTGGAAGTGTTTTTGGTTCATAATTGAGGTGGATTAGATGTTAGATTCATTAGGTTTTGGGCTGATGTTGTTTCGGATGCGTTTCGGCTTAGTTTTCGGTCTTTTCGGCAAGGTTTTCGATAGTTTTGTGAGGGTTAAATGTGGCTGCTGTTTTGAGCATGTTGTGATGTGAATTTGCTCTACTTTTAATGTTGTAGAGGTAGTGCAAGAAGGTGCATAAGTGGCTGGTGCGTTGGCGTTGCCATCGGAGCATCGGCGAGGGCTCGTTTCGCTTGTCGGTGAGTGGTTTTGGATTTAAAGTGAATCACATTGGTTCGGTTCTGTTTTGGGGACTATGGAATAGTGTGAAAACTTTTCATAGTTCAAGAGTAAGTGTTTTAAATGATGTTGATGCATTATATCAAGTTTCGGCTATTTTCGGTAACGGCATATATGTGAAGAATGATTCAATATGATTTTGGAATTTGCATATATTTGATTTTGAAATGATGCATGCATATGTTAATTGCTGAAAATGCATGGTTTATTAAGGTATTCATGGTTTATGTAAGCATGAAAAAGAATTTGGAATATGATGAGGTTATTTGCCCTATGTTGATAAAGCCGTTGAGCATGATTTTAGTTCACATGATGAACATTTAATGAGTGCATTATGAGCAGCAAGTTAACATGCATGATTGGAATTGATATTGGCTTAGTGACACTAACCTTAGATTCGAATACAAATGACATGTCATTAGGATTGAGTGCGCTATAAAATAATGAGAATAATGATGATGCCTACACGTAAACAAGGGTGACTTTGTGTCCGACCGTGCGTGTAGAGTTTGCCTACACGTAAACAAGGGTGACTTTGTGTCCGACCGTGCGTGTAGAGCTTGCCTATATGTAAACAAGGGTGACTTTGTGTCTGACCGTGCATATAGTTGACCCATGCGTAAACAAGGGTGACTTTGTGTCCGACCGTGCGTAGTGGGGGTAACATGTATACAAGGGTGACTATGTGTCCGACCGATGCATGTTGAGACAAAGTGTCTCCAATTATGGAAAAAGGAATCTGTGTATTCGGTGAACTAAAAGTTCATATTAAGTGATCACTAGAAAGCCAATATGCATATATGAAATGGAATGATTTATTTGTGCACGATATATGAAATATTTTGACATTGTTGATAAACATGTTTTGATTTTACATATTCCAAATAAGCATAAAGAATGCAAGTATGACTTTATAAATGATTTTGAACTTGTTAGAGCTTCCTCACTAAGCATGTTGTGCTTAAGCTCTCTCTCTTATCATACTTGCAGAGATATAGTGATATTCGAGGCTACGTTCGGAGCAAGGGAACCAACGGGAAGAGTTGTCTCAATTTTTGGTATGTTTTGGCAAATAATTTGGGGTTGGCAATGTGTAAATCAAACCCATGTGAAGTGTGTGATTTTTTTTGCTTTCGTTAATGTTGTAATAAGACCTATAATGTTTTGGATTGTTGATTGATGAACTATGGTGTTGTTTGGATTATTGAGACATGTACATGAATGAACGTTTTTGATTTTAATCATATTTTAGGAAGCATGCCTATAGTTTTTATGGTGTCTTGATGTTGCTAATTGTGTGCTTTAAATTGTTCTTTATGTTTAGGAATTATGCATATAGTTGATGGTGATTAATGGCTGTGTCTCGAATCGGTTGAATTTACTTGGTGTGACAGAATTTTTAGGTTCTAGGAACAAAGTTTCGAAACCTTAGGGAAGGTTTCAAAACCTTTGTCAAATAGTTTCGAAACCTTCAGGAAGGTTTCGAAACCTTGCGGGCAATTTTGATTCTAGACCCTTACTGGACGCGAAAAGTTTCGAAACCTTCGGGGAAGTTTCGAAACCTTTTACATAAAGTTTCGAAACCTCTAAGGAAGGTTTCGAAACCTTTGGCTGCCATGAAATGGAAGTTGCTGGAAATTGCATTTTAGTCCCCGAATATCCTTCTTGTTCAATTAGGGTATCTACGGATGTTATTTTGAGCTGAAATTTCACATGGATGCATAAAGTTGATTAAATTTCAAGATGGATAACATAATTTTGACGAAGTCTTTATAATTTGTAAGATTTACATTTTGGTCCATAGATTAATGAAACTTGCAATTGATGATGTTAGAATGCTCCGTTTAATCGAATGCTTGTATGTGATCGGATTGTTTTCGTTAATGCTTTTATGAGATCAAG
The DNA here is from genome assembly GCA_035048815.1 of Abelmoschus esculentus. Taxonomy (NCBI): domain Eukaryota; kingdom Viridiplantae; phylum Streptophyta; class Magnoliopsida; order Malvales; family Malvaceae; genus Abelmoschus; species Abelmoschus esculentus. Next base: position 5,199,542 of record JAUCBN010000065.1, read on the forward strand.
ACTTTTAGGAACGTAATTAATTATGCATCTAGATAAGAAAAAAAATATCGGTTTTCAGGGTTGTTTATCAAATTGGACCTTAACGGGTTTAGTTCGATATTCCCCGTGTGACCCGTTAGTGCCGGTTCCGTCCAGACCGGGCTAAGGTGGTTACAGCAAAGGTCCTTTGTGGTAAGATCCTTGGGTTGGTCAAAGTATTTAATTTCATAATAGTGTTTGGAAAGTCACATGGGAGTGAAAGGAAGTTCTAAAGGAGCAGTTTCCTTAACTCCTTTCATGGTGAAAATTTCTAGCAAGAAATTTCTTAAGTGCGGGAGAGTTGTAACGCCCCAAAATTTAGCCTAGAAGTTTAGTGAACCGGTTTCGTCGGTTTAGCCTAGTTTGGGTTTAAATATTTAAAATTTAATTTTTAATCAAAATAAATTATGGAAAAATATTCTAAAATCATTATTTAGTATATATTTTACTCAGGTCAAATCAATTTTGAAAATTAACCCTTGAATCCCTACGATTTTGAAATTAGTAACTATTTTGTAAAAATTGAAAACTTGAGAACAATTTCACAAATTAAGCCAAAACTTTGAATCTTTAAGGGCTTTGATCCAATCCTAATCCTAGCTGATCTAAGCCTTCCAAGGGTCTATTTTAATAACCCATAACCCATAATTTTAATTAATAGCCCAAATAACTTAATATTAATCATAAAAACCTATTTTTATGTCATAAGCCTAAACTTATTTTTAAAATTTTGACTTTTCATCTTCATGGCAGCCATTACATCCTATTTTCAAAGTTAAACATCAATCTTTTCAATAAAAATTAGTTTGGTTAATTCTTTATAATTTTCTTCTTCAGTTTTACTTGAAAAACTCTATTTTTGCATCAAGCTCTAAACCCTTCTCCAAGATTTTGATTTCTTCCTTAACAAGACATATTCTTAATCATATTTTCAAAGTAAATATCCATTCTTTTTCATAAAATTTCGTTGGTTTATTTTCCTATGTTTTTCTTCTTCAAAATCTCTTCGTTTTTCTTCGGTTTTACTTGTTTTTAAACCTTGGAAGGAGGTTGGATCAATTTGGAGGTGAGAATCATTCAAACCTCTAAAACCTAAAGTTCTGTAATGAAATTCATAAGTTCTTGGCTGATTGAAATAATCTTTAAAGTCTTGAATCAATAAAATCGATTTTCTTGATTAAAATTTCATTATTTTCTTGATTTTCGTTCAAGGGTTTTTCCATGGCTGTTTTTGATGCCTAAATACATGAATCTTGAAGTGATTAGATGTAATTATGATGGCTTTTAAGTATCTAATCCCGAACATATGGTTTAGGGGGTGTTTGGAGAGGTTTTTGGTGAGTTTCGGTTAAGTTTTAGGGTGTTTTTAGGGGCTGCCATGTATTGGTCCGAATTGAAGGATTTTTGGGTGTGTTTTAATGCTCTAAACCCACTGGTTTTGATGCTTGGATTATTTCAAGAGGTAGAGGAAAAAGTTTGAGTGAGATAGGAAAGTTGAATCGCGTTTTCGGGTGACTTGTCGAGCAAGTTTCAGTAAATCGGTGAGTGGATTATGAGGGATGCCAATTTGTATTTTTCTAAAATGTGTTTTCAAAGGTTTGGGGGTGTAGGGAAGGTTTAAAAAACCTCCCTATACTCGGATGTAAGTTTAAAGTTTTGTTTTCTTAAAGGTTCTCATATTATGTCGTGTTTTTAAAACGTTTTTTTGTCATGCTCTTATTGTGTTGTGCATATATGATTATGCATGTTTTTTAATGCTCATGAGACTATTTTTAAAAAAAATTATATGTATATGATGCTCCCACGGTTTTGTTTTGAAAACATGAGAAAAGTAGTTTTTACCGGTTTATGTATTTGATGCATGTATTGGTGGGATGCATGAGTTTATTTCATTGTTTTTAACTTGAAACTTGAGCATTGGTTTTTGATAATATATTGGCTAGTTAAGTGATGCATCTATTGGGATAAGTTGATCGATCAATAGGGTCTAGAGTGCATTATAAATATTCAAAAGTCGTATGTGTGTAAATTCTTTGTGTGTTGCATTTAGGCTTTTAGACTAATACTATGTGATGGAAGTGGTACTGTCACATCCAGGCTGATAGGAGTGGTACTTTCACCGGACACCAAGGTGAGATAGTTCATGTTGAGAGTGGTATCAACATGCGTATGCTCTAGGAGTGGTACTAACATGTGGTTGCCCGTTTATCCTAACGATTTGGACTGGTACCAATATATGTTTTTACTTTTCAAAGGTATGTATCATGGATTTTACTTGATTGCATATGGTATTATGCATGCGAGGTTTATGCATTGATATGCATGTGATTTGAGCATTGTGTGTTGATAGCATGTAAGACTTGAGCTTTGTGCATTGGGATGCACGTGTAAGCATTGTTATGTGAGTAGCATGTATGACTTGTGTTTTAGTTTTTAAAGCATGTGATTTCAAAAAGGTTTTTACTAAATTTTAATGATGACATTGTTAGCCATGGTTTGATGAAACTTACTGAGTTTTTAAAAGTGGCGTTGATAGCCATGTTTATTTTAAAGAGCATGACATGTTTTTAAATTGATGAAATTGGTTTAATATGGAATGCATTGCAAAGTATTTTTATACTTGTTTTTATTCACTCACTAAGCTCATGCTTACCCTCTCATTTACCTTGCAATGTAGAGTAAATAATGTTGAGGCAGCAAAGGGAAGCAAGGATCAAGATAACCACCAAGTTAAAGATCAAGTATGTCTTTATAACACTAGTAATAGTGAGAGAGCAATGGGGATGGGTTACCATGTTAAGAATATTTTTATATTGATGAGACTTGTAATATTCGTATACTTATACATGTTTGATGTTTATTTATGTTGATATTAGCTTTACGTCTTTGACTTGAATTGTCTATTGATATTCCATTAGTTATAATAAAAGTTATATTGAAGTTTGATTCTTTATATCCCTATGTGTGAATTTGAGTGTTGTTGATAATGAAGCATGACTATTTATGAGTTGAATCTATGATGTTGTTATTTAGGTTGGAATGCATCTAGAAATCAGACTGAGTATATTGAGGTGGTTCTTTTGTGTGTTTATAAGATTGTTAATGTTGAAGTATACACTTAGGAGTTGAATATATTGTTACTAACTAGGTTGAATTGCATCTAGCTAATATGCCATTATATGTGCTTAAAGTGTTTTTAGGTGAATTTGCATATAGAGAATGTCTTGAAACCTTTGGAGGATTGAAATTTGAGACTTAAGCATGTGATGAACTTCATTAAATGATGGTAACATTAATTTGATAATTAGTCCCTAAATTTATAGAAAATTACAATTAGGTCCTTATAAATTGTTGGGTTAAATTAGGACTCGTTTCTTATCGATTTCCGCTGCAATTGAACTCAGTCCTTGCATGAACGTGTAGGATCTAATTAAGGCATCTAGATAAGATAAAAAAAATTAGGGTTGTTTACTGTGGCGAGTCTCCGGATTAGCCTCAGTATTCCCCATGTAACTCGTTCGAGTCGTGTGGTGTCTAGATCGGGTCTAAGGGGTTACAGTGTGATGGAGTTAGAGTGGTTCAAGGGAACCTACTCTTTTGATGGCGTTCAAAGTTGGATGCATATCATGCATACATTTCATCATCTATTTTGCTCTATTATCTGATCATGTTTATCTGCACACTAAAGACACACTAGGCTTTCTACCTTACACCCTCTCAGTTCCTATTCCAGATTCTCAGACCTAAGCTACGGTACTTGGAGGAATCTTGTTTCGGACCATCTACGTATATTTTACAATTCTGATTTCGATTTTAATACATTATATATATTTCAGATATTTAATTCTATATTGGACTTTTACTTTGAACAAGCATTTGTATTTTGAGGTTGTTATTTATAATTTGGGTTAAGACTTAAATTATTTTTCTGTTAAGTTATTTTCAAAATTTTAAATTATTAATTATTTAATCATTTATCATAATTTTTATATTTATTTCACACAAACCCTAACTTGCAAAACAAATTTTAATAATGTAAACCCTAAGTTTTAATCTAAGAAGTTCGGTTAAATTTAGGGGTTAAAATAATTATGTTCAAAAGTTCATAATTAGTTTTTGAATTCATAAAATTTGATTTAATATCCTTTTGTGTTCGCTTTGTTTGGATTAAACGTGCATGACTAAATGTACTTTATAGTAAACCCATTTGAATTTTAACCGAGTAAAAACTAAAAATTTGAGATTAAGTTATATAATTAGGTTCAAAAGCCCATAATTTAACTATTTGAACTCTTAAAATTTGATTTAAAATCATTTTATTGTTGTTTTGATGGGATTAAAGCGTGAATGCCTAAATGGGCTTTATAGAGAATCAGTTCGAATATCAACCGAGGAAAAAGCTAAAAAAATGAGATTATGTTTTAAAATTATGTTCAAAAGTCTATAATTAACTATTTAAACTCATAAAATTTGATTCAATATCATTTTGTGGTTTTTTTGTTCGTATTAAAATGTGCATGTCGAAATGGGCTTCATAGTAAACCTGTTCGAATTTTAACCAAGTAAAAACTAAAAATTTGAGATTAAGTTGTATAATTAGGTTTAAAAGCCCATAATTTTACTATTTGAACTCTTAAAATTTGATTTAAAAATCATTTTATTGTTGTTTTGATGGACTAAAGCGTGCATGTCTAAATGGGCTTTATAGAGAGTCAGTTCGAATATCAACAAAGTAAAAAGCTAAAAAATTGAGATTATGTTGTATAGTTACGTTTAAAAGTCTATAATTAACTATTGAAACTGATAAAATTTGATTCAAAATCATTTTGCGGTTGTATTTTTCGTATTAAAATGTGCATGTCTAAATGTGCTTTATTGAGAATGAGTTTGAATATCAACCGAGTAAAAAGCTAAAAAATTGAGATTATATTGTATAATTATGTTCAAAATGCCATAATTAGCTTTTTGAACTCATAAAATTTGATTAATATCATTTTGTGGTCGTTTTATTAGGATTAAACGTGTATGTCTAAATGGGCTTTATAGTAAACCCATTCGAATTTTAACCGAGTTAAAACTAAAAATTTGAGATTAAGTTTTATAATTAGGTTAAAAGCCCATAATTTAACTATTTGAAGTTTTAAAATTTGATTTAAAATCATTTTATTGTCGTTTTGGTGAGATTAAAGCGTGTCTGTCTATATGAGCTTTATAGAGAATAAGTTCGATTTTCAACCGAGTAAAAATCTAAAAAAATGAGATTATGTTGTATAATTATGTTCAAAAGTCTATAATTAACTATTGGAACTCATAAAATTTGATTCAATATCATTTCCCGGTCGTTTTTTTTGTATTAAAACGTGCATGTCTAAATAGGCTTTATAGTGAATCAGTTCGAATATCAACTTTGTAAAAAGCTAAAAAAAATTGAGATTATGTTGTATAATTATGTTCAAAAGTCCATAATTAGCTTTTTGAACTCATAAAATTTGATTTAATATCATTCTGCGGTCGTTTTGTTAGGATTAAACGTGCATGTCTAAATGGGCTTTATAGTAAACCTGTTCGAATTTGAACCGAGTAAAAACTAAATGGATTAAGTTGTATAATTAAGTTCAAAAGCCCACAGTTTAACTATTTTACTCTTAAAATTTGATTTAAAATTATTTTCTTGTTGTTTTAATGGGATTAAAGTGTGCATGTCTAAATGGGCTTTATATAGAATCAGTTCGAATATTAACGAGTAAAAAGCTAAAAATTGAGATTATGTTGTATAATTATGTTCAAAAGTATATAATTAACTATTTGAACTCATAAAATTTGATTTAATATTATTTAACAATCGTTTTGTTACGATTAAATGTCCATGTCTAAATAGGCTTTCTAGTAAACTCATTCGAATTTTAATGGAGTAAAAACTAAAAATTTGAGATTAAATTTTATAATTAGGTTAAAAATCCCATAAGTTAACTATTTGATGTGACACCCTCGCTCTGGGTTAAGAGACGGGAGTGTCGACCGAACTTACAAACTTGTAAATAAACCAAACAGTTATTGTATTAAACTTTTCTTGTAATGGTTCCTAAGGCATTTCAATTTACTTTGTAAGGCATTACGAGTCAATCTCGTGTGATACTTATCAATTTTAAGGAAAATTTAAAACTTTTTCCAAATACAATTTATTCCTTATTCAATGTTGAACTTTTTGTCTTTCAATCGTATTTCACCTATATGGTTGAACCAAAGACTGGGGCCCAATATAGACTTTAATCTAACTTAATTTCGAATGGTTGAACCAAAGACTGGCTGTATCGAAACACCTACATGGTGTATCGATACGTTGGACGACTCGGTATCGACTCGGGTATCAAAGCAATTTTGCTACTAGAGGTTCTACTATCGAAACGAAGGCTAGGTGTTCCAAAACACCTGCCTTTCATACTTAGGCTTTTCACGGGGGTATCGATACACATAGAAATGGTATCGATACCCCTGCACAATTTTACAGATTCTAATACACTTAAGTCATATCCAAAAGGGCTCTTAATTAGCCTCTCTTCAAACTTAAACATTAAGGGATGATTCTAGCATGTTTAGATAGCAATTAACTAACATGCCATTTCTATGACCTTTACCTAATTTTATATTCAAGCAACCTTTATGACATTCCATGTTACTAGTCCAATTCATCATCTAGTTAATATTTTGCCAATCAATCCTTAAGCTAACCTTTATGCCATGTATTTTTACTATAACATCCAACATAACCATGGCACAACCATAAGGTTCACATGTTAACCTACTTAGTTCAATGTTTCTCATGCCAAGACAATTACTTACATACCACATGCATAATATAAAGGCCCACATGTACAGACCATAAGTCAAACTCAAAATATGCAAGGCTAACCTATCATGAATACTATGCCTTAAGGCTTACATACCAAGTGCAAATGACCAAAGCTAATATATACAAACCATATCCAAATGCCAAAGTGCATAAGCTAATCTAAGCATGATCACTATGCCACCATAATCTAGGAGTTAACAAAATTACAAAATACCATACTTGGCTTGCTTGGTGTCCTTGCTTGCAATCAAACTCGATCTAGCTCCTTGGCTCGATAACTTGTTGTAAGCTATATAATTTGGTTCAAAAGCCCATAATTAACTATTTGAACTAATAAAATTTGATTTAATATCATTTTGTTGTATTTTTGTTGGGATTAAAACATGCATGTCTAAAAGGGCTTTATAGTGAACCAATTCAAATTTTAATCAAGTAAAAAGCTAAAAAATTGATATTAAGATGTATAATTAGGTTTAGAAACCTGTAATTAACTATTTTAACTCTTAAAATTTGATTTGAAATCATTTTGCTGTCGTTTTGTTGGGATTAAGGCTTGTATGTCTAAATGGGCTTTATAGAGAACTCGTTCAAATTTTCACTGAGTAAAAAGCTAAAAGTTTGAAATTAAGTTCTATAATTAGGTTCAACAACCCATAATTTTCTATTTTAACTCATAAAATTTGAATCAATATCATTTTGTTGTCGTTTTGTTGGGATCAAAGCGTGCATGTCTAAATGGGCTTTATAGAGAACCCGTTCGAATTATAACCTAGTAAAAGTTAAAAATTGAGATTATGTTGTATTATTATGTTCAAAAGTCCATAATTAACTATTTGAACTCATAAATTTGATTCAATATCATTTTTTGGTCGTTTTGTTGGGATTAAAACGTGCATGTCTAAATGGGCTTATAGAGAACCGATTCAAATTTTGATAGAGTAAAAAGCTAGCAATTTGAGATTAAGCTGTATAATTTGGTTCAAAATCCCATAATTAACTATTTGAACTCATAAAATTTGATTTTAATATCATTTCTTGGCGTTTTATTGGTATTAAAACGTTCATGTCTAAAAGGGTTTCATAGTAAACCAATTCAAATTTTAACCGAGTAAAAATCTAAAAAATTCAGATTAAGCTGTATAATTAGGTTCATAAGCCCATAATTAACTATTTTAACTCTTAAAATTTGATTTAAAATCATTTTGTTGGGATTAAAGCTTGTATTTGTAAATGGACTTTATAGAAAACTCATTCAAATTTTAACCGAGTAAAAAGCTAAAAATTTTAAATTAAGTTTTATAATTAGGTTCAACAGCCCATAATTTAATATTTTAAGTCATAAAATTTGAATTATTATTATTTTATGGTCATTTTGGTGGGATTAAATGTGCATGTCTTAATGGGCTTTATAGTAAACTCGTTCGATTTTTAACCTAGTAAAAACTAAAATATTGAGATTAAGTTGTAGAATTATATTTAAAAGCCCATAATATAACTATTTGAACTCTTAAAATTTGATTTAAAATTAGTTTGTTGTTGTTTTGTTGGGATTAAAGCGTGCATGTATAAATGGGCTTTATAGAGAACCCGTTCAAATTTTAACCGAGGAAAAGATTTACTATAGAATTTGTGTCGGGTTTGCCTTTGATGTCCACCAAAAAGCACTCTATATGGGTAAATGTGGACAAATTTATGAAATGTGCACATTTTATTCCAGTGCATACTAAGTATTCCTTGGATAAGTTGGCTGGGCTATATGTTTCTTGTGTTGTGAGCCTACATGTAGTGCAAAAATACATAGTATCTGATAGAGATCCTAGGTTTACGTCAAGGTTTTGGAAATCTTTGTAGAAGGCCCCTACCAACTAAGGCCAGTTTCAGTACATCCTATCATCCGCAGACGGACGGACAGTCCAAGAGAGTTATCTAGATTATAAAAGACATATTGAGGTGTTGTGTGATTGATTTTCAATGTTCTTGGGAGAAGTACTTGCCGTTGGTTGAGTTCTCTTATAATAACAGTTATCAGGCGATTATCCAGATAGCTCCGTTTGAGACTTTGTATGGTAGGAGATGTCGTACTCCTTTGCGTTAGGCCGAGGCTGGAGAGAAGTTTGTGACTTTACCTAGTGTTCTTGAGGATACTAATGAGAAGTTTAAACTCATTAGTTATCGGTTGAAGGCTGCATCGGATCGTCAAAAGTCTTATGTAAATATAAAAAGGAACGAACTAGAGTATGTTGTCGGCGAGAAAGTTTTCCTAAAGGTATCTCCGTAGAAGAAGGTGAGGCGTTTTGGTAAGAAAGGAAAGTTGAGTCCAAGGTTTGTTGGACCGTTTGTGTTTTTAGAGAGAGTTGGACCAGTGGCTTATCGTCTAAGGTTATCGTCCGAGCTTGAAAGAATCCATGATGTGTTTCATATGTCGATGCTTCGGAGGTACAGATTGGATCCATCGCATGTATTACCGGTGGGAGAGGTTAAGCTTAATCCAGATTTGTCTTATGACAAAGAGCCGATAGAAATCTTAGTATCATATTCCAAGGTTCTGCGTGGTAAGACAATCGAGTAAGTCAAAGTGCTTTGGCGACATCGAGGTGTCAAGGAAGCCATATGGGAAAGGAAGCCGGACATGGAATAGCAGTTCCCTTATCTCTTTCCACTAGTAAATTTCGAGAATTAAATTTCTTAAGTGGGGGGAGTTGTAACTCCCCAAAAATGAGCTTAGAAGTTAGGGAACCAGTTTTGTCGGTGTAGCCTAGTTCGAGATTAAATATTTAAAATTTAGTTTTAAATTGAAATAAATTGAGGGAAAATATACTAAAATTTTTGTCTAACGTATATTTGACTTTGGTTAAATCAATTTCGAAAATTTACACTTAAACCCCTAAGATTTTGAAATTAATGACCATTTTGTAAAAAAATGAAAATTTGAGGACAATTTTATAAAACAAGCCAAAACATTGAATCTTTAAGGGGCTTTGATCCAATTATAATCTTAGTTGCTCTAGGTTTTCCAATTTTTATTTAATTAATCCCAAAATCTATTTTAACTAAAATAGTTTAATTAAACCCAATTTAATTTAAACCAAAAACTCATTTTACATTTAAAAACAAAACCTAAACTACATATTTTAGTTTTCCCTTATTCAAGGTTGTCATTCAACAAGTTTCCAAGGTAAAACCCTTTTCTTTTTCATCTGATTTTGTTTTTATTAATTATAAAAAATTTCTTCTTTAAAATTTTAGTTTTCTCATTGTTTTCTCATTTAAAAACCTGGAAAGCAATTGTATAAGTTTTGGAGGTGAGATTTCGTCAATCCTCTAGTAAAATAAAATTCTTTACTAAAATTCCAAAGTTATTGGCTTGGAGTATTTGTTTTAATCCTTCAATTTTAAAAAGTCGGTTTTTCGGCAAAAATATTATTTTTTGTTCAAGGGTTTTGATCCACTATTTTGGGATCCAAAATTCACGATTTGAATGTATTAGAATATTTATAACATGTTTTAATTATATACAATAACGTACTTTAGGCTTAGGTGAAGTTTGGTATGTTTCGGAAAGTTTTCAGTTAAGGTTTCATTAAGTTTTAAGGGTTGTTGTGTAGGGATCCAACTTCAGGGTTTATTTTGAGAGTTAAGGAGCATTAAATCCCTTGGTTTTGATGCTTGAAACAGGACAAGAGTTAGGAGATCCCGTTTGAAGGTGTTTTGGTTCGTATCGGTAGCTTAGCGAGCAAGGAACGATTTTCGGTGAGTGGTTTATGAGAGTAATTGCTTCGATAGTGTTATAAACTTATTTTGCAGAGGTTTGAGAGTGTAGGGAAGGTTTGAAAACCTCCGTATACTTGAAAGTAAGTAAAAGTTTAAGTTTTCGCAAAGGTTCTCATATTAATCTATGTTTTTATTATAAACTTTGTCATGCTTATTGTTGATTTTGCATAGATGTTTATGCATGATGATTTAATGCTCATGTTGTTTTATAATGGTTTTGATATACAATTGATGCTCCCACGGTTTTATGGGTAAACTACTGCGTTAGTCACTTTCGTTTACATCTAGTACACTTTTAGTCATCAATTTTGGAAAATGACTAGTAAGGTCATTATTGTTTTTGGGATGTAAAGTTTTGGTCATGATAACTCCGCAAAAAGGCTATATTTTAGGCCTTTTTACTTAAGTTATTGAGTGCCCTTAGGATCATGTAGGATCATGTAGTTGCATTTAGGGTCATAACATTGCATATAGTCTTTTGGTTATGCCTTGGCATTTTCATATGGTAATAGGTGCTATTTCATGAGAATGGTAGTTCTTTTTAGTGGTGTTGTGTAGGAAAACAGAAACGGAAGTTGAGGCAATTTGTCATGGCATTTGCAGAAGGATAGCAAAAGGAAAATGTCATGGCAAAGCTAGAGAACTCCTGTACTGCGCTAGATGACAAAGAGATATTTTTATAACAGTGCCAACTGGTGCTACCACAGCCGCTCGGGACCACTACAGCTGGCTACAGCCACCTCAGTAGGGGACCACTGCCATATTGCCTGTATGCGAGCCACCTAGGTAGGGGACCACTGTTACCTCTACCAGTCCTGCAGAAATGTCAGGACAAAATGAGGGCAGAAATGGATTTTTACACATCTTTTAGGGTTTTTCACCCTCTTTAAAAGACATGGTGACCTACACAAAAAGAGAGGCTTTTGAGAGGAACAACCAGAAAAGAGAGACCTTTGAGGCGGTCTTTGCGGCAACGGAAAGCTTCCACCTTTCTCCTCCAAACTCCGGCCAAGAGGACCTCCATTGATAGAGCTCGAAGGGAGTGGTGTGCTAGGCACCCGAGAGGGGCTAGCACTGTCGCGTGTCAAAAGTGCGCGTTTAGTGCAAGTGGACACATCGAAAGTAATAAGTGATAAGTATTTATCGGATTATCGTCTCCACAAGGATTGGTATACTCAATATGTCTTCTTCGTCTTCTAGTTCTGTAGAAAGAAATAAAATAAAACACAAGTGATTTGGATTTGGATTAACTAGAATAAAACTACTAAGCAAAGTAAAGAGAATTTAATATTAGAGAGAGATGGGTCAGGATCCAGTTGCGTTGTATTGTAGATTTGATTGACTTGTCTCTGCCCAATGCAATCGTATATCACTGCCTCGGCAGCACTGCAGATTACTGCCTTGGCAGCGACGATACTGTCCGCCGCGGCAATCCCTTGCTGATGGGTGGACCTTAACAAAGTTCGGCAAAGTGTCCTTGGATGACTCCGCTTATCCCTAAGTCAAAGTAATATTGATGACTAGTCCTTGATGATACCTCCCGGCGTGAACCAATTATACTCACCAACCAATCTCACACTTCTTTTAGCCGCTAAAACTCTTAACCTATCCCTAGGCCGAGTTAGTATTTCGCGATTGAAATACCGTACTTACCCCTTTCGTGAATATAACTCTCCTGAGTCTAGATAAATGGATTACTCACAAACTTCTCTCCCGAGCTTGAATGCAAGAACAAGGAATAACAAAGGATAAGCAAACCTTGATAGTTTTATTGCATTGAAACAAAGACAAAGTACAATCTCCTCTCACAAATACTAACAACCTTCACCTAAACCCTAAGAAAGCTTAGAACATAGTTGAGAGAAAGAAAACAAAGTTTATGAATCGGCTCTCTCTAGGTATCCGTGTTGATAAGTGCTCAACACACTATCACTTTTTACTCCTTTTATGGGTATTAAGTACCAAATATACACCCACTTGGACCAATGCATGCACTCAATGTGATATATTTAGAAGTATGCTCATATAGATAATATTTCCAGAAAAAGGCACGTTTTACTGCGTTTTCATATCTGTGCAGGAGAACCAGTGCCGCGGCAGTGACAAGGCCGAGGCAGGACCTGATGCCGAGGCAGTAGCAGAAAGACAGGAAGCAAGATTATAGGCGATGGAAAGACAAAAATCCAAGGAACGTGTATGGACTTGAAGCCCATGAATCGGAGCTGGCTAGCACAAGGAAAATCCCAAAGGAAGACTATGCGGAAAAACCCCTTTAGCCGAATACAAACATGGAAATATATTTTATTATGTACTTAACTTGTTTCCTACTCCAAGTTGTATTCTACTTAGGAAAGGTTTGCCCTAGGTCTAGCCTATATAAAGACCTAGCCACCCAATGTAATAGACAACGAAATACCTAGGGAAAGAGTCGACTTCTACTCTTGTTTCTTTCCTCTTCATCATGTTCTAAACCCTCTTAGTGATTAGGTGAAGGTTGTAGATTATTTGTGAGAGGAGATTGTACTTTGTCTTTCATTCAATGCAATAAAGATTATCAAGGTTTGCTTATCCTTTGTTATTCCTTGTTTCACAATTGAGCTCGGGAGAGGATATTGTGATCATCCATTTATCTAAGCTCGGGAGAGTTAGATTCACGAAAGGGGTAAGTACGGTGTTTCAATCGCGAAACACTAACTTGGCCTAGGGATAGGTTAAGAGTTTCAGCGGCTAAAAGAAGTGTGAGATTGGTTGGTGAGTATAATTGGTTCACGCCGGGAGGTATCATCAAGGACTAGTCATCAACAGCACTCTGACTTAGGGATAAGCGGAGTCATCCAAGGACACATTGTCGAACTTTGGTAAAGTCTGCCTACGAGCAAGGGATTGCCGCGACAGACAGTGTTATCGCTGCCCAGGCAGTAAACTGCAGTGCTGCCGAGGCAGTGATATACGATTGCATTGGACGGAGACAAGTCAATCAATTCCACAATACGACGCAACTAGATCCTAGCCCATCTCTCTCTACTATTTCAATCTTTTACTTTTATTTTAGTTATTTTAGTTTAGATAAATCAAATCAACTTATTTGTGTCTTTATCTTTCTACAGAACAAGGAGGTGAAGAAAGCATATTAAGTATACCGGTCCCTGAGGAGACAATAACTCGATAATATACTTATCACTTATTACTTGTGATGTGTCCACTTGCACTGAACGCGCACTTTTGACACGCGACAAGTTTTTGGCGCCGTTGCCGGGGACTGGCAACTAAATTTTGTTTTCTTTATTTTCTTGTTTATTTTTATTTTACGTTTGTTTTTCTTGGTGTATGACCAGGGCCAATCCAACCAACCCCTTGTACGAATTAGATCCAGAGATCGAAAGAATAAGGCAAAGGTTGAGGAAACAGATCCAAGGAGCCATGGCAGATCACCCGGCGGGACAAAACTTACCTGCTGGCAATGCAGGACTTCCGCCGCTACCTGGGCCGTGGCAGCTCACTGTCAGGGACTTCCTGGAAGAAGACTTAAACGGATTAAACCCAGGAGTCGTCACACCGGAAATTAAAGCAGCCCATTTTGAACTCAAACCCGTTATGTTCAATATGTTAAACACAATTGGACAATTTAGTGGGTCTGCAACTGAAGACGCAAGGCAGCACCTCAAATCCTTCATGGAAATCTGCAATTCTTTCAAAATCCAAGGAGTCCATGAAGATGTCTTGCGATTAAAGCTATTCCCCTATTCACTGAGGGATAGGGCGAAAGCTTGGTTAAATAGCATTCCAGCAGGATCTATTGGTTCTTGGAGTGAACTTTGCTGTGATTTCATTACTCGCTTTAATCCTACTAATCTATATTATAGAATCCGTAATGAAATTACTTCTTTTCGACAGGCTGAAGACGAACCAATGTACGAGGCATGGGAACGCTACAGAGAGCTATTGCACAAGTGTCCGCTGCATGGATTTCCCTTATGGACACAAGTGACAATGTTTTACAATGCCACGAATGCCCCGACAAGGATGATGTTAGATGCCTCGGCAAACGGAACACTCCTGGACAAAGCACCTGAGGAAGCTATTGAAATACTAAACAAATTCGCAAAGAATGACTTTCAGTTTCCTACATCTAGGCGAGGAGGAGTAAGACGCCAAGCCAGTAAATGAATTAGATTCATCAAGTTCAGTGGCAGCACAATTGGCATCTCTTACCAAGATGGTGCAAAACCGATAGTTACAACACAATACCCGTGAGGTCAAGGTAATTGATTCATACTGTCACTTATGTGGAGGAAACCACAGTTCCGCTGACTGCATGAATCAAGAAACTGGTATGTATGTTGGGAACTACAGCCGTAACAATGTGATGTCCAACACATACAACCCCTCATGGAAGAGGCATCCAAACTTATCATGGAGTAACCCAAACAATGCCTTAAACCTAATTACCCAACCATCGGGATTTCAGCAGCCGGTGCCGCAGCAACAAGTCCAACAACCGATGCCGCCGCCGCAGATGCAGCAACAATCGGTAAGTTCATTGGAAAACACACTAAAGACCTTTATGATGAAAACTGAGTCCTACACGACGGAAAATAGTAATTTCATCAAAAGGACAGATGCCTTCATGAATAGGACTGAGATAAGGTTGCAAAATCAAGAAGCTGCCATCAAAACGCTGGAAACTCAGGTTGGGCAGTTTGCTCAATGCATAAACACTAGACCACAAGGAGGCCTACCTAGCAATACTGAAGTTGCTAAGGTAATAAACCATGAACAGTGTAAGGCAATCACTACTAGGAGTGGTCTACAACTGAAGGAGAAGATTCTAGAGAGCCAAACCCAATCACCAAATCAAGCAAGAGAAGAGGCTGAGCAAACTGAAGCTGACAACACTGCCCCGGCAGCAAGCACTGCAGCTCCTGAACAGCCTGCCAAGGCCGCAACAATTCTAGTGGTGCCAGGTATAAAACTTCAAACTAAAGAAACCCTAGATGAAATGAGACCACCACCACCTTTCCCGCAAAGGTTGAAAAAGCAAAAACATGATCAGCAATTCAAGAAGTTCCTCGACATCTTGAAGCAAGTCCACATCAACATACCGTTCGTTGAAGTTATTGAACAAATGCCCAACTATGCCAAGTTCCTAAAGGACATGGTGTCAAAGAGAAAACGAATAGGTGAGTTTGAGACAGTGGCTGCTACCGAGGGATGCATGGCAATGCTGCATAACCGCATGCCAAGTTCCTCGACATCCTGGTTGCTTCACTATACCTTGTGCGATTGGAAAGAGTTATGAAGGAAAGGCCCTATGCGACCTTGGAGTAAGCATAAACCTTATGCCTAAATCAGTCTTCCAAGAGCTTGGAATTGGAAGGCCAAAACCTATAATAGTGATGCTCCAACTCGCGGATAGATCCTATGTGCAACCTGAAGGCAAAATCGAGGACATACTGGTAAAATTTGACAAGTTTATTTTTCCTGCCAACTTCCTTGTCCTTGATTGTGAAGAAGATGACAATGCAACGATCATCCTTGGGAGACCCTTTTTAGCAACTGGACGCACATTAATTGACGTGGAAAAAGGAGAGTTGACTATGCGGGTCAATGACCAACAAGTCAAACTCAACGCATTCCACAACTTAATGAAGTATGATGATCCAGAGGAATGCAAGGCCATCCACACCGTAGATAATAAGATATCCTGCCTGGGCAGTCTGCTCGGCAGAATGTTCGGCAAGAAAATCAAGCCCAAGATGGATGGACAGACAGCACAAAGGAGTGGCCCACAACCGATACATAAATTGAGCCTAAGGAAGAAAATAATTCTGAGAGATGCATTTGCATGCTCTCCACCAGTAACCTAACCTCTCCCCTTCTCTTTAAATAGATGTAACCCCCTTAGCCCGGCCTGGACGGAACCGGCACTAACGGGTCACACGGGGAATATCGAACTAAACCCGTTAAGGTCCAATTCGATAAACAACCCTGAAAACCGATATGTTTTTTTAAACTAGATGCATAATTAAGTTCCTATGTGTGTCGAGGTCATGCGTAACGAAAATGGTAACATTCGGTTCACAATTGATCGTTCAATTATTACACACATACTTAAGGACTAAAATGTAATTATTTTTAATTCGAACATCAAATCAGAAATTCAGTCTACCAAAGTTCAATTAAGCATGCATAGCATACTCACCATAAAATTCAAATCAATCGAAGCATCACAACATCCCCAATTTCATGTTTCATTGTTTATGGACCTAATTGTAAAGCTCACAATATCTTAGGGACTAAATCTATCATTAATTTACCAATGCGAATTCAAATTAACATCATGCATCCTGGTGATATTACAACTCTCAATATCATTCATTGCATCTATATTCGATCATGGAAAGTCATCCGACCCTAAACGTATTTTTTTCCACACTTTAAATGTCATTTTTGGGTCTCGATATCGATACCTAGGGTCTCGGTATCGATACCCTATCGTGGAGCTAGCCTCCTTGCACTTCGAAGGCTATTGGTATCGATACCCCCATAGGTGGTATCGATACTCCAGCGTCCAATGGAGTAATTGCATCGAACCATGATTCTAACCACCCCAAATTAAGCCTTAGTATCGATACCCCCTGTGCACTTTGACAAGTTTGAACATTCTAAGTTAATTCCACCCATTCAAACATAACCATTAATCACACTTAACTATATGCATGATTTCCTAAGCATAAAGAACAATTTATAGCATACATTTATCACATCAAAAACCCCAAACAATCTATAGGCATGCTTCCTAAAATATGATTTAAAAATCAACAATGTTCATTCATGTACATGTCTCAATAATCCAAACAACACCATGGTCCATCAATCAACAATCCAAAACATTATAAGTCTTATTACAACATTAACCAAAGCAAAAATCATTCACTTCACATGGGTTCGATTTACACATTGCCAAGCCCAAATTATTTGCCAAAACATGCCAAAAATTGAGACAACTCTTCCCCTTGGTTCCCTTGCTCCGAACGTAGCCTCGAATATCTCTATTTTTCTGGAAGTATGAAAAGAGAGAGCTTAAGCACAACATGCTTAGTGAGGAAGCTCTAAAACAAGTTCAAAATCATTTATAAATTCATACTTGCATTCTTCATGCTTATTTGAAATATGTAAAACCAAAACATGCTTATCAACAATGTCAAAACATCTCATGTATCATGCACAAATAAATCATTTCGTTCCATATATACATATTGGCTTCCTAGTGATCACTTAATATGAACTTTTAGTTCACCGAATACACGGATTCCTTTTTCCATAATTGGAGACACTTGGTCTCAACATGCATCGGTCAGACACATAGTCACCCTTGTATACATGTTACCCCCACTACGCACGGTCGGACACAAAGTTACCCTTGTTTACGCATGGGTCAACTATATGCACGGTCGGACATAAAGTCACCCTTGTTTACATATAGGCAAGCTCTACACGCACGGTCGGACACAAAGCCACCCTTTTTTACGTGTAGGCAAACTCTACACGCACGGTTGGACACAAAGTCACCCTTGTTTACGTGTAGGCATCATCATTATTCTCATTATTTTATAGTGCACTCAATCCTAATGACATGTCATTTGTATTCGAATCTAAGGTTAGTGTCACTAAGCCAATATCAATTCCAATCATGCATGTTAACTTGCTGCTCATAATGCACTCATTAAATGTTCATCATGTGAACTAAAATCACGCTCAACGGCTTTATCAACATAGGACAAATAACCTCATCATAATCCAAAATCTTTTTCATGCTTACATAAACCATGAATGCCTTAATAAACCATGCATTTTCAGCAATTGACATATGCATTCATCATATCAAAATCAAATATATGCAAATTCCAAAATCATATTGAATCATTGTTCACATATTTGCCATTGCCGAAAATAACCGAAAATCGAGGTAATGCATCAACATCATTTAAAACACTTACTCTTGAACTATGGAAAGTTTTCACACTATTCCATAGTCCCCAAAACAGAACCGAACCAATGCGATTCACTTTAAATCCAAAACCACTCACCGACAAGCGAAACAAGCCCTCGCCGATGCTCCGATGGCAACGCCAACGCACCATCCACTTATGAACCTTCTTGCACTACCTCTACAACATTAAAAACAGAGCATATTCACATCACAACATGCTCAAAACAGCAGCCACATTTAACCCTCACAAAACCATCGAAAACCTTGCCGAAAAGACCAAAAACTAAGCCGAAACGCATCCGAAACAACATCAGCCCAAAACCTAAAGAATCTAACATCTAATCCACCTCAATTATGAACCAAAAACACTTCCAAACCATCCTTATACCTCCAACAACAAAAGAACACCTAAAACAGCCCCTAAAACAACCTAAAACCACCCTAAAACACTACCGATTGCATTATTCCGGGTTTAATTTATTGTTAACTCATTTCAAGACTCAATGAATCATTTAATTGACCTAATATCATAATTAAATCAACCTAAATCCAGCATCAATTTAAATCTCAAAAGATTTCACAAAATCCATCATAAAACTCATAAATCTTGAATGAAAAACACAAAATAAAATAGCAATAGTTGATGAGCAAGCCAATACTTGGGAATTTCAATAAAAAACCTTAGAAAAAGATTAAAAATCAAAAAGATGAGAAAAGCTTCCTTGATTTCCTTGAAAAAGGATTCTATATGGGTGATTGTTGATAGGTTTACGAAGTGTGCACATTTTCTTGCCGTACATACGACGTATTCTATGGATAAGTTAGCGGGATTGTATGTTTCTGAGGTGGTGAAGTTGCATGGTGTGCCTAAGTCGATCATATCGGATAGAGATCCGCATTTTACTTCTATGTTTTGGAGAGGTTTGCAAATTGCTTTGGGTACGAGGCTTAGCTTTAGTACAGCTTTGGAGGTTATGTTGAGATGTTGCATCATTGAGTTTCAAGGTTCTTGGGAGAAGCAGTTGCCTTTGGTGGAGTTTGCTTACAATAATAGTTATCAGGCAAGTATACAGATGGCACCGTTTGAGGCATTATACGGGCGTAGGTGTCGTACACCTTTGTGTTGGAAGGAAGTTGGACAAAAGTATGTTTCTTTACCGCAAGTATTAAAAGATACGGATGAGAAAGTTAAGCTTATTTATGCTAAGCTATTAGTATGGGTCAAGTATTGAATCATGGTTTTGTTGTGATCTTGCGAGGTTTTAGTTGTGCCGTAAAGGTGGGAAGTGCACATATTGTGTGTATAAGGAGTTAGGTTGGGTTTACCTCAGCTAAAGTTAGATTGTAATGGTGTTTGAGTTGTGTGACGAGGACCGCTAGACAGTTTATAATCTATATCCATTACTTGGTCTTTTCGGCTTGCTTTTATTGAAAGTGTAGTGAGATTTATGTTCAGTGGGTTCATGTTAGTGGATGATTCATCAGTGTGGTTACAACCTTGGTAAGGTTATAAAATAAGAGGTGTTGGGGTGAGTGGAAGGAAGAGTTCGACAAGTTTGGATTTTGTTATGGTATAGGTGGGATAAGAATTGACTTTATCAATGAGTTAAGGTTGGGGAAGAGTTTTGCGTTGGGTGTTGAGGTAGTTAACGACACGCGAACCTCGAAGTTTGAGTTGTGTTGTTGTGTTTGTTGTGTTGGCTTAAGCTTGGGTTGGAGATACTAACTTTGAGATGAGTACGATGTTGGGTGTCGACACGAAGGTGGTAGGCTCCTGGTGTTGCATGTTTTGTTCAATGTTAGCTATCGTGGGTGGCTTGGTTTGTGTAAGGATGTCTATGAAGGGGGTTTGTTTTGTGGGATGGACCAGGATTGCTGTGGAGTTACGAGAAAAGTTGTTTGGGTTAAATCTATGTGAGTCCTGGCAAAATAGTGGAGCTGTGAGTGGGGCTCTGACTTAGTTAAGTTGATCGGAGGTAAGACGTGATCAGATGTTTGGTAAGGGTGTAGTTTAGGATGTGGTTGGCAAGGTTAAGTTTTTGTGTCAAGAACCTTTTAGGTTATCTGAGCCACATGGTTGTTTCGAAGGTTGTCGAGTTGGAGTGGTGTCTTGATAAGGGTATGTGGTAATTTTTTCTATGCGTTTGGTGGTACGGTATTGTAATGGAAGTTAGGAGCAAGTGTTTTTGAGTGGGCTTGTTGTGGATATGGTTGAGTTATGGGTGGTTGTTTGTCCTACTGGTAAGTTGGGAAGAATCATCATGAGTTTGGTAGTAAAATTTTGAGGGTGAGATGAGGTTTTCTAGGTGTGGCTGGAATGATCGTTTATTTGAGTACGGTTCTCTTGGAGTCCTAAGTTCCAATGGTTGGTTGGATATGTGATATGTTCTAGCATGTTTAGATTCGAGGTTTTGGGAACAACATTGGCTTATGTTTGAGTATTGGGATTTGTCATCCATAGGTGGAAGGATGGTATACTAGGACTATGTCTCTTAATGAAGGTGTAGCCATCGATGGAGTTTGCTTGAGACCATGTTAGCGGTTTTATGTAAAGCTAGTATGAGGCTTGTTGGTTGAGCGTCGTTGTGTGGACCGTAGGCTGATGGAAGGTTTATATGGTTACCTTGTATGATTGAGGATGTTGAAAAGAGGGTTAGTTCGACGGTGGTGGTATGGAAACTGTTGTGGTTGCTAAGAGTTGAGTATCGATCTAAAAAAAAGAGTTCTCTTTCGAGTTATGTCTTCTCTGAAAGTTGAAGTAGTGTGGTGGTTTGTGCGTTGTTGCTTCAGTGTGAGGGACGAATTTGTTGTTTGACCAAAGAGGGTAAATGTTTGTTTGTCTAGTGAGTATCATCCGGGAAAAGCTAATGTGGTAACTGATGCTTTTAGCCGTAAGACAACGGTGGAGTTAAGGGCTATGTTTGCTAAGTGGAATATTTCAAAGGAAAAAAATGGTTTTGTGACGGAGTCGTAGGTAAAATCTGTTTTTGGTAGAAATGATAAAGGTGAAACAATTGAAGGATGAGGCTTTGGTGCCTTTTGTGGAGGATATTGCTGAAGGCAGACCGACCGAATATCATTTTGACGATGATGAGGTGTTGTGTTTTAAAGGTCGGATTGTGGTGCCAGATGGTGTTGAGATGAGACAAGCTATCTTGGTAGGAGCTCATACTAGT
The DNA here is from genome assembly GCA_035048815.1 of Abelmoschus esculentus. NCBI lineage: Eukaryota > Viridiplantae > Streptophyta > Magnoliopsida > Malvales > Malvaceae > Abelmoschus > Abelmoschus esculentus. The sequence goes on from JAUCBN010000065.1 coordinate 5,221,350, forward strand.
CCATTTGCTATGCATCCGGGTAGTGTGAAGATATACAGGAATCTCAAAAGTGTATATTTTTGGGTTGGTTGAAGGAGGATGTGACGGAGTTTGTTTCACGGTGTATGGTGTGTCAGCGGGTGAAAGTTGAACATCTGTTTCCTACAGGGTTGTTGCAACCAGTTCCAGTGCCGGAATGGAAGTGGGAGAGAGTGACTATGGTTTTGTGACAAGGTTGCCATTAACGTCGTCCAAAAAGGATTCTATATGAGTGATTTTTTTATAGGTTTACGAAGTGTGCACATTTTCTTGCCGTGCATACGGCGTATTCTATGGATAAGTTAGCGGGGTTGTATGTTTTCTGAGGTGGTGAAGTTGCATGGTGTGCCTAAGTCGATCATATCGGACAGAGATCCGCGTTTTACTTCTATGTTTTGGAGAGGTTTGCAAGTTGCTTTGGGTACTAGGCTTAGCTTTAGTACAGCTTATCATCCATAGACGAATGGTCAGTCTGAACGTGTTATTCAGACCTTGGAGAATATGTTGAGATGTTGCATCATTGAGTTTCAAGGTTCTTGGGAGAAGCAGTTGCCTTTGGTGGAGTTTGCTTACAATAATAGTTATCAGGCAAGCATACAGATGGCACCGTTTGAGGCATTATACGGGCGTAGGTGTCGTACACCTTTGTGTTGGAAGGAAGTTGGACAAAAGTATGTTTCTTTACCGCAAGTATTGAAAGATACGGATGAGAAAGTTAAGCTTATTTGTGCTAAGCTCAAGGAGGCTTCAGATAGACAGAAGTCTTACGCCGATTTGAAGCATAGAGAGATAAAGTATGATGTCGGGGACAAAGTGTTTCTAAAAGTTTCGCCATGGAAGAAAGTGATGAGATTTGGACGTAAGGGTAAGTTGAGTCCTCGTTTCATTGGACCGTATGAGGTGTTGGAGCGTGTTGGTCCTGTTGCTTATCGGTTGAGGTTGCCGGAAGAGTTGAGTAGGATGCATGATGTTTTTCATGTATCGATGCTTTGTAAGTATAGATCGGATCCCTCTCATGTTGTTCCGGTTGAGGAGATCCAGTTAAGAGCGGATATGAGCTATGAGGAAGAACCGGTGAAGATCTTAGATGTGGATACAAAGGTTCTTCGAGGGAAGACCATAGATTTGGTTAAAGTGCTGTGGAGACACTGAGGTGTTGAAGAGGCAACTTGGGAGACAAGGAAAAGTATGGAGTAGCAGTTTCCTCACTTGTTTGCTTCAGGTAAGAATTTCGAGGATGAAATTTTCTTAAGAGGGGGAGAGTTGTAACATCCCGGTTTTGGGGTTAGTAGTTGAAGTGTAAGTTGGGGAAATTCGATTCGGGTCGAATCGGATTCCTAGGGTTCGTTATTCTGGGAAAAATTAAAATAATAATATTTTAATTGGATAAGTAATAATTTTGTGAAATGGTTCTAAAAATATTAAAAAGGTGTTTTAAAGTTAAGGGAATATTATTTGAATTTTAATTTGATTTTTAATTAGGCTAATTTTTGTTCAAGTGACTAAATTGTAATTTTTGGGAAAGTTTTGGGGATTTAATTAGAAATTTTTGGCAATTAGGATTTTTGGTGACTAAATTGGAAAGAAAGTCATACTTAGAATCCTTAGAGGGCCATAAACCCAATTTATTTTTAATTAATGATTTATCCACCAAAATTGTTTTTAAATTGTTTTATTTTAGATGACAACTTTATTTTCTTTTGTAACTTCCCATTTTCCCATCTTTTCTCTCAAGATTTTCTCTCCATCTTCTTCTCCAAATTTCTTCAATTATTTGCTGATTTCTTCATCATTTTCTACAAGATTTATTTCATTTTACTCATCCTTTCATTCTCTACAAAACCTACTCATCAATTTTTGCAAAATCAACATCATTTTCAAGGAAATCAAGGAAGGTTTTCTCATCTTCTTGGTGGAGCAAATCTCTAAGGTAAAATTCTGATTTCTACTCTTTTTTCTAAGGTTCTTTATTGAAATTCCCAAGTATTGGCTTGCCCATTAACAATTGATATTTAATTTTGTGTTTCTAATTCAAGATTTATGAGTTTTGTGAAGGTTTTTGTGAAATCTTTTTAGATCCCAATTAATGCTGTAATTAGGTTGATTTAATTATGATATTATATCAATTAAATGATTAATTAAGTGTTGAATTGATGACACATTAATTTAATCCCGGAATAATGCAATCGGTGTTGTTTTAAGGTGGTTTTCGGTTGTTTTAGGGGCTGTTTTAAGTGTTCTAATGTTGCTGGAGGTATGAGGATGGTTTGGAAGTGTTTTTGGTTCATAATTGAGATGGATTAGATGTTAGATTCATTAGGTTTTGGGCTGATGTGTTTCGGATGCGTTTCGGCTTAGTTTTCGGCCTTTTCGGCAAGGTTTTCGATAGTTTTGTGAGGGTTAAATGTGGCTGTTGTTTTGAGCATGTTGTAATGTGAATATGCTCTGCTTTTAATGTTGTAGAGGTAGTGCAAGAAGGTGCATAAGTGGCTGGTGCGTAGGCGTTGCCATCGGAGCATCGGCGAGGACTCGTTTCGCTTGTCGGTGAGTGATTTCGGGTTTTAAAGTGTTTCGCAAAGATTCGATTCTGTTTTGGGGGCTATGGAATAGTGTGAAAACTTTCCATAGTTCAAGAGTAAGTGTTTTAAATGATGTTGATGCATTACCTCGATTTTCGGTTATTTTCGGTAATGGCATATATGTGAACAATGATTCAATATGATTTTGGAATTGCATATATTTGATTTTGAAATGATGCATGCATGTGTTAATTGCTGGAAATGCATGATTTATAAAGACATCCATGGTTTATGAAAACATGAAAAATGAAGTGGAATATGATATGGTTATTTGCCTTACATATGATGGTGCCATTGTGCATGACTATTGGTTCATTTATTGAACACATTATGGATGCATTATGAGCAGCAAATTAGCATGCATACTTGGACTTGATATTGGCTTAGTGACACTACTTTAGATTCGAATACAAATGACATGTCATTAGGATTGAATGCACTATAAATATTATGACAATAAAGGAAAAATGCCTACACGTAACAAGGGTGACTGTGTCCAACCGTGCGTGGTAGAGCTTGATAATGGTGACTTCGTGTCATGTCAATGGTGACTTTGTGTCATGACGAGACTAAAGGTCTCTAATCAATGCATCCGTTTACTCGGTGAACTTAAGGTTCGCATTAAGTGATCACTAGGAAGCCAATATACAAACATGAAAATATTTGGAACATTGCGCATCATTTGTGAAATGAATTGATAATGCCATGAAAGGTTTTTAGTATTGAACATGAACATGATTGTTAAGCATGTTTGGTTTTAGAAAGGCATTACAAGTTATGGCTTTAAATATGGTTTTAGATTGATGCATTGATGATCATGTTAGAGCTTCCTCACTAAGCATGTTTTGCTTAAGCTCTCATCTCATCTTTGCAGACAAATAGTGACATTCGAGGCTACGTTCGGAGCAAGGAAACCAAGGGGAAGAGTTGCCTCAATTTTTGGTATGTTTTGGCAAATAATTTGGGCTTGGAAATGTGTAAATCAAACCTATGTGAAGTGTGTGAGTTTTGCTTGGGTTAATGTTGTAATAAGACCTATAATGTTTTGGATTATTAATTGATGGACTATGGTGTTGTTTGGATTATGAGACATGTACATGAATGAACATTGTTGATTTTAAATCTTATTTTAGGAAGCATGCCTATAGAATGTTTGGGATCTTTGATGTGGTAAATGAATGCTCTACATTGTTCTTTATGCTTAGGAAATTATGCACATAGTTAAGGGTGATTAATGGTTATGTTTGATTGGGTGGAATAACTTAGAATGTTCAAATTTGTCAAAGTGCACAGGGGGTATCGATACTGGTATCGATACCCTAAGGCTTAATTTGGGGTGGTTCGAACCATGGTTCGATGCAATTACTCCACTGGACGCTGGAGTATCGATACCACCTATGGGGGTATCGATACCAATAGCCTTCGAAGTGCAAGGAGGCTAGCTCCACGATAGGGTACCGATACCGAGACCCAAAAATGACATTTAAGTGTGGAAAAAAAATCATGTTTAGGGTCGGATGTCTTTCCACGATCGAATATAGATGCAATGAATAATATTGAGAGTTGTAATATCACCAAGATGCATGATGTTAACTTGAATTCGCATTGGTAAATTAATATTGGTTTTAGTCCCTATAATATTGTGAGCTTTACAATTAGGTCCCTATTGTATGAAACATGAAATTGACGATGCAATAATGGTTCGTTTGATCTGAACTTTGTTATGAGTATGCTATGCATGTATAATTGAACTATGGTAGATTGCATTACCGGATTATTGTTGGAATTAAGAATTATTTGCGTTTTGATCCTTGTGTACTGATATGCGAATTGAATAGATCAATCGTGAATCGAATGTTTCCGTTTTTCGTTACGCATGACCTCGACACACATAGGAACTTAATTATGCATCTAGAAAAAAAAACATATTGGTTTCAGGGTTGTTTATCGAATTGGACCTTAACGGGTTTAGTTCGATATTCCCCGTGTGACCCGTTAGTACCGGTTCCGTCCAGGCCGGGCTAAGGGGGTTACAATGCAACATCTCAACATATCCTCCAAAGTCTGGATAACACGTTCAGACTGACCATCCGTCTGTGGATGATAAGTTGTACTAAAGCTAAGCCTCGTACCCAAAGCAACTTGCAAACCCTTCCAAAACTTAGAAGTAAAACACGGGTCTCTATCCAATATGATCGACTTAGGCACACCATGCAACTTCACCACCTCAGAAACATACAACCCCGCTAACTTATCCATAGAATACGTCATATGCACGGCAATAAAATGTGCACACTTCGTAAACCTATCAACAATCACCCATATAGAATCCTTTTTGGACGGCGTCAAGGGTAACCCCGTCACAAAGTCCATAGTCACTCTCTCCCACTTCCACTCCGGAACTTGAACCGGTTGCAACAAGCCTGCAGGGAACTAATGTTCAGCTTTTACCCGCTGACACACCATACACCGCGACACAAACTCTGTCACATCCTTCTTCAAACCAACCCAAAAGTACACACTCTTGAGATCCCTATACATCTTCACACTACCCGGATGCATAACAAACGGACTAGTGTGTGCCTCAGCCATGATAGCTTGCCTTAACTCAACATCATCCGGCACCACAATCCTGCCTTTAAAACACAACACCTCATCATCATCAAAATGATATTCGGTCGGTCTGCCTTCCGCAATATCCTCCACAAAAGGCACCAAAGCCTCGTCCTCTAACTGTTTCACCTTTATCATCTCAACCAAGATAGGTTTTACTTGCAACTCCGCCACTAAACCACCTTCGTTTGAAATACTCAACTTAGCAAACATCGCCCTTAACTCAACCGCCGCCTTACGGCTCAAAGCATCAGCTACTACATTAGCTTTCCCCGGATGATACTCAATAGACAAATCATAATCCTTGAGCAACTCCATCCATCTTTGTTGCCTAAGATTTAGATCCTTTTGCGACATGAGATACTTCAAACTCTTGTGATCCGTGTATATAGTACGCTTCTCACCATACAAATAATGTCTCCATATCTTCAAAGCAAACACAACCGCCGCAAGCTCCAAATCATGCGTCGGATAATTCTTTTCGTGCACCCTTAACTGTCTAGAAGCATAAGCCACAACCTTCCCTTCCTGCATCAGAATGCATCCAAGACCAACATATGATGCATCACTATAAACCACAAAATCCTTACCGGACTCGGGTTGCACCAACACCGGAGCACTAGTCAACACCTCTTTTAACTTCTCAAAACACTTTTGTTGACTTTCTTTCCACTCAAAAGGAACCTTCTTTTGCAAAAGCTTGGTCATAGGAGCAGCAATGCTCGAAAACCCCTCAACAAACCTACGATAATAACCTGCCAAGCCTAGAAAACTCCGAACCTCTAACACAGACTTTGGTTGCTTCCAACCCATAACAGCCTCTATCTTTTTCGGATCAACACTAATACCCTTTTCCGACACTACATGACCAAGAAACACCACTTCCTTCAACCAAAACTCACATTTACTTAACTTAGCATACAACTGGTTCTCCTTCAACGCTTGCAACACTATTCGCAAATGCCGATCATGATCTTCCTCGGTACGTGAATACACAAGGATATCATCTATGAATACCACCACAAACTGATCCAAGTATTCATGAAACACTCGGTTCATCATATCCATAAAAGCAGCAGGGGCATTTGTCAACCCAAACGGTATCACCAAAAACTCATAATGTCCATACCTTGTCCGAAACGTTGTTTTCAACACGTCCTCTTCTTTCACCTTCAACTGATAATACCCTGACCTCAAATCAATCTTCGAGAACACACTTGCTCCTCGAAATTGATCAAACAGATCGTCAATCCTCGGCAAAGGATACTTATTCTTCACGATCAACTTATTCAACTGCCGATAATCAATGCACATCCTCATAGTGCCATCCTTCTTCTTCACAAACAACACCGGCGCACCCCAAGGTGATACGCTCGGTCGAATGAAACCTCGGTCCAGCAACTCTTGCAACTGCATCTTCAACTCCTTTAACTCCTTAGGTGCCATGCGATAAGGAGCAATAGACACCGGGTTAGTACCAGCATAGGTCTCGATACTAAACTCCACATCACGATCGGGAGGTAATCCTGGCAACTCCTCAGGAAAAACTTTCGGAAAATCGCACACTGCTCGAATGTCCTACACCCGAACATCCCCTATACCCGGATTCATCACATAAGCTAGATATGCCGTACCACCATGTTGCAACATCTTTTCCGCTTGTAAAGCCGAAACCACATTAGACAAGAATCCGGTATACTCACTCTTTACCACAACCTCACTACCATCCAACAACCTCATGGTAACCTTCTTCTTTCCAAAGTCCACCACCGCACGGTGCTCCGTGAACCAATCAACCCCCAAGATAAGATCAAAACCATGAAACGACAACTCCATCAAGTCGACCTCGAAGACATGTCCTTGAACCTCCAACGGACACCTTTTACATAACCTCCTTACCGTAACCGTCTCACCCAAAGAACTGGTAACCACAACACCTACGTCTAAAACCTCAACCGGAATATCCAACAAATATGCATGCTCACTCAAAACATAAGAATGCGTAGATCCCGAATCTATCAAAGAAAACAACGGTACATTTTGCAAAGAAAAGGTACCTGCCACCACATCTGTAGCATTACGAGTCCCACGCTGAGCATAAACCTTCTATCCATCTCCCTGCCTCTGGAAAGGACCTCGACCACGACCACATCCTCTACCAGGCATCACAGCGGCCTCAGCACGATCACCCGACTCACCAGCAAACCTTGGGCAATCACACCTCACATGATCCTTCGATCCACATCCCATACAAGCACCAGTGGCCCACCAGCACTCCTTGGATGGCGCCTAGAACACAAGTTACAGACTGGAGCATCACCACCACCTTTACCATAGTGCTGAGCATGACTACCGAGTCCAAAGTCACCTCGGCGTCGGTCAGCTTTGTATCGATTGTCCCGAAACCTCTTAATCTTATTACCTTGTGCACCAGCCTCAACAGGCCTCTTACCAACATCGGTAGACTTCCTAGCCTCCCTTAGAGACTCCTCGACATCCTTAACCCTATTAACCAACATATCAAACTCGGTGTACTCAACGGCTAACAGATATGTCTTAATCTCGGGATCTAACCCATAACGAAACCTATCACACCTCTTCAGGTCAGTAGGAACCAACTCGGGAGCATAGTGGCTCAACCTAATAAACTGTATCTCATACTCAGCCACGGTCCTCGCACCTTGTACCAACGACATAAACTCTCTCTTTCTTGCATCCTCATATTGTGGCCCCAAAAACTTCAGCACAAAAGCGGTCTGAAAGTACTCCCAAGTCAGGTTAGCAGCATCTACACCAGGTTTCGTGGTGATCCACCAACGATAAGCAACTCCCTGAAGCAGAGAAACTACACAACCCAGCCTCCTAGTATCCTGACAGTCCATCTCATCCAAAATCCTCTCCATACTAGCCAACCACTCCTCAGCCAAGCTCGGATCTGATCCACGGAACTCTACACCGCCCAAACTACACAAACGCTCTAAAGGTAGATCTGGGGTAACCACCACAGCAGGAGCAGGAGTCGGGATATGCACACCAGCCACGACAGCCTGAAACACACCCGCCATAGCTTGTATAAGCGGTGCAAACTCTCTAAACTGACCTCCCAAAGGAACCGGAGGCACACCCACGGGTGGAGGAGGAGGAAGCGGCTCTTCCCTAGCAATCGCCTCACCCTCAGCCTGACCCTCGGTGATCATATTCGCACTAGCACGAGTCTCATGTCTCAGTGGCATGTTCCAAAAACTTCATACATGCAATTTAAAACATGATATTAAAATGTAATAAACTTACATTCGGGCAAGATCCAAGGGAAACCTGAGAAGCATTTGAAAATATATTGGCATTGGCAATGTGTAACCGTTATCCCTTTTAACCATCATCACTCAAATACAACCATCATGCATATATATTCAACAAGTTGACAACATAACAAGTTCAATCACACATTTAGAAAACCTAACCACACACTTTAGCAAACCTGGCCACACACTTTAGTTAACCTGACCACACACTTTAGTTAACCTGACCACACACTTTAGTTAACCTGGCTCTGATACCACCAAATGTAACCCCCTTAGCCCGGCCTGGACGGAACCGGCACTAACGGGTCACACGGGAAATATCGAACTAAACCCATTAAGGTTCAATTCGATAAACAACCCTGAAAACCGATATGTTTTTTTTAAACTAGATGCATAATTAAGTTCCTATGTGTGTCGAGGTCATGCGTAACAAAAATGGTAACATTCGATTCACAATTGATCGTTCAACTATTACACACATACTTAAGGACTAAAATGTAATTATTTTTAATTCGAACATCAAATCAGAAATTCAGTCTACCAATGTAACATCCCGGTTTTGGGGTTAGTAGTTTGAGTGTTAGTTGGGGAAATTCGATCCGGGTCGTATCGGATTCCTAGGGTTTGTTATTCCGGGAAAAATTAAAATAATAGTATTTTAATCGGATAAGTAATAATTTTGTGAAATGGTTCTAAAAATATTAAAATGGTATTTTAAAGTTAAAGGAATATTATTTGAACTTTAATTTGATTTTTAATTGGGCTTAATTTTGTGCTAGTGACTAAATTGTAATTTTGGGAAAGTTTTGGGGATTTAATTAGTAATTTTCGGCAATAAGGATTTTTAGTGACTAAATTGGAAAGTAAGCCATACTTAGAATCCTTAGAGGGCCATAAACCCAATTTATTTTTAATTAATGATTTATCCACCAAAATTGTTTTTAAATTGTTTTATTTAAATGATAATTCCATTTTCTTTTATAACTTCCCATTTTCTCATCTTTTCTCTCAAGATTTTCTCTCATTTTCTCTCCATCTTCTTCTCCAAATTTCTTCAATTTCTTGCTGATTTCTTCATCATTTTTCAACAAGATTTACTTCATTTTATTCATCCTTTCATTCTCTACAAAACCTACTCATCAATTTTGCAAAATCAATATCTATTTTCAAGAAATCAAGGGAGGATTTCTCATCTTTTTGGTGGAGCAAATCTTTAAGGTAACTTTGCTGATTTCTAATCTTTTTCTAAGGTTCTTTATTGAAATTCCCAAGTATTGGCTTGCTAATCAACAATGGAAACTTAATTTTGTGTTTTTAATTCTAGATCTATGGATTTTGTGGAGGTTTTTGTGAAATCTTTTTAGATCTCAATTAATGTTGTAATTAGGTTGATTTAATTATGATATTATGTCAATTAAATGATTAATTATGTGTTGAATTGATGGCACATTTATTTAATCCCGGAATAATGTAATCGGTAGTATTTTAAGGTGGTTTTCGGTTGTTTTAGGGGCTGTTTTAGGTGTTCTAATATTGCTGGAGGTATAAGGATGGTTTGGAAGTGTTTTTGGTTCATAATTGAAGTGGATTAGAAGTTAGATTCATTAGGTTTTGGGCTGATGATGTTTCGGATGCGTTTCGGCTTAGTTTTCGATCTTTTCGGCAAGGTTTTCGATAGTTTTGTGAGGGTTAAATGTGGCTGCTGTTTTGAGCATGTTGTGATGTGAATTTCCTCTGCTTTTAATGTTGTAGAGGTAGTGCAAGAAGGTGCATAAGTGGCTGGTGCGTTGGCCTTGCCATCGGAGCATCGGCGAGGGCTCGTTTCGCTTGTCGGTGAGTGATTTTGGATTTAAAGTGAATCGCATTGGTTCGGTTCTGTTTTGGGGGCTATGGAATAGTGTGAAAATTTTCCATAGTTCAAGAGTAAGTGTTTTAAATGATGTTGATGCATTACCTCGATTTTCGGTTATTTTCGGTAATGGCATATATGTGAACAATGATTCAATATGATTTTGGTATTGCATATATTTAATTTTGAAATGATGCATGCATGTGTTAATTGCTGAAAATGCATGGTTTATTAAGGTATTCATGGTTTATGTAAGCATGAAAAAGAATTTGGATTATGATGAGGTTATTTGCCCTGTGTTGATAAAGCCGTTGAGCATGATTTTAGTTCACATGATGAACATTTAATGAGTGCATTATGAGCTGCAAGTTAACATGCATGATTGGAATTGATATTGGCTTAGTGACACTAACCTTAGATTCGAATACAAATGACATGTCATTAGGATTGAGTGCACTATAAAAATAATGAGAATAATGATGATGCCTACAAGTAAACAAGGGTGACTTTGTGTCCGACCGTGCGTGTAGAGCTTGCCTATATGTAAACAAGGGTGACCTTGTGTCCGACCGTGCATATAGTTGACCCATGCGTAAACAAGGGTGACTTTGTGTCTGACCGTGCGTAGTGGGGGTAACATGTATACAAGGGTGACTATGTGTCCGACCGGTGCATGTTGAGACCAAGTGTCTCCAATTATGGAAAAAGGAATCCGTGTATTCGGTGGACTAAAAGTTCATATTAAGTGATCACTAGAAAGCCAATATGCATATATGAAACGGAATGATTTATTTGTGCATGGTACATGAAATGTTTTGACATTGTTGATAAGCATGTTTTGGTTTTACATATTTCAAATAAGCATGAAGAATGCAAGTACGACTTTATAAATGATTTTGAACTTGTTAGAGCTTCCTCACTAAGCATGTTGTGCTTAAGCTCTCTCTTTTCATACTTGCAGAGAAATAGTGATATTCGAGGCTACGTTCGGAGCAAGGGAACCAAGGGGAAGAGTGTCTTAATTTTTGGTATGTTTTGGCAAATAATTTGGGCTTGGCAATTTGTAAATCAAACCCATGTGAAGTGTGTGATTTTTGCTTTGGTTAATGTTGTAATAAGACCTATAATGTTTTGGATTATTAATTGATGGACTATGGTGTTGTTTGGATTGTTGAAGCATGTACATGCATGAACGTCTTTGATTTTAATCATATTTTAGGAAGCATGCCTATAGTTTGTATGGAGTCTTGATGTTGATAATTGTGTGCTTTAAATTGTTCTTTATGTTTAGGAATTATGCATATAGTTGATGGTGATTAATGGTTGTGTCTTGAGTAGGTTGAATTCACTTGGTGTGACGGAATTTTTAGGTTCTAGGCACAAAGTTTCGAAACCTTAGGGAAGGTTACGAAACCTTTGTCAAATAGTTTCAAAACCTTTAGGAAGGTTTCGAAACCTTGTGGGCAATTTTGATTCTGGACACTTACTGGCACGAAAAGTTTCGAAACCTTCGGGGAAGTTTCGAAACCTTTTACATAAAGTTTCAAAACCTCTGAGGAAGGTTTCAAAACCTTTGGCTGCCAGGAAATGGAAGTTGCTAGAAATTGCATTTTAGTCTCGAATATCCTTCTTTGTTCAATTAAGGTATCTACAGATGTTATTTTGAGCTGAAATTTCACATGGATGCATAAAGTTGATTAAATTTCAAGATGGATAACATAATTTTGACGAAGTCCTTATAATTTGTAAGATTTACATTTTGGTCCCTAGATTAATGAAACTTGCAATTGATGATGTTAGAATACTCCGTTTGACTTGAGATTTACCGTAAGGGATACTTGTATGCTTAATTACACTTTGATGGAAAGAATTTTTAATTTGTCATTAGTACATAAAAGTTTTACGTTTTAGTCCTTAATTTACTTAAGTGTTTAATCGAATGCTTGTATGTGATCGGATTGTTTTCGTTAATGATTTGTATGAGATTAAGACTTTTAGGAACATAATTAATTATGCATCTAGATAAGAAAAAAAAATCGGTTTTCAGGGTTGTTTATCGAATTGGACTTTAACGGGTTTAGTTCGATATTCCCCGTGTGACCCGTTAGTGTCAGTTCCGTCTAGGCCGGGATAAGGGGGTTACATTTGGTGGTACCAGTGCCAGGTTTGCTAAAGTATGTGGTTAGGTTTGCTAAAGTGTGTAGAGGTTTACTAAGTGTATGACTGAATGTGATATGTTGTTGATGTGTTGAACATCTATGCATTATGGTTGTACTTTGAATGATGATGGTTAAAAAGGGATAACGGTTACACATTGCCAATGCCAATACATTTTCAAATGCTTCAAGTTTCCCTTGGATCTTGCCCGAATGTAAGTCTAATATGTTTTGATATTATGTTTTGATTATACGTTTAAATTTGTGTTTAAAGTTTTGGAATATGCCTCTGAGACGTGAGACTTGAGCTAGTGCTAGTATAATCACTGATGGTCAGTTTGAGGGTGAAACAACTGCTAAGGAAGAGCGATTTCCCTTCCCCTTCACTCGTAGTTGCTGTGTCCGATTATACGGAGAGGTCAGTTTAGAAATTGAGTTTGCACTGTGCGTTCAGGCTTTGACAGGTGTATTTTAGTCTGCTGAAGAGGAGTGACTGCTGCTAACCTGACTTGGAAATAGTTAGCAAGTTAGTAGTTGAAATTGTTGGAATCAAGGATGTTGAGGTAGGGCAATTTAAAACATGATATTAAAATGTAATAAACTTACATTCGGGCAAGATCCAAGGGAAACCTGAGAAGCATTTGAAAATATATTGGCATTGGCAATGTGTAACCGTTATCCCTTTTAACCATCATCACTCAAATACAACCATCATGCATATATATTCAACAAGTTGACAACATAACAAGTTCAATCACACATTTAGAAAACCTAACCACACACTTTAGCAAACCTGGCCACACACTTTAGTTAACCTGACCACACACTTTAGTTAACCTGACCACACACTTTAGTTAACCTGGCTCTGATACCACCAAATGTAACCCCCTTAGCCCGGCCTGGACGGAACCGGCACTAACGGGTCACACGGGAAATATCGAACTAAACCCATTAAGGTCCAATTCGATAAACAACCCTGAAAACCGATATGTTTTTTTTAAACTAGATGCATAATTAAGTTCCTATGTGTGTCGAGGTCATGCGTAACAAAAATGGTAACATTCGATTCACAATTGATCGTTCAACTATTACACACATACTTAAGGACTAAAATGTAATTATTTTTAATTCGAACATCAAATCAGAAATTCAGTCTACCAATGTAACATCCCGGTTTTGGGGTTAGTAGTTTGAGTGTTAGTTGGGGAAATTCGATCCGGGTCGTATCGGATTCCTAGGGTTTGTTATTCCGGGAAAAATTAAAATAATAGTATTTTAATCGGATAAGTAATAATTTTGTGAAATGGTTCTAAAAATATTAAAATGGTATTTTAAAGTTAAAGGAATATTATTTGAACTTTAATTTGATTTTTAATTGGGCTTAATTTTGTGCTACTGACTAAATTGTAATTTTGGGAAAGTTTTGGGGATTTAATTAGTAATTTTCGGCAATAAGGATTTTTAGTGACTAAATTGGAAAGTAAGCCGTACTTAGAATCCTTAGAGGGCCATAAACCCAATTTATTTTTAATTAATGATTTATCCACCAAAATTGTTTTTAAATTGTTTTATTTAAATGATAATTCCATTTTCTTTTATAACTTCCCATTTTCTCATCTTTTCTCTCAAGATTTTCTCTCATTTTCTCTCCATCTTCTTCTCCAAATTTCTTCAATTTCTTGCTGATTTCTTCATCCTTTTTTCAACAAGATTTACTTCATTTTATTCATCCTTTCATTCTTTACAAAACCTACTCATCAATTTTGCAAAATCAACATCCATTTTCAAGAAATCAAGGGAGGATTTGTCATCTTTTTGGTGGAGCAAATCTTTAAGGTAACTTTGCTGATTTCTAATCTTTTTCTAAGGTTCTTTATTGAAATTCCCAAGTATTGGCTTGCTAATCAACATTGGAAACTTAATTTTGTGTTTTTAATTCTAGATCTATGGATTTTATGGAGGTTTTTGTGAAATCTTTTTAGATCTCAATTAATGCTGTAATTAGGTTGATTTAATTATGATATTATGTCAATTAAATGATTAATTAAGTGTTGAATTGATGGCACATTAATTTAATCCCGGAATATTGTAATCGGTAGTGTTTTAAGGTGGTTTTCGGTTGTTTTAGGGGCTGTTTTAGATGTTTTAATGTTGCCGAAGGTATAAGGATGGTTTGGAAGTGTTTTTGGTTCATAATTGAAGTGGATTAGATGTTAAATTCATTAGGTTTTGAGCTGATGATGTTTCGGATGCGTTTCGGCTTAGTTTTCGATCTTTTCGGCAAGGTTTTCGATAGTTTTGTGAGGGTTAAATGTGGTTGCTGTTTTGAGCATGTTGTGATGTGAATTTGCTCTACTTTTAATGTTGTATAGGTAGTGCAAGAAGGTGCATAAGTGGCTGGTGCATTGGGCTTGCCATCGGAGCATCGGCGAGGGCTCGTTTCGCTTATCGGTGAGTGATTTTGGATTTAAAGTGAATCGCATTGGTTCGGTTCTGTTTTGGGGGTTATGGAATAGTGTGAAAACTTTTCATAGTTCAAGAGTAAGTGTTTTAAATGATGTTGATGCATTACCTCGAGTTTCGGTTATTTTCGGTAATGGCATATATGTGAACAATGATTCAATATGATTTTGGAATTGCATATATTTAATTTTGAAATGATGCATGCATGTGTTAATTGCTGAAAATGCATGGTTTATTAAGGTATTCATGGTTTATGTAAGCATTAAAAAGAATTTGGATTATGATGAGGTTATTTGCCCTATGTTGATAAAGCCGTTGAGCATGATTTTAGTTCACATGATGAACATTTAATGAGTGCATTATGAGTAGCAAGTTAACATGCATGATTGGAATTGATATTGGCTTAGTGACACTAACCTTAGATTCGAATACAAATGACATGCCATTAGGATTGAGTGCACTATAAAAATAATGAGAATAATGATGATGCCTACACGTAAACAAGGGTGACTTTGTGTCTGTCGCGTGTCAAAAGTGCGCGTTCAGTGCAAATGGACACATCGCAAGTAATAAGTGATAAGTATTTATCGAGTTATCGTCTCCTCAGGTACCGGTATACTTAATATGCTTTCTTTATCTTATTGCTCTGTAGAAAAATAAAAACACAAGTGAAAGGGTGTGATTTATTAAACTAAAATAATTGAATAAAAATAAAAGGGTCAAAATATCAGAGAGAAAGATGGGCCAGGATCCAGTTGTATTGTATTGTGGACTTGATTGACTTGTCTTTATCCAATGCAATCGCATATCTCTGCCTCGGCAGCACTGCAGTTTACTGCCTGGGCAGCGATAACGCTGTCCGCCGCGGCAATCCCTTGCTCGTAGGCAGACTTTACCAAAGTTCGGCAAAGTTTCCTTGAATGACTCCGCTTATCCCTAAGTCAGAGTGCTGTTGATGACTAGTCCTTGATGATACCTCCCGGCGTGAACCAATTATACTCACCAACCAATCTCACACTTCTTTTAGCCGCTGAAACTCTTAACCTATCTCTAGGCCGAGTTAGTATTTCGCGATTGAAACACCGTACTTACCCCTTTCGTGAATCTAGCTCTCCCGAGCTTAGATAAATGGATCACTTACAAACTTCCCTCCCGGGCTTGAATGCAAGAACAACGAATAACAAAGGATAAGCAAACCTTGATAATCTTTATTGCATTGGATGAAAGATAAAGTACAATCTCCTCTCACAAATACCCCACAACCTTCACCTAAACCCTATGAAGGTTTTAGAACATGATGGAGAGGAAAGAAACAAGAGTAGAAGTCAGCTCTCCCTAGGTATTTCGATCACTATTACATTGGGTGGCTAGGTCTTTATATAGGCTAGACCTAGGGCAAACCTTTCCTAAATAGAATACAACTTGGAGTAGGGAACAAGTCAAGTACATAATAATAATATATTTCCAAGTTTGAATTCGGCTAAGGGGGCTTTCCCGCGTGGTCTTCCTTTGGGCTTTTCTTTGTGCTAGCCAGCTCCGATTCATGGGCTTCAAGTCCAGACACGTTCCTTGGATTTTTGTCTTTCCATCGCCTATCACTTTGCTTCTTGTCTTCCTGCTGTTGCCTCGCCATCAGGTCCTGCCTCGGCCTTGTCTCTACCGCGGCACTGGTTCTCCTGCACAGATATGAAAACGCAGTAAAACGTGCCTTTTTCTATAAATAGTATCTATTTAAGTATAACTTCTAAATATATCACATTAAGCATATGCATTGGTTCAAGTGGGTGAATATTTGGTGATAAATGCCGAAAAAAGGAGTAGAAAGTGATAGTGTGTTGAGCACTTATCACACCCCCAAACTCAAACTATTGCTTGTCCTCAAGCAATGCAAACCATCAATTTGCCGAACTCTACTCTCTCTTGGTCTTACATGTCCATCTATTCACCCACCATAGCTAGGCCTATCTTTAAGCCTTAAACATTCGGCTACCTAAGAATTTACCTAGAAACAAACTATAGGATTTGTGAGTGTGTGCGTTTTTGTGGACAAGTTGATTAAAGGATTTCTTAGATAAACTCTAAGTTCAAGACAAATAGACATTGGTTAAGTCTTCTCTTCTTTTCCAAACCCCAAATCTTGAGCCGGTTTCGGACACCTCAAAGACTTGTGTTTTTCTTTTCACTAAAAATCTTTTTGTCTTTTCTTTTTGATATTCCTTAATACATACTAGAGCCAATTTCGGGCACCTCTAGCATGAAGAAGAGATTTTCTAGAGCCGGTGGTAGGCACCTCTAGTTACTTTTCCAAAAATCTAAGTCTTTATCACCTAAGTTCATTAAAAGAATTCCTATAATCCACAAGTCCCAAAAGTGTTTAAGGTTCTTCCTATAGTAAGCTTCTAAGTTTTCATCCTTAAGCATCCTAAGGTTAAGCCCTCTTAACAGAACCTAAACATGGTAAGGAGAAAGATTTCTATAGCCTTAAAGAATAAACTAAGGCAATACTGATGATGAGCAGTGCAAGAGTGTAGGCAGTTAATTCAAGTAAGGCAGGGAGCATAAAAATTAAAAAAAAAAATTCACTGGAATACTCCTTTTTTGGCACGGCCGCGGCAGTAGATTGCTGCCTTAGCAGTGAATCTGCACCCCCAAACTCAAACCAAGCATTGTCCTCAATGCTTTAAATTTGGAAGGAATAAACGACAAAACAAAATATGAATTATATGCAGCAAGGAAAGATAGTAAAAGCAATTGAATATAGAAATAAAGGACAAAGAATTTTAGAGCGACTCCGTAGAGCTGCTCGTAACAATTTTTCTTCGTTGCCGAGATGCCATGTGCTTTGTCCTTGGGGAGGGCGATCGTTGCGCCTTTGCTTGCCTCGGCGGCTGGACTCAAGTGGGTGGGGTCCTATGCATTGGGGCTTCTACTTCTTCTCCTTCTTCAACATCCGCCATCTCTTCGGTTATCATCACGTCCATTCCTCCTCCCATCGCAGTGGCTCCTCCGGTGTGGTGTGTGCTTGGGCCGACGGCAGTAGAGCCTTGGTGTACATAAGCATCTATCTCGGTGGATAGACTGCCCATGATAATTGACGATCTTGGTGGAGTGCTGAAAACGGCTCTCCGCTTGGATGGCCTTCGGCTGACAGATGAGGCCGCGGCAGAATCTGCTGGCCTTGATGGTCCAGCAGCCTGGTATTGAGGCTGAGGGTCCGGATGGAAGAACGGTCGCAGTCCTCCTAGGGCTGGTGTAGTCTCGGTGTAGGGTGCGGAAGTAACGAACATATTGTTAGAAAACTCCGGGAATTGTACGCCTTGGTCCGGAAATGCGTGCATCATCATTTGGGCGAGCATTCCATTGAAGTCCCGTTGGTACTCCATGTACCGTTGTTGTCGAAGATCCATCGCGGCCATGTGCTGCAGGATTTCTTGATACGGGTCTGCTGCGGCAGAGGTATAGGCAGTACCAGGCATATCTGCCGTGTACTGGGCCCCGGTAGCAGTGTCGGTAGTGAACTGCTGTGGTGTTGCCTGGACAGGTTCTGCTTGTGTGATCTGCATGACTTTGTGGCAGAATTCCCTGGTCCATCCTCTTCTTGGGGGTGTGTATTCATCGGTTTCTTCAATAGGTACACCTGCAGAAACACATAAACCCGTAATCAAGCAAGGGAAATACAATGGTCCTCGATCTTTCTTATCGCACTCGTGAATCTCCCGTAGGATAATTTCTCCAACGTTGATGGTTCTTGTGTTGATGATGGATTGGATAAGCACCAATCTCTTGCGATCCACCGTGCTATTATGTGATGTTGGGATGAGGCATCGTTTGACGAAGGTGTTCCACATCTTGGCCTCCGGCTTCAAACTTTGTCTTGTTACGGAACCCCGATGAGTACCGGTTTCCCATGGAGTGTTTGCGTAACAAAGATCGTCTTTGATCAGTTCATAGTCCTCGACAGTGATATCTTCGAAGAAGTCCGCATGGAGATCGCTGGCCGGGGTGAGGCCATAGAAGCTGTTGATTGTTTCGGCATCGAGTTGCACTGGCCTGCCGCGGCAGTGAACAAAGAGAGAGTCTTTGTTGGTCCCATGAGCGTAGAACTCCCGTACTATTGTGGCGTTTGCCTGGGCAGGTTGCAAACAGAATACTTCCCAATTTTGGTACTTGATTCTGTCGAACAAGTAGTGTTCGATACCATAATTCTCTTCGTCCGCGTGCTGGAACCCTTGTTCTTCCCAAAGTTGCCTCGCGATGAAGGATCGATTGAATCGCTCTTCAACGTTGGCTGGGGCGAATCTTTTGTAAGTTGCCATCAAGAAAGAGAGAATTGAGTTCTTGGAGGTTTTCTTGAAGAGAAACTGGAAAATCAGAAGGGATTAGTATGCAGAGAGTAATTGAAAGAGGGATTGTTAAGAATACTAAAGAAAGCAAGAAAGTAAGAGTGAATAGTTCAAGAGGAAGAAGTTTCTTATATAGGCCTCGGCCTTGTGACCGTTGAGATCACTAGCCGTTGTAACCGTTTCGTTCTTCTGCCGCGGCAGGGATCTCGGCAGACTAGCCGTTATATTTTTCTACCCGTTGGGACTGCTGCGGCTCTGACACTGTTATATTGCCTCGGCAGAGTTCCTGCTATGAACTATTTTCCCTTATCTTTGCTTTTTATTCCTGAATAAAAATTAAACACACAAAAGAAAAAAAATACTGAAAGCGAAAAATAATTAGAAAAATAAAAAGAACTAGTAACCCTAATATAATATAGAAAAGAAAAAGGGAGAGGCTAGGTTACTGGTGGAGAGCATGCGAATGCATCTCCCAAATTTATTTTCTCCTTTAGGCCCAAATTTTGTATCGGTTGTGGGCCGCTCCTTGGTGTTGTTTGCCCATCCGACTTGGGCTTGATTTTTTTGCCGAATATCCTGCCGAGCAGACTGCCCGGGCAGGATATCTTATTGTCTACTGTGCGGATGGCTTTGCATTCCTCTGGATCGTAATACCTCTTTAAGTTGTGGAATGCAATGAGTTTGACTTGTTGGTCATTGACCCGCATAGTCAACTCTCCTTTTTCCACGTCAATCAATGTACGTCCAGTTGCTAGGAAGGGTCTCCCAAGGATGATCGGTGCGTTGTCATCTGCTTCACAATCAAGGACAAGGAAGTCAGCAGGAAAAATAAACTTGTCAACTCTTACCAGTATGTCCTCGATTTTTCCTTCAGGTTGCACATAGGATCTATCCGCGAGTTGCAGCATCACTATTGTAGGCTTCGGCCTTCCAATTCCAAGCTTTTGGAAGACTGATTTAGGCATGAGGTTTATACTTTCTCCAAGGTCGCATAGGGCCTTTCCTTCATAACTCTTTCCTATCGCACAAGGTATAGTGAAGAAACCAGGATCTTTTAACTTTGGTGGCATACGGTTATGTAGCATTGCCATGCATCCCTCTGTGGCAGCCACTGTCTCAAACTCACCTATTCGTTTTCTCTTTGATACCATATCCTTTAAGAACTTGGCATAATTGGGCATTTGTTCAATGGCCTCAACGAATGGTATGTTGATGTGGACTTGCTTCAAAATATTGAGGAACTTCTTGAACTATTGATCCTATTTTTGTTTCTTTAACCTTTGCGGGAAAGGTGGTGGTGGTCTCATCTCATCCAGTGTTTCCTTAGTTTGGAATCGTATACCTGGCACCACTGGAATTTTTGTTACCTCGGCAGATTGCTCAGGTGCTGTAGTGCTTGCTGCCGGGGCAGTGTTGTCAGTCTCGGTTTGCTCAGCCTCTTCTCTTGGTTGATCCGCCGGTTGGGTTCGGTTCTCTGGGATCTTCTCTTTCAACTGTAGACCACTCCTAGTTGTGATTGCCTTGCACTGTTCATGGCTTAGTACCTTAGCAACCTCAGTATTTCTAGGTAGGCCTCCTTGTGGTCTAGTGTTTATACATTGAGCAAACTGCCCAACCTGGGTTTCCAGAGTTTTTATGGCCACTTCTTGATTTTGTAGCCTTATCTCAGTCCTATTCATGAAGGCGTTGGTCCTCTTGATGAAATTACTATTTTCCGCCATGTATGACTCGGTTTTCATCATGAAGGCCTTTAACGTGTTTTCCAATGAATTGACCAATTGCTGCTGCATCTGCTGCTGCGGCATCGGTTGTTGGACTTGCTGTTGCGGCATTGCCTGCTGAAATCCCGGTGTTTGGGTGATTGGGTTTAAGGCATTATTTGGGTTACTCCAGGATAAGTTTGGATGCCTCTTCCATGAGGGGTTGTACGTGTTAGACATCACATTGTTACGGTTGTAGTTCCCAACATACATACCGGTTTCTTGATTCATGCAATCAACAGAATTGTGGTTACCTCCACATAAATCACAACATAAATCAATTACCTTGACCTCACGGGTATTGTTTTGTAATTGTAGGTTTTGCACCATCTTGGTAAGAAAGGCCAATTGTGCTACCACTGAACTTGATGAATCTAATTCGTTTACCGTGGCTTGGCGTCTTACTCCTCCTCGCCTAGATGTGGGAAACTGGAAGTCATTCCTTGCGAGTTTATTCAAAATTTCGATAGCTTCCTCGGGTGCCTTGTCCAAGAGTGTGTCGTTTGCCGAGGCATCCAACATCATCTTTGTCGGGGCATTCGTGGCGTTATAAAACATTGTCACTTGTGTCCATAAGGGAAATCCATGCAGTGGACACTTGTGCAATAACTCTCTGTAGCGTTCCCATGCCTCGTACATTGGTTCGTCTTCAACCTGTCGGAAAGAAGTAATTTCATTACGAATTCTATCATATAGATTAGTAGGATTAAAACGAGTAATGAAATCACGACATAGTTCACTCCAGGATCCAATAGATCCCGCTGGAATGCTATTCAACCAAGCTTTCTCCCTACCCCTCAGTGAATAGGGGAATAGCTTTAACCGCAAGACATCTTCATGGACTCCTTGGATTTTGAAAGAGTTGCAGATTTCCATGAAAGATTTGAGATGCTGCCTTGCGTCTTCAGTTGCAGACCCACCAAATTGTCCAATTGTATTTAACATATTGAACATAACAGGTTTAAGTTCAAAATGGGCTGCTTCAATCTCGGGTGTAACGACTCCTGGGTTTAGTCCATTTAAGTCCTCCTCCAAGAAATCTCTAACAGTCAGCTACCGCGGCCCAGGTGGCGGCTGTAGACCTTCATTGCCGACAGGTATGTTTTGTCCTGCCTGAACCTCTGCCATGAGTCCTCGGATTTGTCTCCTCAACCTTAGCCATGTTCTTTCAATCTCAGGATCTAACTCGTATAAGGGGTTGGTTGGATTTGCCCTGGTCATACACCAAGAAAAATAAAAGTAAAATAAAAAAAAAAGAAACAAGAAATTAAGGAAAACAAAATTTAGTTGCCAGTCCCCGGCAACGGCGCCAAAAACTTGTCGCGTGTCAAAAGTGCGCGTTCAGTGCAAGTGGACACATCGCAAGTAATAAGTGATAAGTATTTATCGAGTTATCGTCTCCTCAGGTACCGGTATACTTAATATGCTTTCTTTATCTTATTGCTCTATAGAAAAATAAAAACACAAGTGAAAGAGTGTGATTTATTAAACTAAAATAATTGAATAAAAATAAAAGGGTCGAAATATCAGAGAGAAAGATGGGCCAGGATCCAGTTGTATTGTATTGTGGACTTGATTGACTTGTCTTTATCCAATGCAATCGCATATCTCTACCTCGGCAGCACTGCGGTTTACTGCCTGGGCAGCGATAACGCTGTCCGCCGCGGCAATCCCTTGCTCGTGGGCAGACTTTACCAAAGTTCGACAAAGTGTCCTTGAATGACTCCGCTTATCCCTAAGTCAGAGTGCTGTTGATGACTAGTCCTTGATGATACCTCCCGGCGTGAACCAATTATACTCACCAACCAATCTCACACTTCTTTTAGCCGCTGAAACTCTATCCCTAGGCCGAGTTAGTATTTCGCGATTGAAACACCGTACTTACCCCTTTCGTGAATCTAGCTCTCCCGAGCTTAGATAAATGGATCACTTACAAACTTCCCTCCCGGGCTTAAATGCAAGAACAACGAATAACAAAGGATAAGCAAACCTTGATAATCTTTATTGCATTGAATGAAAGATAAAGTACAATCTTCTCTCACAAATACCCCACAACCTTCACCTAAACCCTATGAAGGTTTTAGAACATGATGGAGAGGAAAGAAACAAGAGTAGAAGTCGGCTCTCCCTAGGTATTTCGGTCACTATTACATTGGGTGGCTAGGTCTTTATATAGGCTAGACCTAGGGCAAACCTTTCCTAAGTAGAATACAACTTGGAGTAGGGAACAAGTCAAGTACATAATAATAATATATTTCCAAGTTTGAATTCGGCTAAGGGGGCTTTCCCGCGTGGTCTTCCTTTGGGCTTTTCCTTGTGCTAGCCAGCTCCGATTCATGGGCTTCAAGTCCAGACACATTCCTTGGATTTTTGTCTTTCCATCGCCTGTCACTTTGCTTCCTGTCTTCCTGCTGCTGCCTCGACCTTGTCTCTGCCGCGGCACTGGTTCTCCTGCACAGATATGAAAACGCAGTAAAACGTGCCTTTTTCTATAAATAGTATCTATTTAAGTATAACTTCTAAATATATCACATTAAGCATATGCATTGGTTCAAGTGGGTGAATATTTGGTGATAAATGCCGATAAAAGGAGTAGAAAGTGATAGTGTGTTGAGCACTTATCAATGTCAGACCGTGCGTGTAGAGTTTGCCTACACGTAAACAAGGGTGACTTTGCGTCCGACCATGCGTGTAGAGTTTGCCTACACGTAAACAAGGGTGACTTTGTGTCCGACCGTGCGTGTAGAGTTTGCCTACACGTAAACAAGGGTGACTTTGCGTCCGACCGTGCGTGTAGAGTTTGCCTACACGTAAACAAGGGTGACTTTGTGTCCGACCGTGCGTGTAGAGCTTGCCTATATGTAAACAAGGGTGACTTTGTGTCCGACCGTGCATATAGTTGACCCATGCGTAAACAAGGGTGACTTTGTGTCCGACCGTGCGTAGTGGGGGTAACATGTATACAAGGGTGACTATGTGTCTGACCGATGCATGTTGAGACCAAGTGTCTCCAATTATGGAAAAAGGAATCTGTGTATTCGGTGAACTAAAAGTTCATATTAAGTGATCACTAGAAAGCCAATATGCATATATGAAACAGAATGATTTATTTGTGCATGGTACATGAAATGTTTTGACATTGTTGATAAGCATGTTTTGGTTTTACATATTTCAAATAAGCATGAAGAATGCAAGTATGACTTTATAAATGATTTTGAACTTGTTAGAGCTTCCTCACTGAGCATGTTGTGCTTAAGCTCTCTCTTTTCATACTTGCAGAGAAATAGTGATATTCGAGGCTACGTCCGGAGCAAGGGAACCAAGGGGAAGAGTGTCTTAATTTTTGGTATGTTTTGGCAAATAATTTGAGCTTGGCAATGTGTAAATCAAACACATGTGTAGTGTGTGATTTTTGCTTTGGTTAATGTTGTAATAAGACCTATAATGTTTTGGATTATTAATTGATGGACTATGGTGTTGTTTGGATTGTTGAAGCATGTACATGCATGAACGTCTTTGATTTTAATCATATTTTAGGAAGCATGCCTATAGTTTGTATGGAGTCTTGATGTTGATAATTGTGTGCTTTAAATTGTTCTTTATGTTTAGGAATTATGCATATAGTTGATGGTGATTAATGGCTGTGTCTTGAGTCGGTTGAATTCACTTGGTGTGACGGAATTTTTAGGTTCCAGGCACAAAGTTTCGAAACCTTAGGGAAGGTTACGAAACCTTTGTCAAATAGTTTCGAAACCTTCAGGAAGGTTTCGAAACCTTGCGGGCAATTTTGATTCTGGACACTTATTGGACACGAAAAGTTTCGAAACCTTCGGGGAAGTTTTGAAACCTTTTACATAAAGTTTCGAAACCTCTGAGGAAGGTTTCGAAACCTTTGGCTGCCAGGAAATGGAAGTTGCTAGAAATTGCATTTTAGTCCCGAATATCCTTCTTTGTTCAATTAAGGTATCTACAGATGTTATTTTGAGCTGAAATTTCACATGGATGCATAAAGTTGATTAAATTTCAAGATGGATAACTTAATTTTGACGAAGTCCTTATAATTTGTAAGATTTACATTTTAGTCCCTAGATTAATGAAACTTGCAATTGATGATGTTAGAATACTCCGTTTGACTTGAGATTTACCGTAAGGGATACTTGTATGCTTAATTACACTTTGATGGAAAGAATTTTTAATTTGTCATTAGTACGTAAAAGTTTTACGTTTTAGTCCTTAATTTACTTAAATGTTTAATCGAATGCTTGTATGTGATCGGATTGTTTTCGTTAATGCTTTGTATGAGATTAAGACTTTTAGGAACATAATTAATTATGCATCTAGATAAGAAAAAAATCGGTTTTCAGGGTTGTTTATCGAATTGGACCTTAACGGGTTTAGTTCGATATTCCCCGTGTGACCCGTTAAGTTTGCTAAAGTGTCTGGTTAGGTTTACTAAGTGTATGACTGAATGTGATATGTTGTTGATGTGTTGAACATCTATGCATTATGGTTGTACTTTGAATGATGATGGTTAAAAATGGATAACGGTTACACATTTCCAATGCCAATACATTTTCAAATGCTTCAAGTTTCCCTTGGATCTTGCCCGAATGTAAGTCTAATATATTTTGATATTATGTTTTGATTATACGTTTAAATTTGTGTTTAAAGTTTTGGAATATGCCTCTGAGACGTGAGACTTGAGCTAGTGCTAGTATAATCACTGATGGTCAGTTTGAGGGTGAAACGACTGCTAGGGAAGAGCGATTTCCCTTCCCCTTCACTCGTAGTTGCTGCGTCCGATTATACGGAGAGGTCAGTTTAGAAATTGAGTTTGCACTGTGCGTTCAGGCTTTGACAGGTGTATTTCAGTCTGCTGAAGAGGAGTGGTTGCTGCTAACCTGACTTGGAAATAGTTAGAAGTTAGTAGTTGAAATTGTTGGAATCAAGGATGTTATTTGTGAGTGTGAACAAATAATCATGCATAGTGTAAGAGCATATATATGTAAATATCTATAGATATTCTAGGGCATGCATGCATTCTCGAGCATGACATTAGAAATTGCATTTACATGCATTTGCACAGGCATTGATGAGGGCATATAGGGAATCATACATACATTTGTTCACACTTGCGAGTATCTCCTTTGAAGATGGAAGTGGTGCTGGGTTGGTTTTTTTTAGGTGTAGGTTTGTTAAAAAAAAGTTGATGAAAAGGCTTCCTTTTGGTCTTGATCTTGTTGTGTTGTGGGCAAGTTACCCTTTTGGATAGGGAATAGTCTTGGATGAGGAATGGGTCTTTTGGGCTCAGAGTTGTGAATATTTGAAACCGAGGGGGATACCCTGAGTTATGGTTAGTTTTGAGTTGGTCATTAAGAAATGGAAGGCTGAGTTTTGCAAATTCTCTCCGGTTAGAGTTTGAGGGTTGTGAGAAGGTTGTGGCATGTTGTGTGATGTAAGACGGTTTGGTGTTTTGTTTTCTTAAAGAGTGTAGATTTATTTTAAAAGAAAAGAGATTCATTGCATCTATATTCGATCATGGAAAGTCATCCGACCCTAAACGTATTTTTTTCCACACTTTAAATGTCATTTTTGGGTCTCGGTATCGATACCTAAGGTCTCGGTATCGGTACCCTATCGTGAAGCTAGCCTCCTTGCACTTCGAAGGCTATTGGTATCGATACCCCTATAGGTGGTATCGATACTCCAGCGTCCAGTGGAGTAATTGCATCGAACCATGGTTCGAATCACCCCAAATTAAGCCTTAGGGTATCGGTACTGGTATCGATACCCCCTGTGCACTTTGACAAGTTTGAACATTCTAAGTTAATTCCACCCAATCAAACATAACCATTAATCACCCTTAACTATATGCTTAATTTCCTAAGCATAAAGAACAATTTAGAGCATTCATTTACCACATCAAAGACCCCAAACAATCTGTAGGCATGCTTCCTAAAATATGATTTAAAGTCAAAAATATTCATGCACGTACATTCTTCAACAATCCAAGCAACACCATAGTCCATCAATTAATAATCCAAAACATTATAGGTCTTATTACAACATTAACCAAAGCAAAAATCATTCACTTCACATGGGTTCGATTTACACATTGCCAAGCCCAAATTATTTGCCAAAACATACCAAAAATTGAGACAACTCTTCCCCTTGGTTCCCTTGCTCCGAACGTAGCCTCGAATATCTCTATTTTTCTACAAGTATGAAAAGAGAGAGCTTAAGCACAACATGCTTAGTGAGGAAGCTCTAAAACAAGTTCAAAATCATTTATAAATTCATACTTGCATTCTTCATGCTTATTTGAAATATGTAAAACCAAAACATGCTTATCAACAATGTCAAAACATCTCATGTATCATGCACAAATAAATCATTTCGTTCCATATATACATATTGGCTTCCTAGTGATCACTTAATATGAACTTTTAGTTCACCGAATACACGGATTCCTTTTTCCATAATTGGAGACACTTGGTCTCAACATGCATCGGTCGGACACATAGTCATCCTTGTATACATGTTACCCCCACTACGCATGGTCGGACACAAAGGCACCCTTGTTTACGCATGGGTCAACTATATGCACGGTCGGACACAAAGTCACCCTTGTTTACATATAGGCAAGCTCTACACGCACGGTCGGAGACAAAGTCACCCTTGTTTACGTGTAGGCATCATCATTATTCTCATTATTTTATAGTGCACTCAATCCTAATGACATGTCATTTGTATATCTAAGGTTAGTGTCACTAAGCCAATATCAATTCCAATCATGCATGTTAACTTGCTGCTCATAATGCACTCATTAAATGTTCATCATGTGAACTAAAATCATGCTCAACGGCTTTATCAACATAGGGCAAATAACCTCATCATAATCCAAAATCTTTTTCATGCTTACATAAACCATGAATGCCTTAATAAACCATGCATTTTCAACAATTAACATATGCATGCATCATATCAAAATCAAATATATGCAAATTCCAAAATCATATTGAATCATTGTTCACATATTTGCCATTACCGAAAATAACCGAAACTCGAGGTAATGCATCAACATCATTTAAAACACTTACTCTTGAACTATGGAAAGTTTTCACACTATTCCATAGTCCCCGAAACAGAACCGAACCAATGTGATTCACTTTAAATCTAAAACCACTCACCGACAAGCGAAACGAGCCCTCGCCGATGCTCCGATGGCAACGCCAACGCACCAGCTACTTATGCACATTCTTGCACTACCTCTACAACATTAAAAACAGAGCATATTCACATCACAACATGCTCAAAACAGCAACCACATTTAACCCTCACAAAACCATCGAAAACCTTGCCGAAAAGACCGAAAACTAAGCCGAAACGCACCCGAAACAACATCAGCCCAAAACCTAATGAATCTAACATCTAATCCACCTCAATTATGAACCAAAAACACTTCCAAACCATCCTTATACCTCCAGCAACAAAAGAACACCTAAAACAGCCCCTAAAACAACCTAAAACCACCTTAAAACAACACCGATTGCATTATTCCGGGATTAATTTATTGTTAACTCATTTCAAGAATCAATCAATCATTTAATTAACCTAATATCATAATTAAATCAACCTAAATCCAGCATCAATTTAGATCTCAAAAGATTTCACAAAATCCATCATAAAACTCATAAATCTTGAATTAAAAACACAAAATAAAATAGCAATAGTTGATGAGCAATCCAATACTTGGGAATTTCAATAAAGAACCTTAGAAAAAGATTAAAAATCAGAATATTACCTTGAGATTTGCTCCACCAAAAAGATGAGAAAAGCTTCCTTGATTTCCTTGAAAAAGATGTTGATTTTTGCAAAATTGATGAGTAGGTTTTGTAAAGAATGAAATGACGAATAAAATGAAGTAAATCTTGTAGAAAATGATGAAGAAATCAGTAAGTAATTGGAGAAATTTGGAGAAGAAGATGGAGAGAAATTGAGAGAAAATCTTGAGAGAAAAGATGGGAAAATGGGAAGTTACAAAAGAAAATGAAATTATTATTTACAATAAAACAATTTTGGTGGATAAATCATTAATTAAAAATAAATTGGGTTTATGGCCCTCTAAGGATTCTAAGTATGGCTTGCTTTCCAATTTAGTCACCAAAAATCCTAATTGCCAAAAATTACTAATTAAATCCCCAAAACTTTCCCACAATTACAATTTAGTCACTAGTACAAAATTAGCCTAATTAAAATTCCAATTAAAGTTCAAATAATATTCCTTTAACTTTAAAACACCAATTTAATATTTTTAGAACCATTTCACAAAATTATTACTTATCCGATTAAAATATTATTATTTTAATTTTTCCCGGAATAACGAACCCTAGGAATCCGATTCGACCCGAATCGAATTTCCCCAACTAACACTTAAACTACTAACCCCAAAACCAGGATGTTACAATAGTATATTAGGATTAGTAGTTTATTTTTATTTTTCTAATTATTTTTGCTTTCAGTATTTTTCTTTTGTGTGTTTTATTTAGTAATAAAAAGCAAGAATAAGGGAAAAATAGTTGACAACAGGAACTCTACCGAGGCAATAAAATAGTGTCAGGGCCGCAGCAGTCCCAACGGGCAGAACAGTGTAACGGCTAGTCTGCCGAGCTTTCTGCCGCGGCAGAAAAAGGAAACGGCAGAAAAGGAAACGGTTACAACGGCTAGTGGTCTCAATGGTCACAAGGCCGAGGCCTATATAAGAAACCCCTTCCTCTTGAACTATTCACTCTTATTTTTCTTGCTTTCTTTAGTATTCATAACAATCTCTCTCAATTACTCTCTGCCTTCTACAATCTCCAGATTCTCTTCAAGAAAAAACTCCAAGAACTTACATCTTTCCATCTTGGTGGCTTCATACAAAAGATTCGCCCCAGCCAACGTTGAGGATCGATTCAACCGATCTTTCATCGCTAGGCAACTTTGGGAAGAGCAAGGTTTCCAACATGCAGACAAAGAAAACTACGACATTGAACACTACCTCTACGACAGAATTAAGTACCAGAATTGGGAAATTTTCTGTTTGCAACCTGCCCAGGCGAACGCCACGATCGTGCGGGAGTTCTACGCTCATGGGCCCAGCAAAGACTCCCTGTTCGTTCACTGTCGCGGCAGGCCGGTCCAGCTCGATGCCGAGATGATCAACAACTTCTACGGCCTCACCCCATATAGTGATATCCATGCCGAATTCTTGGAAGATATCACTACCAAGGACTATGAACTCATCAAAGATGACCTTTGTTACGGGAACGCTCCATGGGAAACCGGAATCCATAGAGGATCTGTAACAAGACAAAGCTTGAAGCCGGGGGCCAAGATGTGGAACACCTTCGTCAAAAGACGCCTCATCCCAACATCACACAATAGCACGGTGGATCGCAAAAGATTGGTGCTTATCCAATCCATCATCAACAAGAGGACCATCAACGTTGGAGAAATCATCCAACGGGAAATTCACGAGTGCGATAAGAAAGATAGAGGACCATTGTATTTCCCTTGCTTGATTACGGGTTTATGTGTTTCGGCAGGTGTACCCATTGAAGAAACGGATGAATACACACCCCCAAGACGAGGATGGACCAGGGATTTCTGCCACAAAGTCATGCAGATCACTCAAGCCGAACCTATCCAGGCAACGCCGCAGCAGTTCACTGCCGATACTGCTGTCGGGGCCCAGTACACGGCAGACATGCCTAGTACTGCCCACACCTCTGCCGCAGCAGACCCATACCAAGAAATCTTGCAGCGAATGGTCGCAATGTATCTTCGACAACAACGGTACATGG
This sequence comes from Abelmoschus esculentus, assembly GCA_035048815.1. Classification (NCBI taxonomy): domain Eukaryota; kingdom Viridiplantae; phylum Streptophyta; class Magnoliopsida; order Malvales; family Malvaceae; genus Abelmoschus; species Abelmoschus esculentus. Next base: position 5,252,278 of record JAUCBN010000065.1, read on the forward strand.
AGTACCAACGGGACTTCAATGGCACTCTAGCCCAGATGCTGCTGCATGCCTTCCCGGACCAAGGCGTACAATTCCCGGAGTTCCCAAGCAACATGTTCGTCACCGCCGCACCATACACCGAGACTACACCAGCCCCGGGAGGAACACGACCATTCTTCCATTCAGACCCTCAGCTCCAATACCAGGATGCTGGCCCATCTAGGGCGGCAGATTCTGCCGCGGCCTCGTCTGTCAGCAGAAGGCCATCCAAGCGAAGGGCCGTCTTCAGCACTCCACCCAGATCGCCAATCATCATGGGCAGTCTATCCGCCGAGATAGATGCCTATGTGCACTAAAGCTCTACTACCACCGGCCCAAGCACACACCACACCGGAGGAGCCACTGCGATGGGAGGAGGAACGGATGTGATGATAACTGAAGAGATGGCGGATGTTGAAGAAAGAGAAGAAGTAGAAGCCCCGATGCAAAGGACCCCACCCACTCGAGTCCAGCCGCTGAGGTAAGCAAAGGCGCAACAATCGTTGTCGCGTGTCAAAAGTGCGCGTTCAGTGCAAGTGGACACATCGCAAGTAATAAGTGATAAGTATATTATCGAGTTATCGTCTCCTCAGGGACCGATATACTTAATATGTTTTCTTCACCTCCTTGTTCTGTAAAAAGATAAAAACACAAGTAAATTGATTTGGTTTGTCTAAACTAAAATAACTAAAATAAAAGTAAAGGGTTGAAATAGTAGAGAGAGATGGGCTAGGATCCAGCTGCGTCGTATTGTGGAATTGATTGACTTGTCTCCGTCCAATGCAATTGTATATCACTGCCTCGGCAGCACTGCAGTTTGCTGCCTAGGCAGCGATAACACTGTCTGCCGCGGCAATCCCTTGCTCGTGGGCAGACTTTACCAAAGTTCGACAAAGTGTCCTTGGATGACTCCGCTTATCCCTAAGTCAGAGTGCTGTTGATGACTAGTCCTTGATGATACCTCCCGGCGTGAACCAATTATACTCACCAACCAATCTCACATATCTTTTAGCCGCTGAAACTCTTAACCTATCCCTAGGCCGAGTTAGTATTTCGCGATTGAAACATCGTACTTACCCCTTTCGCGAATCTAACTCTCCCGAGCTTAGATAAATGGATCACTTACAAACTTCCCTCCCGGGCTTGAATGCAAGAACAACGAATAACAAAGGATAAGCAAACCTTGATAATCTTTATTGCATTGAATGAAAGACAAAGTACAATCTCCTCTCACAAATACTCTACAACCTTCACCTAATCCCTAAGAAGGTTTAGAACATGATGGAGAGGAAAGAAACAAGAGTAGAAGTCGACTCTCTCCCTAGGTAATTCGTTTTGTATTACATTGGGTGGCTAGGTCTTTATATAGGCTAGACCTAGGGCAAACCTTTCCTAAGTAGAGTACAACTTGGAGTAGGAAACAAGTTAAGTACATAATAAAATATATTTCCAAGTTTGTATTCGGCTAAAGGGGTTTTTCCGCATAGTCTTCCTTTGGGCTTTTCCTTGTGCTAGCCAGCTCCGATTCATGGGCTTCAAGTCCAGACACGTTCCTTGGATTTTTGTCTTTCCATCACCTATAATCTTGCTTCCTATCTTCCTGTTGCTGCCTCGGCATCAGGTCCTGCCTCGGCCTTGTCACTGCCGCGGCACTTGTTCTCCTGCACAGATATGAAAACGCAGTAAAACGTGCCTTTTTCTGGAAATATTATCTATATGAGCATACTTCTAAATATATCACATTGAGTGCATGCATTGGTCCAAGTGGGTGTATATTCGGTACTTAATGCCCATAAAAGGAGTAAAAAGTGATAGTGTGTTGAGCACTTATCACACCCCCAAACTCGAACTATTGCTTGTCCTCAAGCAATGCAAACCATCAATTTGCCGAACTTTACTCTCTCTTGGTCTTACATGTTCATCTATTCTCCCCACCATAACTAGGCCTATTCTTTAGCCTTAACCATTCGGTTACTCAAGGATTTACCTAGAAACAAACTATAGGAGTTGTGAGTGTGTGTGTTTTTGTGGACAAGTTGATTAAAGGCTTTCTTAGATAAACTCTAAGTTCAAGACAAATAGAAATTGGTTAAGTGTTCTCTTCTTTTTCAAACCTCAAATCTTGAGCCGGTTTCGGGCACCTCAAAGACTTGTGTTTTACTAAAATCCTTCTTTCTTTTTAATATTCCTTAAAGCATACTAGAGCCAATTTCGGGCACCTCTAGTATGAAGAAGAGACTTTCTAGAGCCGGTGGTAGGCACCTCTAGTTACTTTCCAAAAATCTAAGTCTTTATCACCTAAGTTCATTAAAAGAATTCCTATAATCCAACAAGTCCCAAAAGTGTTTAAGTTTAAAGTTCTACCTATAGTAAGCTTCTAAGTTTTCATCCTTAAGCATCCTAAGATTAAGCCCTCTTAACAGAACCTAAACATGGTAAGGAGAAAGATTTCTATAGCCTTAAAGAATAAACTAAGGCAATACTGATGATGAGCAGTGCAAGAGTGTAGGCAGTTAATTCAAGTAAGGTGGGGAGCATAAAAAATTTTAAAAAAATCACTGGAATACTCCTTTTTTGGCAAGGCCGCGGCAGTAGATTGCTGCCTTGGCAGTGAATCTGCACCCCCAAACTCAAACCAAGCATTGTCCTCAATGTTTTTCAAAGGAATAAACGGCAAAACAGAATATGAATTATGCGCAGCAAGTAAAAACAGTAAAAGCAATCAATATTGATTTAATGGACAAAGAAAATTTAAAGCGACTCCGAGGAGCTGCTTGTAACAAATTTTCCTCCGTGGCCTTGACGCCAAATGCTTTGTCCTTGGGGAGGGCGATGGTTGCGCCTTTGCTTGCCTCAGCGGCTGGACTCGAGTGGGTGGGGTCCTTTGCATCGGGGCTTCTACTTCTTCTCCTTCTTCAACATCTTCCATCTCTTTGGTTATCATCACGTCCGTTCCTCCTCCCATCGCAGTAGCTCCTCCGGTGTGGTGTGTGCTTCGGCCAGCGGCAGTTGAACTTTGGTGCACATATGCATCTATCTCAGCAGATAGACTGCCCATGATAATTGGCGATCTAGGTGGAGTGTAACCCCCTTAGCCCGGCCTGGACGGAACCGACACTAACGGGTCACACGGGGAATATCGAACTAAACAATCCAAACAATCCAAACAATATGATTTAAAGACCCCAAACAATCTGTAGGCATGCTTCCTAAAATATGATTTAAAGTCAAAAATGTTCATGCACGTACATTCTTCAACAATCCAAGCAACACCATAGTCCATCAATTAATAATCCAAAACATTATAGGTCTTATTACAACATTAACCAAAGCAAAAGTCATTCACTTCACATGGGTTCGATTTACACATTGCCAAGCCCCGAATTATTTGCCAAAACATACCAAAAATTGAGATAACCTTCCCCTTGGTTCCCTTGCTCCGAACGTAGCCTCAAATGTCACTATTTGTCTGGAAAGATGAGAGGAGAGCTTAAGCAAAACATGCTTAGTGAGGAAGCTCTAACATGATCATCAATGCATCAATTTAAAACCATATTTAAAACCATAACTTGTAATGCCTTTCTAAAACCAAATATGCTTAACAATCATGTTCATGTTCAATACTAAAAAACTTTCCTTGAGTATGCATGACATTATCAATTCATTTCACAAATGATGCGCAATGTTCCAAATATTTTCATGTTTGTATATTGGCTTCCTAGTGATCACTTAATGCGAACCTTAAGTTCACCGAATACACGGATCCATTGCTTAGAGACCTTTAGTCTCGTCATGACACAAAGTCACCATTGACATGACACGAAGTCACCATTGACATGACACGAAGTCACCATTATCAAGCTCTACCACGCACGGTTGGACACATAGTCACCCTTGTTACGTGTAGGCATTTTTCCTTTATTTTCATAATATTTATAGTGCACTCAATCCTAATGACATGTCATTTGTATTCAAATCTAAGGTTAGTGTCACTAAGCCAATATCAATTCCAATCATGCATGTTAACTTGCTGCTCATAATGCACTCATTAAATGTTCATCAAGTGAACTAAAATCATGCTCAACGGCTTTATTAACATAGGGTAAATAACCTCATCATAATCCAAATTCTTTTTCATACTTACATAAACCATGAATACCTTAATAAACCATGCATTTTCAGCAGTTAACACATGCATGCATCATTTCAAAATCAAACATATGCAATTCCAAAATCATATTAAATCATTGTTCACATATATGCCATTACCGAAAATAACCGAAACTCGAGGTAATGCATCAACATCATTTAAAACACTTACTCTTGAACTATGGAAAGTTTTCACACTATTCCATAGTCCCCAAAACAGAACCGAACCAATGCGATTCACTTTAAACCCGAAATCACTCACCGACAAGCGAAACGAGCCCTCACCGATGCTCCGATGGCAACACCAACGCACCAGCCACTTATGCACCTTCTTGCACTACCTCTACAACATTAAAAGCAGAGCATATTCACATTACAACATGCTCAAAACAGCAACCACATTTAACCCTCACAAAACTATCAAAAACCTTGCCGAAAAGACCGAAAACTAAGCCGAAACGTATCCGAAACACATCAGCCCAAAACCTAATGAATCTAACATCTAATCCACCTCAATTATGAACCAAAAACACTTACAAACCATCCTTATACCTCCAGCAACATTAGAACACTTAAAACAGCCCCTAAAACAACCGAAAACCACCTTAAAACAACACCGATTGCATTATTCCGGGATTAAATTAATGTGCCATCAATTCAACACTTAATTAATCATTTAATTGACCTAATATCGTAATTAAATCAACCAAATCACAACATTAATTTAGATCTCAAAAGATTTCACAAAATCCATCATAAAACTCATAAATCTTGAATTAAAAACACAAAATAAGATAGCAATAGTTGATGAACAAGCCAATACTTGGGAATTTCAATAAAGAACCTTAGAAAAAGTTTAAAAATCAGAATATTGCCTTGAGATTAAATCCACCAAAGAGATGAGAAAAACTTCCTTGATTTCCTTGAAAATGATGTTGATTTTGCAAAAATTGATGAGTAGGTTTTGTAGAGAATGAAAGGATGAATAAAATGAAGTAAATCTTGTAGAAAATGATGAAGAAATCAGCAAGTAATTGGAGAAATTTGGAGAAGAAGATGGAGAGAAAATGAGAGAAAATCTTGAGAGAGAAGATGGGAAAATGGGAAGTTACAAAAGAAAATGGAATTATCATTTAAATAAAACAATTTAAAAACAATTTTGGTGGATAAATCATTAATTAAAAATAAATTGGGTTTATGGCTCTCTAAGGATTCTAAGTATGGCTTGCTTTCCAATTTAATCACCAAAAATCCTAATTACCAAAAATTACTAATTAAATCTCCAAAACTTTCCCAAAAATTATAATTTAGTCACTTGAACAAAATTATTACTTATCCGATTAAAATATTATTATTTTAATTTTTCCCGGATGGAAGAATGGTCGTGGTCCTCCCGGGGCTGGTGTAGTCTCGGTGTAGGGTGCGACGGTGATGAACATGTTGCTTGGGAACTCCGGGAATTGGATGCCTTGGTCCGGGAAGGCGTGCAGCATCATCTGGGCTAGAGTGCCATTGAAGTCTTGTTGGTACTCCATGTATCGTTGTTGTCGAAGATCCATTGCGGCCATTCGCTGCAAGATTTCTTGATATGGATCAGCTGCGGCAGAGGTGTGGGCAGTACCAGGCATGTTTGCCGTGTCCTGGGCCCCGGCAGCAGTGTCGGCAGTGAACTGCTGCGGCGTTGCCTGGACAGGTTCGGCTTGTGTGATCTGCATGACTTTGTGGCAGAAATCCCTGGTCCATCCTCGTCCTGGGGGGGTGTATTCATCCGTTTCTTCAATGGGTACACCTGCCGAAACACATAAACCTGTAATCAAGCAAGGGAAATACAATGGTCCGCTATCTTTCTTACCGCACTCGTGAATTTCCCGTAGGATGATTTCTCCAACGTTGATAGTCCTCTTGTTGATGATGGATTGGATAAGCACCAATCTCTTGCGATCCACCATGCTATTGTGTGATGTTGGGATGAGGCGTCTTTTGATGAAGGTGTTCCACATCTTGGCCTCCGGCTTCAAGCTTTGCCTTGTTACAGATCCTCGATGGGTACCGGTTTCCCATGGAGTGTTCCCGATACAAAGGTCGTCTTTGATGAGTTCATAGTCCTCGACAGTGATATCTTCCAAGAATTCATCATGGATATCACTGTCTGAGGTGAGGCCGTAGAAGTTGTTGATCGTCTTGGCATCGAGTTGGACCAGCCTGCCGCGACAGTGAACGAACAGGGAGTCTTTGTTGGGCCCATGAGCGTAGAACTCCCGCACAATTGTGGCGTTTGCCTGGGCAGGTTGCAAACAGAAAATTTTCCAATTCTGGTACTTAATTCTGTCGTAGAGGTAGTGTTCAATGTTGTAGTTTTCTTCGTCTGCATGTTGGAAACCTTGCTCATCCCAAAGTTGCCTAGCGATAAAAGATCGGTTGAATCGATCCTCAACGTTGGCTGGGGCGAATCTTTTGTATGAAGCCATCAAGATGGAAAGATGTAAGTTCTTGGAGTTTTTCTTGAAGAGAATCTGGAGATTGTAGAAGGCAGAGAGTAATTGAGAGAGAGATTGTTATGAATACTAAAGAAAGCAAGAAAAATAAGAGTGAATAGTTCAAGAGGAAGGGGTTTCTTATATAGGCCTCGGTCTTGTGATCGTTGAGACCACTAGCCGTTGTAACCGTTTCCTTTTCTGCCGTTTCTTTTTTCTGTCGCGGCAGGAATCTCGGCAGACTAGCCGTTACGCTGTTCTGCCCGTTGGGACTGCTGCGGCCCTGACACTGTTTTATTGCCTCGGCAGTGTTCCTGCTGTGAACTATTTTTCCCTTATCTTTGCTTTTTATTCCTACATAAAACACACAAAAGAAAAATACTGAAAACGAAAATAATTAATTAAAAAAAATAAACTGCTAATCCTAATATACTATTTAAAGAAAAGGGGAGAGGTTAGGTTACTGATGGAGAGCATGCAAATGCATCTCCCAGAATTATTTTCTACCTTAGGCCCAATTTATGAATCGGTTGTGGGCCACTCCTTTGTGCTGTTTGTCCATCCATCTTGGGCTTGATTTTCTTGCCGAACATTCTGCCGAGTAGACTGCCCAGGCAGGATATCTTATTATCTACGGTGTGGATGGCCTTGCATTCCTCTGGATCATCATACTTTTTTATGTTGTGGAATGCGTTGAGTTTGACTTGTTGGTCATTGACCCGCATAGTCAACTCTCCTTTTTCCACGTCAATTAATGTGCGTCCAGTTGCTAAAAAGGGTCTCCCAAGGATGATCGTTGCATTGTCATCTGCTTCACAATCAAGGACAAGGAAGTTGGCAGGAAAAATAAACTTGTCAACTTTTACCAGTATGTCCTCGATTTTGCCTTCAGGTTGCACATAGGATCTATCCGCGAGTTGGAGCATCACTGTTGTAGGTTTCGGCCTTCCAATTCCAAGCTTTTGGAAGACTGATTTAGGCATAAGGTTTATGCTAGCTCCAAGGTCGCATAGGGCCTTTCGTTCATAACTCTTTCCAATCGCACAAGGTATAGTGAAGCAATCAGGATCTTTTAACTTTGGTGGCATGCGATTATGCAGCATTACCATGCATCCGTCGGTAGCAGCCACTGTCTCAAACTCACCTATTCGTTTTCTCTTTGACACCATGTCCTTTAGGAACTTGGCATAGTTGGGCAGTTGTTCAATAGCTTCAACGAACGGTATGTTGATGTGGACTTGCTTTAAGATGTCGAGGAATTTCTTGAATTGCTGGTCCTATTTTTGCTTTTTCAACCTTTGCGAGAAAGGTGGTGGTGGTCTCATCTCCTACAGGGTTTCTTGAGTTTGAAATTTTATACCTGGCACCACTGGAGTTGTTGCTGCCTCGGCAAGCTGCTCAGGCGCTGCAGTGCTTGCTGCTGGGGCAGTGTTGTCAGCTTCAGTTTGCTCAGCCTCTTCTCTAGCTTGATCTGCTGATTGAGTTTGGCTCTCTGGAATCTTCTCCTTCAGCTGTAGACCACTCCTAGTAGTGATTGGCTTACACTGTTCATGGTTTATTACCTTAGCAACTTCAGTATTGCTAGGTAGGCCTCCTTGTGGTCTAGTGTTTATGCATTGAGCAAACTGCCCAACCTGAGTTTCCAGCGTTTTGACGGCAACTTCTTGATTTTGCAACCTCATCTCAGTCCTATTCATGAAGGCATCTGTCCTTTTGATGAAATTACTATTTTCTGCCATATAAGACTCAGTTTTCATCACAAAGGCCTTTAGCGTGTTTTCCAATGAACTTACCGATTGCTGCTGCATCTGCGGCGGCGGCATCGGCTGTTGGACTTGCTGCTGTGGCATCGACTGCTGAAATCCCGATGGTTGGGTAATTGGGTTTAAGGCATTGTTTGGGTTACTCAATGATAAGTTTGGATGCCTCTTCCATGAGGGGTTGTATGTGTTGGACATCACATTGTTGCGGTTGTAGTTCCCAACATACATACCAGTTTCTTGATTCATGCTGTCAGTTGAACTGTGGTTTCCTCCACATAAATCACAGTATGAATCAATTACCTTGACCTCACGGGTATTGTGTTGTAACTGTAGGTTTTGCACCATCTTAGTAAGAGAGGCCAATTGTGCTGCCACTAAACTTGATGAATCCAATTCATGTACCGTGGCTTGGCGTCTTACTCCTCCTCGCCTAGATGTAGGAAACTAAAAGTCATTCTTTGCGAGTTTGTTCAGTATTTCAATAGCTTCCTCAGGTGCTTTGTCCAGGAGTGTTCCGTTTGCCGAGGCATCTAACATCATCCTTGTCGGGGCATTCGTGGCATTGTAAAACATTGTCACTTGTGTCCATAGGGGAAATCCATGCAGAGGACACTTGTGTAATAGCTCTCTGTAGCGTTCCCATGCCTCGTACTTTGGTTCATCTTCAGCCTGTCGAAAAGAAGTAATTTCATTACGGATTCTATCATATAGATTAGTAGGATTAAAGCGAGTAATGAAATCACGGCAAAGTTCACTCCAAGAACCAATAGATCCTGCTGGAATGCTATTTAACCAAGCTTTCGCCCTATCCCTCAATGAATAGGGGAATAGCTTTAATCGCAAGACATTTTCATGGACTCCTTGGATTTTAAAAGAGTTGCAGATTTCCATGAAGGATTTGAGGTGCTGCCTTGCGTCTTCAATTGCAGACCCACCAAATTGTCCAATTGTGTTTAACATATTGAACATAACGGGTTTGAGTTCAAAATGGGCTTCTTCAATCTCTGGTGTAACGACTCCCGGGTTTAATCCGTTTAAGTCCTCTTCTAGGAAGTCCCTGACAGTGAGCTGTCGCTGCCCAGGTGGCGGCGGAAGTCTTGCATTGCCGGCAGGCAAATTTTGTCCTGCCAGGTGATCTGCCATGGCTCCTTGGATCTGTCTCCTCAACCTTTGCCTTGTTCTTTCGATTTCTGGATCTAATTCGTACAAGGGGTTGGTTGGATTGGCCCTGGTCATACACCAAGAAAAACAAAAGTAAAATAAAAATAAAAAGAAACAAGAAAATAAAGAAAACAAAATTTAGTTGCCAGTCCCCGGCAACGGCGCCAAAAACTTGTCGCGTGTCAAAAGTGCGCGTTCAGTGCAAGTGGACACATCGCAAGTAATAAGTGATAACTATATTATCGAGTTATCGTCTCCTCAGGGACCGATATACTTAATATGTTTTCTTCACCTCCTTTTTCTATAAAAAGATAAAAACACAAGTAAATTGATTTGGTTTATCTAAACTAAAATAACTAAAATAAAAGTAAAGGGTTGAAATAGTAGAGAGAGATGGGCTAGGATCCAGTTGCGTCTTATTGTGGAATTGATTGACTTGTCTCCGTACAATGCAATCGTATATCACTGCCTCGGCAGCACTGCAGTTTACTGTCTGGGCAGCGATAACACTGTCTGCCGCGGCAATCCCTTGCTCGTGGGCAGACTTTACCAAAGTTCGGCAAAGTGTCTTTGGATGACTCCGCTTATACCTAAGTTAGAGTGTTATTGATGACTAGTCCTTGATGGTACCTCCCGGCGTGAACCAATTATACTCACCAACCAATCTCACACTTCTTTTAGCCGCTGAAACTTTTAATCTATCTCTAGGCCGAGTTAGTATTTCGCGATTGAAACACCGTACTTACCCCTTTCGTGAATCTAACTCTCTCGAGCTTAGATAAATGGATGATCACAATATCCTCTCCCGAGCTCAATTGTGAAACAAGGAATAACAAAGGATAAGCAAACCTTGATAATCTTTATTGCATTGAATGAAAGACAAAGTACAATCTCCTCTCACAAATACTCTACAACCTTCACCTAATCCCTAAGAAGGTTTAGAACATGATGGAGAGGAAAGAAACAAGAGTAGAAGTCGGCTCTCTCCCTAGGTAATTCGTTTTGTATTACATTGGGTGGCTAGGTCTTTATATAGGCTAGACCTAGGGCAAACCTTTCCTAAGTAGAGTACAACTTGGAGTAGGAAGCAAGTTAAGTACATAATAAAATATATTTCCAAGTTTGTATTCGGCTAAAGGGGTTTTTCCGCATAGTCTTCCTTTGGGCTTTTCCTTGTGCTAGCCAGCTCCGATTCATGGGCTTCAAGTCCAGACACGTTCCTTGGATTTTTGTCTTTCTATCGCCTATAATCTTGCTTCTTGTCTTCCTGTTACTGCCTCGGCATCAGGTCCTGCCTCGGCCTTGTCACTGCTGCGGCACTGGTTCTCCTGCACAGATATGAAAACGCAGTAAAACGTGCCTTTTTCTGGAAATATTATCTATATGAGCATACTTCTAAATATATCACATTGAGTGCATGCATTGGGCAAGTGGGTGTATATTCGGTACTTAATGCCCATAAAAGGAGTAAAAAGTGATAGTGTGTTGAGCACTTATCAATCGCCCTCCCCAAGGACAAAGCATTTGGCATCAAGGCCACGGAGGAAAATTGTTACAAGCAGCTCTTCGGAGCCGCTTTAAATTTATTTGTCCTTAATTCAATTTAAATTGTTTTACTGTTTTTACTTGCTGCACATAATTCATATTCTGTTTTGCCGTTTATTCCTTCAAAATATAAAGTATTGAGGACAATGCTTGGTTTGAGTTTGGGGGTGCAGATTCACTGCCAAGGAAGCAATCTACTTCCGTGGCCTTGCCAAAAAGGGAGTAGTCCAGTGATTTTTTTATAAATTTTTATGCTCCCCGCCTTACTTGATTTAACTGCCTACACTCTTGCACTGCTCATCATCAGTATTGCCTTAGTTTATTCTTTAAGGCTATAGAAATCTTTCTCCTTACCATGTTTAGGTTCTGTTAAGAGGGCTTAATCTTAGGATGCTTAAGGATGAAAACTTAGAAGCTTACTATAGGTAGAACTTTAAACTTAAACACTTTTGGGACTTGTTGGATTATAGGAATTCTTTTAATGAACTTAGGTGATAAAGACTTAGATTTTTGGAAAGTAACTAGAGGTGCCTACCACCGGCTCTAGAAAGTCTCTTCTTCATACTAGAGGTGCCCGAAATTGGCTCTAGTATGCTTTAAGGAATATTAAAAAGAAAGAAGGATTTTAGTGAAAAGTAAAAAACACAAGTCTTTGAGGTGCCCGGAACCGGCTCAAGATTTGGGGTTTGAAAAAGAAGAGAACACTTAACCAATGTCTATTTGTCTTGAACTTAGAGTTTATCTAAGAAAGCCTTTAATCAACTTGTCCACAAATACACACACACTCACAACTCCTATAGTTTGTTTCTAGGTAAATCCTTGAATAACCGAATGGTTAAGGCTAATGAATATGCCTAGCTATGGTGGGGAGAATAGATGGACATGTAAGACCAAGAGAGAGTAAAGTTCGGCAAATTGATGGTTTGCATTGCTTGAGGACAAGCAATAGTTCGAGTTTGGGGGTGTGATAAGTGCTCAACACACTATCACTTTTTACTCCTTTTATGGGCATTAAGTACCAAATATACACCCACTTGGACCAATGCATGCACTCAATGTGATATATTTAGAAGTATGCTCATATAGATAATATTTCCAGAAAAAGGCACGTTTTACTGCGTTTTCATATCTGTGCAGGAGAACCAGTGTCGCGGCAGTGACAAGGCCGAGGCAAGACCTGATGCCGAGGCAGCAGCAGAAAGACAGGAAGCAAGATTATAGGCGATGGAAAGACAAAAATCCAAGGAACGTGTATGGACTTGAAGCCCATGAATCGGAGCTGGCTAGCACAAGGAAAAGCCCAAAGGAAGACTATGCGGAAAAACCCCTTTAGCCGAATACAAACTTGGAAATATATTTTATTATGTACTTAACTTGTTTCCTACTCCAAGTTGTATTCTACTTAGGAAAGGTTTGCCCTAGGTCTAGCCTATATAAAGACCTAGCTACCCAATGTAATAGACAACGAAATACCTAGGGAGAGAGCCGACTTCTACTCTTGTTTCTTTCCTCTCCATCATGTTCTAAACCCTCTTGGGGATTAGGTGAAGCTTGTAGAGTATTTGTGAGAGGAGATTGTACTTTGTCTTTCATTCAATGCAATAAAGATTATCAAGGTTTGCTTATCCTTTCTTATTCCTTGTTTCAAATTGAGCTCGGGAGAGGATATTGTGATCAACCATTTATCTAAGCTCGGGAGAGTTAGATTCACGAAAGGGGTAAGTACGATGTTTCAATCGCGAAACACTAACTCGGCCTAGGGATAGGTTAAGAGTTTCAGCGGCTAAAAGAAGTGTGAGATTGGTTGGTGAGTATAATTGGTTCACGCCGACTAGTCATCAATAGCTCTCTGACTTAGGGATAAGCGGAGTCATCCAAGGACACTTTGCCGAACTTTGGTAAAGTCTGCCCACGAGCAAGGGATTGCCACGACAGACAGTGTTATCGCTGCCCAGGCAGTAAACTACAGTGCTGCCGAGGCAGTGATATACGATTGCATTGGACGGAGACAAGTCAATCAATTCCACAATACGACGCAACTGGATCCTAGCCCATCTCTCTCTACTATTTCAATCTTTTACTTTTATTTTAGTTATTTTAGTTTAGATAAATCAAATCAACTTCTTTGTGTCTTTATCTTTCTACAGAACAAGGAGGTGAAGAAAGCATATTAAGTATACCGGTCCCTGAGGAGACGATAACTCGATAATATACTTATCACTTATTACTTGCGATGTGTCCACTTGCACTGAACGCGCACTTTTGACACGCGACACGTGTATAATACATTGGACGGCTAGGTCTTTATATAGGCTAGACCTAGGGCAAACCATTCCTAAGTAGAATACAACTTGGAGTAGGGAACAAGTCATGTACATAATTAAAATATTTCCAAGTTTAATTCAACTAAGAGGCTTTCCCGCGTGGCTTTGTCTTGGGCTTTTCCTCATGCTAGCCAGCTCCGATCCATGTGCTTTATGTCTAGACACGTCCCTTGGATTTTTCTCTTCCAATCGCCTACAGTCTTGCTTCCAGGCTCTCAGCTGCTCCTCGGCATCAGGTCCTGCCTCGGCCATGTTGCTGTCGCGATAATGGTTCTCCTGCATAGATATTAAAATGCAGTAAAACTTGCCTTTTTCTGTAAATATTATCTCTATGAGCTTAACTCCTAAATATATCACATTAAGTACATGCATTGGTCCGAGTGGGTGTATATTCGGTGATTAATGCCCATAAAAGGTGTAAAAAGTGATAGTGAGTTGAGCACTTATCACACCCCCAAACTCGAACTATTGCTTGTCCTCAAGCAATGCAAACCATCAATTTGCCGAACTTTACTTTCTCTTGGTCTTACATTTCTATCTATTCTCCCCGCCATAACTATGCCTATTCTTTAGCCTTAACCTTTCGGTTACCCAAGGGTTTACCTAGAAACAAACTATAGGATTTTTGTGAGTGTGTGCGTTTTTGTGGACAAGTTTGATTAAAGGCTTTGTTAAACAATCTCTAAGTTCAAGACAAGTAGAATTTGGTTAAGTGCTCTCTTCTTTTCTAAACAACCAATTCTTGAGCCAATTTCTAAACCTTCCTATAGTAAGCTTCTAAGTTTTCATCCTTAAGTATCCTAAGGTTAAACCTTCTTAATAGGACCTAATCATGGTAAGGAGAAAGACTTCTATAGCCTTAATGAATAAACTAAGGCAATACTGATGATAAGCAGTGCAAAAGTGTAGGCAGTGAATTCAAGTAAGGCGTGGAGCATGAAAATTTTTAAAAAAAATCACTAGAATACTCCCTTTTTTGGCTAGGCCTCGGTAGTAAATTGCTGCCTTGGCAGTGAATTTGCACCCCCAAACTCAAACCAAGCATTGTCCTCAATGCTTTATATTTGAAGAGAATATTGGACAACAACAAAAATTATGGAAGAGATAAGCAACATAGAAAGCAAACAGCAAATAATATTGAATTATGAAAAATTTAAAGCGACTCCGAAGAGCTGCTTGTAACAATTTTTCTCCTTGGCCTTGCTGCCGATTGCTTTGTTCTTGGTGAGGGCGATGGTTGAGCTTTTGCTTGCCGGGGCGGTTGGACTCTTGTGGGTGGTGTCCGTTGCATTGGGGCCTCCACTTCGTCTCTGTGCTTATTGTCAAAAACAGAATATAATCAACAAGTAAATATAAAATGTCCTAAAATAAGAGCGAAATTTAAAACTATTCCTAAAAATTGCAGAAAAGAAAGAATGGAAGGTCACGAAATTAATTTTCCATAGGGGGTGTGCGAAGGCATCTTCTAAAGTGAGGGATTCCATAGTCTTTATGTCATGTGGGCCAGAATAGTGCTTCAAGCGTTGGCCATTTACTTTGAATTCATGCCCATCCTTTAGTGATTTGATCGTTACTGCTCCATGTGGGAAAACTCGAACAACTTTAAATGGGCCTGACCATCTGGATTTGAGTTTTCCTAGAAATAGTTTGAGCCTGGAGTTGAAAAGGAGAACGTGCTGCCCCGGCAGGAACTGCCTCGGCAGTAACCTACGGTCGTGCCATCTTTTAGTTTTCTCTTTGTAGATCTTGGCATTCTCATAGGCTGTTGTTCGGAATTCTTCTATCTCATTGAGGTCTAGCAGTATTTTCTGTCCGGCTTTTTCCCAATCCATGTTTAAGTTTTTTACTGCCCAATATGCTTTATGCTCGATTTCTACAGGCAAGTGACAAGCTTTCCCGAATACAAGCTTATATGGAGATGTTCTCAATGGGGTTTTGAAGGGTGTCCTGTAGGCCCATAAAGCATCATCGAGACGATAAGACCAATCCTTTCTAGATGGGTTTACCACCTTTTCAAGGATCTGTTTTAGTTCCTTGTTGGATATTTCAGCTTGCCCCTTTGTCTGTGGGTGATATGCTGTAGTGAGCCTGTGGGTGATGCCGAGTTTCTTTAGTGCCGCGGCAATGAGTCTGTTATCAAAGTGTTTACCTTCATCACTTATTATTGCTCTAGGGATTCCAAATCATGTAAAAATATTTTTCTTGAGAAATTTTTAAACTGTCTTGGAATCATTGTGAGGTGTGGCGATTGCTTCGACCCACTTTGATACGTAATCGACTGCTACTAAGATGTAAAGATTTCCTTGGGATGATGGGAATGGTCCCATGAAATCTATGCCCCAAACATCAAACAATTCCACTTCCAATATGGGTTGTAATGGCATCTCATGTCATCTTGAAATATTGCCCTTGCGTTGGCATCGGTCATAGTTCTTGTAATAGTCGTGGGCATCTTTGTAGAGTGTGGGCCAGTAGAGGCCAGATTGCAGTACTTTTGCTGCTGTTCTGTTTCCTCCAAAATGCCCACCACAAGGTGAATCATGACAGTGCTGGAGTACTGCTTTCTGTTCTTCTTCTGGTACACATCTTCTTATAACCTGATCTTCACAATGTTTAAATAGAAGAGGGTCGTCCCAGAAATAATGCTTTGTATTATGCTAGAACCTCTTCTTTTCGTTATGGTTAAGGTTATAAGGGATAATACCACTAACTAAATAATTAACAAGATCAGCATACCAAGGGGTGGATGTTACTGCAGCAAGGTCTTCTGTTAATGCTGTGGAGATGTATTCAGACAATGTCGCGGCAGCGCGATTATATACTGTTGTAGCCTCTGTCTCGGCAGTATCCCTTGCAGTTGTAACAATTTGCAATATTTGTTCATCTGGGAATTCATCTTGTATTTCTTCAAGTGAGTGGGTATTGTCTTTGTTCTCCAGTCTAGAAAGATGATCGGCCACTTGGTTTTCTGTACCTTTGCGATCTTTGATTTCAACATCAAATTCTTGTAGAAGAAGGATCCATCTAATCAGTCTAGGCTTGACATCCTTCTTTGAGAAGAGGTATTTAATTGCCGAATGATCAACGTGGACAGTAACCTTTGTTCCGATAAGATATGATCGGAACTTGTCAAAAGCAAATACCACTGCTAGTAATTCTTTTTCTGTTGTGGTGTAATTGATTTGAGCATCATTAAGCGTTTTACTAGCATAGTAGATCACATGGAACAGGTTATTCTTTCTCTGCCCGAGTGCTGCTGATGGAGGCTAGATAGTCCTGCTTTTATGATGAAGCATTCGTCCTTCCACCTTTTGTCAGATTGAAGTATTTAAGATGTCGAACCCATAGGGATTGGCTTTACTTACGCAATTTATTCTTCCTGCACAATGGAAAAGTAAAAACACAGATAATTGAGTTGGATTATAACTAAGGAAACTAATTAAAGCAATAAATATAAGTGATCAAGAAATCAAGGATGGAAAAGTGGGGCAGGTTAGAGTGCTTCGTAGTGTGGGTTCAATTGACTTGTTTCTGTCCAATGCAATTGTACATCACTGCCTCGGTAGTACTGCAGATTACTGTCGTGGTAGCAACGATACTTGTCCGCCGCGGCAATCCCTTGCTCGTGGGTGAACTTTACCAAAGTTCGGCAAAGTGTCCTTGAATGACTCCGCTTATCCCTAAGTCGAAGTACTATTGATGACTAATCCTTGATGATACCTCCCGGCGTGAATCAATTATACTCACCAACCAATCTCACACTTCTTTTAGCCGCTAAAACTCTTAACCTATCCCTAGGCCGAGTTAGTATTTCGCGATTAAATACCATACTTATCCCTTTCGTGAATCTAACTCTCCCGAGTCTAGATAAATAGATTACTTACAAACTTCTCTCCCGAGCTTGAATGCAAGAACAAAGAATGGCATAGGAGAAGCAAATCTTGATATTTTATTGCATTGAAACAAGAAAGCAAAGTACAATTTTCTTCCACAACTACTCCACAAACTAACCTAAACCCCAAGGGGACGATGGAGGAGTTTAGGGTTTTTCTATGAAACTTGATTTCGAGATATCCTCCTCTCTACATAGGCTATGGTTTATATAGGCTTGGCCTAGGGAAAACCTTTCCAAATTAGGAATACAACTTAGAGTAAAACACAACTTAAGTACATAAATAAAAGATATTTATTTTATTTCCTAGTTTATTCCTATAAGGATTCTTTTCCCGCGTGGCCTTTGACCTTGACTTTGCGTGTGTTCTTCAGCTCCGATTTCTATGCCTCTTATCTTAAAACGTCCACCTTATTTTTCTCTTCAGATCGCCTATCATATCAACATTTATGTTCAAGGTGTTGCCGCGGCCTCAGATGCTGCCGAGGCATTAAAGTGCTGCTGATGCAGTAAACTGCTGCCGGGGCATCAAAGTGCTGCTGAGGCAGTAAACTGCTATCGGGGCATCAAAGTGCTACTGAGGCATCAAAGTGCTGCCGGGGCATCAAAGTGCTGCCGAGGCAGGTGCTTATCTACATTTCAGCTTCAGCGTCCAGCATCCATCATGCTATCTGGCATTACCTATGTGGTAGTTTCCTGTCTAAGAGAAGAAACCATTAACCGTACCTGTTTTATGCCAAATAATAGATAAATTCAGGAATTAAGTATTGGGATGCTGAAATATGGAAATAAGCAGAATTATCCAGTATTGTCATTAAATATGTCCTTTATTAACTATAATCGAGTGGGAAATTGGTATAAAGAATAGTACTTTTAGGCACTCATCAGCTGCCCAGACAGCTTGATCGCTAGCGTCACACATCAATTCAAATGGCAATGACCAATCTCGTGGGATCACTATCGGTGCAGTGATTAGCTTCTCCTTGAGAGTTTCGAATGCTTCAGTGCATTCCTCACTGAATTCGAATTTCCTATCTTGTTCCAGCAAGTTGCAAAGAGGTATAGAAATTTTGGAAAAATTAGAAATGAACCTTCTATAAAAACATGCATGGCCCAAGAAGCTTCGAACTCCTTTCATAGAAATAGGTGGAGGTAAATTCTTTATCACATCAATCTTGGCTTTATCAACTTCGATTCCTTGTGATGATATTTTATGGCCCAATACTATGCCTTCATTTACCATAAAGTGGCATTTTTCCCAATTTAGGACTAGATTGGATTTCTCACATTTTTGCAGCACTTTTTCTAGATTGACGAGGCAGTGATCAAAGCTATCTCCAAAGACTGAAAAATCATCCATGAATATCTCTAGGAAGTCCTCTATCATGTCAGAAAAAATTGCCATCATGCATCTCTGGAAGGTTGCTGGGGCATTGCAAAAACCGAACGACATCCTTCTAAATGCATAAGTTCCACATGGGTAAGTGAAAGTGGTTTTTGCCTGGTCTTCTAGATCAATGGCAATTTGATTGTATCCTGAATAACCATCAAGAAAACAGTAATAAGGTTTACCAGCAAGTCTATCAAGCATTTCATCAATAAAGGGTAAAGGGAAATGATCCTTCTTCGTTGCCTTATTCAACTTGCGATAATCCATACAAACCCTGCAACCGGTCATAGTCCTGGTTGGTATTAGTTCTTTGTTCTCGTTGGTTATGACAATCATACCACCTTTCTTAGGTACACATTGTACCGGGCTTACCCATGCGCTGTCAGAAATGGGATAGATAATTCCTACATCAAGCCACTTGATTATTTCCTTACGTACTACCTCCTTCATAGCGTGGTTAAGTCTCCTCTGAGCTTCAACAGTGGGTTTATGGTCTTCTTCTAAAAGAATTTTATGCATACATACTCCTGGGCTTATTTCCTTTAGATCATCAATTGACCACCCAATTGCCTTTTTGTGCTGTCATAGCATCGCTATTAGGGTTTGTTCCTGTTCTGGCAGCAACTTAGAAGAAATAATTACAGGCATCGTGTGGTTGTCTCCCAAATAAGCATATTTTAGTTTTTCTAGTAAGGGTTTTAATTCTGTGACCAGTGGTTCTTTACTTACAGATTGCTCATTCTTACATGTATAATCTAATGGTTCGAAGTACTTACCTGGAAGATGTGTTGTGCAGTTAGCTTCCTCCTTCTCTGTTGTTTCAACACTGTTCAGAGTGCTGCTGTAGCAGTCATCCGTATCACTGTCGAGGCATACCTCTGAAGTGTCATGAAGATCACTGCCGAGGCAGTTGTTGCTGAGACAAGGTATTATACGATCTTCATTTGTATCATACAGCACCTGACATTCTTCTTCTGGCTCATCATGCCTTTTCATCATTTGAAACACATTTAATTGGATTTGTTGATCATTAATTCTCATTGTCAACTCTCATTTTTCCACGTCAATTAAGGTGCGTCCAGTTGCAAGGAAAGGTCTCCCCAGGATGATCGGTGCATTATCATCTGCTTCACAATCAAGGACAAGAAAATCAACAGGAAAAATAAATTTATCGACTCTTACCAGTATGTCCTCGATTTTGCCTTCAGGTTGCACATATGATCGATCCGCTAGTTGGAGCATAACTGTTGTAGGTTTCGCCCTTCCTATTCCAAGCTTTTGAAAAACAGATTTGGGCATTAAATTGATGCTTGCTCCAAGGTCGCATAGGGCCTTACCTTCATAATTTTTACCGATTGCACAAGGTATGATAAAGCAACCAGGATCCTTCAATTTTGGTGGCATGCGATTGTGTAGCATTGCCATGCATCCCTCAGTAGCAGCCACTATTTCAAACTCACATATTCGTTTTCTCTTGGACACCATGTCTTTTAAGAACTTGGCATAATTAGGCATTTGTTCAGTTGCCTCTACAAATGTTATGTTAATGTGGACTTGCTTTAAGATGTCAAGGAATTTCTTGAATTGTTGGTCCTGTTTTTGCTTTTTCAACCTTTGTGGGAAAGGTGGTGGTGGTCTCATCTCATCCAGGGTTTCTTTAGTTTGGAATTTAATACCTGGCACCACTGGGGTTGTTGTTGTCTCGGCAAGTTGTTCAGGAGCTGCAGCGCTTTCTGCCAGGGTAGTGTTATCAAAATCAGTTTGCTCAGCCTCTTCTTTTGCTGGATTCGCTGAGGGATATTGGCTTGCTGAACTCTTTTCCTTCAGCTGTAGACCACTCCTGGTAGTGATTGCTTTACACTATTCATGGCCCATTACCTTAGCAACTTCAGTATTGCTAGGTAGTCCTCCTTGTGGTCTAGTGTTTATATTTTGAGCAAACTGCCCAACCTGGGTTTCTAGCGTTTTAATGGCCATTTCTTGACTCTACAACCTCATCTCAGTTCTATTCATAAAAGCATCTGTCCTCTTGATGAAATTACTGTTTTCTGCCATGTATGACTCAATTTTTATCATAAAGGCTTTAAGAGTGTTTTCCAACGAACTTACCGGTTGCTACTGTATCTGCTGCTGCGGCACTGACTGCTGGATCTGCTGTTGCGGCAGATGTTGCATTGGTTGTTGGAATCCTGCGGGCTGGGTGGTTGGGTTTAAGGCATTGTTAGGATTGCTCCATGATAGGTTTGGATGCCTCTTCCATGCGGGATTGTATGTGTTGGACATCATATTGTTTCGGTTGTAGTTTCCAACATACATACCAGTTTCTTGATTCATACAATCAGAGCAATTGTGGTTACCTCCACATAAATCACAATAAGAATCAATTACCTTAACCTCACGGGTATGTTGTTGTAAATTTTGCACCATCTTTGTAAGAGAGGCCAATTGTGCTGCCACTGAATTTGATGTGTCTAACTCATTCACCGTGGCTTGGCGTCTTACTCCTCCTCGTCTAGATGTAGGAAATTGAAAATCGTTCTTCGCGAGTTTGTTTAATATCTCAATAGCTTCCTTAGGTGCTTTATCAAGGAGTGTTTCGTTCGCCGAGGCATCTAACATCATCCTTGTCGGGGTATTCGTGGCATTATAAAACATAGTCACTTGTGTTCATAGGGGAAATCCATGCAAAGGACACTTGTGCAATAGCTCCCTGTAGCGCTCCCATGCCTCGTACATAGGTTCGTCATCTGCCTGTCGAAAAGAAGTGATTTCATTACGAATTCTATCATATAAATTTGTAGGATTAAAAGGTGTAATAAAATCACGACAGAGTTCACTCCAAGATCCAATAGATCCTGCTGGAATGCTATTTAACCAAGCTTTCGCCCTATCCCTTAGTGAGTAGGGGAATAGCTTCAATCGCAAGACATCTTCATGGACTCCTTGGATTTTGAAGGAATTGCATATCTCCATGAAGGACTTGAGGTGTTGTCTTGCATCTTCAGTTACAAACCCACCAAACTGTCCAATAGTGTTAAGCATATTGAACATGACAGGTTTCAGTTCAAAGTGGGTTGCTTCTATCTCTGGTGTAACGACTCCTGGGTTTAATCCATTTAAATCTTCTTTCAAGAAGTCTCTGACAGTGAGCTGCCGCGGCCCAGGAGGCGGCAGAAGACCTCCGTTACCGGCAGGTAAGTTTTGTCCTGCCGGGTGATCTGCCATAGCTTCTTGGATTTGTCTCCTCAACCTTTGCCTTGTTCGTTCGATCTCTAGGTCTAACTCGTACAAAGGGTTGGTTGGGTTGGCCCTGGTCATACACCAAGAAAAACAAAAGTAAAATAAAAATAAAAAGAAACAAGAAAATAAAGAAAACAAAATTTAGTTGTCAATCCCCGGCAACGGCGCCAAAAACTTGTCGCGTGCCAAAAGTGCGCGTTTAGTGCAACTGGACACATCGAAAGTAATAAGTGATAAGTACTTAACGGATTATCGTATCCATAGGGATCGGTATACTCAATATGTATTCTTCGTCTTCTTGTTTTGTAGAAAGAAATAAAATAAAACACAAGTGATTTGGATTTGGATTAACTAGAATAAAACTACTAAGCAAAGTAAAGAGAATTGAATATTAGAGAGAGATGGGTCAGGATCCAGTTGTGTTGTACTGTGGATTTGATTGACTTGTCTTTGCCCAATGCAATCGTATATCACTGCCTCAGAAGCACTACAGATTACTGCCTTGGCAGCGACGATACTATCCGCCGCGACAATCCTTGCTCATGGGTGGACCTTACCAAAGTTCAGCAAAGTGTCCTTGGATGACTCTGCTTATCCCTAAGTCGAAGTACTGTTGATGACTAGTCCTTGATGATACCCCCCGGCGTGAACCAATTATACTCACCAACCAATCTCACACTTCTTTTAGCCGCTGAAACTCTTAACCTATCCCTAGGCCGAGTTAGTATTTCGCGATTGAAATACCGTACTTACCCCTTTCGTGAATCTAACTCTCCCGAGTCTAGATAAATGGATTACTCACAAACTTCTCTCCGGAGCTTGAATGCAAGAACAAGGATTAACAAAGGATAAGCAAACCTTGATAGTTTTATTGCTTTGAAACAAAGACAAAGTACAATCTCCTCTCACAAATACTAACAACCTTCACCTAAACCCTAAGAAAGCTTAGAACATAGTTGAGAGAAAGAAAACAAAGTTTATGAATCGGCTCTCTCTCTAGGTATCCGTGTATAATACATTGGACGGCTAGGTCTTTATATAGGCTAGACCTAGGGCAAACCTTTCCTAAGTAGAATACAACTTGGAGTAGGGAACAAGTCATGTACATAATTAAAATATTTCCAAGTTTAATTCAACTAAGAGGCTTTCCCGCGTGGCCTTGTCTTGGGCTTTTCCTCATGCTAGCCAGCTCCGATCCATGTGCTTTATGTCCAGACACGTCCCTTGGATTTTTCTCTTCCAATCGCCTACAGTCTTGCTTCCTGGCTCTCAACTGCTGCCTCGGCATCAGGCCCTGCCTCGGCCTTGTTGCTGTCGCAGCAATGGTTCTCCTGCACAGATATAAAAATGCAGTAAACTTGCCTTTTTCTGTAAATATTATCTCTATGAGCTTAACTCCTAAATATATCACATTAAGTACATGCATTGGTCCGAGTGGGTGTATATTCGGTGATTAATGCCCATAAAAGGTGTAAAAAGTGATAGTGAGTTGAGCACTTATCAAGCACACCAAGGCGTCCCATGGTGGTTGAAGAGCCGGCGGTAGTGCACACCGAGGGTGTCTTCTAGTCCTCCTTCCTTGCTTTATTTTGTTTATCTTTTCATGAGGATGATTGTTGGATGTTTAAGATTTATGTGGATGATTTATCTTAACATTTAGCCCCACCATGTAGCTTTGTTTCAGTGGTTGCTTTTATGGATGATTAACTTTTGTTTCTATTTAATATATTGCCTACTAAGTGTTTGTATATTTGCTTTGCTCATTGTTTGTAATTCTTTAAACATTGTAAGAGGCACGAGAGTGTCCCGTGTTTAGGTACATGTTAGATCACTCGAGAGAGGTGTAACTATAGATCCTTAGATCATCCGAGAGGAGCTAAGGGAGGATCTACGTGAGCAATGGGTTCTAGACTGAAAATAGGGCCTAGTTGGATCCTAGAGCACTCGAGAGAGGCATAGGTGAAGGCTTCAACGACTAAAAGGAGTGTGCTTTACCGATAGACTAAGGTGTCATTCGCGTGACAGGCGAAAATACCATGGCATTTTAGAATATCAAGTTCCTATGACTCGAGAGAGCGGGAACACTTTAGAAACCTCTGTCGAGTAGGTATACACCGTAGTGGATATATGTTAGTTAGGGGTAAGGGGTAGAAAACCATAGAAGCCACCATCAGTCATTCCCGAGAGAGTTCATCAATATAGGAGAAGTACAATATAATGTTTAACGTGTTCTTGCATTATGTTTTTGCCTCCGCATTTACAACTTACTTTCATTGTTTTGCTTGTTACTCAGCGATCTCTCTGCTATTCACTCACACACCACCTCCATACATTCACCTTGCCATCATCATCCATACCATTTTGCCTTGGCATATTTTAGTTGCTTGCATTCTAGAATTGCCATAGCATTTCCATTTTACACCTTCACCGTACATAACCATTTTCTCTTGTTTATATCTTTACCTTTGTTTTCCTTTTTAGTTTGTGACAACCCTTTTTGTCTTGGCAAATTTGACTGCATGCTTTACATAGATCCTCCTGGGAACGATACTCAGTCACCCTATTATTACTTGTATGACTGTGTATACTTGCACATATATGTGTGTTCACATACATCATTTATAGCACTACACAGAACACACCAAGTTTTTGGCGCCGTTGCCGGGGATCTATCTATCTATCATCTAGAGTAAAGTTTTTCATTTTTTCTTGACATTTTTGTTTTGCTTAGTTTATTTTTGTTAGTTCTATTTTACTTGTTTTATTTGTTTTTCTTTTCAGTGCATATCCAGACGGTCTACTGACGGACCTCTCTATCCTATAGTGCCTGAAATTGAGTGTTTGTTTCGTCAAAGAAGGCGTACTCAGCGTAGAGACATAGACCCACCACCAGTTCAAGACCCAGTAGTTCAAAATGCCGGGGCAAATCAGCATGTTACTTCACCTCAACCAAGAGCTATTACGAACCATTTAAATCCTATCTTGGATGATCTTAATCCTGGCATCATGGCACTAGAAATTACAGCTACACATTTCGAACTTAAGCCAGTTATGTTCAACATGCTTAACTCGATTGGGCAATTTGGAGGAATGGCGCATGAAGATGCAAGGCAACATATCAGGGCATTTTTAGAAGTTTGTGACTCATTCCGTCAACAAGGAGTTCATGAGGATGTGTTGAAGCTCAAGTTATTTCCTTATTCTCTATGTGGTCGAGCAAGGGGATGGTTGAGTGGAGTACCATCCGGATCGATGGAGTCATGGGCTGATCTATGCAAAAGCTTTTTGCTACGGTATAATCCTCCGAATCTCAATACTTAACTTAGAAATGACATTGCTTCTTTTCGACAAGGTGACGACGAGTCGATCTGCCAATGTTGGGATCGATACAAGGGACTGCTTCGCAAGTGTATAAATCATGGATTTCAAGATTGGACTCAAGTTGTGATGTTTTACAACGGAGTCAATGCACCTACTAGGATGATGCTAGATGCCTCGGCAAATGGAACTTTGTTAGACAAATCACCCGAGGAGGCATTTGACATTCTTGATAGAATTGCCAATAATGACTATCAATTTCCTTCTACGAGACTTGGAACCGGGAGGAAGGCACAACGGACATTTGATCTTGATGTGAAAGACTCATTATCCGCCCAACTCTCAGCTATCACCAACATGTTGAAGAGCATTCAACGTTCCAATGAAGTAAAGGAAGTAAATATGGCCAGTTCAGCATGTCTATTATGTCATGGCAATCATCACGAGAGTGAGTGCCCAGGAAGCCATGAAACAGCTAATTATATGAGTAATTTCAACCGAAGCAACAACAATCCCTACTCGAACACCTACAATCCAGGATGGAGACAACATCCGAATTTTTCATGGGGAAACCAAGGACCCAGCAATCCTAATCCCCTAGCGCGGAACCAAAATCAGCATGAGCCCCAGAATTTTCAACCGAATATGCCCTAGCATAATCAGAGCAAGGGGGATGCATCATCATCTAATACTAGTTCTTTGGAGGCAACTATGCAAGATTTTATTCTAAGTACCAAGACGATGCTTCAAGAGCATACAACTGCCATCAAGAACCAAGGTACTCTACTGCAAAGCCACAGTGCTTCGTTGCGAAATCTGGAGAGTCAGGTTGGCCAAATTGCCACGACATTGCAAGAACGTCAGCCTGGACGTTTGCCGAGTGATACTGAAGTCACTAAGCCGCATGGTAAAGAGCATTGTAGCGCGATCACACTCAGAAGTGGTACTCAACTTAATCAGGAAGATAAGTTTGGGGGGAAGAAATCTGATGATTCCCTACCAAAACCTGTGCAAGAAGAAATGTCTGAGCAAAATCTCGAGGAAAAGGACCAGGAGGAAGGTTTGACTAAGGAACCTGCCGATGGAGCGAGCAAAAATGCCACGGCAAAAACAATTCCTACACCACCTGTGGAAGAATTTAGACCCCCCCACCCTTTCCCCAGAGGCTGAAGAAGCACAATGATGTAGTTCAATTTAAGAAGTTTGTGGACAAGTTGGATCAGCTATATATAAATGTCCCACTATTGGAGGTAATTGACCAGATGCCCACCTACGCTAAATTTCTGAAGGAGATAGTCATGAAGAAGGTTAAAGTGGAGAAGTTCGATACAATTGCCACGGCAAAAGAATACTGCTCTGCTTTGAGTAATCTACCATCAAAGAAGAAGGATCCAGGCAGCTTCATTATTCCTTGTGTCATTGGAGAAATCTGATGCCCAAGTCAATTTTCGTGAAGCTTGGCATGGGAAATGCGAGGCCCACATCCGTCATATTGCAGCTAGTCGATCGTTCCCATGTGAGACCCGAGGGGAAGATCGAAGATGTCATAGTGAGGGTGGACAAGTTCGTTTTTCTAGCCGACTTCCTCATACTTGATTGCGAGGCTGATGCTAATACACCCATCATCTTAGGGAGGCCTTTCCTAGCAACCGGTCGAATTCTCATTGATTGTGAGAAAGGTGAGCTTACAATGCGAGTAGCAAATCAAAGATTGACCGTGAACATTAACAATTCTCTCAAGTACATGGATGATTCTGAAGAATGCCGGAGCATTTTGGAAGCGGATTATGAGCAATCTACAGCAGCTGATCAATTTTGCCATAGCAATTTCATGCAACTGGATGAGTATGAAGAGCTCACGCATGAAGAAGAGGAAGAAGATAGTGAACCTTCATTGGAGGAGCATCAATCTAGTCTGCTGATAGCTAGAAACAATTCGAGCTTCGAGCCTCTTGATTTCGAGGAATTCAGTCCTCCTAAGCCTTCATTACTCGATGCACCGAAGCAGGAACTAAAAATTTTGCCACAGCATTTGAAATATGCTTATCTGGGTAAAGACGAGACCCTGCCTGTTATTATTTCTACGAACTTAAATTTTGATCAAGCGAGAAGTCTACTTTCTGTTTTGTCACAACATAAACGAGCAATAGGATGGACCATGGCGGATTTAAAGGGGATTAGTCCTACCATTTGTATGCATAAGATACTTCTGGAAGAATGTCATGGCAAATCCGTTGAGCCACAGCGTAGACTCAACCCTATCATGAAGCAAGTTGTTATGAAGGAGATTCTTAAATGGCTTGATGTTGGAGTAATTTACCCAATATCGGACAGTTCATGGGTAAGCCCGACTCAATGTGTGCCAAAGAAAGGAGGCACGACCTTGGTGAGCAATGAGGACAATGAGTTATTGCCGGCACGAGTAGTGACCGGATGGAGGATTTGTATGGACTATCGCAAGCTCAACAAAGCTACGAAGAAGGACCACTTTCCTTTACCCTTCATCGACCAAATGTTAGATTGCTTGGCGGGCAAAGCTTACTATTGTTTCTTGGATAGATATTCGGGTTATAATCAAATAGCTATCGCACCAGAGGACCAAGAAAAGACCACTTTCACTTGTCCTTATGGCACTTACGCTTTTCGAAGGATGCCCTTTGGATTGTGTAATACCCCAGCAACTTTCCAGGGCTGCATGCAAGCTATCTTCTCCGATATGGTTGAAGACTCTCTTGAGATTTTTATGGATGACTTTTCTGTTTCTGGAGACAGTTTCCAGAAATGTCTTGGCAATTTAGCAAAGGTCCTGAAGCGATGTGAAGAGGCTGACCTTGTGCTAAATTGGGAGAAATGTCACTTCATGGTGACGGAAGGTATTGTGTTGGGCCATAAGATCTCACACAAAGGCATTGAGGTAGAAAGAGCTAAGATCGAGGTGATCGAGAAGCTATCACCACCGACAAATGTCAAGGGCATAAGAAGTTTTCTTGGACATGCGGATTCTACTGGAGATTCATCAAGGATTTCTCCAAGATCTCCAAGCCCTTGTGCATGTTGTTGCAGCAGAACCAAGCTTTTGTGTTCGATCAAAAATGTCATGGCGCTTTCAAAGAGTTGAAGCAAAGCCTGATCACTGCACCAATTGTTGTTCCCCCAAATTGGACACTACCGTTCGAGCTGATGTGCGACGCGAGCGACTACGCTGTGGGAGCAATCTTGGGGCAACGTCGAGGTAAAATTTTTCATGTTGTTTATTATGCTAGCCGTACTTTAAATGATGCACAACTTAACTATACTACCACTGAGAAAGAGCTACTTGCCGTGGTATTTGCATTTGACAAGTTTAAGTCATACTTGATAGGCACAAAGGTCATTGTTCACACCGATCACTCAGCAATTAAGTACTTAGTGACTAAAAAGAATGCCAAACCTAGGCTCATTAGATGGATACTGCTATTGCAAGAATTTAATTTAGAAGTGGTAGATAGGAAGGGCACCAAGAACCAAGTTGTTGATCATCTTTCTAGGCTAGAAGTTAACCTGGAATGTCATGACAAAATTGATATACATGATGAATTTCTTGATGAGGAAATTCTTTATGTCACGGCAATTCCGTGGTACGCTGACCTTGCTAATTTCTCGTTAGTGGTATTTTGCCTTTTGATATGACTAGCCAGGGAAGGAAGAAATTCAGACATGACGCAAGGTCATATTTCTGGGATGAACCGTATCTGTTCAAGCGTTGTGCCAATCAAATTATCCGAAAATGTGTGCCGGAAGAAGAGCAACGTGATATTTTGCATCACTGTCACACAGGCCCATGTGGAGGTCACTTTGGAGGGATGAGGACTGCTGCAAAAGTCCTCCAATCAGGTTTCTATTGGTCTACATTATTCAAAGATGCCCAAGCATTTTACCAAGCCTGCGACTGATGTCAAAGAACTGGGAACATTTCCAGACGGCATGAAATGCCACGACAAAACATATTGGAGGTCGAGTTATTTGAAGTATGGGGCATAGACTTTATGGGACTATTCCCATCCTCATTTGGAGATCTGTACATCCTTTTGGCGGTAGACTATGTGTCTAAATGGGTTGAAGCCATTGCAACACCAAGGAACGATGCAAAGACAGTGCTTAAATTTCTGCATAAGCACATTTTCACAAGATTTGGTATGCCAAGGGCTATCATCGGTGAAGAAGGTACCCATTTTAACAACAAGTTAATTGCCAAGGCATTACAAAGATATGGGGTGCGACACAAAATTGCCACGGCATATCATCCCCAGACCAATGGGCAAGCTGAGTTTTCCAACCGTGAAATCAAGCAAATTTTGGAAAAAGTGGTGAATCTGAGAAGGAAAGATTGGTCACCAAAGCTTGATGAGGCATTGTGGGCGTACCGAACAGCTTTCAAAACCCCACAAGGGATGTCTCCATTTAAGCTAGTTTATGGCAAAGCATGTCATCTCCCGATCGAACTAGAGCATAGGGCTTATTGGGCAATCAAGAAACTCAATTTGGACGCCGACTTCGCTGGTGAGAGAAGACTTCTAGAGTTGAATGAGATGGAGGAATTCAGGACCCAAGCTTATGAGAATGCTAAACTCTACAAGGAGAGAACCAAGCAATGGCATGATCAAGCGATTTTGCCACGACATTTTCATGTAGGACAACAAGTGATCCTATTCAACTCAAGGTTGAAGCTCTTCCCTGGGAAGCTGAAATCTAGGTGGTCCGGGCCATTTGAAATACACCATGTGTATCCCCATGGAGCTGTAGACATCAAAAATCCGGACGATGGGACAATTTTCAAAGTTAATGGCCAGCGTCTGAAGATCTACACTGGAGCCCACGTGATGCGAGATAAACCTACCGCATATCTGATAGATGCATGACATACTGAAATGTCATGGCATTTTCAGTTTACTCCTGTTCATAAATAAATAATCTTTAAGTTTGCTTTATTTGCTTTTATTTGCTTAATCCTTTTTTATCCGTTCTTTTATTTTTATTAGGTTATTATACACCCTTGGAGGCGGACGGCTGAAGGAAAAAGAAGGACAAAAGTAGGAAACCCTACTTAGAAACTTTGGGTGGCAAAAGAAAAAAAAAGGAGGAGCCTTTTTAATCTTTTAATTTGAATTTCAAAACCAACCCTTCTCTCCTATTAAAACCTGACACCTTTATCACCACCCACCGATTAACCCCCTCCACACGTCTCTAGCCCACACCCCTCACTAGGAAAAAAAATAAAGGTTTCACCTTTATTTTCTTTAACCTTCATCTTCTTCTTCTTCAAATCCCCTCCATAGCCGAAACCCCCCTCCTCTATTAAAGAAAAGTTTCAAGCTTTCTTGCTTTCTCTCCTTACTTTTCAATCACCAGCAGAAGAACAAACTACTGAAAATCTCACGACATTTGCAGAGGAGCAAGCCCAAACTCAAGATCAACCGGACCCTACTGCTGAAAAGGAAAAGGAAGCCGAGTTTATTTTTTCACTTTTCGAAGACCCGCCCGCACCGCCAGCACAACAACAAGAAGAACACCACCCAGCAGCTCCGATAGTTGAATCACAAATGCCCTCTCCTCAGAGGAAGAAATCGAAGCGCAAACTCAAAATGTCGGTTGGGAAGCTCCCAACCCCACCTTCAACTGCTAGCAAATCAAAATCACGGAGAGCCGATGAAGAGACTGACCCTGAAGTTAGCCCACCCCCGTTGAAGCGCCGAACCTCGCGTCGAATTGCCACCACACCGTCCAAGTAGCCAAGGTACATCTCATTGCATTTCATTTACTTGCATTGCATAGCATATAGTTTAATTTTTTTAGGTGCATTGAGGACAATGCTTGCCTCAAGTTTGGGGGAGGTATCGTTCTCAACTCTTTTTCATGTGCATGATAGCTGCAGTTGCACAAAAATGCCATGACATTTGTAAAAGTTTAGGTTAAGTTTTTAGTGTTATAGTTAGTGATGCCCGATGATGATATTCCTTATATGGCCAATATTGAATTGAATGCATGACTTGGGATTTGAATAGAACCTGCCTTAGAATTTGGTTAATCGTGATTATTTTATTGTTACACGAGTGTATGTTTTCCATGCTTAGGAAAGTTAGAAAAATTTTTGTAGAATGAAAACTTGAAAAGCTTAGAATGCTTAATTGAATTTTGATGTTAATAGAGAACCCCCAATAGTTAGTATGAGAAGTTAAAAATAAATGCCTGGACATATTTGTAGAGGGATACTCCACTATGCCATGGCATTTCCGCATTTCCATGTGCATATGAGTTACTGATAGAGGCACAGGGTGACGCTACACTTTTAACTTGCCATGACATTTCCTGGATACTGCGTTTAAATAAATGGCAACTATGGTATGAATAGAAGGTAGTGTGACAGGCTGGCTCCTCTCGTAGCAGTTTGTTGGCATGTATAAAAAAAATATGTATATATATAAATATGGGGAGTATTAAAAATATGATTTAATGAACAAACATGCCTTGCTAGAATAGTGAACATTCCTTAGAATTTTTCTAAGTTAACTAAGCATAGATTAGATACACTCACTCATGCACACACACACGCAGTCGACCTGGTCCTAGGGCAGTGTTCTTGAAAATTCCTCAAGTCTTATATGCTTATGCCATGACATTTTTTGAGGGCTGAAACTCTGACCTATTGCTTGCCTAGATTTTGAATTTGTCATGACATTCTTTCTCTGCTAGCAACAATCCATTGCCTGAGGACAAGCAATAGCTTAAGTTTGAGGACAAGCAATAGCTATATTTTAAGCCTTTTTACTTAAGTTATTGAGTGCCCTTAGGCTCATATAGGATCATGTAGTTGCATTTAGGGTCATAACATTGCATATAGTCTTTTGGTTATGCCTTGTCATTTTCATATGGTAATAGGTGCTATTTCATGAGAAAGGTAGTTCTTTTTAGTGGTGTTGTGCAGGGAAGCAGAAATACAAGTTGAGGCAATTTGTCATGGCATTTGCAGAAGGATAGCCAAAGGAAAATGCCATGGCAAAGCTAGAGAACTCTTGTGCTGCGCTAGACGACAAAGAGATATTTTGATAAGAGTGCCAGCTGGTGCTACCACAGCCGCTCGGGACCACTACAACTGGCTACAGCCACCTCAGTAGGGGACCACTGCCATATTGCCTGTATGCGAGCCACCTGGGTAGGGGACCACTGTTACCTCTACCAGTCCTGCAGAAATGCCAGGACAAAATGAGGGCAGAAATGGACTTTTACACATCTTTTAGGGTTTTTCACCCTCTTTAAAAGACATGGTGACCTACACAAAAAGAGAGGCTTTTGAGAGGAACAACCAGAAACGAGAGACCTTTGAGGCGGTCTTTGCGGCGGCGGAAAGCTCCCACCTTTCTCCTCCAAACTCCGGCCAAGGGGACCTCCATTGATAGAGCTCGAAGGGAGTGGTATGCTAGGCACCCGAGAGGGGCTAGCACACCAAGGCGTCCTATGGTGGTTGAAGAGCCGGCGACAGTGCACACCGAGGGTGTCTTCTAGTCCTCCTTCCTTGCTTTATTTTGTTTATCTTTTCATGAGGATGATTGTTAGATGTTTAAGATTTATGTGGATGATTTATCTTAACATTTAGCCCCACCATGTAGCTTTGTTTCGGTGGTTGCTTTTATGGATGATTAATTTTTATTTCTATTTAATATATTGCCTACTAAGTGTTTGTATATTTATTTTGCTCATTGTTGGTAATTATTTAAACATTGTAAGAGGCACGAGAGTGTCTCATTTTTAGGTACATGTTAGATCACTCGAGAGAGACGTAACTATAGATCCTTAGATCATCCGAGAGGAGCTAAGGGAGGATCTACGTGAGCAATGGGTTCTAGACTGAAAATAGGGCCTAGTTGGATCCTAGAGCACTCGAGAGAGGCGTAGGTGAAGGCTTCAACGACTAAAAGGAGTGTGCTTTATCGATAGACTAAGGTGTCATTCGCGTGACAGGCGAAAATACCATGGCATTTTAGAATATCAGGTTCCTATGACTCGAGAGAGCGGGAACACTTTAGAAACCTCTGTCGAGTAGGTATACACCGTAATGGATATATGTTAGGTAAGGGTAAGGGGTAGGAAACCATAGAAGCCACCATCAGTCATTCCCGAGAGAGTTCATCAATAGAGGAGAAGTACAATATATTGTTTAACGTGTTCCTGCATTCTGTTTTTGCCTCCGCATTTACAACTTACTTTCATTGTTTTGCTTCTTACTCAGCGATCTCTCTGCTATTCACTCACACACCACCTCCATACATTCACCTTGCCATCATCATCCATACCATTTTGCCTTGGCATATTTTAGTTGCTTGCATTCTAGAATTGTCATAGCATTTCCATTTTACACCTTCACCGTACATAACCATTTTCTCTTGTTTATATCTTTACCTTTGTTTCCTTTTTAGTTTGTGACAACCCTTTTTGTCTTGGCAAATTTGACTACATGCTTTACATAGATCCTCGTGGGAACGATACTCACTCACCCTATTATTACTTGTATGACTGTGTATACTTGCACATATATGTGTGTTCACATACATCATTTATAGCACTACACAGAACACACCAGGTCACTCGAACGTTAAGTTTCGTTAAAATTGACGAATAGATGATCTGATATAAAAAAGTTGATAAATTACTTAAATAGTCCTTAAACTATTATTATACCTTTGTTTCATATTTAATTTGAGTCTCAAAATTTTAAAATTTTATATTTTTAACATCTTCCCAAAAAACCCTAACCCTAAAACTTATCCCAAACCCCAAAATCCACACCCACCCGTCATCAATGTATCTTGTAGGATCAGTGTAATTATAAACTCTAATGTAAGTTCAAGATTTTGGGCTTTGGTTGCAATTGGCTCCATTAAAGGTGATCATATTCAAAGTTTTAGATTCTAAAGCGGTAGTAGAAAGAACAATGTTATGTGATGTAGTGAAGTCTTTGGATGCTTATGAGTGAGTAAATAATGGAGAAGCGAATTTCAGCTCCACCTCATGTTCCAATCTTCAGTGAATCCCCATGATGAAATGTTTGAAATTGCATTCTCTCAAGAATCAGACATGAGAAATTATGGAGTCCACAACCTACAATAAGAAAGGGTAACTTCATAATGGTTACATGTATCATATATAGTCATGTCGTTTTATCGGACTCGAATCTGAAACGTATGTATTATACGGCACTGCTCTTCTTGATGAAGGTAGAAATCGAGGAGGGGTGAAGATTGGCTTTAGGGGATCATAAAAGTAAAACTTGGGGGATATAAACATGGAGACAACTTTTTATTTATAAAATCGAATAAGAAAAGAACTGCAGGGATAGTTTAAAAGTGGATCTTATAGTTTCAATATCTTCCCAATAATCATTAAACAAATATGTCTGCCATATACAAATAACTACAACTTAGATGTTCCACTACAAACAATCGAAAAGAGCAAGTTTCAACAGTTAAGTAATAGTGATCCTTGATTATCTTTCGAAAGTCTACCTTAACATTGTAATCTTTCATAGCAAGAGGAATGATTTCGGATCCAAAATCATTTTCTTCTAGATAATGCTACCAAAAGAAGCAAAAGGAATAAAAAGAATATCATCTGATGTTGCTGCACAAACTTGAGGAAACTTTTTTTTAGGACTTTGGGATAAGGGTTAGGGTTAAGGTTTTTGGGGAAAGATGATAAAAATATAAAATTTTAAATTTTTTAGACTCAAATTAAAGATAAAACAAAATTATAATAATATTTTAAGGACTATTTAAGTAATTTTTTATTTTTTATTGTGCCATATCTTATTTTCATCAATCTTTAACGTCATTGAAGGTTGGAGTGACCAAAAACTTTATACCCCATAAAACGATAGTGACATTACTGGTCGTTTTTTAAAATCGATGACTAAAAGTATACTGGGGATAAACGAAAGTGATTAGCGCAGTAGTTTACCCTATTTTAAAAAAAATAAGATAAATGTAATTTTATCGGTTTATGTTTTGAAACTTGAAATAGTGGGATACATGTGTTTAATTCTGTGTTGAATGAAGTTGAGCATTGGTTTTGATAATATTGGCTAGTTAAGTGATAAACCTTATGGGATAAGTTGATCGATCAATAGGGTCTAGAGTGCACTATAAATATTCAAAATTCATACGTGTGTAAATTCCTTGTGTTGCATTTTTGCTTTTAGTTTAATAATGAGTGATGAAAGTAGTATTGTCACATCCGTGTTGATAGGAGTTGTACTGTCACTAGGCACCAAGGTGAGATAATTCATGTTAAGAGTATTATCAACATGTGCATGCTTTTGGAGTAGTACTAACATACGGTTGCTCGTTTATCCTAACGATTTGGATTAGTACAAATCAGATCACTAGCACCAATATAAATTTATGTTTTCATTTTGTAATTGCACGTGTTTTGTGAACTTTAAGCTTTACTAGGTGAATAACATGTTAGCCTTGTTTTGCTTTGAAAGCATGAGATAACTTTTTAAAAGTGATTTGTCAATAATTTATGTTGGCATGTGAGTCTTGATTTTTGATAACACTTGTTGGTTTTGCTGTTGGCATTGATGACCATGTTTACATTGTTTTAAAGAAGCATGACATATTTTACCTTGATAAAATTGAGTATTTATGGGTTGCATTGCAAGTGATGTTTTTAAATGTTTTATTACCCTCACTAATCTTCAAGCTTAACCTCTCTCTTCTCTTGCAATGCGGATAAGTGAGTGTTGGAAGCAACCGGAAGGAAAAGGCGTCGCACTTGCCTATTTTCGTATTTTACTTTTGCTGAAGTATGCGTTTTCTTAAATTATGAACCTAGGTAATTGAGAGCAATGGAATAGAGAACTGATGAATTTGGGTTTCTGATTTGGAAATATTGGTTTGAGTTGCTTTTATATGTATGAGATATTTTGAGCTTTAATATATAAAAGTTTGAGCTATGTTATGTTATGTTATTTAGTGATTAAATATGCTTGTGAATTATGTGTTATACGTATGGAAATAGGCAACTAAGTATCTAGATTTAATGTTTGAAGTGTGCTTTATGCCTATAGGGTCTTATATGCATCTAGAGAACCTTAGTTTTTCGGTTAAGGCATGAAACATGTGTAATCTGCAATTTCTGGGCAGAGGTTTCGATACTTGTTCATAGGGTATCGATACTTAGGCAATATTACGATGGTTTTCTGGAAAAATTAGCCTACGTATCGAAACTACATAAACTAGTTTCGAGACATATGAAGAACAAAAGCAGATGTTTCGATATGCTTGGTCTTGTTATGGATACCATTTTTGCAGATTCAAATGGAATCGATATGGAATCATAGTTGTATCCAAACGCGGGTTTATCGCGTAGGCAATCATCTGAGTTATCGAATGCGTTTCGAAACCTTTAATACTCGTTTTGATACCCCTTTGTTGTTTTCCCATTATCGATACGAGGTTTAGATGTTTTGATACCCCTGACAGTTTAAGTTGTTATAAGCTATGTTAAACTTTGAAAAATTTGTTCTTTAGTCACTAAACTCTAAGAAAGAAATTAGATAACTTGTAGATGTTTTTTTAACATGAAAATTTATGTACAAGCATGAAACACACTTAATAAAATTTTGTAACCTTAAATTCACCTTTAAGATCATAATTATCGGGAAAATTATAATTAAGTCCCTAAAACTTGTTCGATTTAATTAGGATTTATTTCTCATTAATTTCCGTTGCAAATGAACTCAGTCCTTGCATGAATATGTAGGATATAATTGAAGCATTTAGATAAGATAAAAGAAAATTTTATAGGGTCTTTTATTGGGGCGAGTCTGCAGATTAGCCTTAGTATTTCTCGTATAGCTCGTTCGAGTCAGGTTGCGTCTAGACCGGGTCGAGGGGGTTACATTTATTGGTATCAGAGCCTAGGTTTATGAGTCATTATGTATGTTGTTAATTGTTTATGATATGTTGTATTGCACTGTGTTTGCTTTGCATGTTGATGTGTGATATTTCACGTTGATTGCTTAAATTGTTGATATATGTGTATATGCACGGTGGTTGTATGCCTATCGCTAGATAAAGCATGTTACATAGGTTTCCATTGCTCCACTAGTTTAGGTTGGTTTTTTAAAAACTTGAGTTGTTAGGTACTTTGCTTTCGGTTGACTTACTTGTTTTTAAATATACTGTTGTTTTCATAGAATAAGTAATATGGGACCCCGTAGAGAGCTTAGAATTAATACCTGATCCATTTTTGATGGAAGGAAAGTACGTGAGGAGGAAGAGTTGTCACCTCCACCTCCACCACCTGTTGTACCGCCAGTAGCTCCACCTGCTGTGTCGGTTTTCGGTGACATGTATAAGTTGGTCCAGGCAATAGCGAGAGCTTTTCAAGCTTTAGTTGCTAGAATGTAGGCCACAGTTGCTACAATGGTGGCAAGTCCTGGTTTACCTTTAGAGAGGCTCCGTAGTTTGGGAGGAGTCAAGTTTAAGGGACCGTCCTCGAAAGACTCTGAGGGTTGGTTAGAGAGTGCTAGTCGTATCTTAGTTCAAATGGGTTGTTCAAATGAGAAGAAGCTTGGCTGCTCAGTTGCCTTGCTATAAGGAGATGCTTATAAGTGGTGGACTACCACTACCTATGGTATGGAAGCTGATGAGATCACCTGGGAGTTTTTCGAAGAGGCTTTCAAGCGTAAGTATCTTGGTGTCCATTATCTGGATGAGAAAAAGAGGGATTTCATGGCTTTGGTTCAAGGTAACATGTCTATGTCTGAGTATGAGGTGCAATTTGTTAGGCTTAGTCAGTATGCTCCTGAGTTGCTACTTATTGAGAGAGCTCATTGTGAGCGATTCCATTTTGGCTTGGTAAGAGAGGTTAAAATATATATGTTGGCCATGGATTACACGACTTTAATGTGTTAGTGAACCGGGATAAGGATATTGAGTAGTGTCTGGGTTTGAAGTTTGTTTGATCTAGTTCTAGTAAGAGTCCCTTGGAAAGTGGAAACAATAAGGATAGGTTCAAGAAACAGAGAGATGGACGTTATGGTTGGAATAAGCAGTATAGAGGAGGAGGAGTTAGCGGTGGTTTTCAGGGAGGTCTGGCTCGTCTGGCTGAGTATAACAGATATGGGAGACGTCATGAAGATCAATGCTAGGGACTTGTCAGAAGTTGCTAGCATTATGGTGTTGTTGGGTACACCAGGAGGGACTGTCCTCAGTTGACGGGTGACCATCAAGGCCATGGTCACAGAGGCGATCAGAACAGAGGCAGAGGTAACTTCTAGCAAAGAAAGGAGAATCAGGGACAGCAGCACCGTGAGGAGGGTCAGGCGAGAGTTTATGCCCACATGGAGGTCCAGAACGACACTAATATGGTTGTAGGTACCTTTTCCTTGCAATATTTATCTTTTTTTTGCTTTCTTAGATTCGGTATCTACTCATTCTTATATCCTTAGTGAGCATGCTAAAGCTTTAGATATACCTGTAGAGAACATGAGTGTAGGTATGAGTGTTACTAGTTCTTTTGGTGAGACTATAGTGGTTAAAACGGTTTATAGGAGATGTCCCTTAGTTGTTCAAGGGAATGTTTTTGTTTTTGATCTTATGGAATTGTCTTTCAGGGTTTTGATCTAATCTTGGGTATAGACTGGTTAGTGGAACATAAAATTGTTTTGGACTTTAGGACTAAGAGGGTGTAAAGTTTCTATCGAATGTTGTTTCGGCTTTGGAAGCTCAGAAGTTTTTGTTTAGAGGATGTGATGCGTATTTGGCTTATATGATGAATCCTGATATGAAAGAGGTTAGGCCATGTGACATACGCACTGTTTGTGACTTTCTTGGATTTTTTCTTGAAGAGTTACCTAGGTTACCACTTAACCTAGAGGTTGAGTTCGGTATTGAGCCAATAGAGGCATTCTTACCTATCTCTATTACTCGTAACCATATGGCGCCTAAAGAGTTGAAGGTTCAGTTGCAAGAGTTTTTGGAGCATAGTTTTATCCGACCGAGTACTTCACCATGGGGTGCACAAGTTTTGTTCGTGAAGAAGAAGGATGGTACCGTGCGGATGTGTATAGACTATCGTTAGTTGAACAAGTTGACGATAAAGAACAAGTATCCCTTACCTAGGATAGATGATTTGTTCGATCAATTTAGAGGTGCGACAGTGTTTTTCAAAATCGTTCTTCGATCTGGGTACTAGCAATTGAGAGATGAGGATCAGGATGTTCCTAAGGCTGCTTTTAGGACACGGTATGGCCATTTTGAGTTTTTGTTTATGCCCTTTGGTTTGACGAACGCACCTACTTCTTTCATGGATACGATGAACTAGGTTTTCCATGAGTTCATGGATTAGTTTGTGGTAGTGTTTATCGATTATATTCTCGTGTATTCTCATACCGAGGAAGATCACGATAAGCATCACGATCAAGGAGGTTGTTTTTCGTGGACATGTGGTTTCGGCAGAGGGTATTAAAGTTGACCCACAAAAGGTTGAAGTTGTTATGAGTTGGAAACCGCCTAGATCTGTGACGGAGGTTCATAGTTTTCTGGGTTTGGCAGGATACTATAGAGAGTTTATGGAGGGTTTTTCCCAGATTATAGCACCTTTAACCAAGTTGTTGAAGAAAGACTTTAAGTTTGAGTGGATTGATAAGAGGCAAAAGGCTTTTGAGAAGCTTAAGGAGGCTTTGACGTAGGCTCCGATCCTAGTTCAACCGGAATCGAGAAAAGAATTTACGATGTATATTGATGTTTCTTATGTTGGGCTTGGTTGTGTTCTGATGCAAGAGGGAAGATTGGTAGCTTATGCATCTCGATAGTTGAAGGTGCATGGTAAAAACTACCCTAAGCTTGATATCGTGTTGGCCGCGGTTGTGTTTGCTCTTAAGATATGGAGGTATTATCTTATGGAGAGCATTGCGTGGTTTATACTGATCATAAGAGTTTGAAGTATCTAATGTTGTAGAAAGTCTTAATCTTAGGCAACGTCGGTGGCTTGAGTTTCTTAAGGATTACAATCTAATGATCGAGTACCATCCGGGTAAGGCTAATGTTGTTACCGATGTGTTAAGTAGGAAAGTGGCCATAGAGTTGCGAGCCATTATTGCTAGAATAAGTGTTTTTGAGGATGGTGGATTGATAGCCAAGTTGTAAGTTAAACCTTCTCTAATTGAGTCGATTAGGGAGAAGCATTTGTTAGATAATGCTTTGGTATCTCATGTTCATGATATAGTTGAGGGCGTGCTTACAGAGTATAGTTTTCGAGAGGATGGTGTTTTATGTTTTAGAGATCGTGTTGTTGTGCCGAATGATTTTGAGTTGAGGCGTATTATTCTTTCCAACGCGTATAATAGTCCTTTCTCTATGCATTCGGGTGGTATTAAGATGTACTGAGATCTCAAAGGTTAGTATTTCTGGGTTGGTCTGAAAAGGGATGTGGCTGAGTATGTGAGTAAGTGTTTGGTGTGCCAGCGGGTTAAGGCTGAACATCAATTTCCTTCGGGTTTGTTGCAACTGTTGAAAGTTCCAGAGTGGAAGTGGGAAAGAATTACTATGGACTTTGTTTCAGGTTTGCCTTTGGCACCGACCAAGAAGGATTTTACATGTAACCCCTAAAATTAACCTAATTTTTAGATTACAAGTTAGGGTTTACGTTACTGATAAGTGCTCAAAAGATCATTATTTTATACACCTTTCATGGGCAATAAGCACTTATCTCACACTTACTTGGACTGATGCATGAGCTTAATATAAAATATTCGAATATTTTGCTATTATAACTCATAAAGCTAATATTTACAGAAAAATGCAGAATTTACGATATCTTCTGTACATGCAGGAACAAGTACTGCCGAGGCAGGGTTGAGGCCAAGGTAGAAGCTGGGCCGCGGCAACAACTGAAACTCCAGCATCAATACTGTAGGCGATTGGAAGATAAAAATACGCTGGACGATTTTCGACATGCAGCACATGGATCGAAGCTGGCTAGAGCGAAAAAAGCCCAAGTCAAAGGCCATGGGGGAAAGCCTCCTAGTTGAAATAAACTTGAAAATATTTGATTTATGGGAATAATTTTAATCCTACTCCAAGTAGTATTCCTACTTAGGAAAGGTTTGCCCTAGACCTAGACTATATATACCATAGCCTTCCAATGTATTAGGGGAGCCGATTTAGAGAGAGTTCAACCCTAAGAATTATTGTGTTCTTTCTTCCATCATGTTCTAAGCTTTCTTAGGGTTAGGTGAAGGTTGTCGAGTACTTGTGAGAGGAGATTGTACTTTGTTTCTTGTTTCAGTGCAATAAAACATTAAGATTTGCTTACTCTTTGCCATTCTTTGTTCTTGCATCCAAGCCTGGGAGGGAAGTTTGTGAGTAATCTATTTATATAGACTCGGGAGAGTTAGATTCACGAAAGGAGTAAGTACGGTATTTGAAAAATACTAACTCGGCCTAGGGATAGGTTGGAGTTTTAGCGGCTAAAAGAAGTGTGAGATTGGTTGATAGTTATAATTGATTCACGCCGGGAGGTATCGTCAAGGACTGATTATCAACAGTGTTTCGACTTAGGGATAAGCAGAGCCATCCAAGGACACTTTGCCGAATGTTAGTGAGGTCTACCCAAGAGCAAGGGATTGCCGCGGCAGACACGCATTGTCGCTGCCGAGGCAGTAATCTGCAGTATTGCCGAGGCAGAGTCATGCGATAGCATTGGACAGAAACAAGTCGATCGATTCCACAGTACCACACAACTGGATCCTGCCCACTCTCCTCATTCGTTCTCACTACCTTTATTTAGTTTTTATTTAATTAGTTTACTCAAACATCCTTCCTACTTGTGTTTTTACTTTACTTTTACAGGACAAGAATATTAAAGAAGACATATTAAGTATACCAATCCCTGTGGAGACGATACACGATAAATACTTATTACTTTATTACTTGCGATGTGTACACTGCACAATTTGCGCTATTTCTACACGCAACAAGTTTTTGGCGTCGTTGCCGAGGATTGACAACTAAAATTTGTTTTCTTTATTTTCTTGCTTTAGTTATTTTATTTATTTTTATTTTTATTTTACTTTGGTTTCCTTTTGGTGTATGACCAAGGCCAACCCATCCAATCCGTTGTACGAGATTGACCCTAAAATTGAATGTACACGGAATCGGTTGAGGAGACAAATTCAACAAGCAATGGCAGGAAATCAAGTAGATCAAAATATACCTGTTGGCCACGGAGGACTTCCGCAGCCTCTACTGCCGTGGCAGCTCACTGTTAGAGATATCCTGGTGGAAGATCTGAATGGATTAAACCGTGGAGTTGTTGCACCCGAAATAGAAGTAACCCACTTTGAACTCAAACCTGTCATGTTCAATATGCTGAATGCTATTGGACAATTTAGTGGGTTTGCAACTGAAGATGCCAGGCAGCATCTCAAATCTTTCATGGAAGTTCGTAACTCATTTAAAATTCAAGGAGTCCATAAGATATTTTGAGATTAAAATTGTTTCCCTATTCACTGAGGGATAGGGCCAAGACCTGGTTAAATAGCATTCCAGCAAGATCAATAGGATTTTGGAGTGAACTCTGCCGAGATTTCATTACGCGCTTTAACCCTACTAACTTATATGATC
This sequence comes from Abelmoschus esculentus, assembly GCA_035048815.1. NCBI lineage: Eukaryota > Viridiplantae > Streptophyta > Magnoliopsida > Malvales > Malvaceae > Abelmoschus > Abelmoschus esculentus. The sequence continues at coordinate 5,295,218 of JAUCBN010000065.1, forward strand.
GTATCCGTAATGAAATTACTTCTTTTCGACAGGCAGATGATGAACCAATGTACGAGGCATGGGATCACTATAGAGAGTTATTGCACAGATGCCCATTACATGGATTTCCCTTGTGGACACAAGTGACAATGTTCTACAATGCCACTAATGCCCCCACAAGGATGATGCTAGATGCCTCTGCCAATGGGACACTCCTCGACAAAGCTCCTGAGGAAGCTATAGAGATTCTGAACAAGCTCGCAAAGAATGATTTTCAGTTCCTTACATCAAGGCGAGGAGGAATGAGACGCCAAGCCATAGTGAATGAACTCGAAACATCCAATTCAGTGGCAGCACAATTGGCATCTCTAACCAAGATGGTTCAGAACATGCAATTACAACAAAATACTCATGAGGTTAAAACGACCAATTCTTCTGAGTATGCCAAGATGAGGAAACTGGTTTTTATGTGGGAAACTACAACCGGAATAATAATATGATGTCTAACACATATAATCCGGCATGGAAAAGGCACCCAAATTTTTCATGGAGCAATCCTAATAATGCCTTGAATCCCAATAATCAGACCTCAAGTTATCAACAGTCGATGCCGCAGCAAAATATACAGCAGATGCCGCAGCAGCAGTCCGAAAGTTCGTTGGTGAACACTCTCAAGGCCTTTATATGAAAACAGAATCATACATGGTAGAGAACATTAATTTCATCAAAAGGACGGATGCTTTCATGAACAGGACTGAGATGAGGCTGCAAAATCAAGAAGCGGCTATTAAAACTCTTGAAACTCAAGTTGGTCAGTTCGCTCAAAGACAAAACACTAGACCACAAGGAGGATTACCTAGCAATACTGAAGTTGCTAAGGGAATGGGCCATGAGCAATGTAAAGTGATAACAACCAGAAGTGGCCCACATTTAAAAGAAAAACTAAGCAGTTCAGCAAATAAGGTCCCACAGGCAATACAAGAGGAATCAAATAGGGAGGACCAGGATGCTAAACCAGAAAGTCAGGCCTCAGAAATCCCAGCAGAAAAGTCTGCCAAGGCAGAGAAACCGGAAGCACCTCAACCAGCTGCCGAGACAGTAAAAGACCCAGTGGTGCGAGGTATTAAATTCAAAACTCATGAAAGCCTGGAGAAGATGAGACCACCACCACCTTTCCCACAAAGGTTGAAAAAGCAAAAACAGGATCATCAGTTTAAAAAAATTTTAGACATCCTAGAACAAGTCCACATCAACTTGCCATTCGTTGAGGCAATTGAACAGATGCCCAACTACGATAAGTTCTTGAAAGACATGATATCTAAAAGAAAAAGGCTTGGTGAGTTTGAAACAGTGGCAACAACTGAGGGATGCATGACAATGTTGCACAATCGCATGCCTCCAAAATTAAAAGATCCTGGATGCTTTACCATACCTTGTGCGATAGGTAACCATTATGAAGGAAAGGCCCTATGTGACTTGGGGGCAAGCATCAACCTAATGCCGAAATCAATCTTCCAAAAGCTTGGAATAGGAAGAGCAAAACCCACAACTGTGGTACTTCAACTAGCGGATAGATCATTTATGCACCCTGAAGGGTAGACAAATTTATTTTTCCTGCTGACTTCCTTATCCTTGATTGTGAAGCGGATGATAATGCGCCAATCATATTGGGGAAGCCTTTCTTAGCAACTGGACGAACTTTAATTGATGTGGAAAATGGAGAGTTGACAATGAGGGTTAATGACCAACAAGTCAAACTCAATGCATTCCACAATTTAAAAAAATATGATGATCTAGAAGAGTGCAAAGCCATCCACACAACGGACACCAAAATATTCTGCCTTGGCAGCGTGCTCGACAGACTATTTGACAAAAAGATCAAGCTCAAAGTAGAATCACCACATAAGGATGGACATAGAGCAAAAGGGAGTGGCCAAAATCTGAATTATAATTCCGGCCAACAAGAGATAAACACCTTAGGAGATGCATTTGCATGCACTCCCCCAGTGACTTAATCTCTTCCCTTTTCTTTTTATACTATTATATTAGGAATAGTTTAGTTTATATTTACTTTCCATATTTATTTTATGTTGTCTTTATTTTTCTTGTTTTTTTTCAATTATTTTTAGGTTAATAAAGCAAGAATAAAGAAGAAATAGTTCACAACAGAAATTCTGCCGACGCAGAAAACAGTGTCAGAGCCGCAGCAGTCCCAACAGGCAGAACAATGTAACAGCTAGTCTGCCGAGATTTTTGTCGCGGCAGTAAAGGCTAACGGCTACAAAACGGATAGTGGTTTCAAACGGATACAAGGCCGAGGCCTATATAAGCACCCTCCTTCTCTTAAACTATTCACTCTTGCATTCTTGTTTTCTTTTGAATATTTGCTAATCTTGCTCTCATCATACTCTCTACCTAGCCTTCTTGAAATTTTCAGAATCTTTCCAAGAAACTCTTCAAAATCCTCAAAACTCATCCATGGCATTATACACTCGCTTTGCCCCTGCCGCTGTTGAAGACCGATTCAACAGATCGTTCGTTGCTCAGCAGTTATGAGAGGAACAAGGGTTCCAACACTCGGATGAGGAGAACTACGACATCGAACACTTCTTGTTCGATAAAATTAAATATCAAGATTGGGAGATTCTTCGCCTACTACCTGCCCAGGAAAATGCCACCATAGTGCAGGAATTTTATGCACAAGGACGGAGCAAGGACTCTCTCTACGTCCACTGCCGGGGCAGGCCGATCAAGCTTGATGCCGAGACAATCAACCAATACTATGGCCTCAAACTTATCCACGATATCCAGGCCCAATTTTTTCAAGAAATTACAAACGAAGACTACGAGCTGATTAAAGACGACCTTTGTAGCACGAATACTCCATGGAAAAACGGTGCCTAAAGAGGATGTGTAGCAAGACAGAGCCTAAAGCACGAGGCCAAGCTTTGGAACACTTTTGTCAAGAGACGCCTCATCCCCACCTCCCACAACAACACGGTAGACCGTAGGAGATTGGTGCTCATCCAATCAATCATCACAAAAAGGAGCATCAACGTGGGCGAGATCATATTACGAGAAATCTATGAGTGCGGTAAGAAGGAAAGAGGACCGTTATATTTCCCTTGTTTAATCTCTGGTTTGTGCATTGCTGCAGGTGTACCGGTGGAATATACGGATGAATACACCCCAAATAGGCAAGGATGGACGAGAGACTTCTGCCATAAAATAATGCAGATCACGCAGGCAGAACCATTCCAGGCAACTCCCCAGTAGTTCACTGCTGGAGCCCAGTACACAACAGATATACCTGACACTGCCCACACCATTCCCGCGGCAGACCCATACCAGGAGATTCTACACAGGATGGCCGCCATGGACCTTCGTCAACAGAGATACATGGAATATCAACGCGACTTCAATAGCACACTTGCACAGATAATGATGCAAAATTTTCCAAGTCAAGGGATGCACTTTCTAGAATTCCCAGCAAACATATTCGTCACAGCAGCACCCTACACAGAGACCACCCCAGCCCCAGGACCGAGGTCGTTTTTCCCTTCTCAACCTCAACATCAATTCCACGCGGCTGGCCCATCTAGGGCAGCAGGCTCTGCCGCGGCATCTTCAACCAGTAGAAGACCATCAAAGAGGAGAGTTGTCTTCAGTACTCCACCACGATCACCCATCCCCATGGGCAGTCTCTCCAGAGAAATAGATGAGTATGTACATCAAAGCTCATCGAATACCGAGCCAAGCATTCATTATGCCGAGGCAACAAACGTTGAAGAGGAAGGAGGGACGAAAATAATGCATACGGAAGAAATTGTCGACGAAGAAGAAGGAGAAGAGGTGAACGCTCCTTTACAAAGGACACCACCCACACGAGTTCAACCGCCCCGGCAAGCAAAACTACAACAATCACCAGCACAAGGATCAAGGATGAATTAGTCAGCAAGAAGGCCTAGAAAAAAATTGTTACCAGCAGTTCTTCGGAGTCCATTTAAATACTAAGCTTTTCCTGCCTTTAATTCTTTAATTCTTCACTTTTGTTGTTAATTTCTTTACCTGCTGTGTGATTAGAGCATTGAGGGCAATGCTCAGTTTGAGTTTGGGGTGTAAGTGCATCTATATGCAAGGGAGTAAAATTTTTTAGCTTATTTGAAATTTTTTTTAGTGCATCTATATGCTTCCTAATTGATTTACTGCCTTTACTTTTGCACAACCTTCCATCAGTATTGCCTTAGTTTATTCTTTTAAGGATATAGAAATCTTTCTCCTCACCATGGCTAGGTTCTGTTTTAAAGGATTAACCTTAGAATACTTAAGGTAGAAAACCTAAAAGCTTGCTATAAGGTTAAGGTTATAAACACTTTTGGGACTTGTTTGATTTAGGAATTCTTTTAATGAACTTAGGTGATAAAGACTTAGATTCTTAGGAAAGTGACTAGAGGTGCCTATCACCGACTCTAGGAAACGGTCTTCTTCATGCTAGAGGTGCCCAAAATTGTCTCTAGTATGCTAAAGAAAGAAAAGAAGGAAATAGAAAACACATACCTTGAGGTGTGATAAGTGCTCAACTCACTATCACTGTTTACATCTTTTATAGGCATTAATCATCGAATTTACACCCACTTGAACCAATGCAAGTACTTAATGTGATATATTTAGAAGTTATGCTTATAGAGATAATATTTATAGAAAATGCATGTTTTACTGCATTTTCATATCTGTGCAGGAGAATCGGTGCCGCGGCAGCGACAAGGCCGAGGCAGGACCTGATGTCGAGGCAGCAGTTGAGAGCCAGGAAGCAAGACTGTAGGCGATTGGAAGACAAAAATCCAAAGGACGTTTCTGGACTTAAAGCCCATGGATCGGAGCTGGCTAGCATGAGGAAAAGCCCAAGACAAGGCCACGCGGGAAAGCCCCCTTAGCCGAATTAAACTTGGAAATATTTTAATTATGTACATGACTTATTCCCTACTCCAAGTTGTATTCTACTTAGGAAAGGTTTGCCCTAGGTCTAGCCTATATAAAGACCTAGCCATCCAATGTAATAGAAGAAGACCTAGAGCGAGAGAGAGACGAATCATAAACTTGTTTTCTTTCTCTCAATTATGTTCTAAGCTTCTTTAGGGTTAATATTTGTGAGAGGAGATTGTACTTTGTCTTTGTTTCAATGCAATAAAATTATCATGTTTTGCTTATCCTTTGTTATTCCTTGTTCTTGCATTCAAGCCCGGGAGGGAAGTTTGTAAGTAATCTATTTATGTAGACTCGGGAGAGTTAGATTCACGAAAGGGGTAAGTACGATGTTTCAATCGTGAAATACTAACTCGGCCTAGGGATAGGTTAAGAGTTTCAACGGCTAAAAGAAGTGTGAGATTGGTTGGTGAGTATAATTGGTTCACGCCGGGAGGTATCATCAAGGACTAGTCATCAATAGTACTTCGACTTAGGGATAAGCGGAGTCATCCAAGGACACTTTGCCGAACTTTGGTAAAGTCCACCCACGAGCAAGGGATTGCCGCGGCGGATAGTATTACCGCTGCCGAGGCAGTAATCTGCAGTGCTGCCGAGGCAGAGATATACGATTGCATTGGGCAGAGACAAGTCAATCAAATCCACAATACAACGCAACTGGATCCTGACCTATCTCTCTCTAATATTTAATTCTCTTTACTTTTACTTAGTTATTTTAGTTTAGTTAATCCAAACTCAATCACTTGTGTTTTACTTTATTTCTTTCTACAGAACAAGAAGACATAGAAGACATATTGAGTCTACCAATCCCTGTGGAGACGATAATCCGATAAATACTTATCACTTATTACTTTCGATGTGTCCACTTGCACTAAACGCGCACTTTTGACACGCGACAAGTTTTTGGCGCCGTTGCCGAGGATTGGCAACTAAATTTTGTTTTCTTTATTTTCTTGTTTCTTGTTTCTTTTTCTTTTACTTTTATTTTTCTTGGTGTATGACCAGGGCCAACCCAACCAACCCCTTATACGAATTAGATCCAGAGATCGAAAAAACAAGGATAAGGTTGAGGAGACAAATCCAAGAAGCCGGTAATGGAGTTTTATCGCCGCCACCTGGGCCGCGGTAGCTCACTGTTAGAGACTTCTTGGAGGAGGACTTAAATGGATTAAACCCAGGAGTTGTTACACCGGAGATAGAAGCAGCCCACTTTGAACTAAAACCTATTATGTTCAATATGCTCAACACTATTGGACAATGTGGTGGGTCTGCAACTGAAGACGCAAGGCAACACCTTAAGTCCTTCATGGAAATTTGCAACTCTTTCAAAATCCAAGGAGTCCATGAAGATGTCTTGCGATTGAAGCTATTCCCCTATTCACTGAGGGATATGGCGAAAGCTTGGTTAAATAGCATTCCAGCAAGATCTATTGGATCTTGGAGTGAACTTTGTCGTGCTTTTTGTCGCGTGTCAAAAGTGCGCGTTCAGTGCAAGTGGACACATCGCAAGTAATAAGTGATAAGTATATTATCGAGTTATCGTCTCCTCAGGGACCGGTATACTTAATATGTTTTTTTCACCTCCTTGTTCTGTAAAAAGATAAAAACACAAGTAAATTGATTTGGTTTATCTAAACTAAAATAACTAAAATAAAAATAAAGGGTTGAAATAGTAGAGAGAGATGGGCTACGTATTGTGGAATTGATTGACTTGTCTCCGTCCAATGCAATCGTATATCACTGCCTCGGCAGCACTGTAGTTTACTGCCTGGACAGCGATAATACTGTCTGCCGCGACAATCCCTTGCTCGTGGGCAGACTTTACCAAAGTTCGGCAAAGTGTCCTTGGATGACTCCGCTTATCCCTAAGTCAGAGTGCTGTTGATGACTAGTCCTTGATGATACCTCTCGGCGTGAACCAATTATACTCACCAACCAATCTTACACTTCTTTTAGCCGCTGAATCTCTTAACCTATCCCTAGGTCGAGTTAGTATTTCGCGATTGAAACACCGTACTTACCCCTTTCGTGAATCTAACTCTCCCGAGTTTAGATAAATGGATGATCACAACATCCTCTCCCGAGCTCAATTGTGAAACAAGGAATAACAAAGGATAAGCAAACCTTGATAATCTTTATTGCATTGAATGAAAGACAAAGTACAATCTCCTCTCACAAATAATCTACAACCTTCACCTAATCCCTAAGAAGGTTTAGAACATGATGAAGAGGAAAGAAACAAGAGTAGAAGTCGGCTCTCTCCCTAGGTAATTCATTTTCTATTACATTGGGTGGCTAGGTCTTTATATAGGCTAGACCTAGGGCAAACCTTTCCTAAGTAGAGTACAACTTGGAGTAGGAAACAAGTTAAGTACATAATAAAATATATTTCCAAGTTTGTATTCGGCTAAAGGGGTTTTTCCGTATAGTCTTCCTTTTGGCTTTTCCTTGTGCTAGCGAGCTCCGATTCATGGGATTCAAGTCCAGACACGTTCCTTGGATTTTTGTCTTTCCATCGCCTATAATCTTGCTTCCTGTCTTCCTGTTGCTGCCTCGGCATCAAGTCCTGCCTCGGCCTTGTCACTGCCGCGGCACTGGTTCTCCTGCACAGATATGAAAACGCAGTAAAACATGCCTTTTCTGGAAATATTATCTATGTGAGCATACTTCTAAATATATCACATTGAGTGCATGCATTGGTCCAAGTGGGTGTATATTCGGTACTTAATGCCCATAAAAGGAGTAAAAAGTGATAGTGTGTTGAGCACTTATCACACCCCCAAACTCGAACTATTGCTTGTCCTCAAGCAATGCAAACCATCAATTTGCCGAACTTTACTCTCTCTTGGTCTTACATGTCCATCTATTCTCCCCACCATAACTAGGCCTATTCTTTAGCCTTAACCATTCGGTTACTCAAGGATTTACCTAGAAACAAACTATAGGAGTTGTGAGTGTGTGTGTTTTTGTGGACAAGTTGATTAAAGGCTTTCTTAGATAAACTCTAAGTTCAAGACAAATAGACATTGGTTAAATGTTCTCTTCTTTTTCAAACCTCAAATCTTGAGCCGGTTTCGGGCACCTCAAAGACTTGTGTTTTACTAAAATCCTTCTTTCTTTTTAATATTCCTTAAAGCATACTAGAGCCAATTTCGGGCACCTCTAGTATGATGAAGAGACTTTCTAGGGCTGGTGGTAGGCACCTCTAGTTACTTTCCAAAAATCTAAGTCTTTATCACCTAAGTTCATTAAAAGAATTCCTATAATCCAACAAGTCCCAAAAGTCTTTAAGTTTAAAGTTCTACCTATAGTAAGCTTCTAAGTTTTCATCCTTAAGCATCCTAAGATTAAGCCCTCTTAACAGAACCTAAACATGGTAAGGAGAAAGATTTCTATAGCCTTAAAGAATAAACTAAGGCAATACTTAAGATGAGCAGTGCAAGAGTGTAGGCAGTTAATTCAAGTAAGGTGGGGAGCATAAAAAATTTAAAAAAAAAAATCACTCGAATACTCCCTTTTTGGCAAGGCCGCGGTAGTATATTGCTGCCTTGGTAGTGAATCTGCACCCCCAAACTTTATCGCATCCTCAATGCTTTATCATGCACTCAATGTGATATATTTAGAAGGAATAAACGACAAAACAGAATATGAATTAAGCGCAGCAAGTAAAAACAGTAAAAGCAATTAATATTGATTTAATGGGCAAGGAAATTTTAAAGTGACTCTGAGGAGCTGCTTGTAATAATTTTCCTCTGTGGCCTTGATGCCAAATGCTTTGTCCTTGGGGAGGGCGATGGTTGCGCCTTTGCTTGCCTCGGCGGCTGGACTCGAGTGGGTGGGGTCCTTTGCATCGGGGCTTCTACTTCTTTTCCTTCTTCAACATCTGCCATGTCTTCGGTTATCATCACGTCCGTTCCTCCTCCCATCGTAGTAGCTCCTCCGGTGTGGTGTGTGCTTGGGCCGGCGGCAGTTGAACTTTGGTGCACATATGCATCTATCTCGGCAGATAGACTGCCCATGATAATTGGCGATCTGGGTGGAGTGCTGAAGGCGACCCGTCGCTTGGATGGCCTTCTGCTGACAGATGAGGCCGCGGCAGAATCTGCCGCCCTAGATGGGTCGACAGCCTAGTATTGGGGCTGAGGGTCCGGATGGAAGAATGGTCGTGGTCCTCCCGGGGCTGGTGTAGTCTCGGTGTAGGGTGCGGCGGTGACGAACATGTTGCTTGGGAACTCCGAGAATTGGACGCCTTGGTCCGGGAAGGCGTGCAGCATCATCTGGGCTAGAGTGTCATTGAAGTCCCGTTGGTACTCCATGTATCGTTGTTGTCGAAGATCCATTGCGGCCATTCGCTGCAAGATTTCTTGGTATGGATCTGCTGCGGCAGAGGTGTGGGCAGTACCAGGCATGTCTGCCGTGTACTGGGCCCCGACAACAGTATCGGCAATGAACTGTTGCGGCGTTGCCTGGACAGGTTCGGCTTGTGTGATCTGCATGACTTTGTGGCAGAAATCCCTGGTCCATCCTTGTCTTGGGGCGTGTATTCATCCGTTTCTTCAATGGGTACACCTGCCAAAACACATAAACCCGTAATCAAGCAAGGGAAATACAATGGTCCTCTATCTTTCTTACCGCACTCGTGAATTTCCCGTAGGATGATTTCTCCAACGTTGATGGTCCTCTTGTTGATGATGGATTGGATAAGCACCAATCTCTTGCTATCCACCGTGCTATTGTGTGATGTTGGGATGAGGCGTCTTTTAACGAAGGTGTTCCACATCTTGGCTTCTGGCTTCAAGCTTTGCCTTGTTATAGATCCTCGATGGGTACCGGTTTCCCATGGTGTGTTCCCGTAACAAAGGTCGTCTTTGATGAGTTCATAGTCCTCGATAGTGATATCTTCCAAGAATTCGGCATGGATATCACTGTCTGGGGTGAGACTGTAGAAGTTGTTAATCGTCTCGGCATCGAGTTGGACCGGCCTGCCGCGGCTATGAACGAACAGGGAGTCTTTGTTGGGCCCATGAGCGTAGAACTCCCGCACAATTGTGGCGTTTGCCTGGGCAGGTTGCAAACAGAAAATTTCCCAATTTTGGTACTTAATTGTGTCATAGAGGTAGTGTTCAATGCCGTAGTTTTCTTCGTCTGCATGTTGGAAACCTTGCTCTTCCCAAAGTTGCCTAGCAATGAAAGATCGGTTTAATCGATCCTCAACGTTGGCTGGGGCGAATCTTTTGTATGAAGCCATCAAGATGGAAAGATGTAAGTTCTTGGAGTTTTTCTTGAAGAGAATCTGGAGATTGTAGAATGCAGAGAGTAATTGAGAGAGAGATTGTTATGAATACTAAAGAAAGCAAAAAAAATAAGAGTGAATAGTTCAAGAGGAAGGGGTTTCTTATATAGGCCTCGGCCTTGTGACCGTTGAGACCACTAGCCGTTGTAACTGTTTCCTTTTCTGCCATTTCCTTTTTCTGCCGTGGCAGGAATCTCGGCAGACTAGCCGTTACGCTGTTCTGCCCGTTGGGACTACTGCGGCCCTGACACTATTTTATTGCCTCGGCAGTGTTCCTGCTGTGAACTATTTTTCCCTTATCTTTTATTTTTATTCCTAAATAAAACACACAAAAGAAAAATACTGAAAACGAAAATAATTAATTAAAAAAAATAAACTGCTAATCCTAATATACTATTTAAAGAAAAGGGGAGAGGTTAGGTTACTGGTGGAGAGCATGCAAATGCATCTCCTAGAATTATTTTCTCCCTTATGCCCAATTTATGAATCGGTTGTGGGCCACTCCTTTGTGCTGTTTGTCCATCCATCTTGGGCATGATTTTCTTGCCGAACATTCTATCGAGCAGACTGCCCAGGGAGGATATCTTATTATCTACGGTGTGGATGGCCTTGCATTCCTCTGGATCATCATACTTTTTTAAGTTGTGGAATGCGTTGAGTTTGACTTGTTGGTCATTGACCCGCATAGTCAACTCTCCTTTTTCCACGTCAATTAATGTGTGTCCAGTTGCTAGAAAGGGTCTCCCAAGGATGATCGGTGCATTGTCATCTGCTTCACAATCAAGGACAAGGAAGTCGGCAGGAAAAATAAACTTGTCAACTCTTACCAGTATGTCCTTGATTTTGCCTTCAGGTTGCACATAGGATCTATCCGCGAGTTGGAGCATCACTGTTGTAGGTTTCGGCCTTCCAATTTCAAGCTTTTGGAAGACTGATTTAGGCATAAGGTTTATGCTAGCTCCAAGGTCGCATAGGGCCTTTCCTTCATAACTCTTTCCAATCGCACAAGGTATAGTGAAGCAACCAGGATCTTTTAACTTTGGTGGCATGCGGTTATGCAACATTGCCATGCATCCCTCGGTAGCAGCCACTATCTCAAACTCACCTATTCATTTTCTCTTTGACACCATGTCCTTTAGGAACTTGTCATAGTTGGGCATTTGTTCAATAGCTTCAACAAACGGTATGTTGATGTGGACTTGCTTTAAGATGTCGAGGAATTTCTTGAATTGTTGGTCCTGTTTTTGCTTTTTCAACCTTTGCGGGAAAGGTGGTGGTGGTCTCATCTCCTCCAGGGTTTCTTGAGTTTGAAATTTTATACCTGGCACCACTGGAGTTGTTGCTGCCTCGGTAGGCTGCTCAGGCGCTGCAGTGCTTGCTTTCGGGGCAGTGTTGTCAGCGTCAGTTTGCTTAGCCTCTTCTCTAGCTTGATCTGCTGATTGAGTTTGGCTCTCTGGAATCTTCTCCTTCAGCTGTAGACCACTCCTAGTAGTGATTGCCTTACACTGTTCATGGTTTATTACGTTAGCAACTTCAGTATTGCTAGGTAGGCCTCCTTGTGGTCTAGTGTTTATGCATTGAGCAAACTGCCCAACCTGAGTTTCTAGCGTTTTTATGGCAGCTTCTTGATTTTGCAACCTCATCTCAGTCCTATTCATGAAGGCATCTGTCCTTTTGATGAAATTACTATTTTCCGCCATGTAGGACTCAGTTTTCATCATAATGGCCTTTAGTGTGTTTTCCAATGAACTTACCGATTGCTGCTGCATGGACTGCTGAAATCCCGATGGTTGTGTAATTGGGTTTAAGGCATTGTTTGGGTTACTCCATGATAAGTTTGGATGCCTCTTCCATGAAGGGTTGTATGTGTTGGACATCACATTGTTGCGGTTGTAGTTCCCAACATACATACCAGTTTCTTGATTCATGCAGTCAGCGGAACCGTGGTTTCCTCCACATAAATCACAGTATGAATCAATTACCTTGACCTCACGGGTATTGTGTTGTAACTGTAGGTTTTGCACCATCTTGGTAAGAGAGACAAATTGTGCTGCCACTGAACTTGATGAATCCAATTCATGTACCATGGCTTGGCGTCTTACTCCTCCTCGCCTAGATGTAGGAAACTGAAAGTCATTCTTTGCGAGTTTGTTCAGTATTTCAATAGCTTCCTCAGGTGCTTTGTCCAGGAGTGTTCCGTTTGCCGAGGCATCTAATATCATCCTTGCCAGGGAATTCGTGGCATTGTAAAACATTGTCACTTGAGTCCATAGGGGAAATCCATGCAGAGGACACTTGTGCAATAGCTCTTTGTAGCGTTCCCATGCCTCGTACATTGGTTCGTCTTCAGCCTGTCGAAAAGAAGTAATTTCATTACGGATTCTATCATATAGATTAGTAGGATTAAAGCGAGTAATGAAATCACGGCAAAGTTCACTCCAGGAACCAATAGATCCTGCTGGAATGCTATTTAACCAAGCTTTCGCCCTATCCCTCAGTGAATAGGGGAATAGCTTTAATCGCAAGACATTTTCATGGACTCCTTGGATTTTAAAAGAGTTGCAGATTTCCATGAAGGATTTGAGGTGCTGTCTTGCGTCTTCAGTTGCAAACCCACCAAATTGTCCAATTGTGTTTAACATATTGAACATAACGGGTTTGAGTTCAAAAGGGGCTGCTTCAATCTCTAGTGTAACGACTCCCGGGTTTAATCCGTTTAAGTCCTCTTCCAGGAAGTCCCTGACAGTGAGCTGCCGTGGCCCAGTTGGCGGCGGAAGTCCTGCATTGCCGGCAGGTAAATTTTGTCCTGCTGGGTGATCTTCCATGGCTCCTTGGATTTGTCTCCTCAACCTTTGCCTTGTTCTTTCGATTTCTGGATCTAATTCGTACAAGGGGTTGGTTGGATTGGCCCTGGTCATACACCAAGAAAAACAAAAGTAAAATAAAAATAAAAATAAACAAAAAAATAAAGGAAACAAAATTTAGTTGCCAGTCCCCGACAACGGCGCCAAAAACTTGTCGTGTGTCAAAAGTGCGCGTTCAGTGCAAGTGGACACATCGCAAGTAATAAGTGATAAGTATATTATCAAGTTATCGTCTCCTCAGGGACCGGTATACTTAATATGTTTTCTCCACCTCCTTGTTCTGTAAAAAGATAAAAACACAAGTAAATTGATTTGGTTTATCTAAACTAAAATAACTGAAATAAAAGTAAAGGGTTGAAATAGTAGAGAGAGATGGGTTAGGATCCAGTTGCGTCGTATTGTGGAATTGATTGACTTGTCTCCGTCCAATGCAATTGTATATCACTGCCTCGGCAACGCTGCAGTTTACTGCCTGGGCAGCGATAACAATGTCTGCTGCGGCAATCCCTTGCTCGTGGGCAGACTTTACCAAAGTTCGGCAAAGTGTCCTTGGATGACTCCGCTTATCCCTAAGTCAGAGTGCTGTTGATGACTAGTCCTTGATGATACCTCCCGGCGTGAACCAATTATACTCACCAACCAATCTCACACTTCTTTTAGCCGCTGAAACTCTTAACTTATCCCTAGGCTGAGTTAGTATTTCACGATTGAAACACCGTACCTACCCCTTTCGTGAATCTAACTCTCCCGAGCTTAGATAAATGGATGATCACAATATCCTCTCCCGAGCTCAATTGTGAAATAAGGAATAACAAAGGATAAGCAAACCTTGATAATCTTTATTGCATTGAATGAAAGACAAAGTACAATCTCCTCTCACAAATAATCTACAACCTTCACCTAATCCCTAAGAAGGTTTAGAACATGATGGAGAGGAAAGAAACAAGAGTAGAAGTCGGTTCTCTCCCTAGGTAATTCGTTTTCTATTACATTGGGTGGCTAGGTCTTTATATAGGCTAGACCTAGGGAAAACCTTTCCTAAGTAGAGTACAACTTGGAGTAGGAAACAAGTTAAGTACATAATAAAATATATTTCCAAGTTTGTATTCGGCTAAAGGGGTTTTTCCGCATAGTCTTCCTTTGGGCTTTTCCTTGTGCTAGCCAGCTCCGATTCATGGGCTTCAAGTCCAGACACGTTCCTTGGATTTTTGTCTTTCCATCGCCTATAATCTTGCTTCCTATCTTCTTGCTGCTGCCTCGGCATCAGGTCCTTCCTCAGCCTTGTCACTGCCGCGGCACTGGTTCTCCTGCACAGATATTAAAAAACGCAGTAAAACGTGCCTTTTTCTGGAAATATTATCTATATGAGCATACTTCTAAATATATCACATTGAGTGCATGCATTGGTCCAAGTGGGTGTATATTCGGTACTTAATGCCCATAAAAGGAGTAAAAAGTGATAGTATGTTGAGCACTTATCAATTTTATTACCCGTTTTAATCCTACGAACCTATATGATAGAATTCATAATGAAATCAATTTTTTTCGACAGGCAGATGACGAACCAATGTACGACGCATGGGAACGCTACAGATATTTACTACACAAGTGTCCTTTGCATGGATTTCCCCTATGGACACAAGTGACAATGTTCAACAATGCCACGAATGCCCCGACAAGGATGATGTTAGATGCCTCGGCAAACGGAACACTCCTTGATAATGCACCTGAGGAAGCTATCGAGATACTAAATAAACTCGCGAAAAATGACTTTCAATTTCCGACATCAAGGCGAGGAGGAGTAAGATGCCAAGCCATGGTGAATGAATTAGACTCATCGAATTCAGTGGCAGCACAATTGGCCACTCTTACCAAGATGGTGCAAAACCTACAATTACAGCAAAATACCCATGAGGTTAAGGTAATTGATTCCAATTGTGACTTATGTAGAGGTAACCACAGTTCCTCTGATTGCATGAATCAAGAAACTGGTATGTATGTTGGGAACTACAACCACAACAATATGATGTCCAACACATACAATCCCTTATGGAAGAGGCATCCAAATCTATCATGGAGCAACCTTAACAATGCCTTAAACCCAATCACCCAACCTTCAGGATTTTAGCAACCGATGAAACAACTGTCGCCGTAGCAGGCCCAGCAGTCAATGCCGTAATAGCAGATGCAACAGCAATCGGTAAGTTCATTGGAGAACAAGCTTAAGGCCTTTATGATGAAAACTGAGTCTTACATGGCAGAGAACAGTAATTTCATCAAAAGGACAGACGCTTTTATGAATAGAACTGAGATGCGATTGTAAAATCAAGAAGTGGCCATTAAAACGCTAGAAACCCAGGTTGGGCAGTTTGCTCAAAACATAAACACTAGACCACAAGGAGGACTACCTAGCAATACTAAAGTTGCTAAGGTAATGGGCCATGAACAGTGCAAGGCTATCACTACTAGGAGTGGTCTACAGCTGAAGGAAAAGATCCCAGAGAGCCAAATTCAATCAGCAGATCCAGCAAAAGAAAAGGCTGAGCAAACTGATACGGATAACACTACCCCGGCAGAGAGCACAACAGCTCCTGAACAGCCTGCCGAGACAACGACAACCCCAATGGTGCCAGGTATTAAATTCCAAACTAAAGAAACCCTGGATGAGATTATACCACCACCACCTTTTCCAAAAAGGTTGAAAAAGCAAAAACAGGACCAGCAGTTCAAGAAATTCCTTGATATCTTAAAGCAAGTCCACATTAACATACCGTTCGTAAAGGCAATTGAACAAATGCCTAACTATGCCAAGTTCTTAAAGGACATGGAGTCAAAGAGGAAACGAATAGGTGAGTTTAAGACAGTGGCTACTACCGAGGGATGCATGGCAATGCTGCACAATCGCATGCCACCAAAGTTAAAGGATCCTGGTTGCTTCATCATACCTTGTGCGATAGGTAAAAATTATGAAAGTAAGGCCCTATGCGACCTTGGAGCAAACATCAATCTAATGCCCAAGTCTGTCTTCCAAAAGCTTAGAATAGGAAGGGCGAAGCCTACAACAGTTATGCTCCAACTAGCAGATCGATCCTACGTGCAACCGGAAGGCATTCCGTGTTTTGTACAATCTCCTCTCACAAATACTCGACAACCTTCACCTAATCCCTAAGAAGGTTTAGAACATAATGGAGAGGAAAGAAACAAGAATAGAAATTGGCTCTCTCCCTAGGTATTCCGTGTTTTGTACATTGGGTGGCTAGGTCCTTATATAGGCTAGACCTAGGGCAAACCTTTCCAAAGTAGAATACAACTTGGAGTAGGGAACAAGTCAAGTACATAATAATAAAAATATTTCCAAGTTTGCTTCGGCTAAGGGGTTTTCCCACGTGGTTTTCCTTTGGGCTTTTCCTTGTGCTAGTCAGCTCCGATCCATGGGCTTCAAGTCCAGAAACGTTCCTTGGATTTTTATCTTTCCATCGCCTATAGTCTTGCTGTCTGTCTCTCTGCTGCTGCCTCGGCATCAGGTCCTGCCTCGGCCTCGTCGCTGCCGCGGCACTAGTTCTCCTGCACAGATATGAAAACGCAGTAAAATGTGCCTTTTTCTGTAAATATTATCTATATGAGCATAACTTCTAAATATATCACATTAAGCACATGCATTGGTCCGAGTGGGTGTATATTTGATGATTAATGCCCATAAAAGGAGTAAAAAGTGATAGTGTGTTGAGCACTTATCCCAAACTCGAACTATTGCTTGTCCTCAAGCAATGCAAACCATCAATTTGTCGAACTCTACTCTCTCTTGGTCTTACATGTTCATCTATTCTCCCCACCATAACTAAGCCTATTCTTAAGCATTAACCATTCGGTTACTCAAGGGTTTACCTAGAAACAAACTATAAGAATTGTGAGTGTGTGCGTTTTTGTGGAAAAGTTGATTAAAGGCTTTCTTAGATAAACTCTAAGTGTAACCCCCTTAACCCGGCCTAGACGGAATCGGCACTAACGGGTTACACGGGGAATATCGAACCAAACCCGCGAAGGTCCAATTCGATAAACAACCCTGAAACCGATATATATTTTTTTCTTAACTAGATGCATGATTAATTATGTTCCTAAAAGTCTTGATCTCATACAGGGCATTAACGGAAGCAATCCGATCACAAACAAGCATTCAATTAAACACTTAAGTATATTAAGGACTAAAACGTAAAACTTCTACGTTCTAATGACAAAGTAGAAATTCTTTCCATCAAAGTTTAATTAAGCATACAAGTATCCTTCACGGTAAATCTCAAAACAAACGGAGCATTCTAACATCATCAATTACATGTTTCACTAATCTAGGGACCAAAATGTAAATATTACAAATTATACGGACTTCGTCAAAATTAAGTTATCCATCTTGAAATTTAATCAACTATATGCATCCATGTGAAGTTTCAGCTCAAAATAACATCTGTAGATACTCTAATTGAACAAAGAAGGGGATCCGAGACTAAAATGCAATTTCCAACAATTTCCATTTCCTGGTAGCCAAAGGTTTTGAAACCTTCCTTAGAGGTTTCGAAACTTTATGTAAAAGGTTTCGAAACTTCCCCAAAGGTTTCGAAACTTTTCGCGTCCAGTAAGGCTCCAGAATCAAAATTGCCCGCAAGGTTTCGAAACCTTCCTGAAGGTTTCGAAACTATTTGACAAAGGTTTCGAAACCTTCCTTAAGGTTTCGAAACTTTGTGCCTGGAACCTAAAAATTCCGTCACACCAAGTGAATTCAACCGACTCAGGACATAGCCAATAATCAGCATCAACTATATGTATAATTCCTAAACATAAATAATGATAATAATCACACAATTATCAACATCAAAGACTCCATACAATCTATAGGCATGCTTCCTAAAATATGATTAAAAACAAGAACGTTCATGCATGTACATGCTACAAACAATTCAAAACAATATCACCAATCATCAAACCACAATCAAGGCAATACAAGGTCTTATTACAAGTCATTAACCAAAGCAAAACACACTCTCATAAGGGATAGGTTTACACATTGGCAAGCCCTTTTTATTTGCAAAATCATACCAAATATATGTAGACTTTTCCCCTTGGTTCTCTTGCTCCAAATGCATCCCCAAATGTCTCTAATTATCTGCAAAGATGAGAATAGAGCTTAAGCACAACATGCTTAGTGAGGAAGCTCTAATAAGATCATCTATGCATCATTTTAAAACCATATTAAAAACCATAACCTGTAATGTCTTTCTAAAACCAAGCATGCTTAACAAATCATGTTCATGTTCATAATACCAAAAACCTTTCCTTGAGTATGCATGGCATTATCAATTCATTTCACAAATGATGCACAATGTTCCAAATATTTCCAAGTTTGTATATTGGCTTTCTAGTGATCACTTACTATGAACCTTAAGTTCATCGAATATGCGGATCCATTGATTAGAGACCTGTAGTCTCGTCATGACACAAAGTCACCATTGACATGACCCGAAGTCACCATTGACATGACCCGAAGTCATCATTGACATGACACGAAGTCATCATTGACATGGCACGAAGTCACCATTGACATGACACGAAGTCACCATTATCAAGCTCTACCACGCACGGTTGGACACAAAGTCACCCTTGTTACGTGTAGGCATTTTACCTTTATTTCCATAATGTTTATAGTGCACTCAATCCTAATGACATGTCATTTGTATTCGAATCTAAAGTAGTGTCACTAAGCCAATATCAAGTCCAAGTATGCATGCTAATTTGATGCTCATAATGTGTTCAACAAATGAACCAATAGTCATGCCCAATGGCACCATCATATGTAAGGCAAATAACCATATCATATTCCACTTCATTTTTCATGTTTTCATAAAACATGGATGTCTTTATAAACCATGCATTTCCAGCAATTAACACATGCATGCATCATTTCAAAATCAAATATATGCAATTCCAAAATCATATTGAATCATTGTTCACATATATGTCATTACCGAAAATAACCGAAAATCGAGGTAATGCATCAACATCATTTAAAACACTTACTCTTGAACTATGGAAAGTTTTCAAACTATTCCATAGCCCCCAAAACAGAACCGAATCTTTGCGAAACACTTTAAAACCCGAAATCACTCACCGACAAGCGAAACGAGCCCTCGCCGATGCTCCGATGGCAACGCCAACGCACCAGCCACTTATGCACCTTCTTGCACTACCTCTACAACATTAAAAACAGAGCATATTCACATCACAACATGCTGAAAACAGCAGCCACATTTAACCCTCACAAAACTACCGAAAACCTAGCCGAAAAGACCGAAACTAAGCCGAAACGCATCCGAAACAACACCAGCCCAAAACCTAATGAATCTAACATCTAATCCACTTCAATTATGAACCCAAAACACTTACAAACCATCCTTATACCTCCAGCAACATTAGAACACCTAAAACAGCCCCTAAAACAACCTAAAACCACCATAAAACACCACCGATTATATTATTCCGGGATTAAATCAATGTGCCATCAATTCAACACTTAATTAATCATTTAATTGACCTAATATCATAATTAAATCAACCAAATCACAGCATTAATTTAGATCTCAAAAGATCTCACAAAATCCATCATAAAACTCATAAATCTTGAATTAAAAACACAAAATAAGATAGTAATAGTTGATGAACAAGCCAACACTTGGGAATTTCAATAAAGAACCTTAGAAAAAGATTAAAAATCAGAATATTACCTAGAGATTTGCTCCACCCAAAAGATGAGAAAAGTTTCCTTGATTTCCTTGAAAAAAAGATGTTGATTTTGCAAAATTGATGAGTAGGTTTTGTAGAGAATGAAAAGATGAGTAAAATGAAATAAATCTTGTTAAAAATGATGAAGAAATGAGCAAGAAATTGAAGAAATTTGGAGAAGGAGATGGAGAGAAAATGAGAGAAAATCTTGAGAGAAAAGATGGGAAAATGGGAAGTTACAAAAGAAAATGAAATTATTATTTAGAATAAAACAATTTAAAAACCATTTTGGTGGATAAATCATTAATTAAAAATAAATTGGGTTTATGGCCCTCTAAGGATTCTAAGTATGACTTACTTTCCAATTTAGTCACTAAAAATTCTTATTGCCGAAAATTACTAATTAAATCCCCAAAACTTTTCCAAAAATTACAATTTAGTCACTAGAACACAATTAAGCCCAATTAAAAATCAAATTAATGTTCAAATAATATTCCTTTAACTTTAAATACCTTTTTAATATTTTTAGAACCATTTCACAAAATTATTACTTATCCGATTAAAATATTATTATTTTAATTTTTCCCGGAATAACGAACCATAGGAATCCGATTCGACCCGAATCGAATTTCCCCAACTAACACTCAAACTACTGACCCCAAAACCGGGATGTTACACTATGTTCAAGACAAATAGACATTGGTTAAGTGTTCTCTTCTTATCAAACACCAAATCTTGAGCCAATTTCGGGCACCTCAAGGACTTGTGTTTTTCTTTCACTAAATTCCTTCTTTCTTTTTAATATTCCTTAAAACATACTAGAGCCAATTTCGGGCACCTCTAGCATGAAGAAGAGACTTTCTAGAGACGGTGGTAGGCACCTTTAGTTACTTTCCACAAATCTAAGTCTTTATCACCTAAGTTTATTAAAAGAATTCCTATAATCCAACAAGTCCCAAAAGTGTTTAAAGTTCTTCCTATAGTAAGCTTCTAAGTTTTCATTCTTAAGCATCCTAAGGTTAAGCCCTCTTAACAGAACCTAAACATGGTAAGGAGAAAGATTTCTATAGCCTTAAAGAATAAACTAAGGCAATACCGATGATAAGCAGTGCAAGAGTGTAGGCAATTAATTCAAGTAAGGCGGGGAGCATAAAAAATTTTAAAAAAATCACTGGAATACTCCCTTTTTGGCAAGACCGCGACAGTAGATTGCTGCCTTGGCAGTGAATCTGCACCCCCAAACTCAAACAAAGCATTGTCCTCAATGCTTTATATTTGAAGAAGTAAGCGGCAAAACAAAACATGAATATAATAAACAGCAAATAAAAACAGTAAAAGCAATTAATATTGAGTTAAGGACAAAGAAATTTAAAGCGACTCTGAAGAGCTGCTTGTGACAATTTTCCTCCTTGGCCTTGATGTCAACTGCTTTGTCCTTGGTGAAGGCGATGGTTGTGTCTTTGCTTGCCGGGGCGGTTGGACTCGAGTGGGTGGTGTCCGTTGCATTGGGGCTTCTACCTCCTCTCCTTCTTCTACATCAACCATCTCTTCGGTGAGCATTACGTCCATTCCTCCTCCTATTGTTGTTGCTCCTCCGGTGTGGTGTGTGCTTGGGCCGGCGACAGTGGAGCTTTGGTGCACATAGGCATATATCTCGGCTGATAGACTACCCATGATAATTGGTGATCTGGGTGGGGTGCTGAAAACGACCCTTCGCTTGGATGGCCTTCTGCTGACAAACGAGGCCGCGGCAGAATCTGCTGCCCTAGATGGGCCGGCAGCCTGGTATTGGGGCTGAGGGTCCGCATGGAAGAACGACCTTGGTCCTCCCGGGGCTGGTGTAGTCTCGTTGTAAGGGGCGGCTGTAACGAGCATGTTGCTGGGAAACTCCGAAAATTGTACTCCTTGGTTCGGGAAGGCGTGCAGCATCATCTGGGCTAGAGTGCCATTGAAATCCCTTTGGTACTCCATGTATCGTTGTTGTCCGAGATCCATTGCTTCCATTCGTTGCAAGATCTCCTGGTCCGGGTCTACTGCGGCAGAGGTGTCGGCAGTACCAGGCATGTCTGCCGTGTACTGGGCCCCGGCAGCAGTATCGGCAGTGAACTACTGCGGCGTTGCTTGGACAGGCTCTGCTTGCGTGATTTGCATGACTTTATGACAAAAGTCCCTGGTCCATCCTCGTCGTTGGGGCATGTATTCGTCCGTTTCTTCAATGGGTACGCCTGCAGAAACACATAAACCCGTAATCAAGCAAGGGAAATACAATGTTCCTCTATCTTTCTTACCGCACTCGTGAATTTCCCGAAGGATGATCTCTCCAATGTTGATGGTCCTCTTGTTGATGATGGATTGGATCAGCACCAATCTTTTACGATCTACCGTGCTATTGTGTGATGTGGGGATGAGCCGTCGTTTGACAAAGGTGTTCCACATCTTGGCCTCGGGCTTAAGGCTTTGTCTTGTTATGGATCCTCGATGGGTACCGGTTTCCCATGGAGTGTTCGCGTACCAAAGATCATCTTTGATGAGCTCGTAGTCCTCGGCAGTGACGTCCTCCATGGATTCGGTGTGGATGTCACTGTCAGGGGTGAGGCCGTAGAAATTATTGATCGTCTCGGCATCGAGCTGGACTGGCCTGCCGCGGCAATGAACAAAGAGGGAGTCTTGTTGGGCCCGTGCGCGTAGAACTCCCGCACGATCGTGGCATTCGCCTGAGCAGGTTGAAGACAGAAAATTTCCCAGTTTTAGTACTTGATTCTATCGAAAAGGTAATGCTCAATACCGTAGTTCTCTTCGTCCGCATGCTGGAAACCTTGCTCTTCCCATAGTTGCCTAGCAATGAAAGATCGGTTGAAGCGATCTTCAACGTTGGCGGGGGCGAATCGCTTGTATGTTGCCATCAAGATTGAGAGATGTGATTTCTTGGAGTTTTTCTTGAAAAGAATCTAGAGTTTAGCGAAGGTTAGTATGCAGAGAGTAATGTGAGAGAGAGATTGTTATGAATGCTAAAGAAAACAAGAAAGCAAGAGTGAATAGTTCAAGAGGAAGGAGTTTCATATATAGGCCTCGGCCTTGTGACCGTTGAAACCACTAGCCGTTATGTAACCGTTTCCTTTTTTCTGCCGTTTCCTTTTTCTGCCATGGCAGGAATCTCGGCAGAGTAGCCGTTACACTGTTCTGCCCGTTGGGACTGCTGCGGCCCTGACACTATTTTATTGCCTCGGCAGAGTTCCTGCTATGAACTATTTCTCCTTTATTCTTGTTGTTTATTCCTAAATAAAACACACAAAAGAAAATTACTGAAAGCAAAAATAATTAGAGAAACTAAAAATAAAAATAAACTAAATAATCCTAATATATTAATAAAGAAAAAGGGAGGAGAACATGTTACTGGTGGAGAGCATGTAAATGCATCTCCCAAAATTATTCTCTCCCTTAGGCCCAAATTGTGAATCGGTTGTGGGTCACTCTTTCTTTCTGTGTGTCCATCCACCTTGGGCTTAATCTTCTTGTTGAATATCCTGCCGAGCAGACTTCCAAGGCAGGATACTTTAGTGTCTACTGTGTGGATGGCCTTGCACTCCTCTGGATCATCATATTTTTTTAAGTTGTGAAATGCGTTGAGTTTGACTTGTTGGTCATTGACCCGCATTGTCAACTCTCCTTTTTTCACGTCAATTAGTGTACGTCCAGTTGCAAGGAAAGGTCTCCCAAGGATGATCGGTGCATTGTCATCTGCTTCACAATCAAGGACAAGAAAGTCGGCAAGAAAAATAAACTTGTCAACTCTTACCAGTATGTCCTCGATTTTGCCTTCAGGTTGCACATAGGATCGATCCGCTAGTTGGAGCATCACTGTAGTAGGTTTCGCCCTTGTGGTCTAGTGTTTATGCATTGAGCAAACTGCACAACCTGAGTTTCCAGCGTTTTAATGGCCGCTGAACTTGATGAGTCTAATTCATTTACCGTGGCTTGGCATCTTACTCCTCCTCGCCTAGATGTAGGAAACTGAAAGTCATTCTTTGCGAGTTTATTCAATATTTCAATAGCTTCCTCAGGTGCTTTATCTAGGAGTGTTCCGTTTGCCGAGGCATCTAACATCATCCTTGTCGGGCCATTCGTGGCATTGTAAAACATTGTCACTTGTGTCCATAGGGGAAATCCATGCAAAGGACACTTGTGCAATAGCTCTCTGTAGCGTTCCCATGCCTCGTACATTGGTTCGTCTTCTGCCTGTCGAAAAGAAGTAATTTCATTACGGATTCTATCATATAAATTAGTGGGATTAAAACGAGTAATGAAATCACGGCAAAGTTCACTCTAGGATCCAATAGATCCTGCTGGAATGCTATTCAACCACGCTTTCGCCCTATCCCTCAGTGAATAGGGGAATAGCTTTAATCGCAAGACATCTTCATGGACTCCTTGGATTTTGAAAGAGTTGCAAATTTCCATGAAGGACTTTAGGTGCTGCCTTGCGTCTTCAGTTGCAGACCCACCAAATTGTCTAATTGTATTTAACATATTGAACATAACGGGTTTAAGTTCAAAGTGGGTTGCTTCTATCTCCGGTGTAATGAATCCTGGGTTTAATCCGTTTAAGTCCTCTTCCAGGAAGTCCCTAACAGTGAGCTGTCGCGGCCCAGGTGGCGGCGGAAGTGTCCTTTACATGGTTTTCCCTTATGGACACAAGTGACCATGTTTTATAATGCCACAAATGCCCCGACAAGGATGATGTTAGATGCCTCGGCGAACGGGACACTCCTTGATAAAGCACCTGAGGAAGCTATTGAAATACTAAAAAACTCGCAAAGAATGATTTTCAATTCCCTACATCTATGCCAGGAGGAGTAAGACGCCAAGCCACGGTGAGTGAATTAGACACATCAAATTCAGTGGCAGCACAATTGGCATCTCTTACAAAGATGGTGCAAAGCTTACAATTACAACAAAATACCTGTGAGGTCAAGGTAATTGATTCTTATTGTGACTTATGTGGAGGTAACCACAGTTTTGCTGACTCTATGAATCAAGAAACCGGTATGTATGTTGGGAAATACAATCGCAACAATATGATGTCCAACACATACAACCCCTTATGGAAGAGGCATCCAAACCTATCATGGAGCAACCCTAACAATGCCTTAAACCCAACCACCCAACCGTCGGGATTTCAGCAACCGATGCAACATCTTCCGCCGCCGCAGGTCCAGCAACCAATGCCGCCGCAACAGATACAGCAGCAACCGGTAAGTTCATTGGAGAACACGCTTAAAGCCTATATGATGAAAACAGAGTCATACATGGCAGAGAACAGCAATTTCATCAAAAGGACAAATGCTTTTATGAATAGAACTGAGATGAGGTTGCAAAATTAAGAAGCGGCCATTAAAACACTAGAAACCCAGGTTGGGCAGTTTGCTCAAAAGATAAACACTAGACCACAAGGAGGACTACCTAGCAATACTGAAGTTGCTAAGGTAATGGGCCATGAACAGTGCAAAGCTATCACTATCAAGAGTGGTCTACAGCTGAAGGAAAAGATCCCATCGAGCCAAATTCAGTCAGCGGATCCAGCAAAAGAAGAGGCCGAGCAAACTAATTATGATAACACTACCCCGGTAGAGAGCACGACAACTCCTGACCAGCCTGCCGAGACAACAACAACCCAGTGGTGCCAGGTATTAAATTTCAAACTAATGAAACCCTGGATAAGATGAGACCACCACCACCTTTCCCACAAAGGTTGAAAAAGCAAAAACAGGACCAGCAATTCAAGAAATTCCTTGACATCTTAAAGCAAGTCCACATTAACATACCATTCGTAGAGGCAATCGAACAAATGCCTAATTACGCCAAGTTCTTAAAAGACATGGTGTCTAAGAGGAAACGAATAGGTGAGTTTGAAACAGTGGCTGCTACCGAGGGATGCATGGCAATGCTACACAATCGCATGCCACCGAAGTTGAAGGATCCTGGCTGTTTTATCATACCTTGTGCGATAGGTAAGAACTATGAAGGTAAGGCCCTGTGCGACCTTGGAGCAAGCATCAATCTAATGCCCAAGTCTGTCTTCCAAAAGCTTGGAATAGGATGGGCGAAGCCTACAACAGTTATGCTCCAACTAGCGGATCGATCCTATGTGCAACCCGAAGGCAAAATCGAGGACATACTGGTAAGATTCGATAAATTTATTTTTCCTACTGACTTTCTTGTCCTTGATTGTGAAGCAGATGATAATGCACCGATCATCCTGGGTAGACCTTTTCTTGCAACTAGACGCACATTAATTGACGTGAAAAAGGAGAGTTGACAATGCGGGTCAGTGACCAACAAGTCAAACTCGATGCATTCCACAACTTAAAAAAATATGATGATCTAGAGGAGTGCACGGCCATCCACACAGTAGACACCAGAATATCATGCCTCGGCAGTCTGCTCGGCAGATTATTCGGTAAAAAGATTAAGTTCAAGATGGATGGACACAGAGCAAAAGGGAGTGGTCCACAATTGAATTATGATTCTGGCCAACAAGAGAAAATTATCTTGGGAGATGAATTTGCATGTACTCCACCAGTAACATGATCTCCTTCCTTTTTCCTTATTATATTATATTAGGACTAGTTTAGTTCTTATTTTTATTTTTCTAATTTGATTTTGCTTTAAGTATTTTTATTTTTGTGTGTTTAATTTTTTACTTAGGATAATAAGAAAGAATAAAGGAGAAATAGCTCACAGTAGGAATTCTGCCGAGACAGAAAACAGGTCAGAACCGCAGCAGAACAGTGTAACGGCTAGTCTGTCGAGATTCCTACCGCGGCAGAAAAGGGAACGGCAGTAAAGAGTAACGGCTACAAAACGGCTAGTGGATCCAAACGGTCACAAGGCCGAGGCCTATATAAGAAACCCCTTCCTCTTGAACTATTCACTCTTGCTTTATTGTTTTCTTTAGAATTCATAACAATCTTCCTCTCACATTACTCTCTGCCTACTCACAATCTTCGTGAAATTCCAGATTCTTTTCAAGAGAAACTCCAAGAAATCAAATCTCTCACAATCTTGATGGCAACTTACAAGCGATTTTCCCCAGCCAATGTTGAAGATCGTTTCAACCGATCTTTCATCGCCCGAAAGTTGTGGGAAGAACAAGGTTTCCAGCATTCGGATGATGAAAACCACGGCATCGAGCACGGGTTCGTCTCCAACCTGCCCAGGCAAATGCTACAATCGTGCGGGAATTCTATGCGCACGGGTCCAGCAAAGATTCCCACTTTGTTCACTGCCGCGGCAGGCCGGTCCAGTTAGATGCCGAGATCATCAACGATTTCTACGGCCTCACTCCGAACAGTGATGGAACGCTGAATTCATGGAGGACATCACTGCCGAGGACTACGACTTAATCAAAGACGATCTTTGTTACGCGAATACTCCATGGGACACCGGTACCCAAGAGGATCCGTAACAAGAAAGAGCCTAAAGCCCGAGGCCAAGATGTGGAATACCTTTGTCAAGCGACGCCTCATCCCCACGTCCCACAACAGCACGGTGGACCGAAAGCGATTGGTGCTTGTCGCGTGTCAAAAGTGCGCGTTTAGTGCAAATGGACACATCGAAAGTAATAAGTGATAAGTATTTTATCGAGTTATCGTCTCCTCAGGGACCGGTATACTTAATATGCTTTCTTCACCTTCTTGTTCTGTAGAAAAGTAAAGAACACAAGTGAGTTGGTTTGATTTATCTAAACTAAAATAACTAAATAAAAATAAAGAATTGAAATAGTAGAGAGAGATGGGCTAGGATCCAGTTGCGTCGTATTGTGGATTTGATTGACTTGTCTCTGTCCAATGCAATCGTATATCACTGCCTCGGCAGCACTGCAGTTTACTGCCTTGGCAGCGACAATACTGTCTGTCACGGCAATCCTTTGCTCGTGGGTAGACTTTACCAAAGTACGACAAAGTGTCCTTGAATGACTCCGCTTATCCCTAAGTCAAAGTGCTGTTGATGACTAGTCCTTGATGATACCTCCCGGCGTGAACCAATTATACTCACCAACCAATCTCGCACTTTTTTAGCCGCTGAAACTTTTAACCTATCCCTAGGCCGAGTTAGTGTTTCGCGATTGAAACACCATACTTACCCCTTTCGTGAATCTAACTTTCCCGAGCTTAGATAAATGGATGATTCACAATATCCTCTCCCGAGCTCAATTGTGAAAACAAGGAATAACAAAGGATAAGCAAACCTTGATAACTTTATTGCATTGAATCAAAGACAAAGTACAATCTCCTCTCACAAATACTCGACAACCTTCACCTAATCCCTAAGAAGGTTTAGAACATAATGGAGAGGAAAGAAACAAGAATAGAAATCGGCTCTCTTCGTACGTATTCCGTGTTTTGTACATTGGGTGGCTAGGTCCTTATATAGGCTAGACCTAGGGCAAACCTTTCCAAAGTAGAATACAACTTGGAGTAGGGAACAAGTCAAGTACATAATAATAAAAATATTTCCAAGTTTGCTTCGGCTAAGGGGTTTTCCCGCGTGGTCTTCCTTTGGGCTTTTCCTTGTGCTAGCCAGCTCCGATCCATGGGCTTCAAGTCCAGACACGTTCCTTGTATTTTTTATCTTTCCATCGCCTATAGTCTTGCTTCCTATCTCTCTGTTGCTGCCTCGGCATCAGGTCCTGCCTCGGCCTTGTCGCTGTCGCGGCACTGGTTCTCCTGCACAGATATGAAAACGCAGTAAAACGTGCCTTTTTCTGTAAATATTATCTATATAAGCATAACTTCTAAATATATCACATTAAGCACATGCATTGGTCCGAGTGGGTGTATATTTGATGATTAATGCCCATAAAAGGAGTAAAAAGTGATAGTGTGTTGAGCACTTATCAGTGCTTATCCAATCAATCATCAACAAAAGGACCATCAATGTTAGAGAGATAATCTTACGTGAAATTCACGAATGCGGTAAGAAAGATAGGGGACCGTTATATTTCCCATGTTTGATCACAGGTTTGTGTGTTGCCGAAGGTGTGCCAATCGAAGATACGGACGAATACACTCCCCAAAGACGAGGATGGACCAGAGACTTTTGTCACAAAGTCATGCAGATCACGCAGGCGGAGCTAGTCCAAGCAACGCAACAGCAGTTCACGGCTGATACTGCTGCCGGGGCCCAGTACATGGTAGACATGCCTAATACTGCCCACACCTCTACCGCAACAGACCCGTACCAGGAAATTTTGCAAAGGATGGCAGCGATGGACCTCAGACAACTAAGATACATGGAGTACCAAAGATATTTCAACGGCACACTCGCCCAGATGATGCTCCATGCTTTTTCTAGAACAAGGGGCGCAATTTCCAGAGTTTCCCAGCAATATGTTTGTCACAGCCGCCCCTTACACCGAGACTACACCAGCTTCGAGAGGATCAAGGTCGTTCTTATATGCAGACCCTCCACCACAGTACCATGCTGCTGGCCCATCCAGGGCAGCAGACTCTACCGCGGCATCATCTGCCAGCAGAAGACCATCCAAACGGAGGACAGTCTTCAACACTCCACCACGATCCCTAATCATCATGGGCAGTCTATCAGCTGAGATAGATGCCTATGTGCACCAAAGCTCCACTACCGCCGGACCGAGTATACACCACACCGGGGGAGCCACGGTAATGGAGGGTGGAACGGACATAATGCTGACCGAAGACATGGCGGATGTGGAAGAAGGAGAAGAGGTGAAGGCCCCAATGCAACGGACACCACCCACAAGAGTCCAACCGCCCCGGCACGCAAAAGCTCAACCATCGCCCTCACCAAGAACAAGGCAATCGGCAGCAAGGCCAAGGACAAAAATTGTTACAAGCAGCTCTTCGGAGTCTTTTTAATAATTTTTTTCATATAATTCAATATTAATTGTTGTTTGCTTTCTATGCTGCTTATTCCTTTTATATTTTGTTGTCCGCACTTATCTTCAAATATAAAGCATTGAGGAAAATGCTTGGTTTGAGTTTGGGGGTGCAGATTCACTGCCAAGGCAGCAATCTACTATCGAGGCCTTGCCAAAAAGGGAGTATTCCAGTGAATTTTTTTAATTTTCATTCTCCCCGCCTTACTTGAATTAACTGCCTACACTTTTGCACTACTTATCATCAGTATTTCCTTAGTTTATTCTTTAAGGCTATAGAAATCTTTCTCCATACCATGATTAGGTCCTGTTAAGAAGGTTTAACCTTAGGATACTTAAGGATGAAAACTTAGAAGTTTACTATAGGAAGAATTTTAAACACTTTTGGGACTTGTTGGATTAGAGGAATTCTTTTAATGAACTTAGGTGATAAAGACTTAGATTTTTGGGAAGGTAACTAGAGGTGCCTATCACCAGCTCTAGAAAGTACTCTTCTTCATGCTAGAGGTGCCCAAAATTGGCTCTAGTATGAATTTAAGGAATATTAAAAAGAAAGAAGGAATTTAGTGAAGGGAAAAACATAATCCTTGAGGTGCCCGAAATTGGCTCAAGGATTGGTTGCTTAGAAAAGAAGAGAACACTTAACCAAATTCTACTTGTCTTGAACTTAGAGTTTATCTAAGAAAGCCTGTAATCAAACTTGTCCACAAAAACGCACACACTCACAATTCTTATAGTTTGTTTCTAGGTAAACCCTTGGGTAACCGAAAGGTTAAGCCTATAGAATAGGCCTAGTTATGGTGGGGAGAATAGATGGACATGTAAGACCAAGAGAGAGTAGAGTTCGGCAAATTGATGGCTTGCATTGCTTGAGGACAAGCAATAGTTCGAGTTTGGGGGTGTGATAAGTGCTCAACTCACTATCACTGTTTACATCTTTTATGGGAATTAATCACCGAATTTACACCCACTTGAACCAATGCATGTACTTAATGTGATATATTTAGAAGTTATGCTTATAGAGATAATATTTACAAAAAAGGCACGTTTTACTGCATTTTCATATCTGTGCAGGAGAACCGGTGCCGCGGCAGCGACAAGACCGAGGCAGGACCTGATGCCGAGGCAGCAACTGAGAGCTAGGAAGCCAGACTGTAGGCGATTGGAAGACAAAAATCCAAAGGACGTTTCTGGACTTAAAGCCCATGGATCGGAGCTGGCTAGCATGAGGAAAAGCCCAAGACAAGGCCACGCGGGAAAGCCCCCTTAGCCGAATTAAACTTGGAAATATTTTAATTATGTACATGACTTGTTCCCTACTCCAAGTTGTATTCTACTTAGGAAAGGTTTGCCCTAGGTCTTGCCTATATAAAGACCTAGTCATTCAATGTAATAGAATAAGACCTAGAGAGAGAGAGAGAGACGAATCATAAACTTGTTTTCTTTCTCTCAATTATGTTCTAAGCTTCTTTAGGGTTTAGGTGAAGGTTGTTAGTGTTTGTGAGAGGAGATTGTACTTTGTCTTTGTTTCAACGCAATAAAATTATCAAGGTTTGCTTATCCTTTGTTATTCCTTGTTCTTGCATTCAAGCCCGGGAGGGAAGTTTGTAAGTAATCCATTTATCTAGACTCGGGAGAGTTAGATTCACGAAAGGGGTAAGTACGGTGTTTCAATCGCGAAATACTAACTCGGCCTAGGGATAGGTTAAGAGTTTCAGCGGCTAAAAGAAGTGTGAGATTGGTTGGTGAGTATAATTGGTTCACGCCGGGAGGTATCATCAAGGACTAGTCATCAATAGTACTTCGACTTAGGGATAAGCGGAGTCATCCAAGGACACTTTGCCAAACTTTGGTAAAGTCCACCCACGAGCAAGGGATTGCCGCGGCAGACAGTATTATCGCTGCCGAGGCAGTAATGTGCAGTGCTGCCGAGGCAGAGATATACGATTGCATTGGGTAGATACAAGTCAATCAAATCCACAATACAACGCAACTGGATCCTGACCTATCTCTCTCTAATATTTAATTCTCTTTACTTTTACTTAGTTATTTTAGTTTAGTTAATCCAAACTCAATCACTTTTGTTTTACTTTATTTCGTTCTACAGAACAAGAAGACAAAGAAGACATAATATTGAGTCTACCAATCCCTGTGGAGTCGATAATCCGATAAATACTTATCACTTATTACTTTCGATGTGTCCACTTGCACTAAACGCGCACTTTTGACACGCGACAAGGTGCCCGAAATTGGCTCAAGCTATTGATGTTTTAAGAAGAGAAAACTAGATCCAAATCTATTTGTCTTGAACTTAGAGTTTATCTAAGAAAGCCTTTAATCAACCTTGTCCACAAAAACGCACACACTCACAAAATCTTATAGCTTGTTTACGGGTAAAGTCCTTGAGTAAACAAAAGGCTAAGACTAAGGAATAGGCATAGTTATGGTGGGGAGAATAGATGAAAAAGTAAGACCAAAAGAGAATAAGGTTTGACAAATTGATGGCTTGCATTGCTTGAGGACAAGCAATAGTTCGAGTTTGGGGATATGATAAGTGCTCAAAAGATCATTATTTTATACACCTTTCACGGGCAACAAGCACTTATCTCACACTTACTTGGACTGATGCATGAGCTTAAAATACAATATTCGGATATTCTGCTATTACAACTCATAAAGCTAATATTTACAGAAAAATGCAGAATTTACAACTCACTACCTTTATTTAGTTTTTATTTAATTAGTTTACTCAAACATCCTTCCTACTTGTGTTTTTACTTTACTTTTACAGGACAAGAATATTAAAGAAGATATATTAAGTATACCAATCCCTGTGGAGACGATACACGATAAATACTTATCACTTTATTACTTGCGACGTGTACACTGCACAATTCGCTCTATTTCTACACGCAACAGTTACTAAAACTTGTTTCGCAAGTTAGGGTTTTTAATATTGAAATCGATAAAATCCAATAATTTAATTAAATCAAAATAACAGAAATACTGATAAATACAATAAATCATAATTTAAAAATGTTCAACCCAAAATTTTAATAAACATTAACAATCCAGAAAATCCAAATAAATAATTAAAGTCCATTACAGAAAATATTAACTAAAATATAAGTCTGAAATGTTGTAAGCTAGGGAGCCTAGTGTGTAAGCTAGGGAGCCTAGTGTGTCTCTAGAGCAGATAAAAAAAATCACAGAACAGAATAATGTAGATGATGTAGTGAATGCATTATGTGCACCCATCTCCGAATGCCAACGGAAGAGTATCTCGACCCGTCACACCAACAAAAGTGGAAACTCGACCCGTAGGTGGAGCCACTTAACATAACTGGTATCTCGACCCGTAGGTAGAGCCACTGATCAGAAGTGATAAAAATCACCGAACTTCCCCGTACACATATAATCCAACCAGATGCAACGTAATGAACGGATACAGAGTCAAATGCGTGCCTAAATTCTAACAGGAGGCATGCATGATAATCTCAGAATCAGAAATATTATTGTAAACTCAGAGTAAAGCACGACGAAATATTTCAGAAAAATTACAAGATGATGCATGATCATACAGAGTTTAACAAAATATGAATACAAGATAGTAACAGAGTTTTCGAGAGAGACACACCTGAAACAGAAGCTCAACACCGAGAATTATGTCTACTTGACTCAGCTCTACCACTAGATCGAACAGGAGTAGAACCTATGAAGAACAAAATACTAGACACACTACTATGCCACTAAACCGATCAATACAAGAAACAGAAGTAAACCGAAACTCACGACCGTCTCCCGATGACTGCTGAACAGGAGGTCGTCCAGGAGGAGAAGGAGGTAAATGCTCGGAGTCGGAATCCACGTCACCTGAACCAAACAGAAACTATTTCAGAATCCACTAAAGATAACTTCCAAATAAGCATTGAAACTTAAAAATGATACTTCGGGTTTGAATTTCGAAAAACGGACTGCGCCATTGGACTCAAGACGTCAAAAAATATAAAGTGGGACCGGTTCTAAAAAAAATGAATGTTGATGTCAGCATGGGTCAACGCTGACGTCAACACAGATGACGTCAGCAATGACATTAGTAGATGACATCAGTAGTGACGTCAGCCGGGTCGGGTCTCGGGTCGGTCACAAGTCTCGGGATAAATTTTCCCGAGAAAATCTGGAATTTCCATATTTTCCCCATATTTTCCAGGAAAATCTGGAAAATTTCCAAAAATTCCCAGGTTCGATTCTCCATCTGGATTTCGAATCTAACACTCTTGATTCGATTTGAAATCAATTTTAAAACTCCCCTAAAACCGAAATCAAAAATTAACACTCAAACACCCTTCACACTCGATTAAAACCAGAACAGAAAAAAAAAACATCTCAACCCTTACAAAACCAAAACAGAAAGGAGCAAGGACGACGATCGAATGCTTACCAACACTTACCAACTTGCAAGAATGGAAAGACCACAACAGATGCTGATTGAACGAGACTGGAGCAAGGAAGACGGGGTTATCGAGTGAAGGAAGAAAACAATTTCTCGGTTTCAATAAACATTGTCCGAATCAAAAAGAAAAGAATTAAATCCCCTATTAAAACTGAAACAACAAATTAAGGAAGGATATAAAATATGAAACGGAAATCGAGGAAAGGAAGTTACCAATTTCAAAAATTGGTATAATTACCCTATAAGGGTCTGCCTTTTTCAAAACCTAAAAATGGGCCTTCAAACTTTCAGAAATTTCAATTTAGTCACAGATTTCATATCAGAATTTCCCAATTTGTTAGGTTTCAAATTAGGGTTTCATTCAAAATTAGTGTTTTAAATTTGGGGGAGAAATTGGAGTGTTACAACTCCCCCTTAAAGAAATTTTGTCCTCAAAATTTTACCTGGATCAAAGAGATGCAAATACTGAGCTTTGATAACAGATTTGGGCTCCCACGTAGCCTCATCATAACCTCGATTACGCCAGAGAACCTTAACCATTTTAATGGTTTTCCTCCGAAGGACATTCTGGTCCTGAGCAATAATCTCAACGGGTTCCTCTTCATAACACAGATCTGGACAGATCTCAAAATCCTCAACTGATAGAACATGAGATGGATTAGCTCGATAGCGTCTTAGTACAGAAACATGGAAAACATCATGGATACGCTTAAGCTCTAGTGGTAACTCAAGCTGGTAAGCTACAAGTCCAACTCGTCTGATAATCCGATAAGGTCCGATATAACAAGGATTGAGTTTGCCTTTATGGTCAAACTGGAGTACCTTCCTCCACAGAGATACTTTCAGGAAAATCTCATCATCGACCTCAAACTCAAGGTCCTTACGTCTTAGATCAACATACAATTTATGTCTATCAAAAGCGACCTTAAGCCGATCCCGAATCAACCTGATAGTCTGCTCAGCCTCATGCACAAGATCTGGTCCCAACAACCGATGCTCATTAAGCTCAGTCCAACCAATAGGGGTACGACACTTACGCCCATAGAGAGACTCATAAGGTGACATCTTAATACTAGCCTGATAACTGCTATTGTACGCGAACTCGGCAAGCGGTAGGAAATCCTCCAAACTGCCTCTAAAATCCAAAATACAACCTCTGAACATATCCTCAAGGATCTAAATCACACGCTCAGATTGACCATCGGTTTGAGGGTGAAAAGCAATACTGAAGTTTAATCGAGTACCCAAAGCAGAATGTAGAGAACCCCAGAACTTAGACGTAAACCTCGAATCCCGGTTATATATAATAGACATAGGCACTCCATATAATCGCACAATCTTAGAGATATACGACTGAGCTAGCTTACTCAGAGGATAAGTAGCTCGAACCAGAATGAAATGCGCGGACTTAGTCAATCGAGCAATGATAACCCAGACAGAATTCTTCTTCGATGGAGTCAAAGGTAATCCACTGACAAAATCCATAATCACACGCTCTCATTTCCACTGAGGAATCTCGATATGCTGAAGAAGCCCAGACGGACGTTGATGCTCTACTTTGACTTTCTGGAAAGTCAAGCACTTAGAAACAAAACTGACAACGTCTCGCTTGAGACCTTTCCACCAATACTTTTCATGGAGATTCTTATACACCTTATCCCCACTAGGATGCATAGAATAGGGACTATCATGAGCTTCCCGCAAAATAACCTGTTTCAGTTCAGAGTTCCTTGGAACACATTATCGACCCCGAAAGCACAAAACTCAAATCTGATCAATAAAGAAGTCCTGAGATGTTCCCTCTTTGACCTCTGCAATACAGTGGGCCAAGAAAGGATAAATGGGATGCTCAGCCGGAATATCAGATATCATAGTAGGAATAACACAGAGTTTTGCCAACAAACTACCATCCACGAACAAACTCATACGAGCAAACAAAGCTCTCAGATCAGAAATGGCGTTGCGACTCAGAGCATCCGCAACGACATTAGCCTTACTAGGATGATAATTGATCTCACAGTTATAATCCTTCAAAAGTTCCAACCAACATCATTGTCTCAGATTAAGCTACTTCTGAGTGAGAAGGTACTTCAGACTCTTATGATCAGTGAAAATGTAACATTTCTCTCCATAGAGGTAGTGTCTCCAAATTTTCAGAGCAAAGATCACTGCCGCTAACTACAGATCATGGGTCGGATAGTTACATTCATGCGGTTTCAATTGACGAGAAGCATAGGCCACAACCTTCGCATCCTGCATCAAAACACAACCCAAACTGGTGTACGAGGCATTAGTGTAACTATATAAGGTTTCCCCGACTCTGGCTGTATCAGAACTGGTGCTTGTGTCAAAACAAATTTGAGTTTCTCAAAACTCTCCTACTGAGCCTCACACCAGGTAAACAGAACATCTTTCCTCAGAAGCTTAGTTAACGGAGTAGTTATAAAAGAAAAACCCTCTACAAACCTCCGATAATAACCAGCAAATCCCAAAAAACTATGAACCTCTACCACATTCTTAGGCTGTCTCCACTCCATAATAGCCTCAATTTTCTTTGGGTCAAACTAGATACCCTTAGCTGATACAACATGACCCAGAAATACAACCTCAGATAGCCATAAATCACATTTACTAAATTTTGCATAGAGTTGTTTCTCTCTCAGAGTCTGCAACACTATATGAAGATGTTGCTCATGATCATCCTCAGACTTAGAATAAACCAGGATATTGTCAATAAAAACCACCACAAACTGATCCTTATA
This sequence comes from Abelmoschus esculentus, assembly GCA_035048815.1. Classification (NCBI taxonomy): domain Eukaryota; kingdom Viridiplantae; phylum Streptophyta; class Magnoliopsida; order Malvales; family Malvaceae; genus Abelmoschus; species Abelmoschus esculentus. The sequence continues at coordinate 5,332,236 of JAUCBN010000065.1, forward strand.
GGGTCGAAACACCCTGTTCATCATGTCCATAAATGTTGCAGGTCCATTTGTAAGACCGAAAGGCATTACCAGAAACTCGTAGTCGCCATAACGAGTCCGAAAAACTGTTTTGAATACATCAGAATCCTTAACCTTGAGTTGTTAGTAACCAAATCTCAGGTCTATCTTAGAAAACATAGAAGCTCCTCGGAACTGGTCAAACAAATCATCTATACGGGGAAAAGGGTACTTATTCTTGATGGTCAACTTGTTCAACTTCCGATAATCAATACAGAGACAGAGCGACCCATCTTTCTTTTTAACAAACAGAACAGGGGCTCTCCACGGAGAAACGCTGGGTCAAATAAAACCTCTATCTAGAAGTTCCTGCAACTAAACTTTCAGCCATCCGATACGATGCCATAGACACTGGAGTTGTCCCCGGATGCAACTCAATACTGAACTCCATCTCCTCCCTCTTAGGGGGTACTCCCGGTAACTCCTCAAGAAAAACATCAGGAAATTCACAAACAACACGGTTCTTTTCCATCCCAGAATCAGATTGCCTTGGGTCAAGAATATAGGCAAGATAGGCCACAGATCCTTTCCTGATCATCTTTTCAGCTTTCAAAGCAGAAATAACATTGGTTAGAAAACATCTACTCTCACCGATAAGAATTATCTCACGGTCATCAGACTTCCTCATAGTTACCCTTTTATGGTCACAATCCAAAGTAACACGGTGAGCCGATAGCCAATCAATCCCCAGAATCAAATCAAACTCTCCAAACGGCAACTCCATCAATTTAGCTGAAAAGATTTCCCCTTGGACTTCAAGAGGACAATCTTTATATACTTTGGTAACCTCAACAGGGTTACCTACAGGATTATAGACTGAGACAGAGGTACTGGTATCCTCTATAGGGATCTCCAAATAACCAGATACAGAGCTAGATACATATGAATGAGTAGACCCATTATCAAGCAGTGCGAAAAGAGAAATAGTATGAATAGAAAAACTACCTACAATGACGTCTGGCTCATCCCGATCATCATGTCTCCTCGTAGCATAAACTAACCCGGGCTGAGATCCCCCTGATCGGGCTGATCCTCTGAATTGACTGGGTCTGCCTTTACTACCAGTACCAAATGCGGCAGGTCTACCCTAACCTCTTCCTCTAGTAGGGGTCTGGAAAGAAGCCTGAGATTGCCCCGGAGCATAACCTGACTGCGGAGACACTAGACAGTCCCTGAGGCGATGATCATAAGAACCACAAAGAAAGCAAGCCCTACTACTCATCTGACACTCTACTGAATGCCATTTTTACAAAATGAACACTCGGGCAAGGCTCGAGCACTAGCGAATCCAGCTCCAGTAGCGGTAGGAACAACTGACGCTGCTGGTATAGCCCGTGCAGAACTCTGAGGCTCAAACTCATCACGGCCCCTATTCCAGGACTAAAAACCCTAACTATGTTGTACAGATGCCGCAGGCTATCATCTACCTCTGTCTTGGACCTAGGATTCTTGCTGAACCCTCAAAAGCTCATTACGCTTGGCCGTCCTGGCTCGCCGAGTGATCATTTTATACTCGGTGTCATGGTGGGTGGCAACTACAATCTTTATTAGTACCCAGAGTCCTTTCAGAAAATGGTCACAATTTTTCTTCTCGGTAGTAACAAGACCATGAGCGTACTGTAGTAACAGCAAGAACACTATCTCATAGTCATTAACTGACATGTCGTTCTGCTGAAGGTTCAAGAAGTCATCCCGACACTTAGCCAAATACTCGAGACCCATATACCGGTCCTCAAAAGCTTGTTTGAAAAACTCTCAACTAATCTTATCCGAAGCAGTCACTCTCTCCTCTGGCTCCCACCAGTTTAGGGCTTCACCCTGAAGCAACGATATAGTCGCCCTCAGTTTCCTATTAGAAAGGTACTCCATCTCAACAAACAAACGCAGAAGCTTCTTCAGCCAGTACTCTGCATCCGCTGGGTCTGTACCAATCTTACCATCGAATATAGTCATTCCAGCAGCTGGAAAATCTGTAGAAATGGGTTTCCTAGCACCCTCATTCTGCCGAAGATAACGGAGCAACTCTCTTTGCATCGTCACAGAATCCAAACTGACAATCTCACTATCTCCAAAATCATACGATCCCTCACTCTGGACCGGCTGATCAACCTCAGCTTGCTGATCCTCAGTCTAAACCTCAAGTAGATCCTCCCCTCCTAACTCTTGAGCCAAACTCTAATCCTGTGGTGGGTCCACAGGAGGCGGGACATCACTAGCAGATCCAACAGAACGACCTCGGCCACGACCTCTCCCGATCGCTAAACGTGTACTCCTACATGGTGGCATAGTAGTATATCTACAGAAGGATAGACAGAATCCTATATTAGAATCGGTACTTGAAGTATTATTTAGAATATTTTAGAAAATTTCAAAAATGAGTCAAAGCGAGAATCCAAATTTTCAAATAAGATTGACAAAATTATTTTCAGACAAAAATCATTTTTGGACCTCATAATCCGAGGGTTGAACCTCACTCTCATACCATTAAATGTAATCCCTAAAATTAACCTAATTTCTTAGATTACAAATTAAGGTTTACGTTACTAAAACTTGTTTCGCAAGTTAGGGTTTTTAATATTAAAATCGATGAAATCTGATAATTTAATTAAATCAAAATAACAGAAATACCAATAAATACAATAAATCATAATTTAAAAATGTCCAATCCAAAAGTTTAATAAACATTAACAATCCAGAAAATCTGAATAAATAATTAAAGCCTATTACAAAAAATATTAACTAAATTATAAATAAGTCTGAAATGTTGTAAACATACGGATCACAAAAATTCTCAAATTCAACAATTCTCCAAGTACCGAGAGACCTAAGACCGGGTATCTGAAATAGAAACTGAAAGGGTGTAATCTAGGAAGCCTAGTGTGTCTCTAGAGTAGATAAACAGAATCACAAACAAAATAATGTAGATGATGTAGTGAATGCATGATGTGCACCCATCTCCGAACGCCAACAAAGAGTAGGTTCCCCTGAACCACTCTAACTCCGTAACACCAACAAAAGTGGAAACTCAATCCGTAGGTGGAGCCATTGAATAGAAGTGGTATCTCGACCCGTAGGTGGAGCCACTAATCAGAAGTGACAAAAATAACTGAACTTCCCCGTACACATATAATCCAACCAAATGCAATGTAATGAACGAATACAGAATCAAATGCGTGCCTAAATTCTAAAAGGAGGCATGCATGATAATCTCAGAATCAAATATATTATTGTAAACTCAGAGTAAAGCACGATGAAATATTTCAGAAAAATTACAAGATGATGCGTGATCATACAGGGTTTAACAAATCTGAATACAGAATAGTAACAGAGTTGTCGGGAGAGACACACCTGAAACAGAAGCTCAACGCCAAGAATGATATCTACTAGACACGGCTCTACCACCAGATCGAGTAGGAGTAGAACCTACGAAGAACAAAACATTAGACACACTACTATGCCACTAAACCGATCAATACATGAAACAGAAGTAAACTGAAACTCACGAGCGTGTCTCGATGACTGCTGAACAGGAGGTCGTTCAGGAGGAGAAGGAGGTAAATGCTCAGGGTCGGAATCCACATCACCTAAACCAAACAGAAACTAATTCAGAATCCACTAAAGATAACTTCTAGATAAGCATTCAAACTTAAAAGCCTTAAAAATGATACTCGGGTTCAAATTTTGAAAAATAGACTGCGCCATTGGACTCTGGACGTCGAAAAACATAAAGTGGGACCGAGTCTGAAAAACATAAAGTGGGACTCGGGTCGGGTGGGGTCAGGTCAGTTCGGTCCCGGGTCCCGGGACAGATTTTCCTAAGAAAATCTGGGTTTTCCCCATATATTCCGGGAAAATCTAGAAATTTTCTAGAAATTCCCAAGTTCAATTCTCCATTTGGATTTTGACTATGACACTCTTGATTCAATCTAAAATCGATTTTCCAACTCTCCTAAACCCGTAATCAAAAATTAACACGCAAACACCTTTTACACTCGATTGAAACTAGAACAAAAAAAAACATCTCAAACCTTACAAAACCGAAACAGAAAGGAGCAAGGACGACGATCGAATGCTTACCAACACTTACCAACTTGCAAGAACCGAAAGACCACAACAGATGCTGATTGAATGAGACTAGAGAAAGGAAGACGGGGTTATCGGGTGAAGGAAGAAAACAATTTCTTGGTTTGAATAAACGTTGTCCGAATCGAAAAGAAAGGAATTAAATCCCTTATTAAAACTGAAACAACAAATTAAGGAAGGATATAAAATCTGAAATGGAAATCGGAGAAAGGAAGTTACCAATTTCAAAAATTGGTATAATTACCCTATAAGGGTCTGCCTTTTTCAAAAACTAAAAGTGGCCCTTCAAACTTTCAAAAATTTCAATTTAGTTACAGATTTTAGATCAGAAATTCCCAATTTGTTAGGTTTTAAATCAGGGTTTCATTCAAAATTAGGGTTTTGAATTTGGTGGAGAAATTGGAGTGTTACACTATATGAGTAGTTGTGGATAGGTTTACGAAGTGTGCATATTTTATTCCAATGTATACTAATTATTCCTTGGATAAGTTGGTTGGGCTACATGTTTCTAGTGTTTTGAGGTTGCATGGAGTGCCAAAATCCATAGTATTTGATAGAGATCCGATGTTTACGTCAAGGTTTTGGAAGTCTTTACTAAAGGACCTTGTTACTAAGTTAAGTTTTAGTACATCCTATCATCTGCAGACAAACGGACAGTCCGAGAGAGTTATCCAGGTTCTGGAAGACATATTGAGGTTTTGTGTGATAGATTTTCAAGTTTCTTGTGATAAGTACTTGCCGTTGGTTGAGTTCTCTTATAATAAGAGTTATCAAAAGAGTATCCAGATGGTTCCGTTTGAGGCCTTGTATGGTAGGAGATGTTGTATTCCTTTGTGTTTGGCCGAGGTTAGAGAGAAGTTTGTGACTCTACCTAGTGTTCTTGAGGATACTAATGAGAAGGTTAAACTCATTAGTGATCGGATCAAGGATGCATCGGATCGTCAAAAGTCTTATGCAGATCTGAAAAGGAAGGAAGTAGAGTATGTTGTCGGCGAGAAAGTTGTCCTAAGGGTATCTCCGTGGAAGAAGGTGATGCGTTTTTGTAAGAAAGGAAAGTTGAGTTCGAGTTTTGTTGGAACGTTAGAGGTTTTAGAGAGAGTTGGACCAGTGGATAATCGTCTACGATTATCGTTCGAGCTTGAAAGCATCCATTATGTGTTTCATGTGTCGATGCTTCGGAGGTACAGATCGGATCCATCGCATGTGTTGCCGGTGGGTGAGGCTGAGCTTAATCCAAATATTTCATATGAAGAAGAGACGGTAGAAATCTTAGCATCAGATTCCAAGGATTTTGTTTGTTAAGACAATCGAGTTAGTCAAAGTTCTTTGGCGACATCGAGGTGTCGAGGAAGCCAAGTGGGAAAGGAAATTAGACATGGAAGAGCATTTCCCTTATGTCTTCCCACCAGGTAATTTCGAGAATGAAATTTCTTAAGTGGGGGACTTCTAACGCCCCAAAAATGGGGCTTAGAAGATAGTGAACTAGTTTAGCCGATATAGCCTAGTTTGAGATTAAATATTTAAAATTTGGTTTTAAATTGAAATAAATTAAGGAAAAATATCCTATTATTTTTGTCTAACATATATTTGAATTTTTTCAAATCAATTTAGAAAATTTACCCTTGAACCCTAAGATTTTAAAATTAGTGACCATTTTGTATAAATTGAAAATTGGAGGAAAATTTTATAAAATAAGTCAAAACTTTGAATCTTGAAGGGGCTTTGATCGAATTATAATCCTAGTTGGTCTAGACTTTCCAATTTTTTTTAATTAAGCCCAAAATCTATTTTAACTTAAGTAGTTTAATTAAACCCAATTTAATTTAAACAAAAATAAACCTTTTTTACATTAAAAAACAAAACCTAAACTACATATTTTTGTTTTCCCTCATTCAAGTTTGTCGTTCATGCTTATTTTTGATTTTGCATAGATTTTTATGCATGATGATTTAATGTTCATGTTATTGTTTTATAATGGTTTTGATATATAATTGATATTGCCATTGTTTTATTTTAAAAAATGAGATAAATGTTGTTTTATCGGTTTATGTTTTGAAACTTGAAATAATGGATACATGTGTTTAATTTTGTTTTGAATTAAGCTGGGCATTGGTTTGGATAATAATGACTAGTTAAGTGATGAACCTTGTGGGATAAGTTGATCGATCAATTGGGTCTAGAGTGCACTATAAATATTCAAAATTCGTACGTGTGTACATTTCTTGTGTGTTGTATTTTGGCTTTTAGTCTAATATTGTGTAATAAGAGTAGTATTGTCACATCCAGGTTGATAGGAGTTGCAATGTCACCGGGCACCAAAGTGAGATAATTCATGTTGATAGTAGTATCAACATGCGCATGCTCTGGGAGTAGTACTAACATGCGGTTGCCCGTTTATCCTAACAATTTGGAGTAGTACAAATCGGATCACTAGCACCAATATAAATTTATGTTTTCATTTTGTAATTGCAAGTGCTTTGTGAACTTTAGGCTTTGCCAGGTGAATAACATGCTAGCCTTGTTTTGCTTTGAAAGCATGGGATAACATTATATAAGTGATTTACTGGTAATTTATGTTGGCACGTGAGCCATGATTTTTTATAACACTTGCTGGTTTTGCTGTTGGCATTGATGACCATGTTTACATTATTTTAAAGAAGCATGACATGTTTTATCTTGATAAAATGGAGTATCTATGGGCTGCATTGTAAGTGATGTTTTTAAATGTTTTATTACCCTCTCTAAGCATGAAACTTAACCTCTCTCTTTCCTTGCATTGCAGATAAGTGAACGTTGGAAGCAACCAGAAAGCAAATGCGTCGCACGTACCTATTTTCGTATTTTACTTTAGCTCAATTATGCTTTTTCTTAAATTATGAACCTAGGTAGTTGAGAGCAATGGAATAGAGAATTGATGTATTTGGGTTTCTTTTTTGGACATATTGGTTTGAGTTACTTTTATATGCATGAGATATTTTGAGCTTTAATATATGAAAATTAGATGTATGTTATGCTATGTTCTTTAGTTATTAAATATGCTTGTAAATTATATGTTATACGTATGGAAATAGGCAACTAAGCATCTAGAGTTAGTGTTTGAAGTTTGGTTTATACCTATAGGGTCTTATATGCATCTAGAGAACCTTATTTTTTCAGTCAAAGCATGAAACATGTGTAATCTGCATTTTTTTGGCAGAGGTTTCAATACTTGTTCATACGACACCAATACCTAGGCAAAATTACAATGGTTTTCTGGAAAAATTAGCCTGGGTATCGAAACCACATGAACTAGTTTCGAAACATATGAAGAACATAAGCAAATGTTTCGAAACACTTGGTCTTGGTATCGATACCGGAGCCCATAGATTCAAATAGAATCCATACGGAATCATACCTGTATCGAAAAGCGGGATTGTCGTGTAGGAATTCATCTGAGTTATCGAAGGTGTATCGATACCCTTGTATCAAATCCTTTAATCGAGTAAAAAGCTAAAATTTTGATATTAAGCTATATAATTAGATTCAAATGCCCAATATTAATAATTTGAACTCATAAATTTTGATTTAACATTATTTTGTTGTCGTTTTGTTGGGACTAAAAACGAACATGTTTAAATGGGCTTTATAGAGAATCAATTTGAATTTTAACCGAGGAAAAAGCTAAAATATTTAGATTATATCGTATAATTAGGTTCAAAAGAACACTATTAACTATTTTAATTCATAAAATTTGATTTAATATTATTTTACGATCGTTTTGTTGGGATTAAACTTGCATGCCTAAATGGGCTTTATAGTAAACCCGTTTGAATTTTAACCGAGTAAAAACTAAAAATTTGAGATTAAGTTGTATAATTAGGTGCAAGAGCCCATAATTTAACTATTTGAACTCTTAAAATTTATTTAAAATCATTTTGTTGTCCTTTTATTGGGATTAAAGTGTGCATATCTAAATGGGCTTAGAGAATCAGTTAGAATATCAACCGAGTAAAAAGCTAAAAAATTTAGATTATGTTGTAGAATTATGTTCAAAAGTCTATAATTAACTATTTGAATTCAATATCATTCTGCGATCGTTTTTTTCTTTTTCATATTAAAACGTGTATATCTAAATGGGCTTTATAGAGAATCAGTTCAAATATCAACCGAGTAAAAAGCTAGCAATTTGAGATTAAGTTGTATAATTTGGATCAAAATCCCATAATTTAACTATTTTAACACTTAAATTTGAATTAATATCATTTTGTTTTCGTTTTGTTGGTATTAAAATGTTCATGTCTAAATGGGTTTTATAAAAAAGCAATTCGAATTTTAATCGAGTAAAAAGCTAAAAAATGAGATTATGTTTTATAATTTGGTTCAAAAGCTCATAATTTAACTATTTAAACTCTTAAAATTTGAATTAATATTATTTTGTTTTCGTTATGTATGAATTAAAGCGTGCATTTCAAAATGGGGATTTTAGAGAACCTATTCGAATTTTAACCGAGTAAAAAGCTAAAAAAATATAGATTATATTGTATAATTATGTTCAAAAGTCTATAATTAACTATTTTAATTCTTAAAATTTGATTTAAAATCATTTTGTTGTCGTTTTTTTGGGATTAAAGCCTTCATGTCTAAATGGGTTTACAGAGAACCCGTTCGAATATCAACCGAGTAAAAAGCTAAAAATTTAAAATTAAGTTCTAAACAAGGTTCAAAAGCCCATAATTTACTATTTTAACTCATATAATTTGAATTTAATATCATTTTATTATCGTTTTGTTGGAATTAAAGAGTGCATGCCTAGATTTGCTTCATAGAAAACCAATTCGAATTTTAACCAAGTAAAAAGCTCAAAAATTGAGATTATATTGTATAATTAGGTTCGAAAGCCCATTATTAACTATTTGAATTCAAAAAACATTGATTTAATGTTATTTTACGGTCTTTTTGTTGGGATTAAGCATGCATGTCTAAATGGGCTTTATAATAAACCCGTTCGAATTTTAACTGAGTAGAAACAAAAAAAATTGAACTTAAGTTGTATAATTAGGTTCAAGAGCACATAATTTTAGCTATTTGAACTCTTAAAATTTGTTTTAAAAACATTCTATTATCGTTTTGTTGGGATTAAAGCGTGCATGTCTGGATGGCTTTATAGAGAACTAGTTCAAATATCAACCAAGTAAAAAGGTAAAAAATTTAGATTATATTGTATAATTAAGTTCAAAAGTCTATAATTAACTATTTGAACTCTTAAATTTTTATTCAGTATCATTTTGCGGTTATTTTTTTCGGATTACAACATGCGTATCTAAATGGGATTTATAGTGAATCAGTTTGAATATAAACTGAGTAAAAAGCTAAAAAATTGAGATAATGTTGTATAATTATGTTCAAAAGTCCGTAATGAACTTTTTGAGCTCATAAAATTTGATTTTATATCATTTTGCGATCGTTTTGTTGCAATTAAAATGTGCACATCTAAACGGGCTTTATAGAGAATCCATTAAAATTTTAATCGAATAAAAAGCTAAAAATTAAGATTAATCTGTATAATTAGGTTCAAAAGCCCATAATTAACTGTTTTAACTCTTAAATTTTGATTTAAAATCATTTTGTTGTCGTTTTTTCGGGATTAAAGCGTGCATGTCTAAATGTGCTTTATAGAGAACCCATTCGAATTTTAACCGAGTAAAAAGCTAAAAATTTGAAATTATGTTTTATAATTAGGTTTCGCATCCCATAGTTTACTATTTTAACTTATAAAATTTGAATTAATATCATATTTTTGTCGTTTCGTTGCGATGAAAGCGTGTATGTCTAAATGGGCTTTATAAAGAACCCGTTCGAATTTTAACCAAGTAAAAAGCTAAAAAAAAATTGAGATTATGTTGTATAATTAGGTTCCAATGTCCATAATTAACTATTTGAACTCATAAAATTTGATTTAATATTATTTTACGGTCTTTTTGTTTGTGTTCAAGCGTGCATGTCTAAATGGCTTTATAGTGAACCCGTTGAAATTTTAACCGAGTAAAAAGCTAGCAATTTAAGATTAAGTTGTATAGTTTAGTTCAAAAGCCCATAATTAACTATTTCAACTTATAAAACATGATTTAATATAAATTTGTTCTCGCTTTGTTAGGATTAAAACGTGCATGTCTAAATGAGCTTTATGGGGAACCAATTCGAATTTTAACTTAGTAGAAAGCTGAAAATTCGAATTAATATCATTTTGTTGTCGTTTTGTTGGAATTAAATAGGCATGCCTAAATCGGCTTTATAGATAACCCGTTTGAATTTTAATCGAGTAAAAAACCCAAAAATTGAGATTATGTTGTATAATTAGGTTTAAAAGTCCATTATTAACTATTTATATTGATAAAATTTTATTTTAATATAATTTTACGATCATTTTGTTGAGATAAAACATGCATGTCTAAATGGGCTTTATAGTAAACCCGTTAGATTTTTAACCGAGTAAAAACTAAAAATTTGAGATTAAGTTGTATAATTAGGTTCAAGAGCACATAATTTAATTATTTGAACTCTTAAAATTTTATTTAAAATCATTTTTTTGTCTTTTTTTGGGATTAAAGGGTGCATGTCTAAAGGGCTTTGTAGAGAATCAGTTCAAATATCAACTAAGTAAAAAGCTAAAAAAATTAGATTATGTTGTATAATTATGTTTAAAAGTCTATAATTAACTATTTGACCTCATAAAATTTGATTTAATATCATTTTGCGGTGGTTTTTTTAATATTAAAATGTGCATATCTAAATGGGTTTTTATAGAGAATAAGTTTAAATATCAACCGAGTAAAAAGTTAAAAAATTAAGATTATGTTGTATAATTATGTTCAAAAGTCCATAATGAACTATTTGAACACAAAAAATTTGATTTAATATCATTTTGAGGTCGTTTTGTTAGGATTAAAATGTACATGTCTAAATGGGCTTTAGAGAGAACCCGTTCAACTTTTAATCGAGTAAAAAGCGAAAAATTGAATTAAGTTGTATAATTAGGTTCAAAAACCCATACTTAACTATTTTAACTCTTAAAATTTGATTTAAAATCATTTTTCGTCGTTTTGTTGGGATTAAAGCATGCATGTCTAAATGGACTTTATAAAAAATCAGTTCGAATTTTAATCGAGTAAAAAGCTAAAAGATTGAGATTATATTTTATTATTTGGTTCAAAAGTCCATAATTTAACAATTTTAACTCTTAAAATTTGAATTAAAATCATTTTGTTGTCATTTTGTTGGAAATAAAGCGTGCATGTCCAAATGGGTGTTATAGAGAATCCATTCGAATTTTAACCGAGTAAAAAGCTAAAAAATTGAGATTATGTTGTATAATTATGTTCCAAAGTTCATAATGAACCTTTTAAAATTTTAACCGAGTAAAAAGCTAGCAATTTGAGATTAAGTTGCATAATTTGGTTCAAAAGCCCATAATTAACTATTTTAACTCTTAAAAATTGATTTCAAATCATTTTGTTGGGATTAAAGCGTGCATGTCTAAATGGGTATTATAGAAAAGCAATTCGAATTTTAATCCAGTAAAAACCTAAAATATTTTGATTACGTTTTATAATTAGTTTTAAAAGCCCATAATTTAACTATTTTAACTCTTAAAATTTAATTTATAACCATTTTGTTGTCGTTTTGTTGGGATTAAAGCGTGTATGTCTAAATGGGTTTATAGAGAAACCGTTCGATTTTTAACTTAGTAAAAAGCTAAAAATTTAAAATTATGTTTTACAATTAGGTTCAACAGTCCATAATTTACTACTTTAACTCATAAAATTTGAATTAATATCATTTTGTTTTCGTTTTGCTGGAATTAAAGAGTGCATGCCTAAATCGTCTTTATAGAGAACCCGTTTGAATTTTAACAGAGTAAAAAGCCCAAAAAATGAGATTATGTCGTATAATTTGGTTAAAAAAATCCATAATTAACTATTTGAACTCATAAAATTTGATTTAATATCATTTGACAGTCGTTTTGTTGGGATTAAAGATGCTTGTCTAAATGGGCTTTATAGTAAACTCGTTTGAATTTTAACCGAGTAAAAACTAAAAATTTGAGATTAAGTTCTATAATTAGGTTCAAGAGCACATAATTTAACTATTTGAACTATTAAAATTTTATTTAAAATCATTTTGTTTTCGTTTTGTTGGGATTAAAGGGAGCATGTCTAAATGGGCTTTGTAGAGAATCAGTTCGAATATCAACTAAGTAAAAAGCTAAAAAATTTAGATTATGTTGTATAATCTTGTTCAAAACTCTATAATTAACTATTTGACCTCATAAAATTTGATTCAATATCATTTTGTGGTCGTTTATTTCGTATTAAAACGTGCATATCTAAATGGGTTTTATAGAGAATCAATTTGAATATCAACTCAGTAAAAGGTTAAAAAATTGAGATTATGTTGTATAATTATGTTCAAAAGTCCATAATGAAATGTTTGAACACATAAAATTTGATTTCATATCATTTTACGGTCGTTTTGTTGGGATTAAAACGTGCATGTCTAAATAGGCTTTATAGAGAACCCGTTCAAATTTTAATCGAGTAAAAAGCTAAAAATTGAATTAAGTTGTATAATTAGGCTCAAAAGCCCATAATTAACTATTTTAACTCTTAAAATTTGATTTAAAAATCAATTTTTCTTCGTTTGGTTGGTATTAAAGCGTGCATTTATAAATGGGCTTTATAAAAATCAGTTCTAATTTTAATCGAGTAAAAAGCTAAAATATTGAGATTATATTTTACTATTTGGTTCAAAAGCCCATAATTTAATAATTTTAACTCTTAAAATTTGAATTAAAATCATTTTGTTGTCGTTTTGTTGGAATTAAAGAGTGTATGCCTAAATCGGCTTTATAGAGAACTCGTTCTAATTTTAACCAAGTAAATAAGCTCAGAAATTGAGATTATATCGTATAATTAGGTTCTAAATTCCATTATTAACTATTTGAATTAATGAAATTTGATTTAATATTATTTAACGATTTTTTTGTTAGGATTAAACGTGCATATCTATATGGGCTTTACAGTAAACTCGTTCAAAGTTTAACCAATTAAAAACTAAAAATTTGAGATTAAGTTGTATAATTAGGTTCAAGAGCCCATAATTTAACTATTTGAACTCTTAAAATTTGATTTAAAATCATTTGTTGTCGTTTTGCTGGGATTAAAGCGTGCATGTCTTAATGGGCTTTATAGAGAATCAATTCGAATATCAATCGAGTAAAAAGCTAAACAATTGAGATTATGTTGTAGAATCATGTTCAAAAGTCCATAATGAACTTTTTGAACTCATCAAATTTGATTTAATATCATTTTGCGGTCGTTTTGTTGAGACTAAAACGTGCATGCATGTCTAGATCATTTTGTTGTATAATTAGGTTCAAAAGCCCATAATTAACTATTTTAACTCATAAAATTTGATTTAAAATCATTTTGTTGTTGTTTTGTTGGGATTAATGCATGCATGTCTAAATGGTCTTTATAGAAAATAAGTTCGAACTTTAATCGAGTAAAAATCTAAAAAATTGAGATTATATTTTATAATTTGGTTCAAAAGCCAATAATTTAACTATTTTAACTCCTAAAATTTGAATTAATATCAATTTGTTCTTGTTTTATTCGGATTAAAGCGTGCATGTCTAAATGGGGTTTATACAGAACCCGTTCGAATTTTAACCTAGTAAAAGCTAAAAAATTGAGATTATGTTGTATAATTATGTTCAAAAGTCCATAATTAACTAGTTAAACTCATAAAATTTGATTTCATATTTTTTTGCGGTCGTTTTGTTGGGATTAAAATGAGCATGTCTAAATGGGCTTTATATAGAATCCGTTCAAATTTTAACCGAGTAAAAAGCTAGCAATTTGAGATTAAGTTGTATAATTTGTGTCAAAAGCCCGCAATTAACTATTTGAACTAATGAATTTTAATTTAATATCATTTTGTTGTCGTTTTGATGGGATTAAATCGTGCATATCTAAATGAGATTTATAATGAAGCAATACAAATTTTAAACGAGTTAAAAGATAAAAAATTGTGATTAAGTTGTATAATTAGGTTTAATAGCCCATAATTAAATATTTTAACTCTTAAAATTTGACTTAAAATCATTTTGTTCTCGTTTTGTTGGATTAAAGCTTGTATGTCTAAATGGGATTTATAGAGAACTCGTTCGAATTTTAACTAAGTAAAAGGCTTAAAAATTTGAAATTAAGTTTTATAATTAGGTTCAACAAACCATAATTTAATAATTTAACTCATAAAATTTTAATTAATATCATTTTTTGTTGTTGCGATTAAAGCGTGCATGTTTAAATGGGCTTTATAGAGAACCCGTTCGAATTTTAACTTAGTAAAAAACTAAAAAATTGAGATTATGTTGTATAATTATTTTCAAAATTCCATAATTAACTATTTGAAATCATAAAATTTGATTTAATATCATCTTGCGGTCGTTTTGTTAGGATTAAAATGTGCATGTCTAAATGGCCTTACAAAGAACCCGTTCAAATTTTAACCTAGTAAAAAGCTAGCAATTTGAGATTAAGCTGTATAATTTGGTTCAAAAGCCCACAATTAACTACTTGAACTTATAAAATTTGATTTAATATCATTTTGCTATCGTTTTGTTGGGAATAAGAGGTGCATGTCTAAATATCCTTTATAGTGAACCAATTCAAATTTTAAACGAGTAAAAAGCTAAAAAAAATTGATATTAAGATGTATAATTAGGTTCAAAATCCCATAATTAACTAATTTAACTTTTAAAATTTGAATTAAAATCATTTCGTTGTCGTTTTGTTTGGATTAAAGCTTGTATGTCTAAATGGGCTTTGTAAAGAACCTGTTCAAATTTTAATCAAGTAAAAAGCTAAAATTTTGATATTAATCTGTATAATTAGATATAGAAGACAATAATTAAAAATTTGAACTCATAAATTTTTATTTAATATTACTTTTTGTCGTTTTGTTGGGATTAAAACGAGCATGTCTAAATGGGCTTTATATAGAACCTATTCGAATTTTAACCTAGTAAAAAGATAAAAAAATTTGAGATTATATTGTATAATTAAGTTCAAAAGACCATAATTAACTATTTTACCTTTTAAAATTTTATTTAAAATCATTTTGTTCTTGTTTTGTTTGGATTAAAGCTTTTATCTCGAAATGGGCTTTATAGAGAACTCGATCGAATTCGAACTGAGTAAAAAGCCAAAAATTTGAAATTACGTTTTATAGTTAGGTTCAACAAACCATAATTTACTATTTTAGCTCATAAAATTTGAATAAATATAATTTTGTTGTCGTTTTTTGGGATTAAAACGTGCATGTCTAAATAGGTTTATAGAGAATCCGTTTGAATTTTAACTGACTAAAAAGCTAAAAGATTTAGATTATGTTGTATAATTATATTCGGAAGAACATAATTAACTATTTGAAATCATAAAATTTGATTTAATATCATCTTGCGATTGTTTTGTTGGGATTAAAATGTGCATGTCTAAATGCCCTTATATAGAACTCGTTCAAATTTTAACCTAGTAAAAAGCTAGCAATTTGAGATTAAGCTTTATAATTTGTTTCAAAAGACCACAATTAACTATTTGAACTTATAAAATTTGATTTAATATCATTTTGTTATCATTTTATTGGGAATAAAATATTCATGTCTAAATGGGCTTTATAGGGAACCAATTCAAATTTTAAACGAGTAAAAAGCTAAAAGATTTATATTAAGTTCTATATTTATGTTCAAAAACCCATAATTAACTATTTTAACTCTTAAAATTTGATTTAAATTCATTTTATTGTCGTTTTGTTTGGATTAAAGCTTGTATGTCTAAATGGGCTTTATAGAGAACCTGTTCGAATTTTAATCGAGTAAAAAGCTAAAAAATTGATATTAAGTTATACAATTAGATATTGAAGACCATAATTAAGAATTTGAACTCATAAATTTTGATTTAATAAATTTTTGTTGTTGTTTTGTTGGGATTAAAACGAGCATGTCTAAACGAGCTTTATGGGGAACCAATTCGAATTTTAAGCTAGTAAAATGCTAAAAATTGAGATTATGTCGTATAATTAGGTTAAAAAATCCATAATTAAGTATTTAAAATCATAAAATTTGATTTAATATCATTTTGAGATCGTTTTTTTTTGGGATTAAACATGCTTGTCTAAATGGGCTTTATAGTAAACCCGTTTGAATTTAAACCTAGTAAAAACTAAAAATTTAAGATTAAGTAGTATAATTATGTTCAAAAGCCTAAAAATTAACTATTTGAACTCTTAAAATTTGATTTAGAATCATTTTATTATTATTTTGATGTGATTAAAGCGTGCTTGTCTAAATGGGCTCTATAGAGAATCAATTTGAATATCAACCGAGTAAGAAGCTTCAAAATTGAGATTATGTTGTGTAATTATGTTTAAAAGTCCATAAGTAACTATTTTAAATCATAAAATTTGATTCAATATCATTTTGCTATCGTTTTGTTGGGAATAAAACGTGCATGTCTAAATAGGCTTTATAGTGAACCAATTCAAATTTTAAACGAGTCAAAAGCTAAAAAATTGATATTAAGATGTATAATTAGGTTAAAAATCCCATAATTAACTATTTTAACTTTTAAAATTTGATTTAAAATCATTTCGTTGTCGTTTTGTTTGGATTAAAGCTTGTATGTATAAATGGGCTTTATAAAGAACCTGTTCGAATTTTAATCAAGTAAAAAGCTAAAATTTTGATATTAAGCTATATAATTAGATATAAAAGCCCATAATTAACAATTTGAACTCATAAAATTTTATTTAATATTACTTTTTGTCGTTTTATTGGGATTAAAACGAGCATGTATAAATGGGCTTTATAGAGAACCAATTCGAATTTTAACCTAGTAGAAAGATAAAAAAATGAGTTTATGTCGTATAACTAGGTTCAAAAGTCCATAATTAACTATTTTACCTCTTAAAATTTTATTTAAAATCATTTTGTTCTTGTTTTGTTTGGATTAAAGCTTTTATCTCGAAATGGGCTTTATAGAGAACTCGATCGAATTCGAACTGAGTAAAAAGCCAAAAAATTGAAATTAAGTTTTATAATTAGGTTCAACAAACCATAATTTACTATTTTAGCTCATAAAATTTGAATTAATATAATTTTGTTATCGTTTTTTGGGATTAAAACGTGCATGTCTAAATGGGCTTTATGGAGAATTCATTCGAATTTGAACTGAGTAAAAATCTTAAAACTTATGATTATGTTGTATAATTATGTTTAGAAGAACATAATGAACTATTTGAAATTATAAAATTGATTTAATATCATCTGGCGGTCGTTTTCTTAGGATTAAAATGTGCATGTCTAAATGGTCTAAGTTGTATAATTTGGTTCAAAAGCACACAATTAACTATTTTAACTTATAAAATTTTATTTAATATCATTTTGTTATCGTTTTATTGAGAATAAAACGTAAATGTCTAAATTGGTTTTATAGTGAACCAATTCAAATTTTAACAAAGTAAAAAGATAAAAAAAAAATTATATTAACCTGTATATTTAGGTTCAAAAGCCAATAATTAACTATTTTAAATCTTAAAATTTGATTTAAAATCATTTTGTTATCATTTTGTTTGGATTCAAGTTTGTATGTCTAAATGGGATTTATAGAGAACCTGTTCGAATTTTAATCGAGCAAAATGCTAAAACTTTGATATTAAGCTGCATAGTAAGATAAAGAAGCCTATAATTAACAATTTGAACTCATAAATTTTGATTTAATAACATTTTGTTGTTGTTTTGTTGAGATTAAAACGAGCATTTCTAAATGGGTTTTTATAGAGAACCAATTCGAATTTTAACCTTTTAAAATGCTAAAAAAATGAGATTATGTCGCATAATTAGGTTAAAAAAATCCATAATTAACTATTTGAACTCATAAAACTTGATTTAATATCATTTTGCAGTCGTTTTGTTGGGATTAAAGATGCTTGTCTAAATGGGCTTTATAGTAAACTCGTTCGAATTTTAATCGAGTAAAAACTAAAAATTTGAGATTAAGTTGTATAATTACGTTCAAAAGCCAAAATCTAACGATTTGAATTCTTAAAATTTGATTTAGAACCATTTTATTGTTGTTTTGATGGGATTAAAGTGCGCATGTCTAAATGGGATCTATAGAGGATCAGTTCGAATATCAATCGAGTAAAATGCTTAAAATTGAGATTATGTTGTGTAATTATGTTTAAAAATCTATAATTAACTATTTTAACTCATAAAATTTGATTCAATATCATTTTGCGATCGTTTTTTTGGGATTAAAATGTGCATGTCTAAATGGGCTTTATAGAGAACCCATTCAAATTTTAACTGAGTAAAAAGATAAAAATTGAGATTAAGTTGTATAATTAGGATCAAAAATCCATAATTCACTATTTTCCTCTTAAAATTTTATTTAAAATCATTTTATTCTTGTTTTGTTCGGATTAAAGCTTGTATCTCGAAAAGAGATTTATAGAGAACTCTATCAAATTCGAACTGAGTAAAAAGTCAAAAAATTGAAATTAAGTTTTATAATTAGGTTTAACAACCCATAATTTACTATTTTAACTTATAAAAGTTGAATTAATACCATTTTGTTGTCGTTTTGTTTGGATTAAAGCGTGCATGTCTAAATGGGCTTTATAGAGATCCCGTTCGAATTTTAAATAAGTAAAACGCTAAAAAATTGAGATTATGTTGTATAATTATGTTCACAAGAACATAATTTACTATTTGAAATCATAAAATTTGATTTAATATCATCTAGCAGTCATTTTGTTAGGATTAAAACATGCATGTCTAAATGGCCTTACAAAGAACCCGTTCAAATTTTAACCTAGTAAAAAGCTAGCGATTTGGGATTAAGCTACATAATTGGTTCAAAAACCCAAAATTAACTATTTGAACTTATAAAATTTGATTTAATATTATTTTCTTGTCATTTTGATGGGATTAACACGTGCATGTCTAAATGGGCTTTATATTGAACCAATTCAAATTTTAACCGAGTTAAAAGCTAAAAAATTGATATTAAGTTGTATAATTATGTTCAAAATCCCATAATTAACTATTTTAACTCTTAAAATTTGATTTAAAATCATTTTGTTGTCGTTTTGTTGGGATTAAAGCGTCCAAGTCTAAATGGTCTTTATAGAGAACCCGTTTGAATTTTAACTAAGTAAAAGCTAAAATTTGAAATTAGGTTTTATAATTAGGTTTGACATCCCATAATTTACTATTTTAACTTATAAAATTTGAATTAATATCATTTTTTTTATCGTTTTGTTGGGATGAAAGCGTGCATGTCTAAATGAGATCTATAGTGAAACCATTCGAATTTTAACCATGTAAAAAGCTAAAAAAAACTAAGATTATATTGGAGAATTAGGTTTAAATGGCCATAATTAACTATTTGAAGTCATAAAATATGATTTAATATTATTTTAAGGTCGTTTTGTTTGTATTAAAGTGTGTATGTCTAAATGGGCGTTATAGTGAACCCGTTGAAATTTTAATCGAGTAAAAAGCTAGTAATTTAAGATTAAGCTGTATAATTTAATTTAAAAGCTCATAATTAACTATTTGAAAAAAATAAAATTTGTTTTAAAATCATTTTGTTGGATTAAAATGTGCATGTCTAAATGAGCTTTATAGTGAATCAATTCGAATTTAAACTGAGTAAGATGGAAAAAATTGATATTATGTCTTATATTTAGGTTCTCTTGCGCCGAACGTAGACTCGAATATCTCTATTTTTCTGCAAGTATGAAAAGAGAGAGCTTAAGCACAACATGCTTAGTGAGGAAGCTCTAAAACAAGTTCTAAATCATTTATAAACTCATACTTGCATTCTTCATGCTTATTTGAAATATGTAAAACCAAACCATGCTTATAAACTCCTTTTTCCATAATCGGAGACACTTGGTCTCAACATGCATCGGTCGGACACATAGTCACCCTTGTATACATGTTACCCCCACTACGCACGGTCGGACACAAAGTCACCCTTGTTTACACATAGGTTAACTATATGCACGTTCGGACACAAAGTCACCCTTGTTTACATATAGGCACGCTCTACACGCACTTTCGGACACAAAGTCACCCTTGTTTACGTGTAGGCAAACTCTACACGCACGGCCGGACACAAAGTCACCCTTGTTTACGTGTAGGCATCATCGTTATTCTCATTATTTTTATAGTGCACTCAATCCTAATGACATGTCATTTGTATCGAATCTAAGGTTAGTGTCACTAAGCCAATATCAATTCCAATCATGCATGTTAACTTGCTGCTCATAATGCACTCATTAAATGTTCATCATGTGAACTAAAATCATGCTCAACAGCTTTATCAACATAGGGCAAATAACCTCATCATAATCCAAATTCTTTTTAATGCTTACATAAACCATGAATACCTTAATAAACCATGCATTTTTAGCAATTAACACATGCATGCATCATTTCAAAATCAAATATATGCAATTCCAAAATCATATTGAATCATTGTTCACATATATGCCATTACCGAAAAAACCGAAAATCGAGGTAATACATCAACATCATTTAAAACACTTACTCTTGAACTATGGAAAGTTTTCACACTATTCCATATCCCCAAAACAGAACCGAACCAATGCGATTCACTTTAAATCCAAAACCACTCACCGACAAGCGAAACGAGCCCTCGCCGATGCTCCGATGGCAACGCCAACGCACCAGCCACTTATGCACCTTCTTGCACTACCTCTACAACATTAAAAGTAGAGCAAATTCACATCACAACATGCTCAAAACAGCAACCACACTTAACCCTCACAAAACTACCGAAAACCTTGTCGAAAAGACCGAAAACTAAGCCGAAACGCATCCGAAACAATATCAGCCCAAAACCTAATGAATCTAACATCTAATCCACCTCAATTATAAACCAAAAACACTTCCAAACCATCCTTATACCTCCAGCAACACAAGAACACCTAAAACAGCCCCTAAAACTACCGAAAACCACCTTAAAACACCACCGATTACATTATTCCGGGATTAAATTAATGTGCCATCAATTCAACACTTACTTAATCATTTAATTGACCTAATATCATAATTAAATCAACCTAATTACAGCATTAATTGAGATCTAAAAAGATTTCACAAAAATCCATCATAAAACTCATAAACCTTGAATTAAAAACAAAAAATAAAATAGCAATAGTTGATGAACAAGCCAATACTTGGGAATTTCAATAAAGAACCTTAGAAAAAGATTAAAAATCAGAATATTACCTTGAGATTAAATCCACCAAAAAGATGAGAAAAGCTTCCTTGATTTCCTTGAAGAAGATGTTGATTTTTTTACAAAATTGATGAGTAGGTTTTGTAAAGAATGAAATGATGAATAAAATGAAGTAAATCTTGTTGAAAATGATGAAGAAATCAGCAAGTAATTGGAGAAATTTGGAGAAGAAGATGGAGAGAAAATGAGAGAAAATCTTGAGAGAAAAGATGGAAAAATGGGAAGTTACAAAAGAAAATGGAATTATTATTTAGAATAAAACAATTTAAAAACCATTTTGGTGGATAAATCATTAATTAAAAATAAATTGGGTTTATGGCCCTCTAAGGATTCTAAGTATGGCTTGCTTTCCAATTTAGTCACCAAAAATCCTAATTGCCAAAAATTACTAATTAAATCCCCAAAACTTTCCCAAAATTACAATTTAGTCACTAACACAAAATTAACCTAATTAAAAATCAAATTAAAGTTTAAATAATATTCCTTTAACTTTAAAACACCATTTTAATATTTTTAGAACCATTTCACAAAATTATTACTTATCCGATTAAAATACTATTATTTTAATTTTCCGTAATAACGAACCCTAGGGATCCGATTCGACCCGAATCGAATTTCCCCAACTAACACTCAAACTACTAACCCTAAAATCGGGATGTTGCAACTCTCCCCCTCTTAAGAAAATTTCGTCCTCGAAATTCTTACTTGAAGCAAACAAGTGAGGAAACTGCTCCTCCATACTTTTCCTTGTCTCCCAAGTTGCCTCTTCAACACCTCGGTGTCTCCGCAGCACTTTAACCAAATCTATGGTCTTCCCTCGAAGAACCTTTGTATCCACATCTAAAATCTTCACCGGTTCTTCCTCATAACTCATATCCGTTCTTAACTCAATCTCCTCAACCGGAACAACATGAGAGGAATCCGATCTATACTTACGAAGCATCGATACATGAAAAACATCATGCATCCTACTCAACTCTTCCGGCAACCTCAACCGATAAGCAACAGGACCAACACGCTCCAACACCTCATATGGCCCAATGAAACGAGGACTCAACTTACCCTTACGTCCAAACCTCATCACTTTCTTCCATGGCGAAACTTTTAGAAACACTTTGTCCCCGACATCATACTCTATCTCTCTACGCTTCAAATCGGCATAAGACTTTTGTCTATCTGAAGCCTCCTTGAGCTTAGCACAAATAAGCTTAACTTTCTCATCCATATCTTTCAATACTTGCGGTAAAGAAACATACTTTTGTCCAACTTCCTTCCAACACAAAGGTGTACGACACCTACGCCCATATAAAGCCTCAAACGGTGTCATCTGTATACTTGCCTGATAACTATTATTGT
The DNA here is from genome assembly GCA_035048815.1 of Abelmoschus esculentus. NCBI lineage: Eukaryota > Viridiplantae > Streptophyta > Magnoliopsida > Malvales > Malvaceae > Abelmoschus > Abelmoschus esculentus. The sequence continues at coordinate 5,355,104 of JAUCBN010000065.1, forward strand.
AAGCAAACTCCACCAAAGGTAACTGCTTCTCCCAAGAACCTTGAAACTCAATGATGCAACATCTCAACATATCCTCCAAAGTCTGGATAACACGTTCAGATTGACCATCCGTCTGTGGATGATAAGCTGTACTAAAGCTAAGCCTCGTACCCAAAGCAACTTGCAAACCCTTCCAAAACTTAGAAGTAAAACGCGAGTCTCTATCCGATATGATCGACTTAGGCACACCATGCAATTTCACCACCTCCGACACATACAACCCCGCTAACTTATCCATAGAATACGTCGTATGCACGACAATAAAATGTGCACACTTCGTAAACCTATCAACAATCACCCATATAGAATCCTTTTTGGACGGCGTCAAGATAACCCCGTCACAGAATCCATAGTCACTCTCTTCCACTTCCACTCTGGCACTTGAACCGGTTGCAACAAGCCTGTAGGGAACTGATGTTCAGCTTTCACCCGTTGACACACCATACATCGCGACACAAACTCTGTCACATCCTTCTTCAAACCAACCCAAAAGTACACACTTTTGAGATCCCTATACATCTTCACACTACCTGGATGCATAGCAAACGGACTAGTGTGAGCCTCAACCAAGATAGCTCGCCTCAACTCAACATCATCCGTCACCATAATCCGGCCTCTAAAACACAACACCTCATCATCATCAAAATGATACTCAGTCGGTCTGCCTTCAGCAATATCCTCCACAAAAGGCACCAAAGCGTCATCCTCTAACTGTTTCACCTTTATCATCTCAACCAAGATAGGTTTTACTTGCAACTCCGCCACTAAACCACCTTCCCTTGAAATACTCAACTTGGCAAACATCGCTCTCAACTCAACCGCCGCCTTACGGATCAAAGCATCAGCTACCACATTAGCTTTCCCCGGATGATACTCAATAGACAAATCATAATCCTTGAGCAACTCCATCCATCTTCGTTTCCTAAGATTTAGATCCTTTTGCGACATGAGATACTTCAAACTCTTGTGATCCGTGTATATAATACACTTCTCACCATACAAATAATGTCTCCATATTTTCAAAGCAAACACCACTGCCGCAAGCTCCAAATCATGCGTCGGATAATTCTTTTCATGCACCCCTAATTGTCTAGAAGCATAAGCCACAACCTTCCCTTCTTGCATCAGAACACATCCAAGACCAACATATGATGCATCACTATAAACCACAAAATCCTTACCGGACTCGGGTTGCACCAACACCGGAGCACCAGTCAACACCTCTTTTAACTTCTTAAAACTCTTTTGTTGACTTTCTTTCCACTCAAAAGGAACCTTCTTTTGCAAAAGCTTGGTCATAGGAGCAGCAATGCTCGAAAACCCCTCCACAAACCTACGATAATAACCTGCCAAGCCTAGAAAACTTCGAACCTTCGACACCGACTTTGGTTGCTTCCAACCCATAACAACCTCTATCTTTTTTGGATCAACACTTATACCCTTTTTCGAAACTACATGACCAAGAAACACCACTTCCTTTAACCAAAACTCACACTTACTTAACTTAGCGTACAACTGATTTTCCTTTAATGCTTGCAACACTATCCGTAAATGTCGATCATGATCTTCCTCGGTACATGAATACACAAGGATATCATCTATGAATACCACCACAAACTGATCCAAGTATTCATGGAACACTCGGTTCATCATATCCATAAAAGCAGCAGGGGCATTTGTCAACCCAAACGGCATCACCAAAAACTCATAATGTCCATACCTTGTCCGAAAAGCTGTTTTCAACACATCCTCTTCTTTCACCTTCAGCTGATAATACCCCGATCTCAAATCAATCTTTGAGAACACACTCGCTCCTTGAAATTGATCAAACAAATCGTCAATCCTCGGCAAAGGATACTTATTCTTCACGGTCAACTTATTCAACTGCCGATAATCAATGGACATCCTCATAGTGCCATCCTTCTTCTTCACAAACAACACCGGCGCACCTCAAGGTGATACGCTCGGTCGAATGAAACCTCGATCAAGCAACTCTTGCAACTGCATCTTCAACTCCTTTAACTCCTTAGGCGCCATGCGATAAGGAGCAATGGACACCGGGTTAGTACCAACATAGGTCTCGATACTAAACTCCACATCACGATCGGGAGGTAATCCTGGCAACTCTTCAGGAAATACTTCCGGAAAATCACGCACTATTCGAATGTCCTGCACCCGAACATCCCCTATACCCGGATTCATCACATAAGCTAGATATGCCATACCACCATGTTGCAACATCTTTTCCGCTTGTAAAGCCGAAACCACATTTGACAAGAATCCGGTATACTCACTCTTTACCACAACCTCACTACCATCCAACAACCTCAAGGTAACCTTCTTCTTTTCAAAGTCCACCACCACACGGTGCTCCGTCAACCAATCAACCCCCAAGATAAGATCAAAACCATGAAACGGCAACTCCATCAAGTCGACCTTAAAGACATGTCCTTGAACCTCCAACGGACACCTTTTATACAACCTCCTTACCGTAACCATCTCACCCAAAGAACTAGTAACCACAACACCTATGTCTAAAACCTCATCTGGAATATCCAAAAAATATGCATGCTCACTCAAAACATAAGAATGCGTAGATCCCGAATCTATCAAAGAAAACAACGGTACATTTTGCAAAGAAAAGGTACCTGCCACCACATCTGTTGCATTACGAGTCCCACGCTGAGCATAAACCTTCCGTCCATCTCCCTGCCTCTGGAAAGGACCTCGACCACGACCACGTCCTCTACCAGGCATCACAACGGCCTCAGCACGATCACCCGACTCACCAGCAAACCTTGGGCAATCACGCCTCACATGATCCTTCGATCCACATCCCATACAAGCACCAGTGGCCCATCAGCACTCTCCTGGATGGCGCCTAGAACACAAGTTACAGACTGGAGCATCACCACCACCTCTACCATAATGCTGAGCACGACTACCACGTCCAAAGTCACCTCGGCGTCAGTCAGCTCTGTATCGGTTGTCCCAAAACCTCTTACTCTTATTACCTTGTGCACTAGCCTCAGTAGGCCTCTTACCAACATCGGTAGACTTCCTAGCCTCCCTTAGTGACTCCTCGACATCCTTGGCCCTATTAACCAACACATCAAACTCGGTGTACTCAGCGGCTAACAAATATGTCTTAATCTCGGGATCCAACCCATATCGGAACCTATCACACCTCTTCCAGTCAGTAGGAACCAACTCGGGAGCATAGTGGCCCAACCTAATAAACTGTATCTCATACTAAGCCACGGTCCTCGCACCTTGTACCAACGACATAAACTCTCTCTTTCTTGCATCCTCATATTGTGGCCCCAAAAACTTCCGCACAAAAGCGGTCCGAAAATATTCCCAAGTCAGGTTAGCAGCATCTACACCAGCTTTCGTGGTGATCCACCAACGATAAGCATCTCCCTGAAGCAGAGAAACTACACAACCCAGCCTCCTAGTATCCTAACAGTCCATCTGATCCAAAATCCTCTCTGTACTAGCCAACCACTCCTCAGCCAAGCTCGGATCTGATCCACAGAACTCTACACCGCCCCAACTACGCAAATGCTCTAAAGGTAGACCTGGGGTAACCACCACAGCAGGAGCAGGAGCCGGGATATGCACTCTAGCCACAGCAGCCTGAAACGCACCCGCCATAGCCTGTATAAGCGGTGCAAACTCTCTAAACTGACCTCCCAAAGGAACCGGAGGCACACCCACGGGTGGAGGAGGAAGCGGCTCTTCCCTAGCGGTCGCCTCACCCTCAGCCTGACCCTCGATGATCATATTCGCACTAGCACGAGTCTCACGTCTCGGTGGCATATTCCAAAAACTTCATACATGCAATTTTAAAACATGATATTAAAACATAATAAACTTATATTCGGGCAAGATCCAAGGGAAACCTGAGAAGCATTTGAAAATGTATTGGCATTGGCAATGTGTAACTGTTATCCCTTTTTAACCAACATCACTCAAATACAATCATCATACATATATATATTCAACAAGTTGACAACATACAAGTTTAATCACACACTTAGCAAACCTAACCACACACTTTAGTTAACCTGGCTTTGATACCACCAAATGTAACCCCCTTAGCCCGGCCTGGACGGAACCGACACTAACGGGTCACACGGGGAATATTGAACTAAACCCGTTAAGGTCCAATTCGATAAACAACCATGAAAATCGATATGTTTTTTTTAAAACTAGATGCATAATTAAGTTCCTATGTATGTCGAGGTCATGCGTAACGAAAATGGAAACATTCGATTCACAATTGATCATTCAATTCGCATATCAGTATATAAGGACCAAAACGCAAATAATTCTTAATTTCAACAATAAACCAGTATGCGACCTACCATAGTTTAATTAAACATGCTTAGCATACTCATAACAAAGTTCAGCTCAAACGGACCGTTATTACATCGTCAATTTCATGTTTCATACAATAGGGACCTAATTGTAAAGCTCACAATATCATAGAGACTAAATCTATCATTAATTTACCAATGCAAATTCAAGTTAACATCATGCATCCTGGTGATATTACAACTCTCAATATCATTTATTGCGTCTATATGCGATCATGGAAAGTCATCCAACCCTAAACGTATTTTTTTCCACACTTAAAATGTCATTTTTGGGTCTCGGTATCGATACCCTATCGTGGAGCTAGCCTCCTTGCACTTCGAAGGCTATTGGTATCGATACCCCCATAGGTGGTATCGATACTCCAGCGTCTAGTGGAGTAATTGCATCGAACCATGATTCGAACCACCCCAAACTAAGCCTTAGGGTATCGATACTGGTATCGATACCCTCTGTGCACTTTGACAAGTTTGAACATTCTAAGTTAATTCCTCCCATTCAAACATAACCATTAATCACCCTTAACTATATGCATAATTTCCTAAGCATAAAGAACAATTTAAAGCATTCATTTATCACATCAAAGACCCCAAACAATCTATAGGCATGCTTCCTAGAATATGATTTAAAATCAACAATGTTCACTCCTGTACATGTCTCAATAATCCAAACAACACCATAGTCCATCAATCAACAATCCAAAACATTATAGGTCTTATTACAACATTAACCAAAGCAAAAATCACACACTTTACAAGGGTTTGATTTACACATTGCCAAGCCCAAATTATTTGCCAAAACATACCAAAAATTGAGACAACTCTTCCCCTTGGTTCCCTTGCTCCGAACGTAGCCTTGAATATCTCTATTTTTCTGCAAGTATGAAAAGAGAGAGCTTAAGCACAACATGCTTAGTGAGGAAGCTCTAAAACAAGTTCTAAATCATTTATAAATTCATACTTGCATTCTTCATGCTTATTTGAAATATGTAAAACCAAATCATGCTTATCAATAATGTCAAATCATTTTATATATCATGCACAATATATCATTCCATTTCATATATGCATATTGGCTTCCTAGTGATCACTTAATATGAACTTTTAGTTCACCGAATACACGGACTCCTTTTTCCATAATTGGAGACACTTGGTCTCAACATGCATCGGTCGGACACATAGTCACCCTTGTATACATGTTACCCCCACTACGCACGGTCGGACACAAAGTCACCCTTGTTTACGCATGGTCAACTATATGCACGGTCGGACACAAAGTCACCCTTGTTTATATATAGGCACGCTCTACACGCATGGTCGGACACAAAGTCACCCTTGTTTACGTGTAGGCAAACTCTACACGCACGGTCGGACACAAAGTCACCCTTGTTTACGTGTAGGCATCATCATTATTCTCATTATTTTTATAGTGCACTCAATCCTAATGACATGTCATTTGTATTCGAATCTAAGGTTAGTGTCACTAAGCCAATATGAATTCCAATCATGCATGTTAACCTGCTGCTCATAATGCACTCATTAAATGTTCATCAAGTGAACTAAAATCATGCTCAACGGCTTTATCAACATAGGGCAAATAACCTCATCATAATCCAAATTCTTTTTCATGCTTACATAAACCATGAATACCTTAATAAACCATGCATTTTCAGCAATTAACACATGCATGCATCATTTCAAAATCAAATATATGCAATTCCAAAATCATATTGAATCATTGTTCACATATATGCCATTACCGAAAATAACCGAAAATCGAGGTAATACATCAACATCATTTAAAACACTTACTCTTCAACTATGGAAAGTTTTCACACTATTCCATATCCCCCAAAACAGAACCGAACCAATGTGATTCACTTTAAATCCAAAACCACTCACCGACAAGTGAAACGAGCCCTCGTCGATGCTCCGATGGCAACGCCAACGCACCAGCCACTTATGCACCTTCTTGCACTACCTCTACAACATTAAAAGTAGAGCAAATTCACATCACAACATGCTCAAAACAGCAGCCACACTTAACCCTCACAAAACTACCGAAAACCTTGTCGAAAAGACCGAAAACTAAGCCGAAACGCATCCGAAACAACATCAGCCCAAAACCTATTGAATCTAACATCTAATCCACCTCAATTATGAACCAAAAACACTTCCAAACCATCCTTATACCTCCAGAAACACAAGAACACCTAAAACAGCCCCTAAAACAACCGAAAACTACCTTAAAACACCACCGATTACATTATTCCGGGATTAAATTAATGTGCCATCAATTCAACACTTACTTAATCATTTAATTGACCTAATATCATAATTAAATCAACCTAATTACAGCATTAATTGAGATCTAAAAAGATTTCACAAAAATCTATCATAAAACTCATAAACCTTGAATTAAAAACACAAAATAAAATAGCAATAGTTGATGAACAAGCCAATACTTGGGAATTTCAATAAAGAACCTTAGAAAAAGATTAAAAATCAGAATATTACCTTGAGATTAAATCCACCAAAAAGATGAGAAAAGCTTCCTTGATTTCCTTGAAGAAGATATTGATTTTTTTGCAAAATTGATGAGTAGGTTTTGTAAAGAATGAAATGATGAATAAAATGAAGTAAATCTTGTTGAAAATGATGAAGAAATCAGCAAGTAATTGGAGAAATTTGGAGAAGAAGATGGAGAGAAAATGAGAGAAAATCTTGAGAGAAAAGATGGGAAAATGAGAAGTTACAAAAGAAAATAGAATTATTATTTAGAATAAAACAATTTAAAAACCATTTTGGTGGATAAATCATTAATTAAAAATAAATTGGGTTTATGGCCCTTTAAGGATTCTAAGTATGGCTTGCTTTCCAATTTAGTCACCAAAAATCCTAATTGTCAAAAATTACTAATTAAATCCCCAGAACTTTCTCAAAATTACAATTTAGTCACTAACACAAAATTAGCCTAATTAAAAATCAAATTAAAGTTCAAATAATATTCCTTTAACTTTAAAACACCATTTTAATATTTTTAGAACCATTTCACAAAATTATTACTTATCCGATTAAAATACTATTATTTTAATTTTCTCGGAATAACGAACCCTAGGGATCCGATTCGACCCGAATCGAATTTCCCCAACTAACACTCAAACTACTAACCCCAAAACCGAGATGTTACAAAAATTTTGATTTAATATTATTTTGTTGTCCTTTTGTTGGGATTAAAACGAGCACGTCTAAATGGGCTTTATAGAGAACCATTTGAAATTTCAACCGAGTAAGATGGTAAAAAATTGAGATTATGTCACATATTTAGGTTCAAAAGTCCATAATTATCTATTTGAACTCAAAATTTGATTTAATATCATTTTGCGGTCGTTTTATTAGGATTAAAGCGTGCATGTCTAAATGGGTTTATAAGAAATCAGGTCTAATTTTAATAGAGTAAAAACTTAAAAATTTGAGATTATGTTGTATAATTTGGATCCAAATCCCACAAATAACTATTTGAACTCACAAAATTTGATTTAATATCATTTCGTTGTCGTTTTGTTGGGATTAACACATGCATGTCTAAATGAGTTTTATAGAGAACCCGTTCGAATTTTAACTAAGTAAAAAGCTAAAAAAATTTGAAATTAGGTTTTATAAATAGGTTCAACATACCATAATTTACTATTTTAGCTTATAAAATTTGAATTAATATTATTTTGTTGTCGTTTTGTTAGGATGAAAGCATGTATGTCTAAATGGGCTTTATAGAGACCCCGTTCGAATTTTAACGAAGTAAAAACCCAAAAATATTTGATTATGTTGTTTAACTAGGTTCAAATGTACATAATTAACTATTTGAACTCATAAAATTTGATTTAATATTATTTTACTGTCTTTTTTTGTATTAAAGCGTGCATGTCTAAATGGGATCGATAGTGAAACCATTCAAATTTTAACCGAGTAAAAAGTTAGCAATTTGAGATTAAGCTATATAATTTGGTTCAAAAGCCCATAATTAACTATTTGAACTCATAAAATTTGTTTTAATATCATTTTGTTGTCGTTTTGTTCGGATTAAAACGTGCTTGTCTAAATGAGATATATAGTGAACCAATTCAAATTTTAAACGAGCAAAAAGCTAAAATTTGAAATTAAGTTTTATAATTAGGTTCAACAATCCATAATTAATTATTTGAACACATAAAACTTGATTTAATATCATTTTGCGATCGTTTTGTTGGGACTAAACGTGCACGTCTAAATGGACTTTATAGTAAATCCGTTCGAATTTTAACCTAGTAAAAAGCTAAAAATTTGAGATTATGTTGAAAAATTATGTTCAAAAGAACATAATTAACTATTTGAACTCATAAAATTTGATTTAATATCATCTTGCGATCGTTTTCTTAGGATTAAAATGTGCATGTCTAGATTGCCTTATAGAGTAAAATCTATTTGAACTCATAATTTAACTATTTAAAATCTTAAAATTTGATTTAAAAAATTTTGTTGTGTTTTGTTTGGATTAAAGCATGCATGTCTAAATGACCTTTATAGAGAATCCGTTCGAATTTTAACTAAGTATAATGCTAAAAATTTGAAATTAAGTTTTAAAATTAGGTTCAACATCCCATAATGTACTATTTTAAATTATAAATTTTGATTTAAAATCATTTTGTTATCGTTTTGTTGGGATTAAAGCATACATGTCTAAATGGGCTTTATAGAGAACCCGTTCAAATTTTAACCGAATAAAAAGCTAAAAAAATTGAGATTATGTTGTATCATTAGGTTCAAATTTCCATAATTAACTATTTGAACTCCTAAAATTTGATTCAATATTATTTTGCTGTGGTTTTGGTAGGATTAAAGCGTGCATGTCTAAATAGACTTTATAGTGAACCCGTTCGAATTTTAATCTAGCAAAAAGCTAAAATTTTGAGATTAAGTTGTATAATTTGGTTCAAAAGCCGATAATTAACTATTTTAACTCTTAAAATTTGATTTAAAATCATTTTTTTGTTGTTTTGTTGGGATTAAAGCGTGCATGTCTAATTGGGTTTAATAAAAAATCAGTAGAATTTTAATCGATTAAAAAGCTAAAATATTGAGATTGTGTTGTATAATTAGGTTCAAATTTTCATAATTAACTATTTGAACACATAAAATTTGATTTAATATTATTTTTCTATCGTTTTGTTCGGATTAAAGCGTGCATGTCTAAATGGGCTTTATAATGAACCCGTTTGAATTTTAATCGAGTAAAAACCTAAAATTTTGATATTAGGTTGTATAATTATATATAGAAGCCCATAATTAACAATTTGAATCATAAATTTTGATTTAATATTATTTTGTTGTTTTTTTTGTTGGGATTAAAACGAGCATGTCTAAATGGGCTTTATAGAGAACCAATTCTAATTTTAACCGAGTAAGATGGTAAAAAATCAAGATTATGTCATATAATTAGGTTCAAAAGTCCATAATTAACTATTTGAAGTCATAAAATTTGATTTAATATCATTTTACGGTCCTTTTGGTGGTATTAAACGTGCATGTTTTAATGGGCTTTATAGTAAACCCATTCGAATTTTAAATGAGTAAAAACTTAAAATTTGAGATTAAGTTGTATAATTAGGTTCATGAGCCCATAATTTAACTATTTTAACTCTTAAAATTTGATTTAAAATCATTTTGTTATCGTTTTGTCGTGATTAAAGCGTGCATGTCTAATTAGGCTTTGTAGAGAATTATTCGAATTTCAACCGAGTAAAAAGCTAAAAAATCGAAAAAAAACCGACAACAAAATGAGATTAAATCAAACTACATGAGTTGAAATTGTTAATTATAGGCTTTTGATTATGATTAAACCACTTAATCTCAAATTCAGAGCACTTTACTCGATTTAAATTTTAATGTGTTCACTATAAAGCTCATTTAGATATGCATACTTTAAAACTAACAAAACGGTCGTAAAATAAGAATAAATCAAATTTCATGAGTTTAAATAGTTAATAATGGGATTCTGAACTGTATTATACAACTTAATCTCAATTTTAGAGCTTTTTAATCGTTTAAATTTCTAACGGGTTCACTAAAAAACGCAATTAGACATGCACGCTTTAAATCATGACTATTGCTATTGAGTACTTTCAAAACCTCCTTTCATCCTCTTCCCCTACTATTGCTTCTTCCATTTTGGAAAATATTCTTACTATTGTTACTGAATCAATGAATATTGATCTTCTTAAGGATTTCACAGCAGATGAAGTTACCATTGCTTTTCGTGATATTGACCCACGGAAAGCTCCAAGAATTGATAGATTCTCAAGTGGTTTCTTTAGGAAGCATTGGGACATCCTTGGTCATGATTTTAAAAACCTCTGCCTTGGAGTCTTACGAGGGTCGGCTAATTTGGAAGAGGTTAATCGTACTATCATCGTTCTTATACCTAAGATCAACGAACCCACAACAATGTGTCATCTCAGACCTATTAGCCTCTACACAATCCTCTACAGTACTTGCTTTCGTTCAAGGATGGAATATTACTGATAACATTCTCATTGCCCATGAGCTTATTCACACTTTAAATACCGATGAGACCTCGTTGGCGAAAGGTGCTAGCATAAAGCTTGATATGGAAAAGGCCTTCGACCGCGTTGAATGGCCTTTTATTGAACAAATTATGCTTTGCCTAGGTTTTAACACCCATTGGGTTTCCTTTATTATGAGATGTATTTCATCAGTTACCTTCCAAGTACGTGTCAATGATTCCTTTTCAAGAACCTTCAAATCCCATAGAGGGTTACGACAAGGGGACCCTCTATCGCCTTTCCTTTTTCTTTTTTGTACCCAAGAACTTTCAGCATTGCTCAATGCTGAGCAGGCAAGTGGTAATTGTTGCGTGTCAATTGTGCGCAAATTGTGCAAGTGAACACGTCGCAAGTAATAAAGTGATAAGTATATCAGATATCGTCTCCACAGGGATTGGTCTACTTAATATGTCTTCTTTTGTCTTCTTGCTCTGAAAAGGAATAAAATAAAAACACAAGTAAGATTGGGGTTGATGAATACTAAATAAAGAAAACTAAATTAAAAGAGAATAAACAGATTAAAAAAGTGGCCAGGATCCAGTTGTGTTGTATAGTGGATTCAATTGACTTGTTTATGTCCAATGCAATCGCACAACACTGCCTCGGCAGTACTGCAGATTACTGCCTTGACAGCGATGATGCTTGTCCACCGCGGAAATCTCTTGCTCTTGGGTAGACTTTATCAAAGTTCGACAAAGTGTCCTTTAATGACTCCGCTTATCTCTAAGTCGAAGTACTGTTGATGACCAGTCCTTGATGATACCTCTCGGCGTGAATTAATTGTAATCACCAACCAATCTCACACTTCTCTTAGCCGCTGAAACTCTTAACCTATCTCTAGGCCGAGTTAGTGTTTCCCGATTGAAACACCATACTTATTCCATTCGTGAATCTAACTCTCTCGATATTAGATAAATGGATTACTCACAAATTTCTCTCTCGAGCTTGGATGCAAGAACAAAGAATGACAAAGAATAAGCAAACCTTGATATTTTATTGCATTAAAACAAGAAACAAAAGTCAATCTCTTCTCACTAATACTCTACAACCTTCACCTAAGCATAAAGAAACTTAGAACATAATAAAAAGTAAAAGAGAAATCTAAAATCTAAGATGGAGTCGGCTCTCTATGATGCTAAGTGCTTTGTGCCGAAAAATCTCCTCCCTTTCTCCTCTTGGACGGCTAGGGATTATATAGGCTTGTTCTAGGGCAAACCTTTCCTAAGTAGGAGTATAACTTGGAGTAGGACACAAGTCAAGTTCATAAATAAAATATTTCCAAGTTTACTCCAACTAGGATTCTTTTCCGCGTGGCCTTTGACTTGGGTTTTCCATGTGTTACCCAGCTCCGATTCATGCGTTGCTTGTCCAGAAACGTCCAGCTCATTTTTCTCTTCAAGTCGCCTACAATATAGTTACTTGTCCTTCAGCTGTTGCCTCGGCATCAGGTCTTGCCTCGGCCTCAATCGCTACCGCGGCAATAGTTTTTCCTGCACAGACACAAAAGTACATTAAAACTTGCCTTTTCTATAAATATCATCTTTATATGTTTCAAAAGCAGAATATCTAATTATCTCACATTAAGCACATGCATTGGTCCAAGTGGGTGTAGATTTAGTGATTATTGTCCATGAAAGGTGTAAAAAGTGATAGTGATTTAAGCACTTATCATACCCCCAAACTCGAACTATTGCTTGTCCTCAAGCAATGCAAACCATCAATTTGCCAAACCTTACTCTCTCTTGGTGTTATGCTTTCATCTATTCTCCCCACCATAACTATGCCTATTCTTAAGCCTTAACCTTTCGACTACCCAAGGGTTTACCTAGAAACAAACTATAAGATTTAGCGAGTGTGTGTGTTTTTGTGGACAAGTTTGATTAAAGGCTTTCTTAGACAAACTCTAAGTTCAAGACAAGTAGACTTGGGTTTAATGTTCTCTTCTTAAAACAATAATTTCTTGAGCCAATTTCGGGCACCTCAAGGATTGTGTTTTTTTCATCAATAATTCCTTCTTTCTTTTTGTAACATCCCGGTTTTGGGGTTAGTAGTTTGAGTGTTGGTTTGGGGGATTCGATTCGAGTCAGATCGGATTCTTCGGTTCATTAATTCCAGGAAAATTAAAATAATAATAATTTAATCGGATAAGTAATAATTTTTTGGGAAAGGTTTAAAAATATTAAAATGGTGTTTTAAAGTTAAAGGAATATTATTGAGCCTTAATTTGATTTTTAATTAGGCTTAATTTTGTACTAGTGACTAAATTGTATTTTTTGGAAAAGTTTAGGGATTTAATTGGTGATTTTCGGAAATTAAGATTTTTGGTGACTAAATTGGAAAGTAAGCCATACTTAGAATCCTTAGAGGGACATTAACCCAATTTATTTTTAATTAAAGATTATCCACCAAAATATGTTTTAAATAATTTTAATAAAGAGCTTATTTTCATTTTCTTTTGTAACTTCCCATTTTCTCATCTTTTCTCTTAAAATTTTCTCTCCATTTTCTCTCCATCTTCTTCTCCAAATTTCTTCAATTACTTGCTGATTTCTTCTTCATTTTCAACAATATTTATTTCATTTTACTCATCTTTTCATTCTCTACAAAACCTACTCATCAATTTTGCAAAATCAACATCCATTTTCAAGGAAATCAAGAGAGAACTTCTCATCTTTTTGATGAATTTAATCTCAAAGGTAAAATTCTGATTTCTAATCTTTTTCTAAGGTTCTTTATTGAAATTCCCAAATATTGGTTTGCCCATTAACAATTGATATTTAATTTTGTGTTTCTAATTCAAGATCTATGAGTTTTTTGATAGTTTTTGTGAAATCTTTTTAGATATCAATTGATGCTGGAATTAAGATGATTTAATTATGATATTAGGTCAATTAAATGATTTATTGAGTCTTGAAATGAGTTAACAACAAATTAATCCCGGAATAATGCAATCGGTGGTGTTTTAAGGTGGTTTTCGGTTATTTTAGGGGCTGTTTTAAGTGTTTTGCTCTTGCTGGAGGTATAAGGATGGTTTGTAAGTGTTTTTGGTTCATAATTGATGTGGATTAGATGTTAGATTCATAAGGTTAAGGGCTGATGTTGTTTCGGATAAGTTTCGGCTTAGTTTTCGGTCTTTTCGGCAAGGTTTTCGATAGTTTTTTGAAGGTTTAATGTGGCTGCTGTTTTGATCATGTTATGATGTGAATATGCTCTGTTTTTAATGTTGTAGAGGAAGTGCAAGAATGTCCATAAGTGACTGGTGCGTTGGTGTTGCCATCGGAGCGTCGGAGAAGGCTCGTTTCGCTTGTCGATGAGTGATTTCGGATTAAAAGTGTTTCGCAACGGTTTGGTTCTGTTTTGGGGACTATGGAATAATATGAAAACTTTCCATAGTTCAAGAGTAAGTAAAGTAAATGATTTTGATGCATTATAGTGAGTTTCGGCTATTTTCAGTAACGACATTTATGATAATGATTTAGAGAGATTTCGGAAATGCATAAGTATGATTTTGAAATGATGCATGCATATGTTAATTGCTGAAAATGCAGGGTTTATAAAGGCATTCATGGCTTATGTAAGCATGAAAAAGAATTTGGAATATGATGAGGTTATTTGCCCTATGTTGATAAAGCCGTTGAGCATGATTTTAGTTCACATGATGAACTTTTAATGAGTGCATTATAAGCAGCAAGTTAACATGCATGATTGGAATTGATATTGGCTTAGTGACACTAACCTTAGATTCGAATAAGAATGACATGTCATTAGGATTGAGTGCACTATAAAAATAATAAGAATAATGATGATGCCTACACGTAAACAAGGGTGACATTGTGTCCGACCATGCGTGTAGAGCTTGCCTATATGTAAACAAGGGTGACTTTGTGTCCGACCGTGCATATAGTTGACCCATGCGTAAACAAGGGTAACTTTGTGTCCGACTGTGCGTAGTGGGGGTAACATGTATACAAGGGTGACTATGTGTCCGACCGATGCATGTTGAGACCAAGAGTCTCCAATTATGGAAAAAGGAATCCGTGTATTCGGTGAACTAAAAGTTCATATTAAGTGATCGCTAGAAAGCCAATATGCATACATAAAATGAAATGATATACTTGTGCATGATACATGAAATGTTTTGACAATGTTGATAAGCATGACATGGTTTTATATATTTCAAATAAGCATGATGGATGCAAGTATGACTTTAAAAATGATTTTTAATATTGTTTAGAGCTTCCTCACTAAGCATGTTTTTCTTAAGCTCTCTCTTTTCATACTTGCAGAAAAATAGAGACATTCGAGGCTATATTCGGAGCAAGGGAACCAAGGGGAAAAGTTATCTCAATTTTTGGTATGTTTTGGCAAATAACTTGGGGCTTGGCAATGTGTAAACCAAACCCATGTGAAGAGTGTGATTTTTGCTTTGGTTAATGTTGTAATAAGACCTTATTAATGTTGTAATAAGACCTTATTTTGCTTTGGTTGTGTATTGATGAATTGTGATACTGTTTGAAGCATGTACATGCATGAATGTTCTTGTTTTTAATCTTAACATATGAAGCATGCCTATAGATTACTTCGGGGTCATTGATGTGGGTAATTGTATGCTTAAGGGTGTTTAATGTGCTTAGGGAGTATGTATATAGTTGGGGGTGATAAATGGATGTATTTAGATGGGGTTTGAACCAACCAAATTGCTTAATTAGTGTTTCTGGACAGGGGGTATCGAAACACCGTCTGGTGTTATCGATACCCCAAGGCAATTTTGGGGCAGTATCGATACCACCCAAGGAGGTATCGATACCCTTGGCTTTCAAAGGCTTAATTAGATTACGTAATCTATACCCAGGGTTCAATTATAAGTGTTCTGTGCATGTTTAATTGAACCCTGGGTAGATTGAAGTTCCGGTTTATTATAGGAATTAAAGTTATTTGCGTTTTGGTCCTTATGTTTTATACGCGAGTTGAATTATCAATTGTGAATCGAATGTTTTCATTTTCGTTATGCATGACCTCGACACACATAGGAACTTAATTATGCATCTAGTTAAGAAAAAAAACATATATGTTTTCAGGGTTGTTTATCGAATTGGACCTTCGCGGGTTTGGTTCAATATTCCCCGTGTAACTTGTTAGTGCCGGTTCCATCCAGGCCGGGCTAAGGGGGTTACATTTGGTGGTATCAGAGCCAGGTTTGCTAAAGTGTGTGATTGAACTTGTTATGTTGTTAACTTGTTGAATATATATGCATGATGGTTGTACTTGAGTGATGATGGTTAAAAAGGGATAACGGTTGCACATTGTCAATGCCAATACATTTTTAAATGCTTCAGGTTTCCCTTAGATCTTGTCCGAATGTAAGTCTAATATGTTTGATATTATGTTTTGATTGTGTTTAAAGTTTTGGAATATGCCTATGAGACGTGAGACTTGAGCTAGTGCTAGTATAATCACTGGTGGTCAGTTTGAGGGTGAAACGACTGCTAGGGAAGAGCGATTTCCCTTCCCCCTTCACTCGTAGTTGTGCGTCCGGTTATACGGGGAGGTCAGTTTAGAAGCTGAGTTTGCACCATGCATTCAAGCTTTGACAGGTGTATTTCAGTCTGCTGAATATGAGTGGCTGCTGCTAACCTGACATGGAAATAGTTAGCAAGTTAGTAGTTGAAATTGTTGGAATCAAGGATGTTATTTGTGAGTGTAAACAAATAACCATGCATAGTGTAAGAGCACATATATGTAAATATCTATAGATATTGTAGGGCATGCATGCATTCTCGAGCATGACATTAAAAATTGCATTTACATGCACTTGCACAGGCATTGATGAGGGCATATAGGGAATCATACATACATTTGTTCACACTTGCGAGTATCTCCTTTGAAGATGGAAGTGGTGTTGGGTTGGTTCTTTTTGGGTGTAGGTTTGTTAAAAAAATTTTTGTTGAAAAGGCTTTCTTTTGGTCATGAGCTTGTTGTGTTGTGGGCAAGTTACCCTTTTTGGATAGGGAATAGTCTTGGATAAGGAATGGGTCTTTTGGGCTTAGAGTTGTGAATATTTGAAATCGAGGGGGATACCCTGAGTTATGGTTAATTTTTAGTTGGTCATTAAGAAATGTAAGGCTGAGTTTTGCAAATTCTCTCCAGTTAGAGTTTGGAGGTTGTGAGAAGGTTGTGGCATGTTGTGTGATGTAAGACTGTTTGGTGTTTTGTTTTCTTAAAGATTGTGGATTTGTTTTAAAAGAAAAGGGAGATGTTTATCATCATGGTTAGTGGAAAAAAACTACATGAAGTCCTCTGTTGTATGGTCTAACGTGTGGTTAGGTTAAGGGTTGTGACCGATCGGGTGTTTTGCCTTGAGGAGTATTGGGTCAAGTCTTGATGAAAGAATATAATAACATATATATTAGTATGGGAGTTGTGGTATCATGGGTTTGAATCATGGTTTTGTTGTGACCTTGTGAGGTTTTAGTTGTGCCGTAAAGGTGGAAAGTGCACATATTGTGTGTATAAGGAGTTAAGTTGGGTTTACCTCAGCTAAAGTTAGATTGTGATGGTGTTTGAGTTGTGTGAGGAGGACCGTTGGAAAGTTTATAACCTATATCCGTTACTTGGTCTTTTGGGCTTGCTTTTATTGAAAGTGTAGTGAGAGTTATGTCTAGTGGGTTCATGTTAGTGGATGATTCATCAGTGTGGTTACACCTTGGTAAGGTTATAAAATAAGAGGTGTTGGGGTGAGTGGAAGGAAGAGTTCGACAAGTTTGGATTTTGTTGTGGTATAGGTGGGATAAGAGTTGACTTTATCAGTGAGTTAAGGTTGGGGAAGAGTTTTGAGTTGGGTGTTGAGGTAGTTAGCGACACGCGGACCTCGAAGTTTGAGTTGTGTTGTTGTGTTTGTTGTGGTGGCTTAAGCTTGAGTTGGAGGTACTAACTTTGAGATGAGTACGATGTTGGGTGTCGACACGAACGTGGTAGGTTCCTGGTGTTGCATGTTTTATTCAATGTTAGCTATCGTGGGTGGCTTGGCTTGTGTAAGGATGTCTGTGAAGGGTGTTTGTTTTGTGGGATGGACCAGGATTGCTGTGGAGTTACGAGAAAAGTTGTTTGGTTAAATCTATGTGAGAGTCCTGGTAAAATAGTGGAGCTGTGAGTGGGGCTCTGACTTAGTTAAGTTGATCGGAGGTAAGACGTGATCAGATGTTTGGTAAGGGTCTAGTTGAGGATGTGTTTGGCAAGGTTAAGTTCTTGTGTCAAGAACCTTTTAGGTTACCTGAGCCGCATGGTTGTTTCGAAGGTTGCCGAGTTGGAGTGGTGTCTTGATAAGGACATGTGGTAATCTTTCCTATGCGTTTGGTGGTACGGTGTTGTAATAGAAGTTAGGAGCAAGTGTTTTTGAGTGGGCTTGTTTTGGATATGGTTGAGTTATGGGTGGTTGTTTTTCCTACTGGTAAGTTGGGAAGAATTATCATGAGTTTGGTAGTAAAATTTTGAGGGTGAGATGAGGTTTTCTAGGTGTGTGACTGGAACAATCGTTCATTTGAGTACGGTTCTCTTGGAGTCCTAAGTTCCTTTGGTTGGGTTGGATATGTGGTATGTCCTAGCATGTTTAGATTCGAGGTTTTTTTTGGAAAAACATTGGCATCCGTTTGAATATTGGGATTTTGTCATCCATAGGTGGAGGGATGGTATGCTGGGACTATGTCTCTTAATGAAGGTGTTGCCATCGATGGAGTTTGCTTGAGACCTTGTTTAACTGATTTATGTTAAGCCAGTATGATGCTTGTTGGTTGAGCGTCATTGTGTGGACCGTAGGCTGATGGAAGGTTTATATGGTTACCTTTTATGATTGAGGATATTGAAAAGGGGGTTAGTTCGACGGTGATGGTATGAAAACTGTTGTGGTTGCTAAGAGTTGATTATCGATATAAAAAAAGGAGTTCTCTTTAGAGTTATGTTTTCTGTGAAAGATGAAGTAGTGTGGTGGTTTGTGCGTTGTTGCTTCAGTGTGAGGGAAGAATTTGTTGTTTGTCCGAGGAGGGTAAATGTTTGATTATCTATTGAGTATCATCCGGGAAAAGCTAACATGGTAACTGATGCTTTGAGTCGTAAGACAACGGTGGAGTTAAGGGATATGTTTGCTAAGTGGAATATTTCAAAGGAAAAAAAATGGTTTTGTGACGGAGTCGTAGGTAAAACCTATTTTTGGTAGAAATGATAAAGGTGAAACAGTTCAAGGATGAGGCTTTGGTGCCTATTGTGGAAGATGTCGTTGAAGGTAGACCGACCGAATATCATTTTGATGATGATGAGGTTTTGTGTTTTAAAGGTCGGATTGTGGCAGTGCTTTCTGTCGGGGCAGTGTTGTCAGATTCAGTTTGCTCGGTCTCTTCTTTTTCTTGATCCGCTGATTGAATTTGACTCTATGGAATCTTCTCCTTCAGCTTTAGACCACTCCTAGTAGTGATGGCTTTACACTGTTCATGGCCCATTACCTTAGCAACATCAGTATTGCTAGCTAGGCCTCCTTGTGGTCTAGTGTTTATGCATTGAGCAAACTGCCCAACCTGAGTTTCCAGCGTTTTTATGGCCGCTTCTTGATTTTGCAACCTCATCTCAGTTCTATTCATTAAGGCATCTGTCCTCTTGATGAAATTATTATTTTCTGCCATGTATGACTCTGTTTTCATCATGAAGGCCTTTAGCGTGTTCTCCAATGAACTTACCGGTTTCTGCTGCATCTGCTGCTGCGGCATCGACTGTTGGGCTTGCTGCTGCGGCATTGGTTGCTGAAATCCCGAAGGTTGGGTGATTGGGTTTAAGGCATTGTTTGGGTTGCTCCATGATAAGTTTGGATGCCTCTTCCATGAGGGGTTGTATGTGTTGGACATCACATTGTTACGGTTGTAGTTCCCAACATACTACCAGTTTCTTGATTCATGCAATCAGAGAAACTGTGATTACCTCCACATAGGTCACAATATGAATCAATTACCTTAACCTCACGGGTATTTTGTTGTAACTGCAGGTTTTGCACCATCTTGGTAAGAGAGGCCAATTGTGCTGCCATTGAACTTGATGAGTCTAATTCATGTACCGCGGCTTGACGTCTTACTCCTCCTCGCCTAGATGTAGGAAACTGAAAGTCATTTTTTGCGAGTTTATTCAGTATTTCAATAGCTTCCTCAGGTGCTTTATCCAAGAGTGTTCCGTTTGCCGAGGCATCTAACATCATCCTTGTCGGGGCATTCGTGGCATTGTTAAACATTATCACTTGTGTCCATAGGGGAAATCCATGCAAAGGACACTTGTGCAATAGCTCCCTGTAGCGTTCCCATGCCTCGTACATTGGTTCATCTTCTGCCTATCGAAAAGAAGTAATTTCATTACGGATTTTATCATATAAATTAGTGGGATTAGAGCGAGTAATGAAATCACAGCAAAGTTCACTCCAGGACCCAATAGATCCTGCTGGAATGCTATTTAACCAAGCTTTCGCCCTATCCCTCAGTGAATAGGGGAATAACTTTAATCGTAAGACATCTTCATGGACTCCTTGGATTTTGAAAGAGTTGCAGATTTCCATGAAGGACTTGAGGTGCTGCCTTGCGTCTTCAGTTGCAGACCCACCAAATTGTCCAATTGTATTTAACATATTGAACATAACGGGTTTAAGTTCAAAATAGGCTGCTTCAATCTCCGGTGTAACGACTCCTGGGTTTAATCCGTTTAAGTCCTCTTCCAGGAAGTCTCTGACAGTGAGCTGCCGCGGCCCAGGTGGCAGCGGAAGTCCTCCATTGCCGGCAGGTAAATTTTGTCCTGTCGGGTGTTCTGCCATGGCTCCTTGGATCTGTCTCCTCAACCTTTTCCTTGTTCTTTCGATCTCTGGATCTAACTCGTACAAGGGGTTGGTTGGATTGGCCTTGGTCATACACCACGAAAAACAAAAGTAAAATAAAAATAAAAATAAACAAGAAAATAAAGAAAACAAAATTTAGTTGCTAGTCCCCGGCAACGGCGCCAAAAACTTGTCGCGTGTCAAAAGTGCGCGTTTAGTGCAAGTGGACACATCGCAAGTAATAAGTGATAAGTATTTTATCGAGTTATCGTCTCCTCAGGGACCGGTATACTTAATATGCTTTCTTCACTTTCTTGTTCTGTAGAAAAAGTGAAGAACACAAGTGAGTTGATTTGATTTATCTAAACTAAAATAACTAAATAAAATAACGAGTTGAAATAGTAGAGAGAGATGGGATAGGATCCAGTTGCGTCGTATTGTGGATTTGATTGACTTGTTTCTGTCCAATGCAATCGTACATCACTGTCTCGGCAGCACTGCAGTTTACTGCCTCGGCAGCGACAATACTGTCTGCCGCGACAATCCTTTGCTCGTGGGCAGACTTTACCAAAGTTCGGCAAAGTGTCCTTGGATGACTCCGCTTATCCCTAAGTAAAAGTGTTGTTGATGACTAGTCCTTGATGATACCTCCCGGCGTGAACCAATTATACTCACCAACCAATCTCACACTTCTTTTAGCCGCTGAAACTCTTAACCTATCCCTAGGCTGAGTTAGTATTTCGCGATTGAAACACTGTACTTACCCCTTTCGTGAATCTAACTCTCCCGAGCTTAGATAAATGGATGATTCACAATATCCTCTCCCGAGCTCAATTGTGAAAACAAAGAATAACAAAGGATAAGCAAACCTTGATAACTTTATTGCATTTAATCAAAGACAAAGTACAATCTCCTCTCACAAATACTCGACAACCTTCACCTAATCCCTAAGAAGGTTTAGAACATAATGGAGAGGAAAGAAACAAGAATAAAAATCGGCTCTCTCCCTAGGTATTCCGTATATTGTACATTGGGTGGCTAGGTCCTTATATAGGCTAGACCTAGGGCAAACCTTTCCTAAGTAGAATACAACTTGGAGTAGGGAACAAGTCAAGTACATAATTAAATATATTTCCAAGTTTATATTCGGCTAAGGGGCTTTCCCGCGTGGTCTTCCTTTGGGCTTTTTCTTGTGCTAGCCAGCTCCGATTCATGGGCTTCAAGTCCAGACACGTTCCTTGGATTTTTGTCTTTCCATCGCCTATAGTCTTGCTTCCTGTCTTTCTGCTGCTGCCTCGGCATCAGGTCCTGCCTCGGCCTTGTCCCTACCGCGACACTGGTTCTCCTGCACAGATATGAAAATGCAGTAAAACGTGCCTTTTTCTGTAAATATTATCTATATTAGTATAACTTCTAAATATATCACATTAAGCACATGCATTGGTCCGAGTGGGTGTATATTTGATGATTAATGCCCATAAAAGGAGTAAAAAGTGATAGTTTGTTGAGAACTTATCACACCCCCAAACTCGAACTATTGCTTGTCCTCAAGCAAGGCAACCATCAATTTGCCGAACTCTACTCTCTCTTGGTCTTACATGTCCATCTATTCTCCCCACCATAACTAGGCCTATTCTTAAGCTTTAACCATTCGGTTACCCAAGGGTTTACCTAGAAACAAACTATAAGAATTGTGAGTGTGTGCGTTTTTCTAGACAAGTTGATTAAAGGCTTTCTTAGATAAACTCTAAGTTCAAGACAAATAGACATTGGTTAAGTGTTCTCTTCTTTTTCAAACCCCAAATCTTGAGCCGGTTTCGGGCACCTCAAAGACTTGTGTTTTTCTTTTCACTAAATTCCTTCTTTCTTTTTAATATTCCTTAAAACATACTAGAGCCAATTTCGGGCACCTCTAGTATGAAGAAGAGATTTTTCTAGAGCCGGTGGTAGGCACCTCTAGTTACTTTCCAAAAAAATCTAAGTCTTTATAACCTAAGTTTATTAAAAGAATTCCTATAATCCAACAAGTCCCAAAAGTGTTTAAAGTTCTTCCTATAGTAAGCTTCTAAGTTTTCATCCTTAAGCATCCTAAGGTTAAGCCCTCTTAACAGGCCCTAAACATGGTAAGGAGAAAGATTTCTATAGCCTTAAAGAATAAACTAAGGCAATACTGATGATAAGCAGTAGATTCAAGTAAGGCAGGGAGCATAAAAATTTAAAAAAAATCACTGGAATACTCCCTTTTTGGTAAGGCCACGGCAGTAGATTGCTGCCTTGGCAGTGAATCTGCACCCCCAAACTCAAACCAAGCATTGTCCTCAATGCTTTATATTTGAAGAAGTAAGCGGAAAAACAAAATATGAATATAATAAACAGCAAATAGAAACAGTAAAGCAATTAATATTGAATTAAGGACAAAAAAATTTAAAGCAACTCCGAAGAGCTGCTTGTAACAATTTTCCTCCGTGGCCTTGATGCCAAATGCTTTGTCCTTGGTGAAGGCGATGGTTGCGCCTTTGCTTGCCGGGGCGGTTGGACTCGAGTGGGTGGTGTCCTTTGCATTGGGGCTTCTACCTCCTCTCTTTCTTCTACATCAGCCATTTCTTCCGTGAGCATTACGTTCGTTCCTCCTCCCATTGTTGTTGCTCCTCCGGTGTGGTGTGTGCTTGGGCCGGTGGCAGTGGAGCTTTGGTGTACGTAGGCATCTATCTCGGCGGATAGACTACCCATGATAATTGGTGATCTGGGTGGTGTGCTGAAAACGACCCTTCGCTTGGATGGCCTTCTGCTGACAGACGAGGCCGCGGCAGAATTTGCTGCCCTAGATGGGCCGACAGCCTGGTATTGGGGCTGAGAGTCCGCATGGAAGAATGGCCTTGGTCCTCCCGGGGCTGGTGTAGTCTCGGTGTAAGGTGTGGTGCGGCTGTGACGAACATGTTGTTCGGGAACTCCGGAAATTATGCTCCTTGGTCCGGGAAAGCGTGCAGCATCATCTGGGCTAAGGTGCCATTGAAGTCCCTTTGGTACTCCATGTACCGTTGTTGTCTAAGGTCCATTGCTGCCATCCGTTGCAAGATCTCTTGGTACGGGTCTGCTGCGACAAAGGTGTGGGCAGTACCAGGCATTTCTGCCGTGTATTGGGCCCCGACAGCAGTATCGGCAGTGAACTGCTATGGTGTTGCTTGGACAGGCTCTGCTTGCGTGATTTCATTGACTTTGTGGTAGAAGTCCCTGGTCCATCCTCGTCGTGGGGGTGTGTATTCGTCCGTTTCTTCAATGGGTACACCTGCAGAAACACATAAACCCGTAATCAAGCAAGGGAAATATAATGGTCCCCTATCTTTCTTACCGCACTCGTGAATTTCCCTTAGGATAATCTCGCCAACATTGATGGTCCTCTTGTTGATGATGGAATGGATAAGCACCAATCTCTTGCGATCCACCGTGCTATTATGTGATGTTGGGATGAGGCATCGTTTGACGAAGGTATTCCACATCTTGGCCTCCGGCTTTAGGCTTTGTCTTGTTACGGATCCTCGATGGGTACCGGTTTCCCATGGGGTGTTCCCGTAACAAAGATCGTCTTTAATGAGTTCGTAGTCCTCGGCAGTGATATCCTCCAAGAATTCGGCGTGGATATCACTGTCTGAGGTGAGGCCGTAGAAGTTGTTAATTGTTTCGGCATCGAGTTGGACTGGTCTGCCGTGGCAGTGAACGAATAGGGAGTCTTTGCTGGGCCCATGAGCGTAGAACTCCCGCACGATCGTGGCGTTTGCCTGGGCAGGTTGCAGACAGAAAATTTCCCAATTCTGGTACTTAATTCTGTCATATAGGTAGTGCTCAATGCCGTAGTTCTCTTCGTCTGCATGCTGGAAACCTTGCTCTTCCCATAGTTGACGAGCGATGAAAGATCGGTTGAAGCGATCTTCAACGTTC
Organism: Abelmoschus esculentus; assembly: GCA_035048815.1. Taxonomy (NCBI): domain Eukaryota; kingdom Viridiplantae; phylum Streptophyta; class Magnoliopsida; order Malvales; family Malvaceae; genus Abelmoschus; species Abelmoschus esculentus. Next base: position 5,379,892 of record JAUCBN010000065.1, read on the forward strand.
GCTGGGGAGAATCTTTTATATGTTGCCATCAAGATAGAGAGATGTGAGTTCTTGGAGGTTTTTCTTGAAGAGAACCTGGAGATTTTACAAGAATTAGTAGGCAGAGAGTAATGTGAGAGAAAGATTGTTATGAATACTAAAGTAAACAAGAAAGTAAGAGTGAATAGTTCAAGAGGAAGGAGTTTCTTATATAGGCCTCGGCCTTGTGACCGTTGAAGTCACTAGCCGTTTGTAACCGTTTCCTTTTTCTGCCTCGGCAGGAATCTCGGCAGACTAGCCGTTACACTGTTCTGCCCGTTAAGATTGTTGCGACCCTGACACTATTTTATTGCCTCGGCAGAGTTCCTGCTGTGAACTACTTTTCCTTTATTCTTGCTTATTAATCTAAGAAAATAAAACACACGGAAAGAGAAAATACTTAAAGCAAAAATAATTAGAAAAATAAAAATAAACTACTAACCCTAATATAATAATAAAGAAAAGGGGAGAGGTCATGTTACTGGTGGAGAGCATGCAATTGCATCTCCCAAAATTATTCTCTCCCTTAGGCCCAAATTATGAATCGGTTGTGGACCACTCCTCTTTACTGTGTGTCCATCCACCTTGGGCTTAATATTCTTGCCGAATATCCTGCTGAGCAGACTGCCCAGGCAGGATATCTTATTGTCTACTGTGTGGATGGCCTTGCACTCTTCTGGATCATTATACTTCTTTAAGTTGTGGAATGCGTTGAGTTTGACTTGTTGGTCATTGACCCGCATTGTCAACTCTCCTTTTTCCAGGTCAATGAGGGTGCGTCCAGTTGCAAGGAAAGGTCTCCCAAGGATGATCGGTGCATTGTCATCTGCTTCACAATCAAGGACAAGGAAGTCGGCAGGAAAAATAAACTTGTCAACTCTTACCAATATGTCCTCGATTTTGCCTTCAGGTTGCACATAGGATCGATCCGCTAGTTGGAGTATCAATATTGTAGGTTTCGGCCTTCCAATTTCAAGCTTTTGAAAGACTGATTTGGGCATGAGGTTTATGCTTGCTCCAAGGTCGCATAGGGCCTTAGCTTCATAATCCTTACCTATCGCACAAGGTATAGTAAAGCAACCAGGATCTTTTAACTTTGGTGGCATGCGGTTATGCAGCATTGCCATGCATCCCTCGGTAGCAGCCACTGTCTCAAACTCACCTATTCGTTTCCTCTTTGACACCATGTCCTTTAAGAACTTGGCATAGTTCGGCATTTGTTCAATAGCTTCAACGAACGGTATGTTGATGTGAACTTGCTTCAAGATGTCGAGGAATTTCTTGAATTATTGGTCCTGTTTTTGCTTTTTTAACCTTTGCGGGAAAGGTGGTGGTGGTCTCATTTCATCCAAGGTTTCTTTAGTTTGAAATTTTATACCTGTCACCACTAGAGTTGTTACTGCCTCGGCAGGCTACTCAGGAGCTACAGTGCTTTCTGCTGGGGTAGTGTTGTCAGATTCAGTTTGCTCGGCCTCTTCTTTTGCTTGATCCGCTGATTGAATTTGGCTCTCTAGGATCTTCTCCTTCAGCTTTAGACCACTCCTAGTAGTGATGGCTTTACACTGTTCATGGCTCATTACCTTAGCAACTTCAGTATTGCTAGGTAGGCCTCCTTGTGGTCTAGTGTTTATGCATTGAGCAAACTGCCCAACCTGAGTTTCCAGCGTTTTTATGGCCGCTACTTGATTTTGCAACCTCATCTCAATTCTATTCATGAAGGCATTTGTCCTCTTGATGAAATTACTATTTTCTGTCATGTACGACTCAGTTTTTATCATGAAGGCCTTTAGCGTGTTCTCCAATAAACTTACCGGTTGCTGATGAATCTGCTGCGGCGGCATCGACTGCTGGGCTTGCTGCTGCGGCATCGGTTGCTGAAACCCCGAAGGTTGGGTGATTGAGTTTAAGGCATTGTTTGGGTTGCTCCATGATAAGTTTGGATGCCTCTTCCATGAGGGGTTGTATGTGTTGGACATCACATTGTTACAGTTGTAGTTCCCAACATACATACCAGTTTCTTGATTCATGCAATCAGAGGAACTGTGGTTACCTCCACATAGGTCACAATAAGAATCAATTACCTTAACCTCACGGGTATTTTGTTGTAACTGCAGGTTTTGCACCATCTTGGTAAGAGAGGCCAATTGTGCTGCCACTGAACTTGATGAGTCTAATTCATGTACCGTGGCTTGGCTTCTTACTCCTCCTCGCCTAGATGTAGGAAACTGAAGTCATTTTTTGCGAGTTTATTCAGTATTTCAATAGCTTCCTCAGGTGCTTTATCCAGGAGTGTTTCGTTTGCCAAGGCATCTAACATCATCCTTGTCGGGGCATTCGTGGCATTGTAAAACATTGTCACTTGTGTCCATAGGGGAAATCCATGCAAAGGACACTTGTGCAATAGCTCCCTGTAGCGTTCCCATGCCTCGTACATTGGTTCGTCTTCTGCCTGTCGAAAAGAAGTAATTTCATTACGGATTTTATCATATAAATTATTGGGATTAAAGCGAGTAATGAAATCACGGCAAAGTTCACTCCAAGATCCAATAGATCCTGCTGGAATGCTATTTAACCAAGCTTTCGCCCTATCCCTCAGTGAATAGGGGAATAACTTTAATCGCAAGACATCTTCATGGACTCCTTGGATTTTGAAAGAGTTGTAGATTTCCATGAAGGACTTGAGGTGTTGCCTTGCGTCTTCAATTGCAGACCCACCAAATTGTCTAATTGTATTTAACATATTGAATATAACGGGTTTGAGTTCAAAATGGGCTGCTTCAATCTCCGGTGTAACGACTCCTGGGTTTAATCCGTTTAAGTCCTCTTCTAGGAAGTCTCTGACAGTGAGCTGCCGCGGCCCAGGTGGCGGCGGAAGTCCTCCATTGCCGGCAGGTAAATTTTGTCCTGCCGGGTGTTCTGCCATGGCTCCTTAGATATGTCTCCTCAACCTTTGCCTTGTTCTTTCGATCTCTGGATCTAACTCGTACAAGGGGTTGGTTGGATTGGCCCTGGTCATACACCACGAAAAACAAAAGTAAAATAAAAATAAAAATAAACAAGAAAATAAAGAAAACAAAATTTAGTTGTCAGTCCCCGGCAACGACGCCAAAAACTTGTCTCGTGTCAAAAGTGCGCGTTTAGTGCAAGTGGACACATCGCAAGTAATAAGTGATAAGTATTTTATCGAGTTATCGTCTCCTCAGGGACCGGTATACTTAATATGCTTTCTTCACTTTCTTGTTCTGTAGAAAAAGTAAAGAACACAAGTGAGTTGAATTGATTTATCTAAACTAAAATAACTAAATAAAAATAACGAGTTGAAATAGTAGAGAGAGATGGGATAGGATCCATTTGCGTCGTATTGTGGATTTGATTGACTTGACTCTGTCCAATGCAATCGTACATCACTGTCTCGGCAGCACTGCAGTTTACTGCCTCGGCAGCGACAATACTGTCTGCCGCGGTAATCCCTTGCTCGTGGGCAGACTTTACCAAAGTTCGGCAAAGTGTCCTTGGATGACCCCGCTTATCCCTATGTCAGAGTGTTGTTGATGACTAGTCCTTGATGATACCTCCCGGCGTGAACCAATTATACTCACCAACCAATCTCACACTTCTTTTAGCCGCTGAAACTCTTAACCTATCCCTAGGCCGAGTTAGTATTTCGCGATTGAAACACCGTACTTACCCCTTTCGTGATTCTAACTCTCCCGAGCTTAGATAAATGGATGATTCATAATATCCTCTCCCGAGCTCAATTGTGAAAACAAAGAATAACAAAGGATAAGCAAACCTTGATAACTTTATTGCATTTAATCAAAGACAAAGTACAATCTCCTCTCACAAATACTCGACAACCTTCACCTAATCCCTAAGAAGGTTTAGAACATAATGGAGAGGAAAGAAACAAGAATAAAAATCGGCTCTCTCCCTAGGTATTCCGTATATTGTACATTGGGTGGCTAGGTCCTTATATAGGCTAGACCTAGGGCAAACTTTCCTAAGTAGAATACAACTTGGAGTAGGGAACAAGTCAAGTACATAATTAAATATATTTCTAAGTTTATATTCGGCTAAGGGGCTTTCCCGCGTGGTCTTCCTTTGGGCTTTTCCTTGTGCTAGCCAGCTCCGATTCATGGGCTTCAAGTCCAGACACGTTCCTTGGATTTTTGTCTTTCCATCGCCTATAGTCTTGCTTCCTGTCTTTCTGCTGCTGCCTTGGCATCAGGTCCTGCCTCGGCCTTGTCCCTGCTGCGGCACTGGTTCTCCTGCACAGATTGAAAATGCAGTAAAACGTGCCTTTTTCTGTAAATATTATCTATATGAGTATAACTTCTAAATATATCACATTAAGCACATGCATTGGTCTGAGTGGGTGTATATTTGATGATTAATGCCCATAAAAGGAGTAAAAAGTGATAGTGTGTTGAGCACTTATCAGTGTGTCAGCGGGTGAAAGTTGAACATCAGTTTCCTACATGGTTGTTGCAACCGGTTCAAGTGCCGGAATGGAAGTGGGAAAGAGTGACTATGGATTTTGTGACGGGGTTACCCTTGACGCCGTCCAAAAAAGATTCTATATGAGTGATTGTTGACAGTTTTACGAGGTGTGCACATTTTCTTGCCTTGCATACGACGTATTCTATGGATAAGTTAGCGGGGTTGTACGTTTCTGAGGTGGTGAAGTTGCATGGTGTGCTTAAGTCGATCATATCAGATAGAGATCCGCGCTTTACCTCTAAGTTTTGGAAGGGTTTGCAAGTTGCTTTGGGTACAAGGCTTAGTTTTAGTACGGCTTATCATCCGCAGATGAATGATCAGTCTGAACGTGTTATTCAGACTTTGGAGGATATGTTGAGATGTTGCATCATTGAGTTTCAAGGTTCATGGGAGAAACAGTTGCCTTGGGTGGAGTTTGCTTACAGTAATAGTTTCCGGGCAAGTATACAGATGACACCGTTTGAGGCTTTATATGGGCGTAGGTGTCGTACACCTTTATGTTGGAAGGAAGTTGGACAGAAGTATGTTTCTTTACCACAAGTTTTGAAAGATACGGATGAGAAGGTTAAGCTTATTTGTGCTAAGCTCAAGGAGGCTTCAGATAGACAAAAGTCTTATGCCGATTTGAAGCGTAGAGAGGTGGAGTATGTTGTCGGGGATAAGGTGTTTTTAAAAGTTTCTCCATGGAAGAAAGTGATGAGATTTGGACGTAAGGGTAAGTTGAGTCCTCGTTTCATTGGGCCGTATGAGGTGTTGGAGCGTGTTGGTCCTGTTGCTTATCGGTTGAGGTTGCCAGAGGAGTTGAGTAGGAATCATGATGTTTTTCATGTATCGATGCTTCGTAAGTATAGATCAGATCCTTCTCATGTTGTTCCAGTTGAGGAGATTAAGTTAAGAGCGGATATGAGTTATGAAGAAGAACCGGTGAAGATTTTGGATGTAGATACAAAGGTTCTTCGAGGGATTAAAATGTGCATGTCTAAATTGGCTTTATAGAGAATCCATTTGAATTTTAAACGAGTAAAAAGTTCAAAAATTGAGATTATGTTGTATAAATAGGTTCAAACGTTCATAATTAACTATTTGAACTCATAAAATTTGATTTAATATCATTTTGCGGTCATTTTATTGGGATTAAAACGTGCATGTCTAAATGAGCTTTATAGTGAACCCGTTCGAATTTTAACTGATTAAAAAGCTAGATATTTGAGTGTAAGTTGTACAATTTTATTTGAAAGACCATAATTAAAAATTTTAACTCTTAAAATTTGATTTAAAATCAGTGGTTGTCGTTTTATTGGGATTAAAACGCGCATGTCTAAATGAGCATTATAGAGAATCCGTTCGAATTTTAACCGAGTAAAATATTGAAAAATTGAGATTATGTTGTATAATTAGGTTCAAAAGTCAATAATTAACAATTTGAACTCATAAAATTTGATTTAATATCATTTTGCGGTTGTTTTATTTGGATTAAAGTGTGCATGTCTAAATGAGCTTTATAGTGAATCTGTTCAAATTTTAAACGAGTAAAAAGTTGAAAAATTGAGATTATGTTGTATAATTAAGTTCAAACTTTCATAATTAACTATTTAAACTAATAAAATATGATTTAATATCATTTTGTGTTCGTTTTATTAGGATTATAACGTCCATGTCTAAATGTGTTTTATAGTGAACCCGTTCGAATTTTAACCGAGTGAAAAGCTAGATATTTGAGAGTAAGCTGTATAATTGAATTTAAATGACCATAATTAAATATTTTAACTCTTAAAATTTGATTTAAAATCATTTGGTTATCGTTTTATTAGGATTAAAAGGTGGATGTCTAAATGGGCTTTAAAGAGAATCCGTTGCAATTTTAACCGAGTAAAATGTTTAAAAATTGAGATTATGTTGTATAATTACGTTCAAACGTCAATAATTAACTATTTGAACTCATAAAATTGGATTTAATATCATTTTGCGGTCATTTTATTTGGATTAAAGCGTGCATGTCTAAATGAGCTTTATAGTGAATCCGTTCAAATTTTAAACGAATAAAAAGTTGAAAATTGAGATTATGTTGTATAATTAGGTTCAAACGTTCATAATTAACTATTTAAACTAATAAAATAGGATTTAATATCATTTTGTGTTTGTTTTATTAGGATGAAAACGTCCATGTCTAAATGAGCTTTATAGTCAACCCGATCGAATTTTAACCGAGTGAAAAGCTAGATATTTGAGAGTAAGTTGTATAATTGTATTTAAATGACCATAATTAAATATTTTAACTCTTAAAATTTGATTTAAAATTATTTGGTTGTCGTTTTATTGGGATTAAAACGTGGATGTCTAAATGGGCTTTAAAGAGAATCCATTCGAATTTTAACCAAGTAAAAAGTTGAAAAATTGAAATTATGTTGTATAATTAGGTTCAAACGTCAATAATGAACTATTTGAACTCATAAAATTTGATTTAATATCATTTTGCGGTCGTTTTATTGGGATTAAAGCGTGAATGTCTAAATGAGCTTTATAGTGAATCTGTTCAAATTTTAAACGAATAAAAAGTTGAAAATTGAGATTATGTTGTATAATTAGGTTCAAACGTTCATAATTAACTATTTAAACTAATAAAATAGGATTTAATATCATTTTGTGTTTGTTTTATTAGGATGAAAACGTCCATGTCTAAATGAGCTTTATAGTCAACCCGTTCGAATTTTAACCGAGTGAAAAGCTAGATATTTGAGAGTAAGTTGTATAATTGTATTTAAATGACCATAATTAAATATTTTAACTCTTAAAATTTGATTTAAAATTATTTGGTTGTCGTTTTATTGGGATTAAAACGTGGATGTCTAAATGGGCTTTAAAGAGAATCCATTCGAATTTTAACCAAGTAAAAAGTTGAAAAATTGAAATTATGTTGTATAATTAGGTTCAAATGTCAATAATGAACTATTTGAACTCATAAAATTTGATTTAATATCATTTTGCGGTCGTTTTATTTGGATTAAAGCGTGCATGTCTAAATGAGCTTTATAGTGAATCCGTTCAAATTTTAAACGAGTACAAAGTTGAAAAATTGAGATTATGTTGTATAATTAGGTTCAAGCGTTCATAATTAACTATTTAAACTAATAAAATATGATTTAATATCATTTTGTGTTTGTTTTTTTAAGATTAAAACGTCCATGTCTAAATGAGCTTTATAATAAACCCGTTCGAATTTTAACCGAGTGAAAAGCTAGATATCTGAGAGTAAGTTGTATAATTGTATTTAAATGACCATAAGTAAATATTTTAACTCTTAAAATTTGATTTATAATGATTTGGTTGTCGTTTTATTGGGATTAAAACTTGGATGTCTAAATGGGCTTTAAAGAGAATCCGTTCGAATTTTAACCGAGTAAAATGTTTAAAAATTGAGATTATGTTGTATAATTAGGTTCAAACGTCAATAATTAACTATTTGAACTCATAAAATTTGATTTAATATCATTTTGCGGTCATTTTATTGGGATTAAAGCGTGCATGTCTAAATGAGCTTTATAGTGAATCCGTTCAAATTTTAAACGAGTACAAAGTTGAAAAATTGAGATTATGTTGTATAATTAGGTTCAAGCGTTCATAATTAACTATTTACACTAATAAGATATGATTTAATATCATTTTGTGTTTGTTTTATTAGGATTAAAACGTCCATGTCTAAATGAGCTTTATAGTGAACCCGTTCGAATTTTAACCGAGTGAAAAGCTAGATATTTGAGAGTAAGCTGTATAATTGTATTTAAATGACCATAATTAAATATTTTAACTCTTAACATTTGATTTAAAATCATTTGGTTGTCGTTTTATTGGAATGAAACGGTGGATGTCTAAATGTGATTTTAAGAGAATCCGTTCGAATTCTAACATAGTAAAAAGTTGAAAATTTGAGATTATATTGTATAATTAGGTTCAAACATCAATAATTAACTATCTGAACTCATAAAATTTGATTTAATATCATTTTGCGGTAGTTTTATTTGGATTAAAACGTGCATGTTTAAATGAGCTTTATAGTGAACCCATTCGAATTTTAACCGAGAAAAGAGATAGATATTTGAGATTAAGCTGTATAATTTTATTTAAAAGCCAATAATTAAAAATTTTAACTCGTAAAATTTGATTTAAAACCATTTGTTTGTCGTTTTATTGGGATTAAGACGTGCATGTCAAAATAGGCTTTATAGAGAATCCGTTCGAATTTTAACCGAGTAAAAAGTTGAAAAATTGAGATTATGTTGTATAATTAGGTTCAAACGTCAATAATTAACTATTTGAACTCATAAAATTTGATTTAATATCATTTTGCGGTCTTTTTATTGGGATTAGAGCGTGCATGTCTAAATGAGCTTTATAGTGAATCCATTCAAATTTTAAACGAGTAAAAAGTTCAAAAATTAAGATTATGTTGTATAATTAGGTTCAAACGTTCATAATTAACTATTTAAACTAACAAAATATGATTTAATATCATTTTGTGTTCGTTTTACTAGGATTAAAATGTCCATGTCTAAAAGATCTTTATAGTGAACCCGTTCGAATTTTAACCGAGTGAAAAACTAGATATTTAAGAGTAAACTGTATAATTGTATTTAAATGACCATAATTAAATATATTAACTCTTAAAATTTGATTTAAAATTATTTTGTTGTCGTTTTATTGGGATTCAAATGTGGATGTTTAAATGGGCTTCATAGAGAATCCGTTCAAATTTTAACCGAGTAAAAAGTTGAAAAATTGAGATTATGTTGTATAATTAGGTTCAAACGTCAACAATTAAATGCTTGAACTCATAAAATTTGATTTAATATCATTTTGTGTTTGTTTTATTAGGATTAAAACGTCCATGTCTAAATGAGCTTTATAGTGAATCCATTCGAATTTTAATCGAGTGAAAAGCTAGATATTTGAGAGTAAGTTGTATAATTGTATTTAAATGAACATAATTAAATATTTTAACTCTTAAAATTTGATCTAAAATCATTTTGTTGTCGTTTTATTGGGATTAAAACGTGGATGTCTAAATGGGCTTTAAAGTGAATCCGTTCGAATTTTAACCGAGAAAAAAGTTGAAAAATTGAGATTATGTTGTGTAATTAGGTTCAAACGTCAATAATTAACTATTTGAACTCATAAAATTTGATTTAATATCATTTTGCGGTCGTTTTATTTGGATTAAAGCGTGCATGTCTAAATGAGCTTTATAGTGAATCTGTTCAAATTTTAAACGAGTAAAAAGTTGAAAAATTTAGATTATGTTATATAATTAGGTTCAAACTTTCATAATTAACTGTTTAAACTAATAAAATATGATTTAATATCATTTTGTGTTCGTTTTATTAGGATTAAAACGTCCATGTCTAAATGAGCTTTATAGTGAACCCGTTCGAATTTTAACCGAGTGAAACGCTAGATATTTGAGAGTAAGCTGTATAATTGTATTTAAATGACCATAATTAAATATTCTAACTATTAAAATTTGATTTAAAATCATTTGGTTGTCATTTTATTGGGATTAAAACGTGGATGTCTAAATGGGCTTTAAAGAGAATCAGTTCCAATTTTAACCGAGTAAAATGTTTAAAAATTGAGATTATATTGTATAATTACGTTCAAACGTCAATAATTAACTATTTGAACTCATAAAATTTGATTTAATATCATTTTGCAGTCGTTTTATTTGGATTAAAGCGTGCATGTCTAATTGAGCTTTATAGTGAATCCGTTCAAATTTTAAACGAATAAAAAGTTGAAAATTGAGATTATGTTGTATAATTAGGTTCAAACGTTCATAATTAACTATTTAAACTAATAAAATAGGATTTAATATCATTTTGTGTTTGTTTTATTAGGATTAAAACGTCCATGTCTAAATGAGCTTTATAGTCAACCCGTTCGAATTTTAACCGAGTGAAAAGCTAGATATTTGAGAGTAAGTTGTATAATTGTATTTAAAAGACCATAATTAAATATTTTAACTCTTAAAATTTGATTTAAAATTATTTGGTTGTCGTTTTATTGGGATTAAAACGTGGATGTCTAAATGGGCTTTAAAGAGAATCCATTTGAATTTTAACCAAGTAAAAAGTTGAAAAATTGAAATTATGTTGTATAATTAGGTTCAAACGTCAATAATGAACTATTTGAACTCATAAAATTTGATTTAATATCATTTTGCGATCGTTTTATTGGGATTAAAGCGTGCATGTCTAAATGAGCTTTATAGTGAATCCGTTCAAATTTTAAACGAGTAAAAAGTTGAAAAATTGAGATTATGTTGTATAATTAGGTTCAAGCGTTCATAATTAACTATTTAAACTAATAAAATATGATTTAATATCATTTTGTGTTTGTTTTTTTAGGATTAAAACGTCCATGTCTAAATGAGCTTTATAGTGAACCCGTTCGAATTTTAACCGAGTGGAAAGCTAGATATTTGAGAGTAAGTTGTATAATTGTATTTAAATGATCATAAGTAAATATTTTAACTCTTAAAATTTGATTTATAATGATTTGGTTGTCGTTTTATTGGGATTAAAACTTGGATGTCTAAATGGGCTTTAAAGAGAATCCGTTCGAATTTTAACCGAGTAAAATGTTTAAAAATTGAGATTATGTTGTATAATTAGGTTCAAACGTCAATAATTAACTATTTGAACTCATAAAATTTGATTTAATATCATTTTGCGGTCATTTTATTGGGATTAAAGCGTGCATGTCTAAATGAGCTTTATAGTGAATCCGTTCAAATTTTAAACGAGTAAAAAGTTGAAAAATTGAGATTATGTTGTATAATTAGATTCAAACATTCATAATTAACTATTTAAACTAATAAAATATCATTTGATATCATTTTGCGGTCGCTTTATTGGGATTAAAACGTCCATGTCAAAATGAGCTTTATAGTGAACCCGTTCGAATTTTAACTGAGTGAAAAGCTACATATTTGAGAGTAAGCTGTATAATTGTATTTAAATGACCATAATTAAATATTTTAACTCTTAACATTTGATTTAAAATCATTTGGTTGTCGTTTTATTGGGATTAAAATGTGGATGTCTAAATGTGATTTAAAGAGAATCCGTTCGAATTTTAACCGAGTAAAAAGTTGAAAAATTGAGACTATGTTGTATAATTAGGTTCAAACGTCAATAATTAACTATTTGAAATCATAAAATTTGATTCAATATCATTTTGCGGTCGTTTTATTGGGATTAAAGCGTGCATGTCTAAATGAGCTTTATAGTAAACCCGTTCGAATTTTAACTGAATAAAAAACTAGATATTTGAGAGTAAGCTGTATAATTTTATTTAAAATCTCATAATTAAATATTTTAACTCTTAAAATTTGATTGATAATCATTTGGTTGTCGTTTTATTGGGATTAAAATGTGTCTGTCTAAATTGGCTTTATACTAAATCCGTTCGAATTTTAAAGTAGTAAAAAGTTGAAAAATTGAGATTATATTGTATAATTAGGTTCAAACATCAATAACTAACTATCTGAACTCATAAAATTTGATTTAATATCATTTTGCGGTCGTTTTATTTGGATTAAAGAGTGCATGTCTAAATGAGCTTTATAGTGAACCCGTTAAAATTTAAACCGAGTAAAAAGCTAGATATTTGAGAGTAAGCTATATAATTTTATTTAAAAGAGCATAATTAAATATTTTTAACTCTTAAAATTTGATTTAAAATCATTTGGTTGTCATTTTATTGGGATTAAAACGTACATCTCTAAATGAGATTTATAGAGAATCCGTTCGAATTTTAACCGAGTAAAATGTTGAAAAATTGAGATTATGTTGTATAATTAGGTTCAAAAGTCAATAATTAAATATCTGAACTCATAAAATATGATTTAATATCATTTTGCGATCGCTTTATTGGGATTAAAACGTGCATGACTAAATGAGCTTTATAGTGAACCCGTTCGAATTTTAACCGAGAAAAAAGATAGATATTTGAGATTAAGCTGTATAATTTTATTTAAAAGCCCATAACTAAAAATTTTAACTCTTAAAATTTCATTTAAAATCATTTGGTTTCCGTTTTATTGGGATTAAGACGTGCATGTCTAAATGGGCTTTATAGAGAATCTGTTCGAATTTTAACCGAGTAAAAAGTTGAAAAATTGAGTTTATGTTGTATAATTAGGTTCAAACGTCAATAATTAACTTTTTGAACTCATAAAATTTGATTTAATATCATTTTGCGGTCGTTTTATTGGGATTAAAGCGCGCATGTCTAAATGAGTTTTATAGTGAATCCGTTTAAATTTTAAACGAGTAAAAAGTTGAAAAATTGAGATTATGTTGTATAATTAGGTTCAAGCATTCATAATTAACTATTTAAACTAATAAAATATGATTTAATATCATTTTGTGTTTGTTTTATTAGGATTAAAACGTCCATGTCTAAATGAGCTTTATAGTGAACCCGTTTGAATTTTAACCGAGTGAAAAGCTAGATATTTGAGAGTAAGTTGTACAATTGTATTTAAATGACCATAATTAAATATTTTAACTCTTAAAATTTTATTTAAAATCATTTTGTTGTCCTTTTATTGGGATTAAAACGTGGATGTCTAAATGGGCTTTAAAGAGAATCCATTCGAATTTCAACCGAGTAAAAAGTTTAAAAATTGAGATTATGTTGTATAATTGGGTTCAAACGTCAATAATTAACTATTTGAACTCATAAAGTTTGATTTAATATCATTTTGCGGTCATTTTATTGGGATTAAAGCGTGCATGTCTAAATGAGCTTTATAGTGAATCCGTTTGAATTTTAATCGAGTGAAAAGCTAGATATTTGAGAGTAAGTTGTATAATTGTATTTAAATGAACATAATTAAATATTTTAACTCTTAAAATTTGATTTAAAATCATTTTGTTGTCGTTTTATTGGGATTAAAACGTGGATGTCTAAATGGACTTTAATGAGAATCCGTTCGAATTTTAACCGAGAAAAAAGTTGAAAAATTGAGAATATGTTGTATAATTAGGTTCAAACGTCAATAATTAACTATTTGAACTCATAAAATTTGATTTAATATCATTTTGCGGTCGTTTTATTTGGATTAAAGCGTGCATGTCTAAATGAGCTTTATAGTGAATCTGTTCAAATTTTAAACGAGTAAAAAGTTGAAAAGTTGAGAATATGTTGTATAATTAGGTTCAAACTTTCATAATTAACTACTTAAACTAATAAAGTATGATTTAATATCATTTTGTGTTCGTTTTATTAGGATTAAAACGTCCATGTCTAAATGAGCTTTATAGTCAACCCGTTCGAATTTTAACCGAGTGAAAACTAGATATTTGAGAGTAAGTTGTATAATTGTATTTAAATGACCATAATTAAATATTTTAACTCTTAAAATTTGATTTAAAATTATTTGGTTGTCGTTTTATTGGGATTAAAACTTGGATGTCTAAATGGGCTTTAAAGAGAATCCATTCGAATTTTAACCAAGTAAAAAGTTGAAAAATTGAAATTATGTTGTATAATTAGGTTCAAACGTCAATAATGAACTATTTGAACTCATAAAATTTGATTTAATATCATTTTGCGGTCGTTTTATTGGGATTAAAGCGTGCATGTCTAAATGAGCTTTATAGTGAATCCGTTCAAATTTTAAACAAGTAAAAAGTTGAAAAATTGAGATTATGTTGTATAATTAGGTTCAAGCGTTCATAATTAACTATTTAAACTAATAAAATATGATTTGATATCATTTTGCTGTGGTCGCTTTATTGGGATTAAAACGTCCATGTTTAAATGAGGTTTATAGTGAACCCATTCGAATTTTAACCGAGTGAAAAGCTAGATATTTGAGAGTAAGCTGTATAATTCTATTTAAATGACCATAATTAAATATTTTAACTCTTAAAATTTGATTTAAAATCATTTGGTTGTCGTTTTATTGGGATTAAAACGTGGATGTCTAAATGGGCTTTATAGAGAATCCGTTCGAATTTTAACCGAGTAAAAAGTTGAAAAATTGAGATTATGTTTTATAATTAGGTTCAAATGTTCATAATTAACTATTTGAACTAATAAAATGTGATTTAATATCATTTTGCGTTCATTTTATTAGGATTAAAACGTGCATGTCTAAATGAGCTTTATAGTGAACACGTAAAAAGCTAGATTTTGAGCATAAACTCTATAATTTTATTTAAAAGCCCATAATTAAATATTTTAACTCTTAAAATTTGATTTAAAATGATTGGGTTGTCATTTTATTGGGATTAAAACGTGCTTGTCTAAATAGGCTTTATAGAGAATCCGTTCGAATTTTAACCGAGTAAAAAGTTGAAAAATTGAGATTATGTTGTTTAATTAGGTTCAAACGTCAATAATTTACAATTTAAACTCATAAAATTTGATTTAATATCATTTCGCGGTCATTTTATTGGGATTAAAACTTGCCTGTCTAAATGAGCTTTAGAGAGAATCCGTTCGAATTTTAAACGAGTAGAAAATTGAAAATTTGAGATTATGTAGTATAATTAGGTTCAAACGTTCATAATTAACTATTTAAACTAATAAAATATGATTTAATATCATTTGTGACACCCTTGTCCCGGGTTAGGAGGCGGGGTCGTCGACCGGACTTATTACTTGCAATTAAACTGGAAGATGTATTCATTTCGTTGACATTTCAATTATTTGTAATTCATTACAAGTCAAACTCGAGTAACAATTATCAATTTTGAGGCCAATTTAAAACTATTCTATATTCATTTTTACTATTTAATTCGATTTAATCTTATTCCTATTTTTCAATCGAATTTCGTCTAATACTTGATCTCATAACCGTTCTTAACTTAATTTCTATTTGGGACTCAATACTCACCTCAATTTAACTTATAAAGTTATTTAAACACGATGTGAGATTCCTATACTTTAGTCCCAAACTTGAGTCCAAAAATGGTCAATGGTATCGATACCCCTATAGGGATGTATCGGAACAGGGGTGTCGAACCCCAGTTCGATACTGGCTACAAGCATTGACTCGTTGACCAAGACTGGGTAGCCTGGTTCGATACTGGTATCGATGCAATTTCGTTACTGGAAGTTCCAGTATCGAACCAGGTATCGATATTGGCCTACTTCGATGACACTTTAACTTAAGGCTATGGTAGCCTGGTTCGATACTGGTATCGAACCAGGGAGCCCACAAGAAGGCTTGGCATCGAACCAAGCATCGATGCCATTTCGTTACTGTCAAGGGTGGTACCGGTACCCATGAAATTGGTATCGATACCCCTGCTTCAAATGACAAGTTTCTATCTTTTAAAACACTTAGACACTACCAAAAGGTCCATCTATGTGGTCTCAAACCATACCTAATCTTTAAAGAACAATTTCAACATGTTTAGGTATCATTAGCTATTTACCAATTCTATTGACTATCACCATTTCATCATTCATGTCATTATACATATCATTCTACAACCAAGTTAACCCCTATGCCATGTATTTCTCACTATGACAACTAGTATTACCATGTCATGGCCTTAAGGTTCACATATCACCCTACTTAGTTCATGGTTATCATGCCAAGGTAAACACCTACATATCAAATGAATAACTCAAAGGCCTACTTATGCAAACCATAAGCCAAAACTCAAAATATGCAAGGCTAGCCTAAGGGGATCATTATGCCTTATGGCTTACATACCGAATACTAATACGATCATATATTTACAAACCATTAATCAATTATCAATATGCATAAGCTAATTCAAGTATAAGTACTATGCCACCATGATCTAGGAGTTAGCCAAAAGTACAAAATACCATAGGTTGCTTGCTTGGTGTCCTTGCTCGGATCAATCTCGATCTTGCCCTTAGCTCGATAACTTGTTGTTTTGGGAAGGAGGAAACAAACGAGTGGTAAGTACGTGCTAGGTACTTAGTGAGGCAGCCCTAGTCTAACCATATTAGACATAAAACATATGGCAAATAACATGTTCAATTCAGATATTATAACAAGATCATGGCATTAATGATGACATGTTACGATTAAGCAAATAAATCAGTCCATGTCATTAGCACAATCATTAAACAAGGATATCAATGATCATATAATATGCCTAACATGTTTCTCATATATATATATATATATATCACAATTTCCACTCTTAACATAATTCAATCATTCCATTTCACAAGCTTTCATAAATCATTCATATCAAGGGCTACCCATAGCCATATAGACAATTTCAATATCTATTAACCAATTCACAATTCAAGTGCCATACTTAGCAACAATTCCATTTCAATAACCAATAACAATTCATAGACAATTTTCCAATGCTTCATGAGTCAATATGTATGAAAACATATAATTCC
The DNA here is from genome assembly GCA_035048815.1 of Abelmoschus esculentus. Taxonomy (NCBI): domain Eukaryota; kingdom Viridiplantae; phylum Streptophyta; class Magnoliopsida; order Malvales; family Malvaceae; genus Abelmoschus; species Abelmoschus esculentus. The sequence continues at coordinate 5,396,815 of JAUCBN010000065.1, forward strand.
CCATTTAATTTTCAAATTCTTTCATTTTATTTCATGCGATGCCTTGGTATAGTTAGATAAGGTAAACGAGTCAACAAGAGTGTCACGAAGACACTAACAAGAGTACCACAAAGGCACTAACAAGAGTACCACAAAGGCACTAACAAGAGATACCCATGGTATCTAACAATTGGTGACTAATCACCAAATCACGGTACCCACAGTACCAAACAAGAGTACCGAAGTACTAAACAAGAGTGTCGTAGCGCTAAACAATGAGCTCAGACTCTAGGCATGTCGTACTACCTATGACCAACTATCGACCAAGGCTCAATAACATTTCATTATCGTTTGATCATTCAATTCGTATTTACCAAGTTCGTGTCATTAAGAGTAAGTATCCAAGACATATTATCAAGCAATGCATTTATATCATATCACAAGTAATAGGCATATCAAGTTATCAACAATTGATCATGTCACAAGTAATAGGCATATCAAGTTATCAACAATTGATCATATCACCAATAACATGCTCCATGCATGATTTACGTACCTGGCATCCGTAGCCGCGTGCCATACTTACCTCGGCATTTCCGAGCTATGCATATGTACTAGGCTAGTACTAACAATCTAACAAGCAATTCATATCAAACAAATCATTTAACATTAGCCTCCTTCCCTTTTTTCCAAATATAGATTAGTCCATTTACATAAAAAAATCGAATCAAATAAACAAAAAGGTGGTTAGGACCCTAGGTCCTAACCCTAAGATTTGCCACACTCACAATTAATTCCAAGCACATCAAGGATTGTAGATGGCGATCCCCTTGCCCCTTTTTCTAGCTTGCTCGAGTCTTTCTTCTTTGTTGTCCCCTTCTCTCGAGTTATCTAGTAAGCCATAATAATATAAGGATTCATTAGGACACAATCAATCATTTAATCCAAGTGATCTTAGACTTAACAATTGTAAACAAGTGCATTTGTTCATTAGGGACAGTTTTGATACGCTATAAAGAATCGGTCATATCTCCTAGCTCTCTTACCCGAATCAAACTTATTTTATATCGTTAGAAAGCTAGGAAGACCCTCTAAAATTAAAAATTAACCTCACATTTTAATTATTTCCCGATCAGCGCCAGATTTCGTTCGAACCAGACCCGTCCAGATTCGGGGCTGCTCGAACAGCCTTACGGAAATGCTTATATCTTTCTCTACAAAATTCCGATTAAAGTTCCGTAAATTTTCCCTTAAACTAGATATACAAGAGTATTCTACTGCGAAATTTCAGCTCCTAACTCCTTCAAATGTGACCTAGGAAATTTTCCCAAAAGTGCTACCCGAAATGGCATATTTCGGTCAATTTGACTATCTTTCATTTCTATGGTCTTAACCACCTTTTTCCATGTTCTTTACTCATTATTCCAGCAACCTAACATGTTCCTACCATTTAATTTCATGACCGTTACTTTAGGATCACCAAAATAAACACCAACTCATTACTTTACAAAACAATCTCTATTCTAGCTTATTCCAACTCATGGGACAACCATTGAATTCATTATTTTAGCACACTCCTTCTATCTCCTTGCAAGTTACCAATAAAATAACATAATTTCTAACATTTTCAACCAAGAAATATAGTTTTTCTCTTCACTATTCAAGATCAAATGTCATGATAAATCACAAAATTAAGAATTCACATCTTGTACTTAATCGATAAATGGAGTAACTTACCAATCTAGTTGAATTTGATCTCCTAGCAAAATTTTCCTTCCATGCCAAGCTTTAAACCTCCTCCAATGGCTTTTCCCCAAATTTTCTCTCAAAGCCCTCTTCTCTTTCTATTTTCGATGGATGACAAGAACAAAGAAGGAAGGAAAATTCTCTTTCTTTCTCTTATTTCTTTTCTTAGAATTTGTCTAAGGTGATAACTATTTTTTTTTGGATAAATTAAACTTTTATTCATCCAAAGTAACCGTCCACATCCATCAACTTTACAAACCAAGCAAAGGAAAACACAAAATTAAATTTACACTATACCCCAATTAATGGCTATATCCCTATCAAAAGAAAGATGACAAGAAATAAAATATAAACCAATATCATGTTTAATTTGCTCAAAAACAGAATCGGCTGAACATGATTGTTTCCCATGTAAACGGTTGTTCCTCTCTTTCCAGACATGATAGTTTAATCCACGCCAAGCTAAACGCACAATCGCAGCTCGCAAGGATTTCCCCTTCCCAAACTGCAAAACCCAATTAAATCTAGCAGACCAATCTCGTTGAGTCCATTGTGACTTGCAAGCAAGAACAAATAAATGCCATACTCGAGTTGAGAAAGCGCAATCTCCAAATAGGTGATCTCGTGTCTCAGGTTCAAACCCATCACAAAGTAAGCACCCAGGGTCAATCTGGATACCCCAGCTTACCATTCGACTCTTTGTCGGCAATCTATCTAAAACAAGAAGCCAAGTATAATAAAACAATGTTTAGGGATTGAAGGTCCTTTCCACATAATTGTACACCAAGGAACTTTTTCTTTCTTGTGCCGTAGAATATTCCACAACTTCTTAGTGTTATACCCTCCTTGCAATTCACTCCAAATAGCCACCAATTCATCTCGCATGCGAAGCAACTTTTTCCATGCCCAACTGTGAGTAACTTTAGGCTGAGCATTCCAAATAGAGTCCCTTTTTAGAATATAATAGTTTACCCATGCAACCCAAAGTGAACCCGCTTGAATAACAAGCAGCCAAATGCTTCTTGCCATGCAAGCTTTATTCCACAAAACAAAATCCTTAACACCCAAGCCTCCTTCACACTTGGGAAGACAAATTGAATTCCAACTAACCCGAGCCCCTCGAGCATTTTCTATTCCCCCTTTCCAAAGGAACGCATTACACAACTGCATTACTTTCTTCAAAACTTTCATAGGCAAGAGAAACATGCGACACCAAAAGTTTTGTATACTAAAAAGGACAGACTGAACAAGTTGTAACCTACCAGCAAAGGTTAAGCATTTAGAGGGTCAACTTCGAATTCTGCCAATGATCTTACTCACTAAATCATCACAGTTAGCCAAAGAGAGATGCTTAGTGATCAAGGGAACACCAAGGTATCTTACAGGCAAAGAACTGACCTTGAAGCCAGATTGAAACTGTAAGGAGCATACGATATCCTCAGACAACCCTGCAGTAAATAACTTACATTTGTTTACATTAATCTCCAAACCGGACATCCTGTAAAATTCGTGCAATACTTTCTTTACACCTAGTACAGAATGCACATCGCCTCTTGTGAATACTAACAAATCATCAGCAAAAAAAAGGTGGGTAAGTTGAATCCCCTTGCACCTTGGATGGAACTCAAAGACACCAAATTTAGCCGCCCAGTTCAAGAGGTTTGAAAGGACATTTAACACCAAAATGAAAAGATAAGGGGAAAGAGGATCACCCTGTCTTACACCTTTTGCACCATCGAAATAACCTGTTAATCCACCATTTAAACAAATAGAGAATGAAGGATACATGACACACGCTTCAATCCACTGCTGCTAAGGTGATAACTATGGAAGAAGATGAATCCTTCTTTTCCTTTCCCACTTTCTCATTTTCTCAGCATAAGGGGGGGGAAGATGAAGGCTTCTTCTTTTCTTTTCTTTTTGATAAAAAAAAATAAGTCTAATAATCATTTAACATGACAAGTGTCAAACTTGTTGGTCTAATTACCCAACTTGGCAAACCACACTTTTCTATTACATGCAAACTCTTTTACTTCGTTCTTGTTGCAATTACATCCTTAAATTGGCTTAATATTTCTCCTTTGTCTCAATTGAGTCCCTTTTATTGATCCATTAATCTATCATGTAACATTTACTTCCAAAATAACTAATTCATCCTTCTCATTTCGTTAAAATTGAGATTATGTTATATAATTAGGTTCAAATGTTCATAATTAACTATTTGAACTCATAAAATTTGATTTAATATCATTTTGCGTTTGTTTTATTAGGATTAAAACATGCATGTCTAAATGAGCTTTATAGTGAACCCGTTCGAATTTTAACCGAGTAAAAATTGATATTAAATCCGTTCAAATTTTAAACGAGTTAAAAGCTAGATATTTGAGAATAATATGTATAATTTTATTTAAAAGCCCATTATTAAATATTTTAACTCTTAAAATTTGATTTAAAATCATTTGGTTGTCGTTTTACTGTGATTCAAATGTGCATGTCTAAATGGGTTTTATAGAGAATCCGTTCGAATTTTAACAAAGTAAAAAGTTGAAAAATTGAGAATATGTTGTATAATTAGGTTCAAACGTCAATAATTAACTATTTGAACTCATAAAATTTTATATAATATCATTTTTCTGTAATTTTATTGTGATTAAAACGTACATGTCTAAATGAGCTTTATAGTGAACCCATTCGAATTTTAACAGAGTAGCTAGACATTTGAGATTAAGCTGTATAATTTTATTTAAAAGACCATAAACAAATATTTTAACTCTTAAATTTTGATTTAAAATCATTTGGTTGTCGTTTTATTGGGATTAAAACGTGCATGTCTAAATGGGCTTTATAGAGAATCCGTTCGAATTTTAACAAAGTAAAAAGCTAGACATTTGAGATTAAGCTGTATAATTTTATTTAAAAGACCATAAACAAATATTTTAACTCTTAAAATTTGATTTAAATCATTTGGTTGTCGTTTTATTGCGATTAAAACATCCATGTCTAAATGGGCTTTATAGAGAATCCGTTCGATTTTTAACCGAGTACAAAGTTGAAAAATTGAGATTATGTTGTATAATTAGGTTCAAAAGTCAATAATTAACTATCTGAACTCATAAAATTTGGTTTAATATCATTTTGCGGTTGTTTTATTGGGATTAAAACGTACATGTCTAAATGAGCTTTATTGTGAACCCGTTCGAATTTTCACAGTGTAAAAAGCTAGATATTTGAGATTAAGCTGTATAATTTTATTTAAAAGACCATAAATAAATATTTTAACTCTTAAAATTTGGTTTAAAGTAATTTTGTTGTCGTTTTATTGGGATTAAAACGTGCATGTCTAAATGGGATTTATAGCTAATCCGTTCGAATTTTAACCGAGTAAAAAGTTGAAAATTTGCGATTATGTTGTATAATTAGGTTTAAACGTTCATAATTAACTATTTGAACTCATAAAATTTGATTTATTATCATTTTACGGTCATTTTATTGGGATTAAAATGTCCATGTCTAAATGGGCTTTATAAAGAATCCTTTCAAATTTTAAACGGGTAAAAAGTTGAAAAATTGAGATAATTGATAAGTGCTGAAAAGATCATTATTTTATGCACCTTTCATGGGCAATAAGCACTTATCTCACACTTACTTGGACTGATGCATGAGCTTAATATACAATATTCGGATATTCTGCTATTATAACTCATAAAGCTAATATTTACAGAAAAATGCAGAATTTACGATATCTTCTATAGATGCAGGAACAAGTACTACCGAGGCAGGGTTGAGGCCGAGGCGGAAGCTGGGCAGCGGCAGCAACTGAAACTCCAGCATCAATACTGTAGGCGATTGGAAGATAAAAATACGCTGGACGATTCTGGACATGCAGCACATGGATCGAAGCTGGCTAGCGCGAAGAAAGCCCAAGTCAAAGGCCATGGGGGAAAAGCCTCCTAGTTGAAATAAACTTGGAAATATTTGATTTATGGAAATAATTGTAATCCTACTCCAAGTAGTATTCCTACTTAGGAAAGGTTTGCCCTAGACCTAGACTTAGACTATATATACCATAGCCGTCCAATGTATTAGTGGAGCCGATTTAGAGAGAGTTCAACCCTAAGAATTATTGTGTTCTTTCTTCCATCATGTTCTAAGCTTTCTTAGGGTTAGGTGAAGGTTGTCGAGTACTTGTGAGAGGAGATTGTACTTTGTTTCTCGTTTCAATGCAATAAAACATTAAGATTTGCTTACTCTTTGTCATTCTTTGTTCTTGCATCCAAGCCCGGGAGGGAAGTTTGTGAGTAATCTATTTATCTAGACTCGGGAGAGTTAGATTCACGAAAGGAGTAAGTACGGTATTTGAAAAATACTAACTCGGCCTAGGGATAGGTTGGAGTTTCAGCGGCTAAAAGAAGTGTGAGATTGGTTGATAGTTATAATTGATTCACGCCGGGAGGTATCGTCAAGGACTGATTATCAACAGTGTTTCGACTTAGGGATAAGCGGAGCCATCCAAGGACACTTTGCCGAATCTTAGTGAGGTCTACCCAAGAGCAAGGGATTGCCGCGACAGACACGCATTGTCGCTGCCGAGGCAGTAATCTGCAGTACTGCTGAGGCAGAGTCATGCGATAGCATTGGACAGAAACAAGTCGATCGATTCCACAGTACAACGCAACTGGATCCTGCCCACTCTCCTCATCCGTTCTCACTACCTTTATTTAGTTTTTATTTAATTAGTTTACTCAAACATCCTTCCTACTTGTGTTTTTACTTTACTTTTACAGGACAAGAATATTAAAGAAGACGTATTAAGTATACCAATCCCTGTGGAGACGATACACGATAAATACTTATCACTTTATTACTTGCGACGTGTACACTGCAAAATTTGTGTTATTTCTACACGGAACAATTATGTTGTATAATTAGGTTCAAACGTTCATAATTAACTATTTGACCTAATAAAATATGATTTAATATCATTTTGCGTTCTGATAAGTGCTTATATCACTATCACTTTTTACACCTTTTGTTGGCATTAATCACCGAATTTAAACCCACTTGAACCAAAGCATGCACTTAATGTGATATATTTAGAAGTTATGCTTGTAGAGATAATATTTACAAAAAAGGCACATTTTACTGCATTTTTATCTATGCAGGAGAACCAATGCCGCGACAGCGACAAGGCCAAGGCAGGACCTGATGCCGAGGCAGCAGCTGAGAGCCAAGAAGCAAGACTGTAGGCGATTGGAAGATAAAAATCCAAATAGCGTGTCTGGACTTAAAGCCCATGGATCGGAGCTGGCTAGCATGAGGAAAAGCCCAAGACAAGGCCACGCGAGAATGCCTCTTAGCCGAATTAAACTTGGAAATATTTTAATTATATACATGACTTGTTCCCTACTCCAAGTTGTATTCTACTTAGGAAAGGTTTGCCCTAGGTCTAGCCTATATAAAGACCTAGCCACCCAATGTAACATATACGGGAAAACCTAGAGAGAAAGAGCCGACTTATAATCTTGTTTTCTTTCTCTCCATTATGTTCTAAGCTTCTTTAGGGTTTAGGTGAAGGTTGTTAGTATTCGTGAGAGGAGATTGTACTTTGTCTTTGATTCAATGCAATAAAGTTATCAAGGTTTGCTTATCCTTTGTTATTCCTTGTTCTTGCATTCAAGCCCGGGAGGGAAGTTTGTGAGTAATCCATTTATCTAAGCTCAGGAGAGTTAGATTCACAAAAGGGGAAAGTAAGGTGTTTCAATCGCGAAACACTAACTCGGCCTAGGGATAGGTTAAGAGTTTCAGCGGCTAAAAGAAGTGTGAGATTGGTTGGTGAGTATAATTGGTTCATGCCGGGAGGTATCATCAAGTACTTGTCATCAACAACACTCTGACTTAGGGATAAGCGGAGCCATTCAAGGACACTTTGCCGAACTTTGGTAAAGTCTACCCACGAGCATGGGATTGCCGCGGCGGACAGTATCGTCGCTGCCAAGGTAGTAATCTGTAGTGCTGCCGAGGCAGTGATATATGATTGCATTGGGCAGAGACAAGTCAATCAAATCCACAATACAACGCAACTGGATCCTGACCCATCTCTCTCTAATATTCATTCTTTTTACTTTGCTTAGTTATTTTAGTTTAGTTAAACCAAACTCAATCACTTGTGTTTTATTTTATTTCTTTCTACAGAACAAGAAGACGAAGAAGACATATTAAGTCTACCAGTCCCTGTGGAGACGATAATCTGATAAATACTTATCACTTATTACTTTCGATGTGTCCACTTGTACTAAACGCGCACTTTTGACAAGCGACAAGTTTTTGGCGCCGTTGCCGGGGACTGACAACTAAATTTTGTTTTCTTTATTTTCTTGTTTATTTTTATTTTTATTTTACTTTTGTTTCTCTTGGTGTATGACCAGGGCCAACCCAACCAACCCCTTATACGAGTTAGATCCAGAGATCGAAAGAACAAGGATAAGGTTGAGGAGACAAATCCAAGAGGCTATGGCAGATCACCCGGCAGGACAAAACTTACCTGCCGATAATGGAGTTTTACAGGCGCCACCTGGGCCGCGGCAGCTCACTGTCAGAGACTTCCTGGAAGAGGACTTAAATGGATTAAACCCAGGAGTCGTTACACCGGAGATAGAAGCAGCCCACTTTGAACTGAAACTTGTTATGTTCAATATGCTTAAAACTATTGGACAATTTTGTGGGTCTGCAACTGAAGACGCAAGGCAGCACCTTAAGTCCATCATGGATATTTGCAACTCTTTCAAAATCCAAGGAATCCATGAAGATGTCTTGCGATTGAATCTATTCCTCTATTCACTGAGGGATAGGGCGAAAGCTTGGTTAAATAGCATTCCAGCAGGATCTATTGGATCCTTGAGTGAACTTTGCCGTGATTTTATTACTCGTTTTAATCCTACGAACCTATATGATAGAATTCGTAGTGAAATCACTTCCTTTCGACAGGCAGATGACGAACCAATGTACGAGGCATTGGAACGCTACAGACATTTACTACACAAGTGTCCTTTGCATGGATTTCCCCTATGGACACAAGTGACAATGTTCTACAATGCCACGAATGCCCCGACAAGGATGATGTTAGATGCCTCGGCAAACGGAACACCCCTTGATAAAGCACCTGAGGAAGCTATCGAGATACTAAATAAACTCGCGAAAAATGACTTTCAATTTCTGACATCTAGGCGAGGAGGAGTAAGACGCCAAGCCACGGTAAATGAATTAGACTCATCGAATTCAGTGGCAGCACAATTGGCCTCTCTTACCAAGATGGTGCAAAACCTACAATTACAGCAAAATACCTGTGAGGTTAAGGTAATTGATTCCTATTGTGACTTATGTAGAGGTAACCACAGTTCCTCTGATTGCATAAATCAAGAAACTAATATGTATGTTGGGAACTACAACCGCAACAATATGATGTCCAACACATACAATCCCTCATGGAAGAGGCATCCAAACCTATCATGGAGCAACCCTAACAATGCCTTAAACCCAATCACCCAACCTTTAGGATTTCAGCAACCGATGCAACAACTGCCACCGCAGTAGGCCCAATAATAAATGCCGCAACAGTAGATGCAACAGCAATCGGTAAGTTCATTGGAGAACACGCTTAAGGCCTTTATGATGAAAACTGAGTCTTACATGGCAGAGAACAATAATTTCATCAAAAGGACATATGCTTTTATGAATAGAACTGAGATGCAGTTGTAAAATCAAGAAGCGACCATTAAAACGCTAGAAACCCAGATTGGGCAGTTTGCTCAAAACATAAACACTAGACCATAAGGAGGACTACCTAGCAATACTGAAGTTGCTAAGGTAATGGGCCATGAACAGTGCAAGGCTATCACTACTAGGAGTGGTCTACAACTGAAGGAAAAGATCCCATAGAGCCAAATTCAATCAGCAGATCCAGTAAAAGAAAAGGCTGAGCAAACTGATACTGATAACACTGCCCCGGTAGAGAGCACAGCAGCTCCTGAACAGCCTGCCGAGACAGCGACAACCCCAGTGGTGCGAGGTATTAAATTCCAAACTAAAGAAACCCTGGATGAGATGAGACCACCACCACCTTTTCCACAAAGGTTGAAAAAGCAAAAACAGGACCAACAGTTCAAGAAATTCCTGGATATCTTAAAGCAAGTCCACATTAACATATCGTTCGTAGAGGCAATTGAACAAATGCCTAACTATGCCAAGTTCTTAAAGGACATGGTGTCGAAGAGGAAACGAATAGGTGAGTTTGAGACAATGGCTGCTACCGAGGGATGCATGGTAATGTTGCACAATCGCATGCCACCGAAGTTAAAGGATCCTGGTTGCTTCATCATACCTTGTGCGATAGGTAAAAATTATGAAGGTAAGGCCCTATGCGACCTTGGAGCAAGCATAAATCTAATGCCCAAATCAGTCTTTCAAAAGCTTGGAATAGCAAGGGCAAAACCTACAACAGTTATTCTCCAACTAGCGGATCGATCCTACGTGCAACCTGAAGGCAAAATCGAGGACATATTGGTAAGAGTTGATAAGTTTATTTTTCCTGCAGATTTTCTTATCCTTGATTGTGAAGCAGATGATAATGCACCGATCATCCTTGGGAGACCTTTTCTTGCAACTGGACGCACTTTAATTGATGTGGAAAAAGGAGAGTTGACAATGCGGGTCAATGACCAACAAGTCAAACTCAATGCCTTCCACAACTTAAAAAAATATGATGATCTAGAGGAGTGCAAGGCCATCCACACAGTAGACACCAGAATATCCTGCCTTGGCAGTCTGCTCGGCAGGTTATTCCGCAAAAAGATCAAGTTCAAAGTGGATGAAAACACAGCAAAAGGGAGTGACCAACAACTCATTGACGATTTTGGTCAACAAGAGAAAATAATTTTGGGAGATGCATTTGCATGCACTCCACCAGTAACATAATCTCCTCCCTTTTTCTTTATTATATTAGGACTAATTTAGCTTATTTTTATTTTTCTAATTTGCTTTTGCTTTAAGTATTTTTCTTCTTGTGTGTTTAATTTTTATTTAGGATAATAGGCAAGAATAAAGGAGAAATAGCTCACAGCAGAAATCTTGCCGAGGCAGAAAACGGTGTCAGAACCGCAGTAGGACAGTGTAACGACTAGTCTGTCGAGATTCCTGCCGCGGCAGAAAAGGAACGGCATTAAAGAACAACGGCTACAAAACGGCTAGTAGATCCAAACGGTCACAAGGCCGAGGCCTATATAAGAAACCCCTTCCTCTTGAACTATTCTCTCTTTCTTTCTTGTTTTCTTAGAATTCATAACAATCTTCCTCTCACATTACTCTCTGCCTACTCACAATCCTTCGTGAAATTCCAGATTCTTTTCAAGAAAACCTCCAAGAAATCATCTCACAATTTTGATGGCAACCTACAAGAGAATTGCCCCAGCCAACGTTGAAGATCATTTCAACCGATCTTTCATCACCCGACAATTATGGGAAGAGCAAGGTTTCTAGCATTCGGATGATGAAAACTACGACATCGAGCATTATCTTTTTGACAGAATCAAGTACCAAGATTGGGAAATTTTCTGTCTCCAACTTGCCCAGGCGAATGCTATAACCGTACGGGAATTCTATGAGCACGGGCCCAGCAAAGATTCCCTCTTTGTTCACTGTCGCGGCAGACCGGTCCAGTTAGATGCCGAGATCATCAACGACTTCTACGGCCTCACCCCGAACAGTGATGTTCACGCTGAATTCATGGAAGACATGTAACATCCTGGTTTTGGGGTTAGTAGTGAGTGTAAGTTAGGGAAATTCGATTCGGGTCGAATCGGATTCCTAGGGTTCGTTATTCTGGGAAAAATTAAAATAATATTATTTTAATCGGATAAGTAATAATTTGTGAATTGATTCTAAAAATATTAAAAAGGTGTTTTAAAGTTAAAGAAATATTATTTGAACTTTAATTTGATTTTTAATTGGGCTTAATTTTGTGCTAGTGATCAAATTGTAATTTTTGGAAAAGTTTTGGGGATTTAATTAGTAATTTTCTGTAATAAGGATTTTTAGTGACTAAATTGGAAAGTAAGCCATACTAAGAATCCTTAGAGGGCCATAAACCCAATTTATTTTTAATTAATGATTTATCCAACAAAATTGTTTTAAATTATTTTATTTTAGATGATAATTCCATTTTCTTTTGTAACTTCCCATTTTTCCATCTTTTCTCTCAAGATTTTCTCTCATTTTCTTCTCCAAATTTCTTCAATTTTCTTGCTGATTTCTTCGTCATTTTCTACAAGATTTACTTCATTTTATTCATCCTTTCATTCTCTACAAAACCTACTCATCAATTTTGTAAAAATCAACATCTTTTTCAAGGAAATCAAGGAAGACTTTCTCATCTCTTTGGTGGATTTAATCTCAAAGGTAATATTCTGATTTCTAATCTTTTTCTAAGGTTCTTAATTGAAATTCCCAAGTATTGGCTTGCTCATCAACAATTGAGATTTTATTTTGTGTTTTTAATTCAAGAACTATGAGTTTTAGATGGTTTTTGTGAAATCTTTTGAGATCTAAATTGATGATGGGTTTAGGTTGATTTAATTATGATATTATGTCAATTAAATGATTGATTGATTCTTCAAATGATTTAATATTAAATTAATCCCGGAATAATGCAATCGGTGTTGTTTTAAGGTGGTTTTCGGTTGTTTTAGGGGTTGTTTTAGGTGTTCTTATGTTGCTGGAGGTATAAGGATGGTTTGGAAGTGTTTTTGGTTCATAATTGAGGTGGATTAGATGCTAGATTCATTAGGGTTTGTGCTGATGGTGTTTCGGATGCGTTTCGGCTAGGTTTCGGTCTTTTCGGCTAGGTTTTCGATAGTTTTGTGAAGGTTTAATGTGGCTGCTATTTTGAGCATGTTGCGATGTGAATATGCTCTATTTTTAATGTTGTAGAGGTAGTGCAAGAAGGTGCATAAGTGGCTGGTGCGTTGGCATTGCCGTCGGAGCATCAGCGAGGGCTCGTTTCGCTTATCGGTGAGTGGTTTTGGGTTTAAAGTGAATCGTATTGGTTCGGTTCTGCTTTAGGGGTTATGGAATAGTGTGAAAACTTTCCATAGTTCAGAGTGAGTGGTTTTGAGTTGATGCATTACCTCGATTTTTGGTTATTTTCGGTAATGGCATATATGTGAACAATGATTCAATATGATTTTGGAATTGCATATATTTGATTTTGAAATAACGCATGCATGTGTTAATTGCTGAAAATGCATGGTTTACTAAGGTATTCATGATTTATGTAAGCATGAAAAAGAATTTGGGTTATGATGAGGTTATTTGCCCTATGTTGATAAAGCCGTTGAGCATGATTTTAGTTCACATGATGAACATGTAATGAGTGCATTATGAGCAGCAAGTTAACATGCATGATTGGAATTGATATTGGCTTAGTGACACTAACCTTAGATTCGAATACAAATGACATGTCATTAGGATTGAGTGCACTATAAAAATAATGAGAATAATGATGATGCCTACACGTAAACAAGGGTAACTTTGTTTCCGACCGTGCGTGTAGAGTTTGCCTACACGTAAACAAGTCCCTATGATATTGTGAGCTTTACAATTAGGTCCCTATTGTATGAAACATGAAATTGACGATGCAATAATAGTCCGTTTGATCTGAACTTTGTTATGAGTATGCTATGCACGTTTAACTGAACTCTGGTAGATCGCATTACCTGTTTATTGATGGAATTAAGAATTATTTGCGTTTTGATCCTTATGTACTGATATGCGAATTGAATTGATCAATCGTGAATCGAATGTTTCCATTTTCGTTACGCATGACCTCGACACACATAGGAACCAAATTATGCATCTAGTTAAGAAGAAAAAAATATCGGTTTTCAGGGTTGTTTATCAAATTGGACCTTAACGGGTTTAGTTCGATATTCCCCGTGTGACCCGTTAGTGCCGGTTCCGTCCAGTCTGGGCTAAGGGGGTTACATTTGGTGGTATCAGAGCCAGGTTAACTAAAGTGTGTGGTTAGGTTTGCTAAGTGTGTGACTGAACTTGTTATGTTGTTAACTTGCTGAATATATTTATGCATGATGGTTGTATTTGAGTGATGATGGTTAAAAGGGATAACTGTTACACATTGCCAATGCCAATACATTTTCAAATGCTTCTCAGGTTTCCCTTGGATCTTTCCCGAATGTATGTTTATTATGTTTTAATATTATGTTTTAAATTGCATGTATGAAGTTTTTGGAATATACCACCGAGATGTGAGACGCGTGCTAGTGCTAATATGATCACAGAGGGTCAGGCTGAGGGTGAGGCGACTGCTAGGGAAGAGCCGCTTCCTTCTCCTCCACCCGTGGGTGTGCCTCCGGTTCCTCTGGGAGGTCAGTTTAGAGAGTTTGCACCGCTTATACAGGCTATGGCGGGTGCGTTTCAGGCTGTCGTGGCTGGAGTGCATATCCTAGCTCCTGCTCCTGCTGTTGTGGTTACCCCAGGTCTACCTTTAGAGCGTTTGCGTAGCTTGGGCGGCGTAGAGTTTCGTGGATCAGATCCGAGCTCGGTTGAGGAATGGTTGGTTAGTACAGAGAGGATTTTGGATCAGATGGATTGTTAGGATACTAGGAGGCTGGGTTGTGTAGTTTCTCTACTTCAGAGAGATGCTTATCGTTGGTGGATCACCACGAAAGTTGGTGTAGATGCTGCTAACCTGACTTGGGAGTACTTTCAGACCGCTTTTGTGCAGAAGTTTTTGGGGCCGCAATATGAGGATGCAAGGAAGAGAGAATTTATGTCCTTGGTACAGGGGGTTATGACCGTAGCTGAGTATGAGATACAGTTTATTAGGTTGAGCCACTATGCTCCCGTGTTGGTTCCTACCGACCGAAAGAGGTCTGATAGGTTCCGATATGGGTTGGATCCCGAGATTAAGACATACCTGTTAGCCACTGAGTACACCGAGTTTTATGTGTTGGTTAATAGGGCTAAGGATGTCGAGGAGTCTCAAAGGGAGGCTAGGAACTCCTCCGATGTTGGTAAGAGGCCTGTTGAGGCTAGTGCACAAGGTAATAAGAGTAAGAGGTTTCGAGACAACCGGTACAGAGCTGACCGACGCCGAGGTGACTTTGGACGTGGTGGTCGTGCTCAGCACTATGGTAGAGGTGGTGGTGATGGTCCAGTCTGTAACTTGTGTTCTAGGCGCCATCCAGGAGAGTGCTGGTGGGCCACTAGTGCTTGTATGGGATGTGGATCGAAGGATCATATAAGGCGTGATTGCCCAAGGTTTGCTGGTGAGTCGGGTGATCGTGCTGAGGCCGCTGTGATGCCTGGTAGAGGACGTGGACGTGGCCGAAGTCCTTTCTAGAGGCAGGGAGATGGACGGAAGGTCTATGCTCAGCGTGGGACCCGTAATGCCACAGATGTGGTTGCAGGTACCTTTTCTTTGCAAAATGTACCGTTGTTCTCTTTGATAGATTCGGGATCTACGCATTCTTATGTTTTGAGTGAGCATGCATATCTGTTGGATATTCTGGTTGAGGTTTTAAACGTAGGTGTTGTGGTTACCAGTTCTTTGGGTGAAACGGTTATAGTAAGGAGGTTGTATAAAAGGTGTCCGTTGGAGGTTCAAGGACATGTCTTTGAGGTCGACTTGATGGAGTTGTCGTTTCATGGTTTTAATCTTATCTTGGGTGTTGATTGGTTGACGGAGCACCGAGCGGTGGTGGACTTTGAAAAGAAGAAGGTTACCTTGAAGATGTTGGATGGTAGCGAGGTCGTGGTGAGAAGTGAGTATACCGGATTCTTGTCTAATGTGGTTTCGGCTTTACAAGCGGAAAAGATGTTGCAACATGGTGGTATGGCATATCTAGCCTATGTGATGAATCCGAGTATAGGAGATGTTCGGGTGCAGGATATTCGAGCAGTGCGCGACTTTCCGAAAGTTTTTCCTGAGGAGTTGTCAGGGTTACCTCCCGATCGTGATGTGGAGTTCAGTATCGAGACTTATGCTGGTACTAATCCGGTGTCCATTGCTCCTTATCGCATGGCACCTAAGGAGTTAAAGGAGTTGAAGATGCAGCTGCAAGAGTTGCTTGACCAAGGTTTCATTCGACCGAGCGTATCACCTTGGGGTGCGCCGGTGTTGTTTGTGAAGAAGAAGGATGGCACTATGAGGATGTGCATTGATTATCGGCAGTTGAATAAGTTGACCGTGAAGAATAAATATCCTTTGCCGAGGATTGACGATTTGTTTGATCAGTTTCGAGGAGCAAGTGTGTTCTCGAAGATTGATTTGAGGTTAGGGTATTATCAGTTGAAGGTGAAAGAAGATGATGTGTTGAAAACAGCGTTTCGGACAAGGTATGGACATTATGAGTTTTTGGTGATGCCGTTTGGGTTGACAAATTCCCCTGCTGCTTTTATGGATATGATGAACCGAGTGTTTCATGAATACTTAGATCAGTTTGTGGTGGTATTCATAGATGATATCCTTGTGTATTCGCGTACCAAGGAAGATCATGATCAACATTTGCGGATAGTGTTGCAAGCATTGAAGGAAAATCAGTTGTATGCTAAGTTAAGTAAATTTGAGTTTTGGTTAAAGGAAGTGGTGTTTCTTGGTCATGTGGTGTCGGAAAAGGGTATTACTGTTGATCTGAAAAAGATAGAGGTTGTTATGGGTTGGAAGCAATCGAAGTCGGTGTCGGAGGTTCGGAGTTTTCTAGGTTTGGCGGGTTATTATCGAAGGTTTGTTAAGGGGTTTTCGAGCATTGCTGCTCCTATGACCAAGCTTTTGCAAAAGAAGGTTCCTTTTGAGTGGAAAGAAAGTCAACAAAAGAGTTTTGAGAAGTTAAAAGAGGTGTTGACTAGTGTTCCGGTGTTGGTGCAACCCGAGTCCGGTAAGGATTTTGTGGTTTATAGTGATGCATCATATGTTGGTCTTGGATGTGTTCTGATGAAACAAGGGAAGGTTATGGCTTATGCTTCTAGACAGTTAAGGGTGCATGAAAAGAATTATCCGACGCATGATTTGGAGCTTGCGGTGGTGGTGTTTGCCTTGAAAATATGGAGACATTATTTATATGGTGAAAAGTGTACTATATACACGGATCACAAGAGTTTGAAGTATCTCATGTCGCAAAAGGATTTAAATCTTAGGCAACGTAGATGGATGGAGTTGCTTAAGGATTATGATTTGTCTATTGAGTATCATCCGGGGAAAGCTAATGTGGTAGCTGATGCTTTGAGCCGTAAGGCGGCGGTTGAGTTGAGGGCGATGTTTGCCAAGTTGAGTATTTCAAGGGAAGGTGGTTTAGTGGCAGAGTTGCAAGTAAAACCTGTTTTCGTTGAGATGATAAAGGTGAAACAGTTAGAGGATGAGGCTTTGGTGCCTTTTGTGGAGGATATTGCTGAAGGCAGACCAACTGAATATCATTTTGATGATGATGAGGTGTTATGTTTTTAGAGGCCGGATTATGGTGCTGGATGATGTTGAGTTGAGGCAAGCTATCTTGACAGAGGCTCACACTAGTCCGTTTGCTATGCATCCGGGTAGTGTGAAGATGTACAGGGATCTCAAGAGTGTGTACTTTTGGGTTGGATTGAAGAAGGATGTGATGGAGTTTGTGTCCCGATGTATGGTGTGTCAGCGGGTAAAAGCTGAACATCAGTTCCCTGCAGGCTTGTTGCAACCGGTTCAAGTTCCAGAGTGGAAGTGGGAGAGAGTGATTATGGATTTTTTGACGGGGTTACCCTTGACGCCGTCCAAAAAGGATTCTATATGGGTGATTGTTGATAGGTTTACGAAGTGTGCACATTTTCTTGCCGTGCATACGACGTATTCTATGGATAAGTTAGCGGGGTTGTATGTTTCTGAGGTGGTGAAGTTGCATGGTGTGATCATATCGGATAGAGATCCGCGTTTTACTTCTAAGTTTTGGAAGGGTTTGCAAGTTGCTTTTGGTACGAGGCTTAGCTTTAGTACAACTTATCATCCACAGACGGATGGTCAGTCTGAACGTGTTATCCAGACTTTGGAGGATATGTTGAGATGTTGCATCATTGAGTTTCAAGGTTCTTGGGAGAAGCAGTTGCCTTTGGTGGAGTTTGCTTACAATAATAGTTATCAGGCAAGTATACAAATGGCACCGTTTGAGGCTTTATATGGGCATAGGTGTCGTACACCTTTGTGTTGGAAGGAAGTTGGACAAAAGTATGTTTCTTTACCACAAGTGCTGAAAGATACGGATGAGAAAGTTAAGCTTATTTGTGCTAAGCTTAAGGAGGCTTCAGATAGACAAAAGTCTTATGCCAATTTGAAGCGTAGAGAGATAGAGTATGAAGTCGGGGACAAAGTGTTTCTAAAAGTTTCGCCATGGAAGAAAGTGATGAGATTTGGACGTAAGGGTAAGTTGAGTCCTCGTTTCATTGGGCCGTATGAGGTGTTGGAGCGTGTTGGTCCTGTTGCTTATCGGTTAAGGTTGCCGGAAGAGTTGAGTAGGACGCATGATGTTTTTCATGTATCGATGCTTCGTAGGTATAGATCAGATCCCTCTCATGTTGTTCCGGTTGAGGAGATTGAGTTAAGAACGGATATGAGTTATGAGGAAGAACCGGTGAAGATCTTAGATGTGGATACAAAGGTTCTTCGAAGGAAGACCATAGATTTGGTTAAAGTGCTGTGGAGACACCGAGGTGTTGAAGAGGCAACTTGGGAGACAAGGAAAAGTATGGAGGAGCAGTTTCCTCACTTGTTTGCTTTAGGTAAGAATTTCGAGGACGAATTTTCTTAAGAGGGGAAGAGTTGTAACATCCCGGTTTTGGGGTTAGTAGTTTGAGTGTAAGTTGGGGAAATTTGATTCTGGTCGAGTCGGATTCCTAGGGTTCGTTATTCTAGGAAAAATTAAAATAATATTATTTTAATCGGATAAGTAATAATTTGGGAATTGGTTCTAAAAATATTAAAAAGGTGTTTTAAAGTTAAAGGAATATTATTTGAACTTTAATTGGGCTTAATTTTGTGCTAGTGACCAAATTGTAATTTTTGGAAAAGTTTTGGGGATTTAATTAGTAATTTTCGGCAATAAGGATTTTTAGTGACTAAATTGGAAAGTAAGCCATACTTAGAATCCTTAGAGGGCCATAAACCCAATTTATTTTTAATTAATGATTTATCCACCAAAATTGTTTTAAATTGTTTTATTTTAGATGATAATTTCATTTTCTTTTGTAACTTCTCATTTTCCCATCTTTTCTCTCAAGATTTTCACTCATTTTCTCTCCATCTTCTTCTCCAAATTTCTTCAATTTTCTTGCTGATTTATTCATCATTTTCTACAAGATTTACTTCATTTTATTCATCATTTCATTCTCTACAAAACCTACTCATCAATTTTGCAAAAATCAACATCTTTTTCAAGGAAATCAAGGAAGACTTTCTCATCTCTTTGGTGGATTTAATCTCAAAGGTAATATTTTGATTTCTAATCTTTTTCTAAGGTTCTTTATTAAAATTCCCAAGTATTGGCTTGCTCATCAACAATTGAGATTTTATTTTGTGTTTTTAATTCAAAATCTATGAGTTTTATGATGGTTTTTGTGAAATCTTTTGAGATCTAAATTGATGCTGGGTTTAGGTTGATTTAATTATGATATTATGTCAATTAAATGATTGATTGAGTCTTGAAATGATTTAATATTAAATTAATCCCGGAATAATGCAATCGGTGTTGTTTTAAGGTGATTTTCGGTTGTTTTAGGTGTTCTTATGTTGCTGGAGGTATAAGGATGGTTTGGAAGTGTTTTTGGTTCATAATTGAGGTGGATTAGATGCTAGCTTCATTAGGTTTTAGGCTGATGGTGTTTCGGATGCGTTTTGGCTAGGTTTTCGATAGTTTTGTGAAGGTTTAATGTGGCTGCTGTTTTGAGCATGTTGTGATGTCAATATGCTCTGTTTTTAATGTTGTAGAGGTAGTGCAAGAAGGTGAATAAGTGGCTGGTGCGTTGGCATTGCCATCGAAGCATCGGCGAGGGCTCGTTTCGCTTGTCGGTGAGTGATTTTGGGTTTAAAGTGAATCGCATTGGCTTGGTTCTGTTTTGGGGGCTATGGAATAGTGTGAAAACTTTCCATAGTTCAGAGTGAGTGGTTTTGAGTTGATGCATTACCTCGATTTTTGGTTATTTTCGGTAATGGCATATATGTGAACAATGATTCAATATGATTTTGGAATTGCATATATTTGATTTTGAAATGATGCATGCATGTGTTAATTGCTGAAAATGCATGGTTTACTAAGGTATTCATGGTTTATGTAAGCATGAAAAAGAATTTGGGTTATGATGAGGTTATTTGCCCTATGTTGATAAAGCCGTTGAGCATGATTTTAGTTCACATGATGAACATGTAATGAGTGCATTATGAGCAGCAAGTTAACATGCATGATTGGAATTGATATTGGCTTAGTGACACTAACCTTAGATTCGATACAAATGACATGTCATTAGGATTGAGTGCACTATAAAAATAATGAGAATAATGATGATGCCTACACATAAACAAGGGTGACTTTGTTTCCGACCGTGCGTGTAGTGTTTGCCTACACGTAAACAAGGGTGACTTTGTGTCCAACCGTGCATGTAGAGCTTGCCTATATGTAAACAAGGGTGACTTTGTGTCCGACCGTGCATATAGTTGACCCATGCGTAAACAAGGGTGACTTTGTGTCCGACCGTGCGAAGTGGGGGTAACATGTATACAAGGGTGACTATGTGTCCAACCGATGCATGTTGAGACCAAGTGTCTCCAATTATAGAAAAAGGAATCCGTGTATTCGGTGAACTAAAAGTTCACACTAAGTGATCACTAGAAAGCCAATATGCATATATGAAATGGAATGATTTATTTGTGCATGATACATGAAAGGATTTAACATTATTGAAAAGCATGATTTGGTTTTACATATTTCAAATAGGCATGAAGAATGCAAGTATGACTTTATAAATGATTTTGAACTTGTTTAGAGCTTCCTCACTAAGCATGTTGTGCTTAAGCTCTCTCTTTTCATACTTGCAGAAAAATAGTGGTATTTGAGGCTACGTTCGGAGCAAGGAAACCAAGGGGAAGGTTATCTCAATCTTTTTTATGTTTTGGCAAATAATTTGGGGCTTGGTAATGTGTAAATCAAACCCTTGTGAAGTGTGTGATTTTTGCTTTGGTTAATGTTGTAATAAGACCTATAATGTTTTGGTTGTTAATTGATGGACTATGGTGTTGCTTGGATTGTTGAAGCGTGTACATGCATGAATATTTTTGATCTTAAAGCATATTTTAGGAAGCATGCCTATAGATTGATTGGTATCTTTGAAGTGACAAATGTGTGCTTTAAATTGTTCTTTGTGCTTTGGAAATTATGCATATAATTAAGGGTGATTAATGGCTATGTTTGAATGGGTGGAATTAACTTAGAATGTTCAAACTTGTCAAAGTGCACGGGGGGATCGATACTTGTATCGATACCCAAGGCTAATTTATGGGGTGGTTCGAATCACGGTTCGATGCAATTACCCCACTGGACGTTTGGTTATCGGTACCACCCATGGGGGTATCGATACCAAGAGCCTTCGAAGTGCAATAAGACTAAGTCCCACGATAGGGTATCGATATTGGGACTTAGGGTATCGATACCCCTGACCCAAAAATGACATTTTAAGCGCGGAAAATTTCATTTAGGGTTGGATATCTTTCCACGATCGAATATAGATGCAATGAATAGTATTGAGAGTTGTAATATCACCAAGATGCATGATGTTAACTTGAATTCGCATTGATAATTAAAGTTAGTTTTAGTCCCTATGATATTGTGAGCTTTACAATTAGGTCCCTATTATATGAAACATGAAATTGACGATGCAATAATGGTCCGTTTGATCTGAACTTTGTTATGAGTATGCTATGCACGTTTAACTGAACTATGGTAGATCGCATTACTGGTTTATTGTTGGAATTAAGAATTATTTGCGTTTTGATCCTTATGTTCTGATATGCAAATTGAATTGATCAATCGTGAATCGAATGTTTCCATTTTCGTTACGCACAACCTCGACACACATAGGAACCAAATTATGCATCTAGTTAAGAAGAAAAAAAACATATCGGTTTTCAGGGTTGTTTATCAAATTGGACCTTAACGTGTTTAGTTCGATATTCCCCGTATGACCCGTTAGTGCCGGTTCCGTCCAGGCCGGGCTAAGGGGGTTACAAGACATCACTGCCGAGGACTACGATCTAATCAAAGACGATCTTTGTTATGCGAATACTACATGGGAAACCGGTACCCATAGAGGATCCGTAACAAGACAAAGCCTAAAGCCCGAGGCCAAGATATGGAACACCCTTGTCAAGCGACGACTCATCCCCACGTCCCACAACAGCACCGTGGACCGGAGGCGATTGGTGCTTATCAAATCGATCATCAACAAAAGAAACATCAATGTTGGAGAGATCATCCTACGTGAAATTCATGAGTGCGGTAAGAAAGATAGGGGACCATTGTATTTCCCATGTTTGATCACAGGTTTATGTGTTGCCGCAAGTGAACCAATCGAAGATACGGACGAGTACACTCCCCAAAGACGATTATGGACCAAGGACTTTTGTCACAAAGTCATGCAGATCACGCAGGCAGAGCCAGTCCAAGCAACGCCCCAACAGTTCACGGCTGATACTGCTGCCGGGGCCCAATACACGGCAGACATACCTGATACTGCCCACACCGCTGCCGCAGCAGACCCCTACCAGGAGA
Organism: Abelmoschus esculentus; assembly: GCA_035048815.1. Classification (NCBI taxonomy): domain Eukaryota; kingdom Viridiplantae; phylum Streptophyta; class Magnoliopsida; order Malvales; family Malvaceae; genus Abelmoschus; species Abelmoschus esculentus. The sequence continues at coordinate 5,419,386 of JAUCBN010000065.1, forward strand.
TTTTACAAAGGATGGCAGCGATGGACGTCAGACAACAAAGATACATGGAGTACCAAAGAGATTTCAACGGCACACTCGCCCAGATGATGCTCCACGCTTTTCCAGACCAAGGGGCGCAATTTCCAGAGTTTCCCAGCAACATGTTTGTCACAGCCGCCCCTTATACCGAGACTACACCAGCTCCGGGAGGACCAAGACCGTTCTTCCATGCAAACCCTCAACCACAGTACCAGGCTCCTGGCCCATCCAGGGCAGCAGATTCTGCCGCGGCATCATCTGCCAGCAGAAGACCATCCAAACGGAGGGCAGTCTTCAGCACTCCTCCTCGATCCCCAATCATCATGGGCAGTCTATCAGCCGAGATAGATGCCTATGTGCACCAAAGCTCCACCGCCGCCGGACCTAGTACACACCACACCAGAGGAGCCACGGCAATGGAAGGTGGAAGGGACATAATGCTGACCGAAGACATGGCCGATGTGGAAGAAGGAGAAGAGGTCGAGGCCCCAATGCAACGGAAACCACCCACTAGAGTCCAACCGCCCCGGCAAGCAAAAGCTCAACCATCGCCCTCGCCAAGAACATAGCAATCGGCAGCAAGGCCGAGGAGAAAAATTGTTACAAGCAGCTCTTCGGAGTCGCTTTAAATCTTTGTTCTTAATTCACTATTAATTGCTTTGCTGTCTTTATATGCTGCTTGCTTCATATTTGTGTTGCCCGCTTATTTCTTCAAATATAAAGCATTGAGGACAATGCTTGGTTTGAGTTTGGTGGTGCAGATTTACTACCAAGGCAGCAATCTACTGCCGAGGCCTTGCCAAAAAGGGAGTATTCCAGTGATTTTTTTTATTTTTTTCATGCTCCCCGCCTTACTTGAATTAATTGCCTACACTTTTGCACTGCTCATCATCAGTATTGCCTTAGTTTATTCTTTAAGGCTATAGAAATCTTTCTCCTTACCATGATTAGATTCTGTTAAGAAGGTTTAACCTTAGGATACTCAAGGATGAAAACTTAGAAGCCTACTATGGGAAGAACTTTAAACACTTTTGGGACTTGTTGGATTAGAGGAATTCTTTTAATGAACTTAGGTGATAAAGACTTAGCTTTTTGGGAAGGTAACTAGAGGTGCCTATCACCGGCTCTAGAAAGTACTCTTCTTCATGCTAGAGGTGCCCGAAATTGGCTCTAGTATGTTTTAAGGAATGTTAAAAAGAAAAATTTAGTGAAGGGAAAAACACAACCCTTGAGGTGCCCGAAATTGGCTCAAGGATTGGTTGCTTAGAAAAGAAGAGAACACTTAACCAAATTCTACTTGTCTTGAACTTAGAGTTCATCTAAGAAAGCCTTCAATTAAACTTGTCCACAAAAACACACACACTCACAGTTCTTATAGTTTGTTTCTAGGTAAACCCTTGGGTAACCGAAAAGTTAAGGCTAAAGAATAGGCCTAGCTATGGTGGGGAGAATAGATGGACATGTAAGACCAAGAGAGAGTAGAGTTCGGCAAATTGATGGTTTGCATTGCTTGAGGACAAGCAATAGTTCGAGTTTGGGGGTGTGATAAGTGCTTTCCTCACTATCATTTTTTACACCTTTTGTTGGCATTAATCACCGAATTTACACCCACTTGAACCAATGCATGCACTTAATGTGATATATTCAGAAGTTATGCTTGTAGAGATAATATTTACAGAAAAGGTACGTTTTACTGCATTTTTATCTATGCAGGAGAACCAGTGCCGCGGCAGCGACAAGGCCGAGGCAGCAGCTGAGAGCCAGGAAGCAAGACTGTAGGCGATTAGAAGATAAAAATCCAAAGGACGTGTCTAGACTTAAAGCCCATGGATCGGAGCTGGCTAGCATGAGGAAAAGCCCAAGACAAGGCCACGCGAGAATGCCCCCTTAGCCGAATTAAACTTGGAAATATTTTAATTATGTACATGACTTGTTCCCCACTCCAAGTTGTATTCTACATAGGAAAGGTTTGCCCTAGGTCTAGCCTATATAAAGACCTAGCCACCCAATGTAACATATACGGGAAAACATAGAGAGAAAGAGCCGACTTATAATCTTGTTTTCTTTCTCTCCATTATGTTCTAAGCTTCTTTAGGGTTTAGGTGAAGGTTGTTAGTATTCGTGAGAGGAGATTGTACTTTGTCTTTGATTCAATGCAATAAAGTTATCAAGGTTTTCTTATCCTTTGTCATTCCTTGTTCTTGCATTCAAGCCCGGGAGGGAAGTTTGTGAGTAATCCATTTATCTAAGCTCGGGAGAGTTTGATTCACGAAAGGGGTAAGTACGGTGTTTCAATCGCGAAACACTAACTCGGCCTAGGGATAGGTTAAGAGTTTCAACGGCTAAAAGAAGTGTGAGATTGGTTGGTGAGTATAATTGGTTCACACCGGGAGGTATCATCAAGGACTAGTCATCAACAACACTTTGACTTAGGGATAAGCGGAGTCATTCAAGGACACTTTGCCGAACTTTGGTAAAGTCTACCCACGAGCAAGGGATTGCCGCGGCGGACAATATCGTCGCTGCCAAGGTAGTAATCTGCAGTGCTGCCGAGGCAGTGATATACGATTGCATTGGGCAGAGACAAGTCAATCAAATCCACAATACAACGCAACTGGATCCTGACCCATCTCTTTCTAATATTCATTCTTTTTACTTTACTTAGTTATTTTAGTTTAGTTAAACCAAACTCAATCACTTGTGTTTTATTTTATTTCTTTCTACAGAACAAGAAGACGAAGAAGACATATTAAGTCTACCAGTCCCTGTGGAGACGATAATCTGATAAATACTTATCACTTATTACTTTCGATGTGTCCACTTGCACTAAACGCGCACTTTTGACATACGACACGTTCGTTTTATTAGGATTAAAACGTGCATGTCTAAATGAGCTTTATAGTGAACCCGTTCGAATTTTAACCGAGTAAAAAGCTATATATTTGAGAGTAAGATGTATAATTTTATTTAAAAGCCCATAATTAAATATTTTAACACTTAAAATTTGATTTCAAATAATTTTGTTATCGTTTTATTGGGGTTAAAATGTGCATGTCTAAATGGGTTTTATAGAGAAACCGTTCGAATTTTATCCAAGTAAAAAGTTGAAAAATTGAGATTATGTTGCATAATTAGGTTCAAACGTCAATAATTAACTATTTGAACTCATAAAATTTGATTTAATATCATTTTGCGGTAATTTTATTGTGATTATAATGTACATGTCTAAATGATCTTTATTGTTAAGTCGTTCGAATTTTAACCAAGTAAAAAGCTAGATATTTGAGATTAAGCTGTATAATTTTATTTAAAAGCTCATAATTAAATATTTTAACTCTTAAAATTTGATTTAAAATCATTTGGTTGTCATTTTATTGGGATTAAAACGTGCATGTCTAAATGGGCTTTATAGAGAATCCGTTCGAATTTTAAATGAGTAAAAAGTTGAAAAATTGAGATTATGTTGTATAATTAGGTTCAAACGTTCAAAATTAACTATTTGAACAAATTAAATTTGAATTAATATCACTTTTGCGTTCGTTTTATTAGGATTAAAGCGTGCAAGTCTAATTGAGCTTTATAGTGAACCCGTTCCAATTTTAACCGAGTAAAAAGCTAAATATTTGAGAGTAAGATGTATAATTTTATTTAAAAGCCCATAATTAAATATTTTAACTCTTAAAAATTTATTTAAAATCATTTGGTTTTCGTTTTATTGGGATTAAAACGTGCATGTCTAAATGGGTTTTATAGAGAATCCGTTCGAATTTTGCCCTAGTAAAAAGTTGAAAAATTGAGAATATATTGTATAATTAATTTCAAACGTCAATAATTAACTATTCGAACTCATAAAATTTTATTCAATATCATTTTACGGTAATTTTATTGTAATTAAAACGTTCATAATTAACTATTCGTACTCATAAAATATGATTTATTATCATTTTTCGGTCGTTTTATTGGTATTAAAACGTGCTTCTCTAAATGGATTTTATAGAGAATCCGATCTAATTTTAAACGAGTAAAAAGTTAAAAAAAAAAGAGATATTATTTTATAATTAGGTTCAAATGCTCATAATTAACTATTTGAACTAATAAAATATGATTTAATATCATTTTGCGTTCGTTTTATTAGGATTAAAACGTGCATGTCTAAATGAGCTTTATAGTGAACCCGTTCAAATTTTAACTGAGTAAAAAGCTAGATAATTGAAAGTAAGTCGTATAAATTTTTTGGAAGCCCATAATTAAATATTTTAACTCTTAAAATTTGATTTAAAATCAATTGGTTGTCGTTTTTTTAGGATTAAAACGTGTATGTCTAAATGAGAGTTATAGATAATTTGTTCGAATTTTAACCGAGTAAAAAGTTGAAAAATTGAGATTACGTTGTATAATTACGTTCAAACGTCAATAATTAGCTATTTGAATTCTTAAAATTTGATTTAATATCATTTTACTGTCATTTTATTGGGATTAAAACGTGCAAGTCTAAATGAGCTTTATAGTGAACTCGTTCGAATTTTAACCGAGTAAAAAGCTAGATATTTAAGAGTAAGTTGTACAATTTTATTTAAAAGCCCATAATTAAATATTTCAACTCTTAAAATTTGATTCAAAATCATGTGGTTGTCGTTTTATTGGGATTATAACGTGCATGTCTAAATGGGCTTTATAGAGAATCCGTTCAAATTTTAACCGAGTAAAAAGTTGAAAAATTGAAATTATGTTGTATAATTAGGTTCAAATATTCATAATTAACTATTAGAACTCATAAAATTTGATTTATTATCATTTTGCGTTCGTTTTATTGGATTAAAATGTGCATGTCTAAATGGTCTTTATAGAGAATCTGTTCGAATTTTAAACGAGTAAAATTTGAAAAATTGAGATTATATTGTATAATTAGGTTCAAACGTTCAAAATTAACTATTTGATCTAATAAAATATAATTTAATATCATTTTGCGTTCGTTTTATTAGGAATAAAATGTGCATATCTACAAGAGATTTATAGTGAACCCGTTCGAATTTTAACCGAGTAAAAAGTTAGATATTTGAGAATAAGTTGTATAATTTTATTTCAAAGCCCATAGTAAAATATTTTAACTCTTAATATTTAATTTAAAATCATTTGGTTCTCGTTTTATTGGGATTAAAACGTGCACGTCTAAATGAGCTTTATAGTGAACACGTTTGAATTTTAACTGAGCAAAAAGCTAGATATTTGAGAGTAAGCTGTATAATTTTATTTAAAAGCCCGTAATTAAATATTTTAACTCTTAAAATTTGATTTCAAATCATTTGGTTGTCGTTTTATTGGAATTAAAACGTGCATGTCTAAATGAGCTTTATAGTGAACCCGTTCGAATTTTAAACGAGTAAAAAGCTAAATATTTGAGAGTAAGCTGTATAATTTTATCTAAAAGTCCATTATTAAATATTTTAACTATTAAAATTTGATTTAAAATCATTTGGTTGTCGTTTTATTGGGATTAAAACGTGCATGTCTAAATGGGCTTTATAGAAAATCCGTTAGAATTTTAACCGAGTAAAAATTTCAAAAATTGAGTTTATGTTGTATAATTAGGTTCAAACGTCAATAATTAATTATTTGAACTCATAAAATTTTACTTAATATCATTTTGCGATAATTTTATTGTGATTAAAATGTACATGTCTAAATGAGCTTTATTGAGAACCCGTTCGAATTTTAACCAAGTGAAAAGCTAGATATTTGAGAGTAAGCTCTATAATTTTATTTAAAAGCCCATAATTAAATATTTTAACTCTTAAAATTTGATTTAAAATCATTTGGTTGTCGTTTTATTGAGATTAAAACGTGCATGTCTAATGGGCTTTGTAGAGAATCCGTACGAATTTTAACTGAGTAAAAAGTTGAAAAATTGAGAGTATGTTGTATAATTAGATTCGAACGTTCATAATTAACTATTTGAAATCATAAAATTTGATTTAGTATCATTTTGAGGTCGTTTTTTTGGGATTAAAACGTGCATGTCTAAATGGGCTTTATAGGGAATCCGTTCGAATTTTAAACGAGTAAAAAGTTGAAAATTTGAGATTATGTTGTATAATTAGGTTCAAACGATCATAATTAACTATTTAAACTAATAAAAATTGAATTAATATCATTCTACATTCGTTTTATTAATATTAAAACGTGCATGTCTAAATGGGCTTTATAGTGAACCCGTTCTAATTTTAACCAGGCAAAAAGCTAGATATTTGAGAGTAAGTTGTATAATTTTATTTAAAAGCCCATAATTTATTATTTTAACTCTTAAAATTTGATTTAAAATTATTTGGTTGTCGTTTTATTAGGAATAAAATGTGCATGTCTAAATGAGATTTATAGTGAATTTGTTCGAATTTTAACAGAGTAAAAAGTTGAAAAATTGAGATTATGTTGTATAGTTAGGTTCAAACGTCAATAATTAGCTATTTGAACTTATAAAATTTGATTTAATATCATTTTTCGGTCATTTTATTGGGATTAAAATGTATATGTCTAAATGAGCTTTATAGTGAAACCGTTCGAATTTTAACCGAGTAAAAAGCTAGATATTTGAGAGTAAGTTGTACAATTTTATTTAAAAGACCGTAATTAAATATTTTAACTCTTTAAATTTGATTTAAAATCAGTGGTTTTCGTTTTATGGGGATTAAAACATGCACGTCTAAATCGGCTTTATAGAGAATCCGTTCGAATTTTAAACGAGTAAAAAGTTGAAAAATTGAGATTATGTTGTATAATTAGGTTCAAAAGTCAATAGTTAACTATTTCAACTCATAAAATTTGATTTAATATCATTTTGCGGTCGCTTTTTTGGGATTAAAATGTGCATGTCTAAATGAGCTTTATAGTGAACCCGGTCGAATTTTAATCGAGTAAAAAGCTAGATATTTGAGATTAAGCTGTATAATTTTATTTTAAAGCCCATAAATAAATATTTTAACACTTAAAATTTGATTTAAAATCATTTGGTTGTCGATTTATTGGGATTAAAACATGTATGTCTAAATGAGCTTTATAGAGAATCCGTTCGAATTTTAAACGAGTAAAAACTTGAAAAATTGAGATTATGTTGTATAAATAGGTTCAAACGTTCATAATTAACTATTTGAACTCATAAAATTTGATTTAATATCATTTTGCGGTCGTTTTATTGGGATTAAGCTCATTTAGACATGCATGTTTTAAGTGTTATTTCTAAATGAGCTTTATAGTAAACCCGTTCGAATATTAACCGTGTAAAAAGCTAGATATTTGAGATTAAGCTATATAATTTTATTTAAAAGCCCATAAATAAATATTTTAACTCTTAAAATTTGATTCAAAATCATTTGGTTGTTGTTGCGTGTTTTAAGTGTTCGCAAATGCGTGCAAGTGTACACGTTTTCAAGTTATAGTATAGAAAGATATCGTCTCCACAAGGATTGGTGTTTCTTCTAGAATATAATTTCTTGCACTGAAAAATAAAGACACAAGTGATGATAGTTGAAGTTTAAGAAAATAAACAATATAAGAGAAAGTAGATGAAATCGAATAGGTGAGAGAAAAGGTTTGATTATCCTGAGTTGTAGAGTCATGTCCGAATTGAATTCTTTTTTGTAAATAAGTGCCCGCACCGCTCAACTCGTTCCGGCAATTGGGCTCAATCGATTGCTTATGTCATTTCTTCGAGTTGTCAGTTCGCAGATTGTTTGGGCAATTGCGATGACGGAATTGCTCGGGCAATTTGGGCGATTATCCTTAAGGTTCGGCAAAGCGTAGCTTTTATTAGCCGTTGAAATCCTGCACTTATCCCTAAGCAGGATTGGTTCTTTCACACTTGGATCGAACCATACCTATTCGTTTCGTGAATCCAATCCTCCCGAATCTAGATAAATAAGTCGTTTATCGAGGTCCTCTCTTGATTCTCTCGCAAACAAATTAAATGCCAGGAATAGGTAAACCTCAATTAAGAACAACTAAATACTTGGATAAAATTCAAATCGTTCTTACAATCACAAAACAAGATAACCTAACCAATTACATCGATTCATGGGTTCTAAAGATATACAAAGAATAAACCCAAATTGATTCTCTCTAAATCAATTCTAGAAATTGACTCCCAAATTGGACTCCTATTCGACTCATCGTTAGCTTGATGCCATGCTCTTCCTTTTATAGGAGAAATCTAGATTGACTTACGTGACAAGGTAAGGTTGAATTGGAAATATTCTTAAATAATATTTTCATTCTTTATTTGATTCTCATCACCATTTTCCTTCTTTGCTTTATTCTCCAATTCTTTATATATCTTCTCCATTGACCTTTTCTTTCCCAAATCGATAGCTCCTCATCAAAGAAGAAATCTTGCAAACATGGAAATAAACCAGAGCAGTATCCTTTTCCACAAAATTCAACCAACTAAGGAATTAAAGTGAAAACCAAGGAAATAAAAGGAAAATGCATGAAAATAATAAAATACAACTAATTATGTGCTTAAGTATAACAATAATAATGAGTAAAAACGGTAATAAAAATAATACTTTTGGACACTCATCAGTTGTCGTTTTATTGGGATTAAAACGTGCATGTCTAAATGGGGTTTGTAGAGAATCCGTTCGAATTTTAACTGAGTAAAAAGTTGATAAATTGAGATTATGTTGTATAATTAGGTTCAAACGTTCATAATTAACTATTTAAACTAATAAAATATGATTTAATATCATTTTGCGTTCGTTTTATTAGGATTAAAGCGTGCAAGTCTAATTGAGCTTTATAGTGAACCCATTCGAATTTTAACTGAGTAAAAAGCTAAATATTTGAGAGTAAGCTGTATAATTTTATTTAAAAGCCCATAATTAAATATTTTAACTCTTAAAATTTGATTTAAAATCATTTGGTTGCCATTTTAATGGGATTAAAACGCGCATGTCTAAATGGATTTTATAGAGAATCCGTTCGAATTTTATCCGAGTAAAAAGATGAAAAATTGAGAATATGTTGTATAATTAATTACAAACGTCAATAATTAACTATTTGAACTCATAAAATTTTATTTAATATCATTTTGCGGTAATTTTATTATAATTAAAACGTACATGTCTAAATGAGCTTTATAGTGAACCCGTTCGAATTTTAACAGATTAAAAAGCTAGACATTTGAGATTAAGCTGTATAATTTTATTTAAAAGATAATAAATAAATATTTTAACTCTTAAAATTAGATTTAAAATCATTTGGTTGTCTTTTTATTGGGATTAAAACGTTCATGTCTAAATGGGCTTTGTAGAGAATCCGTTCGAATTTTAATCGAGTAAAAAGTTGAAAAGTTGAGATTATGTTGTATAATTAGGTTCAAAAGTCAATAATTAACTATTTGAACTCATAAAATTTGGTTTAATATCATTTTGCGGTTGTTTTATTGGGATTAAAACGTACATGTCTAAATGAGCTTTATAGTGAACCCGTTCGAATTTTAACAGAGTAAAAAGCTAGACATTTAAGATTAAGCTGTATAATTTTATTTAAAAGACCATAAAAAAAATTCTAACTCTTAAAATATTATTCAAAATCATTTGGTTGTCGTTTTCTTGGTATTAAAACGTGCATGTCTAAATCGGCTTTGTAGAGAATCCGTTTGAATTTTAACCGAGTAAAAAGTTGAAAAATTGAGATAATGTACATTTATAATTAACTATTTGAACTCATAAAATTTGATTTAATATCATTTGGTGGTCGTTTTATTGGAATTAAAATGTGCATGTCTAAATGAGCTTTATAGTGAACCCATTCGAATTTTAACCGAGTAAAAAGTTAGATACTTGAGAGTAAGCTGTAAAATTTTATTTAAAAGCCCATAATTAAATATTTTAACTCTTAAAATTTGATTTAAAATCATTTGGTTGTCGTTTTATTGGGATTAAAACGTGCATGTCTAAATGGTCTTTATAGAGAATCTGTTCGAATCTTAATCGAGTAAAAAGTTGAAAAATTGCGATTATGTTGTATAATTAGGTTCAAACGTTCATAATTAACTATTTGAAATCATAAAATTTGATTTAATATCATTTTGCGGTCGTTTTTTGGGATTAAAACGTGCATGTCTAAATGAGCTTTATAGTGAACCCGTTCGAATTTTAAACGAGTAAAAAGCTAGATATTTGAGATTAAGCTGTATAATTTTATTTAAAAAGACCATAAATAAATATTTTAACTCTTAAAATTAGATTTAAAATCATTTGGTTGTCGTTTTATTGGGATTAAAACGTGCATGTCTAAATGGGCTTTATAGAGAATCCTTTCGAATCTTAACCGAGTAAAAAGTTGAAAAATTGAGATTATGTTGTATCAATAGGTTCGAACGTTCATAATTAACTATTTGAACTCATAAAATATGATTTAATATCATTTTGCGGTTGTTTTTTTGGGATTAAAACGTGCATGTCTAAATGGGCTTTATAGTGAACCCGTTCGAATTCTAACAGAATAAAAAGCTAGGCATTAGAGATTAAGATGTATAATTTTATTTAAAAGGCCATTTTAATATTTTAAATCTTAAAATTTAATTTAAAATCATTTGTTTGTTGTTTTATTGGGTGCATGTCTAAATTGGCTTTATAGAGAATCCATTCGAATTTTAACCGAGTAAAAACTTGAAAAATTGAGATTATGTTGTATAATTAGGTTCAAACATCAATAATTAACTATTTGAACTCATAAAATTTGATTAAATATCATTTTGCGGTAATTTTATTGTGATTAAAAGGTACATGTCTAAATGAGCTTTATAGTGAACCCGTTCGAATTTTAACCGAGTAAAAAGCTAGATATTTGAGATTAAGATCTATAATTTCATTTAAAAGCCCATAAATAAATATTTTAACTCTTAAAATTTTATTCAAAATCATTTGATTGTCCTTTTATTGGGATTAAAACGTGCATGTCTAAATGGGCTTTATAGAGAATCCGTTCGAATCTTAACCGAGTAAAAAGTTGAAAAATTGCGATTATGTTGTATAATTAGGTTCGAACGTTCATAATTAACTATTTTAACTCATAAAATTTGATTTAATATCATTTTATGGTCGTTTTTTTTGGATTAAAATGTGCATGTCTAAATGGGCTTTATAGAGAATCCGTTCGAATTTTAAACGAGTAAAAACTTGAAAACTTGAGATTATTTTGTATAAATAAGTTCAAACGTTCATAATTAACTATTTGGACTCATAAAATTTGATTTAATATCATTTTGAGGTCGTTTTATTGGGATTAAAGCGTGGATATCTAAATAAGCTTTATAGTAAACTCGTTCGAATTTTATCCAAGTAAAAGGCTAGATATTTGAGATTAAGTTGTATAATTTTATTTAAAAGCCCATATTTAAATATTTTAACTCCTAAAATTTGTTTTAAAATCATTTTTTTGTCGTTTTATTGGGATTAAAATGTGTATGTCTATATGGGCTTTATAGAGAATCCATTCGACTATTAACCGAGTAAAAAATTAAAAAATCAAGATTATGTTGTGTAATTAGGTCCAAAAGTCCATAATTAACTATTTAAATTCATAAAATTTGATTTCATATGATTTTGCAGTCGTTTTGTTGGGATTAAAACATGCATGTCTAAATGGGCTTTATAGTGAATTCGTTCGAATTTTAACCGAGTAAAAAGCTAGATATTTGAGATTAAATTGTATAATTTAGTTCAAAAGCCCATATTTAACTATATTAACTCTTAAAATTTGATTTAAAATCATTTGGTTATTGTTTTATTGGGATTAAAACGTGCATGTCTAAATGGGCTTTATAGAGAATCCGTTCAAATTTTAAACGAGTAAAAAGTTAAAAAAATTGAGATTATGGTGTATCGATAGGTTCAAACGTTCATAATTAACTATTTGAACTCATAAAATATGATTTAATATCATTTTATGGTTATTTTATTGGGATTAAAACCTGCATATCTAAATGACCTTTATAGTGAACCCGTTCGAATTTTAACCGAGGAAAAAGCTAGAATTTTGAGATTAAGATGTATAATTTTGTTCAAAAGCCCATAATTAACTATTTTAACTCTTAAAATTTGATTTAAATTCATTTGGTTGTCGTTTTATTGGGATTAAAACGTGCATGTCTAAATGGGCTTTATAGCGAATCCGTTCGAATTTTAAACGAGTAAAAAGTTGAAAAATTGAGATTATGTTGTATAATTAGGTTCAAACTTCCATAATTAACTAGTTGAACTCATAAAATTTGATTTAATATTATTTTGCGGTCGTTTTATTGAGATTAAAAGGTGCACGTCTAAATGGGATTTATAGTGAACCCATTCGAATTTTAACCGAGTAAAAAGCTAGATATTTGAGATTAAGTTGTATAATTTTGTTTCAAAAGCCCATAATTATGTAACGACCCGAATTCGGATCTGAGTGTCGGGTTAACCTGAGAGGTTTAGCCTTCGGTTTTGGGCCCCGAGTTTGTCTAGTTTTGGCCTTGTTGGGCCTTAGGCTTGTTGGGTTTTGAATGGCTTAGGCCTTGAGAGATTGGGTGAGGACATTTTAGTAAATGTCTAAAAGGGATGAAAGAGAGGGGTGGGGGTTTAGACTTCCTCTGCAGAAAATCAGAGTGAAGTCACCCAAGTTTCTCTTTTGTTCTTCCCTCTTTTCTTCACTCAAATCATCAAGGAATAGGAGTAAACTTTCTGAGTTTGATAAGGAATCACATGGTATAGCTTGAGGGTAAGTTTTAGAGCTTCTTGTGATCTATAAAATAAGGTAAGAATGGTTTGGTTTGGTGGAGAAGAAAGTGTGTGTGGGAAATCCGGGAATGAAGTTTTGGGGTTGTTTTTATGTTTTCTTGATGTTTTAAATAGTTAAAAACATCCATCGAAGTGTCTAAGAATTGGTTTAATCCATTTCTTGTAGAGAAACAAGTGGAAGAGCCATCATCAAGCTTGAGGAAGAAGAAATCTTGAGGTTGAGCTTGGAGCTCGGGTTCGTTGTTTTGTTGCTATTTGATAAGTGCTCAACACACTATCAATTTTTACTCCTTTTATGGGTATTAATCATCAAATATACACCCACTCAGAAAAATGCATGTGCTTAATGTGATATATTTAAAAGTTATACTCATATAGATAATATTTATAGAAAAAGGCACGTTTTACAGCATTATCTGTGCAGGAGAACCAGTGCCGCGGCAGGGACAAGGTCGAGGCAGGACCTGATGCCGAGGTAGCAGCAGAAAGACAGGAAGCAAGACTATAGGCGATGGAAAGATAAAAATCCAAGGAACGTGTCTGGACTTAAAGCCCATGGATCGGAGCTGGCTAGCACAAGGAAAAGCCCAAAGGAAGACCACGCGGGAAAGCCTCCTTAGCCGAAACAAACTTGGAAATATATTATTATTATGTACTTGAATTGTTCCCTACTCCAAGTTGTATTCTACTTAAGAAAGGTTTGCCCTAGGTCTAGCCTATATAAGGACCTAGCCACCCAATGTACAATATACGGAATACCTAGGGAGAGAGCCGATTTCTATTTTTGTTTCTTTCCTCTCCACTATGTTCTAAACCTTTTTAGGGATTAGGTGAAGGTTGTCGAGTATTTGTGAGAGAAGGTTGTACTTTGTCTTTGATTCAATGCAATAAAGTTATCAAGGTTTGCTTATCCTTTGTTATTCTTTGCTTTCACAATTGAGCTCGGGAGAGGATATTGTGAATCATCCATTTATCTAAGCTCGGGAGAGTTAGATTCACGAAAGGGCTAAGTAAGGTGTTTCAATCGCGAAATACTAACTCGGCCTAGGGATAGGTTAAGAGTTTTAGCGGCTAAAAGAAGTGTGAGATTGGTTGGTGAGTATAATTGGTTCACGCCTGGAGGTATCATCATGGACTAATCATCAACAACACTCTGACTTACGATGACTTGCCGAACTTTGGTAGAGTCTGCCCACGAGCAAGGGATTGCCGCGGCAGACAGTATTGTCGATGCCGAGGCAGTAAACTGCAGTGCTGCCGAGATAGTGATATACGATTGCATTGGACAGAGACAAGTCAATCAATTCCACAATACGACGCAACTGGATCCTAGCCCATCTCTCTCTACTATTTCAACCTTTTATCTTTTATTTAGTTATTTTAGTTTAGATAAATCAAATCAACTCACTTGTGTTTTTATTTTTCTACACAACAAGAAGGTGAAGAAAGCATATTAAGTATACCGGTCCCTGAGGAGATGATAACTCGATAAAATACTTATCACTTATTACTTGCGATGTGTCCACTTGCACTAAACGCGCAATTTTGACACACGACAAGTTTTTGGCGCCGCCATCTGGGCCGCGGCAGCTCACTGTCAGAGACTTCTTGGAAGAGGACTTAAACGGATTAAACCCAGGAGTCGTTACACCAGAGATTGAAGCAGCCCATTTTGAACTCAAACCTGTTATGTTCAATATGTTAAATACAATAGGACAATTTGGTGGGTCTGCAACTGAAGACGCAAGACAGCACCTCAAATCCTTCATGGAAATCTGCAACTCTTTCAAAATCCAAGGAGTCCATGAAGATGTCTTGCGATTAAAGCTATTCCCCTATTCACTGAGGGATAGGGCAAAAGCTTGGTTAAATAGCATTCCAGCAGGATCTATTGGGTCCTGGAGTGAACTTTGTCGTGATTTCATTACTCGTTTTAATCCTACTAATCTATATGATAGAATATGTAATGAAATTACTTCTTTTCGACAAGAAGAAGACGAACCAATGTACGAGGCATGGGAACGCTACAGGGAGCTATTGCACAAGTGTCCTTTGCATGGATTTCCCCTATGGACACAGGTGACAATGTTTTACAATGCCACGAATGCCCCGACAAGGATAATGTTAGATGCCTCGGCAAACGGAACACTCCTGGATAAAGCCCCTGAGGAAGCTATTGAAATATTGAATAAACTCGCAAAGAATGACTTTCAGTTTCCTACATCTAGGCGAGGAGGAGTAAGACGCCAAGCCACGGTAAATGAATTAGACTCATCAAGTTCAATGGCAGCACAATTGGCTTCTCTTACCAAGATGATGCAAAACCTACAGTTACAACACAATACCCGTGAGGTCAAGGTAATTGATTCATATTGTGACTTATGTGGAGGTAACCACAGTTCCTCTGATTGCATGAATCAAGAAACTGGTATGTATGTTGGGAACTACAACCGCAACAGTGTGATGTCCAATACATACAACCCTTCATGGAAGAGGCATCCAAACCTATCATGGAGTAACCCTAACAATGCCTTAAACCCAATCACCCAACCTTCGGGATATCAGCAACCGATGCCGCAGCAGCAAGCCCAGCAACCGATGCCGCAGCAGCAGATGTAGCAGAAACCGGTAAGTTCATTGTAGAACACGCTAAAGGCCTTCATGATGAAAACTGAGTCATACATGGCAGAGAATAGCAATTTCATCAAGAGGACAGATGCCTTCATGAATAGAACTGAGATGAGGTTGCAAAATCAAGAAGCGACCATAAAAACGCTGGAAACTCAGGTTGGGCAGTTTGCTCAATGCATAAACACTAGACCACAAGGAGGCCTACCTAGCAATACTGAAGTTGCTAAGGTAATGAGCCATGAACAGTGCAAGGCAATCACTACTAGGAGTGGTCTACAGCTGAAGGAAAAGATCCAAGAGAGCCAAATTCAATTAGCGGATCAAGCAAAAGAGGAGGCCGAGCAAACTGAATTTGATAACACTGCCCCGGCAGAGAGCACTGCAGCTCCTGAGCAGCCTGCCGAGGCAGCAACAACTCTAGTGGTGCCAGGTATCAAATTTCAAACTAAAGAAACCCTGGAGGAGATAAGACCACCACCACCTTTTCCACCAAGGTTGAAAAAGCAAAAACAGGACCAACAATTCAAGAAATTCCTCGACATCTTGAAGCAAGTCCACATCAACATACCGTTCGTTGAAGCTATTTAACAAATGTCAAACTATGCCGAGTTCCTAAAGGACATGGTGTCAAAGAGAAAACGAAGAGGTGAGCTTGAGACAGTGGCTGCCACCGAGGGATGCATGGTACTGCTGCATAACTGCATGCCACCAAAGTTAAAAGATCCTGGTTGCTTTACTATACCTTGTGCGATAGGTAAGGATTATGAAGGTAAGGCCCTATTCGACCTTGGAGCAAGCATAAACCTCATGCCCAAATCAGTCTTTCAAAAACTTGGAATTGGAAGGGCGAAGCCTACAACAGTGATGCTCCAACTAGTGGATCGATCCTATGAGCAACCTGAAGGCAAAATCGAGGACATACTGGTAAGAGTTGACAAGTTTATTTTTCCTGCCGACTTCCTTGTCCTTGATTGTGAAGCAGATGACAATGCACCGATCATCCTTGGGAGACCCTTTCTAGCAACTGGACGCACATTAATTGACGTGGAAAAATGAGAGTTGACAATGCGGGTCAATGACCAACAAGTTAAACTCAACGCATTCCACAACTTAAAGAAATATGATGATCCAGAGGAGTGCAAGGCCATCCACACAGTAGACAATAAGATATCCTGCCTGGGCAGTCTGCTCGGCAAGATATTCGGCAAGAAGATTAAGCCCAAGATGGATGGACACACAGAAAAAAAGAGTGACCCACAACCGATTCACAATTTGGGCCTAAGGGAGAGAATAATTTTGGGAGATGCATTTACATGCTCTCCACCAGTAACATGACCTCTCCCCTTTTCTTTATTATTATATTAGGGTTAGTAGCTTATTTTTAATTTTTTTAATTATTTTTTTTCTTTAAGTATTTTCTCTTTCCGTGTGTTTTATTTTCTTAGGTTAATAAGCAAGAATAAGGGAAAAGTAGTTCACAGCAGGAACTTTGCCGAGGCAATAAAACAGTGTCAGGGCCGCAGCAGTCCCAACGGGCAGAACAGTGTAACGGCTAGTCTGCCGAGATTCCTGCCGTGGCAGAAAAAGGAAACGGTTACAAACGGCTAGTGGTTTCAACGGTCACAAGGCCGAGGCCTATATAAGAAACTCCTTCCTCTTGAACTATTCACTCTTACTTTCTTGTTTTCTTTAGTATTCATAATAATCTCTCTCTCACATTACTCTCTACCTACTAATTCTTGTAAAATCTCCATATTCTCTTCAAGAAAAAACTCCAAGAATTCACTTCTCTCTATCTTGATGGCAACATACAAAAGATTCGCCCCAGCCAACGTTGAAGATCAATTCAACCGATCTTTCATCGCTAGGCAACTTTGGGAAGAGCAAGGTTTCCAGCATGCGGACGAAGAGAACTACGGCATTGAGCACTCTTATATGACAAAATTAAGTACCATAATTGAGAAATTTTCTGTCTGCAACCTACCCAGGCGAATGCCACAATTGTCCGGGAGTTCTACGCTCATGGGCCCAGCACAGACTCCCTATTCGTTCACTACCGCGGCAGGCCAGTCCAGCTCGATGCCGAGACGATCAATAACTTCTACGGCCTCACCCCAGACAGTGATATCCACGCCGAATTCTTGGAAGATATCACTGCCGAGGACTATGAACTCATCAAAGACGATCTCTGTTACGGGAACACTCCATGGGAAACCGGTACCCATAGAGGATCTGTAACAAGACAAAGCCTAAAGCCGGAGGCCAAGATGTGGAACACCTTCGTCAAACGACGCCTCATCCCAACATCACACAATAGGACGGTGGGTCGCAAGAGACTGGTGCTTATCCAATCCATCATCAACAAGAAGACCATCAACGTTGGAGAAATCATCCTACAGGAAATTCACGAGTGCGGTAAGAAAGATAGGGGACCATTGTATTTCCCTAGCTTGATTACGGGTTTATGTGTTTCTGCAGGTGTACCCATTGAAGAAACAGATGAATACACGCCCCCAAGACGAGGATGGACCAGGGACTTCTGCCACAAAGTCATGCAGATCACTCAAGCAGAGCCGATCCAAGCAACGCCGCAGCAGTTCACTGCCGATACTGCTGCCGGGGCCCAGTACACGACAGACATGCCTGGTACTGCCCACACCTCTGCCGCGGCAGACCCATACCAAGAGATCTTGCAACGGATGGAAGCAATGGACCTTAGACAACAACGGTACATGGAGTACCAAAGGGATTTCAATGGAACTCTAGCCCATATGATGCTGCACGCCTTCCCGGACCAAGGAGTACAATTCCCGGAGTTTCCCAGCAACATGTTCGTTACAGCCGCACCTTACACCGAGACTACACCAGCCCCGGGAGGACCAAGGTCGTACTTCCATGCGGACCCTCCGCCCCAATACCAGGCTGCCGGCCCATCTAGGGCAGCGGATTCTACCGCGGCCTCGTCTGTCAGCAGAAGGCCATCCAAGCGGAGGGTCGTTTTCAGCACTCCACCCCGATCACCAATCATCATGGGCAGTCTATCGGCTGAGATAGATGCTTATGTGCACCAAAGCTCCACCGCCGCCGGACCTAGTACACACCACACCGGAGGAGCCACGACAATGGGAGGAGGAACAAACGTGATGCTAACCGAAGAAATGGTTGATGTAGAAGAAAGAGAGGAGGTAGAAGCCCCGATGCAATGGACACCACCCACTCGAGTCCAACCGCCCCGACAAGCAAAGGTACAACCACCGCCTTCACCAAGGACAAAGCAATCGGCAGCTAGGCCAAGGAGGAAAATTGTTACATGCAGCTCTTCGGAGTCGCTTTAAAATTCTTTGTCCTTTATTCAAATATAAATTGCTTTTACTGTTTTTACTTGTTGCTTATAATTCATATTTTTCTTTGCCGCTTACTTCTTCAAATATAAAGCATTGAGAACAATGCTTGGTTTGAGTTTGGGGGTGCAGATTCACTGCCAAGGCAGCAATCTACTGTCGCGGCCTTGCCAAAAAGGGAGTATTCCAGTGATTTTTTTTAAAATTTTTAAGCTCCCCGCCTTACTTGAATTAACTACCTACACTCTTGCACTGCTTATCACCAGTATTGCCTTAGTTTATTCTTTAAGAGGGCTTAACCTTAGGATGCTTAAGGATGAAAACTTAGAAGCTTACTATAGGTAGAACTTTAAACACTTTTGGACTTGTTGGATTATAGGAATTCTTTTAATGAACTTAGGTGATAAAGACTTAGATTTCTTGGAAGTAACTAGAGGTGCCTACCACTGGCTTTAGAAAGTCTATTCTTCATGCTAGAGGTACCCGAAATTGGCTCTAGTATGTCTTAAGGAATATCAAAAAGAAAGAAAGAATTTAGTGAAAAGAAAAACACGTCTTTGAGGTGCCCGAAACCGGCTCAAGATTTGGGGTTTGAAAAAGAAGAGAACACTTAACCAATGTCTATTTGTCTTGAACTTAGAGTTTATCTAAGAAATCCTTTAATCAACTTGTACACAAAAACGCACACGCGCACAATTCTTATAGTTTGTTTCTAGGTAAACCCTTGGGTAACCGAATGGTTAAGGCTTAAGAATAGGCCTAGTTATGGTGGGGAGAATAGATGGACATGTAAGACCAAAAGAGAGTAGAGTTCGGCAAATTGATGGTTTGCATTGCTTGAGGATAAGCAATAGTTCGAGTTTGGGGGTGTGATAAGTGCTCAACACACTATCACTTTTTACTCCTTTTATGGGTATTAATCATCAAATATACACCCACTCGGACCAATGCATGTGCTTAATGTGATATATTTAGAAGTTATACTCATATAGATAATATTTACAGAAAAAGGCACGTTTTACTGCGTTTTCATATCTGTGCAGGAGAACCAGTGCCGCGGCAACGACAAGGCCGACGCAGGACCTGATGCCGAGGCAGCAACAGAAAGATAGGAAGCAAGACTATAGGCGATGGAAAGATAAAAATCCAAGGAACGTGTCTGGACTTGAAGCCCATGGATTAGAGCTGGCTAGCACAAGGAAAAGCCCAAAGGAAGACCACGCGGGAAAAACTCCTTAGCCAAAGCAAACTTGGAAATATATTATTATTATGTACTTGACTTGTTCCCTACTCCAAGTTGTATTCTACTTAGGAAAGGTTTGCCCTAGGTCTATCCTATATAAGGACCTAGCCACCCAATGTACAATATACGGAATACCTAGGGAGAGAGCCGATTTCTATTCTTGTTTCTTTCCTCTCCACTATGTTCTAAACCTTCTTAGGGATAAGGTGAAGGTTGTCGAGTTTTTGTGAGAGGAGGTTGTACTTTTTCTTTGATTCAATGCAATAAAGTTATCAAGGTTTGCTTATCCTTTGTTATTCTTTGCTTTCACAATTGAGCTCTGGAGAGTATATTGTGAATCATCCATTTATCTAAGCTCGAGAGAGTTAGATTCACGAAAGGGGTAAGTACGGTGTTTCAATCACGAAATACTAACTCGGCCTAGGGATAGGTTAAGAGTTTCAGCGGCTAAAAGAAGTGTGAGATTGGTTGGTGAGTATAATTGGTTCACGCTGGGAGGTATCATCAAGGACTAGTCATCAACAGCACTCTGACTTAGGGATAAGCGGAGTCATCCAAGGACACTTTGCCGAACTTTGGTAGAGTATGTCCACGAGCAAGGGATTGCCGCGGCAGACAGTATTGTCGCTGTCGAGGCAGTAAACTACAGTGTTGCCGAGACATTGATATACAATTGTATTGGACAGAGACAAGTCAATCAATTCCACAATACGACGCAACTGGATCCTAGCCCATCTCTCTCTACTATTTTAACCTTTTATCTTTTATTTAGTTATTTTAGTTTAGATAAATCAAATCAACTCACTTGTGTTTTTATTTTTCTACAGAACAAGAAGGTGAAGAAAGCATATTAAGAATATCGGTCCCTGAGGAGACGATAACTCGATAAAATACTTATCACTTATTACTTGCGATGTGTCCACTTGCACTAAACGCGCACTTTTGACACGCAACACTATTCTTGCTTAAGGTTGGTACTCCCAACTCTTCCTTTCATCATTCATTCATGGTAGAATGCATAGCATGTAGAGAATCATGTATGAATGCTTGGTTTACATGTATGAGGTCATTAATGGTGAAATTCGTATTTGTGTATTTGATGTCGGGAAAAGGATGTTAAAACACTCTAATCATCTCTAGAAATGAATATGAACACTTTAGGATTGATTGGCTTGAGTTTGGAAATGATCTCTAGAAATTTCTAAGTAAAACT
This sequence comes from Abelmoschus esculentus, assembly GCA_035048815.1. NCBI lineage: Eukaryota > Viridiplantae > Streptophyta > Magnoliopsida > Malvales > Malvaceae > Abelmoschus > Abelmoschus esculentus. The sequence goes on from JAUCBN010000065.1 coordinate 5,440,602, forward strand.
TGTAGTTTTGTGCAGGTGGTATCGATACCGGTGGTCCGTGTATCCATACCCCTGAGAGAAAATATGCTGAATGAGAGGGGGTATCGATACAGGTATCGATACCAAGCCCTCCAGTGGTATATGGGCTTCGATACCGGTATCGAATCCAATAATCCCTCTTTTCATTGATTTTGAAAATGGTCAAAGGGTATCGATACCAGTATCGATACTCATGTTTCGATGCCTTCTTTGGGTGGGTATCGAAGCAGGGTGGTTCGATACCCCACATAAGGGTATCGAAACCCTTGCGAGAACTCGACAAGTTTGGTATTGATTGAGGTTCGGTAAGAGAATTAAGAGTCCTAATGAATCCTATAAATGATGAAATGAATTGTTAGCACGAGTTTGATGATATTAAACCCCGAATGACTAAATTATGTTAAGTCTTGATATGTTTTGATATGAGGATCCTAGGTGGATCATTTGTGTGTATCGAGTCCTTGTTTGATGGAAATCCGGGTATCCAAAAGTGTTGCAACACGATGAAGGCCAACCGATGTAACATTCTGGGTGATGAATTTGAAGACCATTTCGAATGTAGGATCCCGATGCTGTGTGGACGCGGGACTCATTCGATGATACTCGATGTGACATTCCGAGTATGGGATTTGGAGGATCCCGATGTTGTATGGACGCGGGCTTCAAATCCCGGATATAGGATCCCGATGCTTTGTGGACGCGGGCCTCACTACCTTGTATTGTTGTTTGACATGTATATATTGTGTGCTTCATTATACATTGTTATGCCATGTGGTAGGCAAGCATGCTAGATCATTATATCATGCACGATATTTATATGTTATGCTTTACTGCTATGAGATGCATGATGTTGGCCAAGTTCGGCGTACCCACTGAGCTTTTGTAGCTCAGCGTTCGAAATGTGTTTTCGTGCGTAGGTTAGGAGAAGCCGGTTCGTGGAGCACCATCAAGGTTTGGATTTCAGCATCAACCGTGTCGTCAGAGTACATGTATTAGATTTAGTGGGCTAGTACTTTTATCGAACCCTATGTAATGTAACTCTGTTATTATTATTGAGTCGAATATTTTTAAACAGTTTGTAATATTTTGGAGCTCCGACTACTTATTACTATTATTTTGGGCTCTGTTTTAACTTAATGGATTTCATGAATCGTATTTGGACTTGAATTTGATTTTATTTAATGGGCTTTGAAATGAAATTTTGAAATACAGGTTTTGGGCCAGAGGCCCAATGTGACATCCAGGTCGGGATGTTACATTTAGTGGTATCAGAGCTTAGGTTGAGTCGGTTCTAGGATGTCCCCGGGGGAGTCTAGTGTGTTATATAGGTGTCAGGCAAGTACATGCCCACGAGTCGATATCATACTTTCTTTAAAGCTGAAATTTGATGGTGTGATCTTGTTTTTTTTTGTTCGTGCAGAATTGGTTAAGTATGTCGAGACGTGTGAGGGATCTGGAAGAAAGTCGAGGTTCTCATGGAGGAGACTCCGACTACAAGTATGAGCCCGATGAGGAGGTGCCATCGGATGATGCAGTTGGTCAAGGGGCCAACTACTTTGCTTAGTTGAATCAAACCTGGCGTAGGATCGTGAGATCTATACCGAGGCCATCTTCTACGCCTCATGAGTCACCGGTTGAGAGGGTGCGAAGGCAAGGAGCTGTTGACTTCTTTGGTACGGGACAGGATAATCTCGTACAGGTTGATCAGTGGTTGCATGATACAAGATGGATAATGAGACAGATGAGGCTGAGGTCAGAGGACACGCTATCGTGTGTGTTGTCGCTTTTGAAGGGCAACGTTAGAGAGTGGTGGGAGACAGTTGAGCAGAGTTGGTATTCTCATCGTCCCAAGTGGGAGGACTTCCTTGAGGAGTTTGGGAGTAAGTATGTGGGTGAGACTCACATTGACACCTTGAGGGAGCGGTTTACCCATCTTGTTCAGGGGAACCGTTCGGTCTTTGCTTATGAGCATGAGTTCCTTTAGTTGAGCCGGTATGCACCAGAGCTTGTTGTTACAGAAAAAATGAGATGTAAGAGGTTCTTGAGAGGTCTGAGGAAGGAGATCCAGACTTATCTCACTGTTGCACCGCCTAAGGTGTTCTCAGAGTTGGTTGCCAGTGCCAAGTTGTTAGAGCAGGTTCAGGGTTTGACCTATGGGCCGTCTATTGGCCAGTGAGTCACCGGTGGAGCTAGTTAGATTCATACGGGTAATTCTCAATCTCACTCCGGTAGGAGTAGGAGCCATTGGAACCAGAGTAGAGGAGCATCGAATCAGGGTCGAGGTCGAACCAGAGATCAGAGTCTGTGGGACGTAGGAGGCAGTCTGTGTCTTCTACTGCTAGAGGTCCGAAGGGTTTGCAGCAGAATGTTAGTGTTCAGGTTTGCAATCAGTGTAGCCGGAATCATCGAGTATCGTGTTGGGGTAATGCTAGGGTTTACTTTCAGTGTGGGTCTTCTGAGCACTTTGTGAGGGATTGCCCAAAGGTTGTGACATCTCCACCAGGTCAGGCTCAGAGGACTGTGTTTCAGGCCTAGAGGGGTCGTGGTTTCTCGCGTGGCGGAGCTAGCCATACATCAGGAGGCACCTTTTAGTCCACTGCTAGAGCACCGACGAGACAGTACGCGGTGAGAGCACAGGAGGAATGTGATGCGACGAATGTGATCTCAGGTACGTTCAGTTTGTTTTCTGTCCCTATAGTTGCTCTTGTGGACTCGGGATCTACCCACTCGTATATCCGTAGTGGGATATCGGAACAGTGGGGGTTACTAGTGTAGGATCTAGAGGTAGGAGTCCGTGTGACTAGTCCGTTGGGGTTAGATGTGTTGGTGGATAAGGTGTATCGGAGGTGTCCGATCGAGATGCAAGGGTCTATCTTCCCGGCCGACCTCATGGTTTTGCCTTTTCAGGAGTTCGACGCAATTCTTGGTATGGATTTGCTGTTCGAGCACGACGCAAGTTTGGGGTGCAGATCTAAGAGTTTGAAGCTTCGTGTGCCTGATGGTTCTAAGCTTGTAGTGAGGGGTGAAAGGAACCCGTTGATAAGTGCTTAAAAGATCATTATTTTATACATCTTTCATGGGCAATAAGCACTTATCTCACACTTACTCGGACTGATGCATGAGCTTAATATACAATATTCGGATATTCTGCTATTATAACTCATAAAGCTAATATTTATAGAAAAATGCAGAAATTACGATATCTTCTGTACATGCAGGAACAAGTACTGCCGAGGTAGTGTTGAGGCCGAGGCAGAAGCTGGGTCGCAGCAGCAACTGAAACTCCAGCATCAATACTGTAGGCGATTGGAAGATAAAAATATGCTGAACGATTCTGGACATGCAACACATGGATCGAAGCTGGCTAGCGCGAAGAAAGCCCAAGTCAAAGGCCACGGGGGAAAAGCCTCCTGGTTGAAATAAACTTGGAAATATTTGATTTATGGGAATAATTGTAATCCTACTCCAAGTAGTATTCCTACTTAGGAAAGGTTTGCCCTAGACCTATACTATATATACCATAGTCGTCCAATGTATTAGAGAGCCGATTTAGAGAGAGTTCAACCCTAAGAATTATTGTGTTCTTTCTTCCATCATGTTCTAAGCTTTCTTAGGGTTAGGTGAAGGTTGTCGAGTACTTGTGAGAGGAGATTGTACTTTGTTTCTCGTTTCAATGCAATAAAACATTAAGATTTGCTTACTCTTTGCCATTCTTTGTTCTTGCATCCAAGCCCGGGAGGGAAGTTTATGAGTAATCTATTTATCTAGACTCGAGAGAGTTAGATTCACGAAAGGAGTAAGTACGGTATTTGAAAAATACTAACTCGGCCTAGGGATAGGTTGGAGTTTCAGCGGCTAAAAGAAGTGTGAGATTGGTTGATAGTTATAATTGATTCACGCTGGGAGGTATCGTCAAGGACTGATTAACAACAGTGTTTCGACTTAGGGATAAGCGGAGCCATCCAAGGACACTTTGTCGAATCTTTGTGAGGACTACCCAAGAGCAAGGGATTGCCGCGGGAGACACGCATTGTCGCTGCCGACGCAGTAATCTGCAGTACTGCCGAGGCAGAGTCATGCGATAGCATTGGACAGAAACAAGCCGATCAATTCCACAGTACAACGCAACTAGATCCTCCCCACTCTCCTCATTCGTTCTCACTACCTTTATTTAGTTTTTATTTAATTAGTTTACTCAAACATCCTTCCTACTTGTGTTTTTACTTTACTTTTACAGGACAAGAATATTAAAGAAGACATATTAAGTATACCAATCCATGTGGAGACGATACACGATAAATACTTATCACTTTATTACTTGCAACGTGTACACTGCACAATTTGCGCTATTTCTACACGCAACAAGTTTTTGGCGCCGTTGTCGGGGATTGACAACTAAATTTTGTTTTCTTTATTTTCTTGCTTTAGTTATTTTATTTATTTTTATTTTTATTTTACTTTGGTTTCTTTTTGGTGTATGACCAGGGCCAACCCATCCAATTCGATGTACGAGATTGACCCTGAAATTGAACGTACACGGAATTGGTTGAGGAGACAAATCCAACAAGCAATGGCAGGAAATCAAGTAGATCAAAACATACCTGTTGGCCATGGAGGACTTCAGCAGCCACCCATGCCGCAGCAACCACTGCCGCAGCCTCTACTGCCGCGGCAGCTCACTGTTAGAGATTTCCTGGTGGAAGATCTGAAAAGATTAAACCCTAGAGTCGTTGCACCCGAAATAGAAGCAACCGACTTTGAACTCAAACCTGTCATGTCCAATATGCTGAATACTATTGGGCAATTTAGTGGGTCTACATCTGAAGATGCCAGGCAACATCTCAAATCTTTCATGGAAGTTTGTAACTCATTTAAAATTCAAGGAGTCCATGAAGATATTTTGAGATTAAAATTGTTTCCCTATTCACTGAGGGATAGGGCCAAGACCTAGTTAAATAGCACTCCAGCAGGATCAATAGGATCTTGGAGTGAACTCTTCCGAGATTTCATTAAGCGCTTTAACCCTTCTAACATATATGATCGTATCCGTAATGAAATTACTTCTTTTCGACAGGCAGATGATGAACCAATGTACGAGGCATGGGAGCGCTATAGAGAGTTATTGCACAGATGCCCATTACATGGATTTCCCTTGTGGACACAAGTGACAATGTTCTACAATGCCGCTAATGCCCCCACAAGGATGATGCTAGATGCCTCTGCCAATGGGACACTCCTCGACAAAGCTCATGAGGAAGCTATAGAGATTCTGAACAAGCTCGCAAAGAATGATTTTCAGTTCCCTACATCAAGGCGAGGAGGAATGAGACGCCAAGCCACAGTGAATGAACTCGAAACATCCAATTCAGTGGCAGCACAATTGGCATCTCTAACCAAGATGGTTCAAAACATGCAATTACAACAAAATACTCATGAGGTTAAAACGATCAATTCTTCTGAGTATGTGCAAGATGAGGAAACTAGTTTTTATGTGGGAAACTACAATTGGAATAATACTATGATGTCTAACACATATAATCCGGCATGGAAAAGGCACCCAAATTTTTCATGGAGCAATCCTAATAATGCCTTGAATCCCACTAATCAGACCTCAACTTATCAGCAGCCGATGCCGCAGCAGCAGATGCCGCAGCAGCAGTCCGAAAGTTCGTTGGAGAACACTCTCAAGGCCTTTATGATGAAAACATAATCATACATGGCAAAGAACAGTAATTTCATCAAAAGGACGGATGCTTTCATGAACAGGACTGAGATGAGGTTGCAAAATCAAGAAGCGGCTATTAAAACTCTAGAAACTCAAGTTGGTCAGTTCGCTCAAAGACAAAACACTAGAGCACAAGGAGGATTACCTAGCAATACTGAAGTTGCTGAGGGAATGGGCCATGAGCAATGAAAAGTGATCACAACCAGAAGTGGCCTACATTTTAAAAGAAAAACTAAGCAGTTCAACAAACAAGGTCCCACAAGCAATACAAGAGGAATCAAATAGGGAGGACCAAGATGCTGAACCAGAAAGTCGGGCCTCAGAAATCCCAGCAGAAAAGTCTGCCGAGGCAGACAAACCGACAACACCTCAATCAGCTGCCGAGACAGTAAAAGACCTAGTGGTGCTAGGTATTAAATTCAAAACTCATTGTAACCCCCTTAGCCCGGCCTGGACGGAACCGACACTAACGGGTCACACGGAGAATAACGAACTAAACCCGTTAAGGTCCAATTCGATAAACAACCCTGAAACCGATATGTTTTTTTTTCTAGATGCATAATTAAGTTCCTATGTGTGTCGAGGTCATGCGTAACGAAAAACGGAAACATTCGATTCACGATTGATCTATTCAATTCGCATATCAGTACACAAGGATCAAAACGCAAATAATTCTTAATTCCAACAATAAACCGGTAATGCAATCTACCATAGTTCAATTATACATGCATAGCATACTCATAACAAAGTTCAGATCAAACGAACCATTATTGCATCGTCAATTTCATGTTTCATACAATAGGGACCTAATTGTAAAGCTCACAATATTATAGGGACTAAAACCAACATTAATTTACCAATGCGAATTCAAGTTAACATCATGCATCTTGGTGATATTACAACTCTCAATATTATTCATTGCATCTATATTCGATCGTGGAAAGACATCCGACCCTAAAAATGATTTTTTTTTCACACTTAGAATGTCATTTTTGGGTCTCGGTATTGATACCTAAGGTCTCAGTATCGGTACCCTATCGTGGAGCTGGCCTCCTTGCACTTCGAAGGCTATTGGTATCGATACCCCCATAGGTGGTATCGATACTCCAGCGTCTAGTGGAGTAATTGCATCAAACCATGGTTCGAACCACCCTAAATTAAGCCTTAGGGTATCGATACTGGTATCGATACCCCCTGTGCACTTTGACAAATTTGAACATTCTAAGTTATTCCACCCAATCAAGCATAACCATTAATCACCCTTAACTATGTGCATAATTTCCTAAGCGTAAAGAACAATGTAGAGCATTCATTTACAACATCAAAGACCCCAAACATTCTATAGGCATGCTTCCTAAAATAAGATTTAAAATCAACAATGTTCATTCATGTACATGTCTCATAATCCAAACAACACCATAGTCCATCAATTAATAATCCAAAACATTATAGGTCTTATTACAACAGTAACCCAAGCAAAACTCACACACTTCACATAGGTTTGATTTACACATTGCCAAGCCCAAATTATTTGCCAAAACATACAAAAAATTGAGGCAACTCTTCCCCTTGGTTTCCTTGCTCCGAACGTAGCCTCGAATGTCACTATGTGTCTGCAAAGATGAGAGGAGAGCTTAAGCAAAACATGCTTAGTGAGGAAGCTCTAACATGATCATCAATGCATCAATTTAAAACCATATTTAAAACCATAACTTGTAATGCCTTTCTAAAACCAAACATGCTTAACAATCATGTTCATGTTCAATACTAAAAACCTTTCCTTGAGTATGCATGGCATTATCAATTCATTTCACAAATGATGCGCAATGTTCCAAATATTTTCATGTTTGTATATTGGCTTCCTAGTGATCACTTAATGCGAACCTTAAGTTCACCGAATACACAGATCCATTGATTAGAGACCTTTAGTCTCGTCATGACACGAAGTCACCATTGACATGACACGAAGTCACCATTGACATGACACGAAGTCACCATTATCAAGCTCTACCACGCACGGTTGGACACATAGTCACCCTTGTTACGTGTTGGCATTTTTCCTTTATTTTCATAATATTTATAGTGCACTCAATCCTAATGACATGTCATTTGTATTCGAATCTAAAGTAGTGTCACTAAGCCAATATCAAGTCCAAGTATGCATGCTAATTTGCTGCTCATAATGTATCCATATTGTGTTCAACAAATGAACCAATAGTCATGCCCAATGGCACCATTATATGTAAGGCAAATAACCATACCATATTCCACTTCATTTTTCATGTTTTCATAAACCGTGGATGTCTTTATAAACCATGCATTTCCTGCAATTAACACATGCATGTATCATTTCAAAATCAAATATATGCAATTCCAAAATCATATTGAATCATTGTTCACATATATGCCATTACCGAAAATAACCGAAAATCGAGGTAATGCATCAACATCATTTAAAACACTTACTCTTGAACTATGGAAAGTTTTCACACTATTCTATAGCCCCCAAAACAGAACCGAATCTTTGCAAAACACTTTAAAACCCGAAATCACTCACCGACAAGCGAAACGAGCCCTCGCCGATGCTCCGATGGCAACGCCTACGCACCAGCCCCTTATGCACCACCTTCTTGCACTACCTCTACAACATTAAAAGCAGAGCATATTCACAATACAACATGCTCAAAACAGCAGCCACATTTAACCCTCACAAAACTATCGAAAATGTTGCCGAAAAAACCGAAAACTAAGCCAAAACGCGTCCGAAACACATCAGCCCAAAACCTAATGAATCTAACATCTAATCCACCTCAATTATGAACCAAAAATACTTACAAACCATCCTTATACCTCCAGCAACATTAGAACACTTAAAACAGCCCCTAAAAAAACCGAAAACCACCTTAAAACAACACCGATTGCATTATTCCGGGATTAAATTAATGTGCCATCAATTCAACACTTAATTAATCATTTAATTGACATAATATCATAATTAAATCAACCTAATTACAACATTAATTAGGATCTAAAAAGATTTCACAAAAACCTTCACAAAACTCATAAATCTTGAATTAGAAACACAAAATTAAATATCAATTATTAATGGGCAAGCCAATACTTGGGATTTTCAATAAAGAACCTTAGAAAAATGAGTAGAAATCAGAATTTTACCTTAGAGATTTGCTCCACCAAAAAGATGAGAAAACCTTCCTTGATTTCCTTGAAAATGATGTTGATTTTGCAAAAATTGATGAGTAGGTTTTGTAGAGAATGAAAGGATGAGTAAAATGAAGTAAATCTTGTAGAAAATGATGAAGGAATCAACAAGTAATTGAAGAAATTTGAAGAAGAAATGGAGAGAAAATCTTGAGAGAAAAGATGGGAAAATGGGAAGTTACAAAAGAAAATAAAGTTGTCATCTAAAATAAAATAATTTAAAAACAATTTTGGTGGATAAATCATTAATTAAAAATAAATTGGGTTTATGGCCCTCTAAGGATTCTAAGTATGGCTTGCTTTCCAATTTAGTCACCAAAAATCCTAATTACCAAAAATTACTAATTAAATCCCCAAAACTTTCCCAAAAATTACAATTTAGTCACTTGAACAAAAATTAGCCTAATTAAAAATCAAATTCAAATTCAAATAATATTCCCTTAACTTTAAAACACCTTTTTAATATTTTTAGAACCATTTCACAAAATTATTACTTATTCAATTAAAATATTATTATTTTAATTTTTCCCAAAATAACGAACCCTAGGAATCCGATTCGACCCGAATCGAATTTCCCCAACTTACACTTCAACTACTAACCCCAAAACCGGGATGTTACAACTCTTCCCCTCTTAAGAAAATTTCGTCCTCGAAATTCTTACCTGAAGCAAACAAGTGAGGAAACTACTCCTCCATACTTTTCCTTGTCTCCCAAGTTGCCTCTTCAACACCTCGGTGTCTCCACAACACTTTAACCAAATCTATGGTCTTCCCTCGAAGAACCTTTGTATCCACATCTAAGATCTTCATCGGTTCTTCCTCATATCTCATATCCGCTCTTAACTCGATCTCCTCAACCGGAACAACATGAGAAGGATCCGATCTATACTTACGAAGCATCGATACATGAAAAACATCATGCATCCTACTCAACTCTTCCGGCAACCTCAACCGATAAGCAACAGGACCAACACGCTCCAACACCTCATACGGCCCAATGAAACGAGGACTCAACTTACCCTTACGTCCAAATCTCATCACTTTCTTCCATGGCGAAACTTTTAGAAACACTTTGTCCCCGACATCATACTTTATCTCTCTATGCTTCAAATCGGCGTAAGACTTCTGTCTATCTGAAGCCTCCTTGAGCTTAGCACAAATAAGCTTAACTTTCTCATCCGTATCTTTCAATACTTGCGGTAAAGAAACATACTTTTGTCCAACTTCCTTCCAACACAAAGGTGTACGACAGCTACGCCCGTATAATGCCTCAAACGGTGCCATCTGTATACTTGCCTGATAACTATTATTGTAAGCAAACTCCACCAAAGGCAATTGCTTCTCCCAAGAACCTTGAAACTCAATGATGCAACATCTCAACATATCCTCCAAGGTCTGAATAACACGTTCAGACTGACCATCCGTCTGTGGATGATAAGCTGTACTAAAGCTAAGCCTAGTACCCAAAGCAACTTGCAAACCTCTCCAAAACATAGAAGTAAAACGCGGATCTCTATTCGATATGATCGACTTAGGCACACCATGCAACTTCACCACCTCAGAAACATACAACCCCGCTAACTTATCCATAGAATACGTCGTATGTACGGCAAGAAAATGTGCACACTTCGTAAACCTATCAACAATCACCCATATAGAATCCTTTTTGGACGACGCTAATAGCAACCTTGTCACAAAACCATAGTCACTCTCTGCCGCTTCCATTCCGGCACTTGAACTGGTTGCAACAACCCTGTAGGAAACTGATGTTCAGCTTTCACCCGCTGACACACCACACACCATGTCACAAACTCCGTCACCTCCTTCTTCAAACCAACCCAAAAATATACACTTTTGAGATTCCTGTATATACTCACACTACCCAAATGTACAGCAAACGGACTAGTATGAGCTCCTACCAAGATAGCTTGTCTCAGCTCAACACCATCTGGCACCACAGTCCAACCTTTAAAACACAAAACCTCATCATCATCAAAATGATATTCGGTTGGTCTACCTTCAGCGACATCTTCCACAAAAGGTACCAAAGCCTCATCCTCCAACTGTTTCATCTTTATCATCTCTACGAAAACAGGCTTTACCTACGACTCCGTCACAAAACCATTTTCCTTTGAAATATTCCACTTAGCAAACATAGCCCTCAACTCCACCGCTGTCTTACGGCTCAAAGCATCAGTTACCACATTAGCTTTTCCCGGATGATACTCACTAGACAATCAAACATTTACCCTCTTCGGACACACAACAAATTCGTCCCTCATACTGAAGCAACAACACACCAATCACCACACTACTTCAGCTTTCACAGAAAACATACTCAAAAGAGAACTCTCTTTCTTCTTTTTTTTTCTTTCTTCTTTTTTTTTTGATCGATAATCAACTCTTAGCAACCACAACAGTTTCCATACCACATAGTCGAACTAACCCTCTTTTCAACATCCTCAAACATACAAGGTAACCATATAAACCTTTCATCAACCTACGGTCCACACAACGATGCTCAACCAACAAGCCTCATACTGGCTTAACATAAAACCATTAAACATGGTCTCAAGCAAACTCCATCGATGGTTACACCTTCATTACGAGACATAGTCCCAGTATACCATCCTTCCTCCTATGGATGACAAATCCCAATACTCAAACAGAAGCCAATGTTGTTCCCAAAACCTCGAATCTAAGCATGCTAGAACATACCACATATCCAACCAACCATTGGAACTTAAGACTCCAAGAGAACCGTACTCAAATAAACGATCATTCTAGCCACACCTAGAAAAACCTCATCTCACCCTCAAAATTTTACTACCAAAGTCATGATGATTCTTCCCAACTTACCAGTAGGACAAACAACCACCCATAACTCAACCATACCCACAACAAGCCCACTCAAAAACACTTGCTCCTAACTTCTATTACAATACCGTACCACCAAACGCATAGAAAAGATTACCACATACCCTTATCAAGACACCACTCCAACTCGACAACCTTCGAAACAACCATGTGGCTCAGATAACCTAAAAGGTTCTTGACACCAAAAACTTAACCTTGCCAACCACATCCTCAACTACACCCTTACCAAACATCTGATCACGTCTTACCTCCGATCAACTTAACTAAGTCAGAGCCCCACTCACAGCTCCACTATTTTACCAGGACTCTCACATAAATTTAACCCAAACAACTTTTCTCGTAACTCCACAACAATCCTGGTCCATCCCACAAAACAAACCCCTTCATAGACATCCTTACACAAACCAAGCCACCCACGATAGCTAACATTGAACAAAACATGCAACACCAGGAGCCTACCACCTTCGTGTCGGCACCCAACATCGTACTTATCTCAAAGTTAGTACCTCCAACCCAAGCTTAAGCCAACACAACAAACACAACAACACAACTCAAACTTCGAGGTTCGCGTGTCGCTAACTACCTCAACACCCAACGCAAAAATCTTCCCCAAACCTTATCTTACTGATAAAGTCAACTCTTATCCCACCTATACCACAACAAAATCCAAACTTGTCGCCAAGGTTGTAACCACACTGATGAATCATCCACTAACATAAACCCACTGGACATAACTCTCACTACACTTTCAATAAAAGCAAGCCGAAAAGACCAAGTAACGGATATAGATTATAAACTGTCCAGCGGTCCTCGTCACACAACTCAAACACCATTACAATCTAACTTTAGCTGAGGTAAACCCAACCTAACTCCTTATACACACAATATGTGCACTTCCCACCTTTACGGCACAACTAAAACCTCGCAAGACCACAACAAAACCATGATTCAAACCCATGATACCACAACTCCCATACTAATATATATGTTATTGTATTCTTTCATCAAGACTTGACCCAATACTCCTCAAGGCAAAACACTCGATCATCACTACCCTTAACCTAACCACACGTTAGACCATACAACAGAAGACTCTATGTAGTTTTTTCTTCCACTAACCATGATGATAAACATATCCCTTTTCTTTTAAAACAAATCTACACTCTTTAAGAAAACAAAACACCAAACCGTCTTACATCACACAACATGCCACAACCTTCTCACAACCCTCAAACTCTAACTGGAGAGAATTTGCAAAACTCAACCTTCCATTTCTTAATGACCAACTCAAAACTAACCATAACTCAGGGTATCCCCATCGGTTTCAAATATTCACAACTCTAAGCCCAAAAGACCCATTCCTCATCCAAGACTATTCCCTATCCAAAAGGGTAACTTGCCCACAATACAACAAGCTCAAGACCAAAAGGAAGCCTTTTCAACAACTTTTTTTTAACAAACCTACACCTAAAAAGAACCAACCCAGCACCACTTCCATCTCCAAAGGAGATACTCGCAAGTGTGAACAAATGTATGTATGATTCCCTATATGCCCTCATCAATGCCTGTGCAAGTGCATGTAAATGCAATTTCTAATGTCATGCTCGAGAATGCATGCATGCCCTACAATATCTATAGATATTTACGTATATGTGCTCTTACACTATGCATGATTATTTGTTCACACTCACAAATAACATCCTTGATTCAAACAATTTCAACTACTAACTTGCTAACTATTTCCAAGTCAGGTTAGTAGCAGCCACTCCTCTTCAACAGACTGAAATACACCCGTCAAAGCCTGAACGCACAGTGCAAACTCAATTTCTAAACTGACCTCTCCGTATAACCAGACGCAGCAACTACGAGTGAAGGGGGAAAACGCTCTTCCCTAGCAGTCGTTTCACCCTCAAACTAACCATCAGTGATCATACTAGCACTAGCTCAAGTCTCACGTCTCAGAGGCATATTCCAAACTTTAAACACAAATTTAAACGTATAATCAAAACATAATATCAAAACATATTAGACTTACATTCGGGCAAGATCCAAGGGAAACCTGAAGCATTTGAAAATGTATTGGCATTGACAATGTGTAACCGTTATCCCTTTTTAACCATCATCACTCAAAGTACAACCATCATGCTTAAATATTCAACAAGTTAACAACGTAACAAGTTCAATCACACACTTTAACAAACCTAACCACACACACTTTAGCAAACCTGGCTTTGATACCACCAAATGTAACCCCCTTAGCCCGGCCTGGACGGAACCGGCACTAACGGGTCACACGGGGAATATCGAACTAAACCCGTTAAGGTCCAATTCGATAAACAACCCTGAAACCGATATGTTTTTTTTCTAGATGCATAATTAAGTTCCTATGTGTGTCGAGGTCATGCATAACGAAAAACGGAAACATTCAATTCACGATTGATCTATTCAATTCGCATATCAGTACACAAGGATCAAAACGCAAATAATTCTTAATTCCAACAATAAACCGGTAATGCAATCTACCATAGTTCAATTATACATGCATAGCATACTCATAACAAAGTTCAGATCAAACGGACCATTATTGCATCGTCAATTTCATGTTTCATACAATAGGGACCTAATTGTAAAGCTCATAATATTATAGGGACTAAAACCAACATTAATTTACCAATGCGAATTCAAGTTAACATCATGCATCTTGGTGATATCACAACTCTCAATATTATTCATTGCATCTATATTCGATCGTGGAAAGACATCCGACCCTAAACATGATTTTTTTTTCACACTTAGAATGTCATTTTTGGGTCTCGGTATCGATACCTAAGGTCTCGGTATCGGTACCCTATCGTGAAGCTAGCCTCCTTGCACTACGAAGGCTATTGGTATAGATACCCCCATAGGTGGTATCGATACTCCAGCGTCCAGTGGAGTAATTGCATCGAACCATGGTTCGAACCACCCCAAATTAAGCCTTAGGGTATCCAGTATCGATACCCCCTGTGCACTTTGACAAATTTGAACATTCTAAGTTATTCCACCCAATCAAACATAACCATTAATCACCCTTAACTATGTGCATAATTTCCTAAGCATAAAGAACAATGTAGAGCATTCATTTACAACATCAAAGACCCCAAACATTCTATAGGCATGCTTCCTAAAATAAGATTTAAAATCAACAATGTTCATTCATGTACATGTCTCATAATCCAAACAACACCATAGTCCATCAATTAATAATCCAAAACATTATAGGTCTTATTACAACAGTAACCCAAGCAAAACTCACACACTTCACATAGGTTTGATTTACACATTGCCAAGCCCAAATTATTTGCCAAAACATACAAAAAATTGAGGCAACTCTTCCCCTTGGTTTCCTTGCTCCGAACGTAGCCTCGAATGTCACTATGTGTCTGCAAAGATGAGAGGAGAGCTTAAGCAAAACATGCTTAGTGAGGAAGCTCTAACATGATCATCAATGCATCAATTTAAAACCATAACTTGTAATGCCTTTCTAAAACCAAACATGCTTAACAATCATGTTCATGTTCAATACTAAAAACCTTTCCTTGAGTATGCATGGCATTATCAATTCATTTCACAAATGATGCGCAATGTTCCAAATATTTTCATGTTTGTATATTGGCTTCCTAGTGATCACTTAATGCGAACCTTAAGTTCACCGAATACACGGATCCATTGATTAGAGACCTTTAGTCTCGTCATGACACAAAGTCACCATTGATATGACACGAAGTCACCATTGACATGACACGAAGTCACCATTATCAAGCTCTACCACGCACGGTTGGACACATAGTCACCCTTGTTATGTGTAGGCATTTTTCCTTTATTTTCATAATATTTATAGTGCACTCAATCCTAATGACATGTCATTTGTATTCGAATCTAAAGTAGTGTCACTAAGCCAATATCAAGTCCAAGTATGCATGCTAATTTGCTGCTCATAATGCATCCATAATGTGTTCAACAAATGAACCAATAGTCATGCCCAATGGCACCATCATATGTAAGGCAAATAACCATATCATATTCCACTTCATTTTTCATGTTTTCATAAACCATGGATGTCTTTATAAACCATGCATTTCCAGCAATTAACACATGCATGCATCATTTCAAAATCAAATATATGCAATTCCAAAATCATATTGAATCATTGTTCACATATATGCCATTACCGAAAATAACTGAAAATCAAAGTAATGCATCAACATCATTTAAAACACTTACTCTTGAACTATGGAAAGTTTTCACACTATTCCATAGCCCCCAAAACAGAACCGAATCTTTGCAAAACACTTTAAAACCCGAAATCACTCACCGACAAGCGAAACGAGCCCTCACCGATGCTCCGATGGCAACGCCTACGCACCAGCCACTTATGAACCTTCTTGCACTACCTCTACAACATTAAAAGCAGAGCATATTCACATTACAACATGCTCAAAACAGCAGCCACATTTAACCCTCACAAAACTATCGAAAACCTTGCCGAAAAAACCGAAAACTAAGCCGAAACGCGTCCGAAACACATCAGCCCAAAACCTAATGAATCTAACATCTAATCCACTTCAATTATGAACCAAAAACACTTACAAACCATCCTTATATCTCCAGCAACATTAGAACACTTAAAACAGCCCCTAAAACAACCGAAAACCACCTTAAAACAACACCGATTGCATTATTCTGGGATTAAATTAATGTGCCATCAATTCTTTTTTTTTCGTAGAACAAATATGATCTAATGTCTTGAAAAAGGTATAAAAAGATGGCAATATAGAAAAAGAAAGGTTTAGGCTACATTAAACAAGGTGAAAAACAAGAAAAACGGGTTTAGGCTCAAAGTGGTTCACTAAGGGATATAAACAAAGGGTAGGCTATTTTGGGTAACGAAGTGGTTAAACCTAAGTGCATCTATCATTCTAAAGCATCATATTCATGAATGTAGTCTCAAAAAGTATTGCATCAGAGGTTCTAGAGTACTAAAAATCAATTCGGTTCTCACAAAAGAAGAAAAGAGCAAGAATGAAAAGATATGCTCATTAGGCTCAAAATCTTACATAAAAGGGTAAATGTATCAAGATGCAAAATTTCAACTAACCAATAATGGTATTAAAACATGTATGTCTAAATGGGATTTATAGAGAATTCAATCGAATTTTAAACGAGTAAAAAGTTCAAAATTGAGATTATGTTGTATAATTAGGTTCAAACATTCATAATTAACTATTCGACCTAATAAAATATTATTTAATATCATTTTGTGTTCTTTTATTAGGATGAAAAAGTGCATGTCTAAATGAGCTTTATAGTGAACCCATTCGAATTTTAACCGATTAAAAAGCTAGATATTTGAGTGTAAGATGCATAATTATATTTAAAAGCCCATAAATAAATATTTTAACTCTTAAAATTTGGTTGAAAATCATTTGGTTGGCGTTTTATTGGGATTAAAACGTGCATGTCTAAATGGGATTTGTAGAGAATCCGTTCAAATTTTAAACGAGTAAAAAGTTGAAGAATTTATATTATGTTGTATAATTTGGTTCAAACGTTCATAATTAACAATTTGAACTCATAAAATTTGATTTATTATCATTTTGTGGTCGTTTTATTGGGATTAAAATGTGCATGTCTAAATGAGCTTTATAAAGAATCCATTCAAATTTTAAACGAGTAAAATGTTGAAAAATTGAGAATATGTTGTATAATTAGGTTCAAACGTTCATAATTAACTATTTGAACTAATAAAATATGATTTAATATCATTTTGCGTTCGTTTTATTAGGATTAAAACATGCATGTTTAAATGAGCTTCATAGTGAACCCGTTTGAATTTTAACCGAGTAAAATGATAGATATTTAAGAGTAAGATGTATAATTTTATTTAAAAGCCCATAATTAAATACTTTAAATCTTAAAATTTGATTTAAAATCATTTGGTTGTCATTTTATTGGTGTTAAAACGTTCCTGCCTAAATGGGTTTTATAGAGAATCCGTTCGAATTTTATCCGAGTAAAAAGTTGAAAAATTGAGATTATGTTGTGTAATTAGGTTCAAACGTCAATAATTAACTATTTGAAATCATAAAATTTGACTTAATATCATTTTGCGGGCGTTTTATTGGGATTAAAACGTACATGTCTAAATGATCTTTATTGTGAACCCGTTCGAATTTTAATCGAGTAAAAAGCTAGATATTTGAGATTAAACTGTATAATTTTATTTAAAAGCTCACAAATAATTATTTTAACTCTTAAAATTTGATTTAAAATCATTTGGTTGTCGTTTTATTGGGATTAAAACGTGCATGTCTAAATGGGTTTTATAGAGAATCCGTTCGAATTTTATCCGAGTAAAAAGTGGAAAAATTGAGAATATGTTGTTTAATTAGGTTCAAACGTCAATAATTAATTATTTGAACTCATAAAATTTGGTTTAATATTATTTTGAGGTAATTTTACTGTGACTTAAACTTGTATGTCAAATGAGCTTTATAGTGAACACGTTCGAATTTTAACCGAGTAAAAAGCTGGATATTTGAGATTAAGCTGTATAATTTTATTTAAAAGCCCATAATTAAATATTTTAACTCTTAAAATTTGATTTAAAATCATTTGGTTGTCGTTTTATTTGTTTTAAAATGTTCCTGTCTAAATGGGTTTTATAGAGAATCTGTTCGAATTTTATCCTAGTAAAAAGTTAAAAAATTGAGATTATGTTGTATAATTAGGATCAAATGTCAATAATTAACTATTTGAACTCATAAAATTTGATTTAATATCATTTTACGGTCGTTTTATTGGGATTAAAACGTACATGTCTAAATGAGTTTTATTGTGAACCCGTTCAAATTTTACCGAGTAAAAAGCAAGATATTTGAGATTAAGCTGTATAATTTTATATAAAAGCTCATAAATAATTATTTTAACACATAAAATTTGATTTAAAATCATTTGGTTGTCGTTTTATTGGGATTAAAACGTTCATGTCTAAATGCGCTTTGTAGAGAATCCGTTAGAATTTTAACCGTGTAAAAAGTTGAAAAATTGAGATTATGTTGTATAATTAGGTTAAAACGTTCATAATTAACTATTTGAACTCATAAAATTTGATTTATTATCATTTTGCGGTCGTTTTATTGGGATTAAAACGTGCATGTCTAAATGAGCATTATAGTGAACTCGTTCGAATTTTAAACGAGTAAAAAGTTGAAAATTTGAGATTATGTTGTATAAATTCGTTCAAATGTTCTTAATTAACTATTTGAACTAATAAAACATGATTTAATATCATTTTGCGTTCGTTTTAGTAGGATTAAAATGTGCATGTCTAAATGAGCTTTATAATGAACCCGATCGAATTTTAACCGAGTAAAAAGCTAGATATTTGAGATTAAGCTGTATAATTTTATTTAAATGCCCATAATTAAATATTTTAACTCTTAAAATTTTTTTTATATCATTTGGTTGTAGTTTTATTGGGATTAAAACGTGCATGTCTAAATGCGCTTTATAGAGAATCTGTTCGAATTTTAACCGAATAAAAAGTTGAAAAATTGAGATTATGTTGTATAATTAGGTTCAAACGTCAATTATTAACTATTTGAACTCATAAAATTTTATTTAATATCATTTTGTGGTAATTTTATTGTGATTAAAACGTACATGTCTAAATGAGCTTTATAGTGAACCCATTCAAATTTTAATCAAGTAAAAAGCTAGATATTTGAGATTAAGCTGTATAATTTTATTTAAAAGCCCATAAATAAATATTTTAACTCTTAAAATTTGATTGAAATGTTAGAGTATGCCCAAAGACCAATCATATTATAATTGTAAGGATACTTTTATTTACCAATTTTATTGAATAAAGGCATTGCCATTATTGTTTTCAGATATGTGTCAATGTATAACATAAACTGAGAAACAATAAGGTCCATATAATAATATTTGTATTATTATTAAAAGATCCTTAATCAAGTATTATTATGGGTATAGACATTAATAATACGCTTAAGACTACCATGTGATTAATTGATGACAATGAGTTGTCATTGACATAGAGATGTCAGAATTAATACATGAATATATTAATAGAGAATAATATATTGGATTGACCCATTATGAGAATATATCTTGGATTATTATGTGACGGTCACGATATTGCACATAGTGAAAACTATATGTATGATCCTTAGACTTGAGATTATTACTATCTCAACATATGTTGTTTTATGTTTTGATATAGTTAAACGTGTCTCGTAATTAGTTACACTATAAAAACTAACATTGGACATATTACAATCTATGTAGTGAGATGTGAATGATCCAGATAGGATTTGTCCTTCCTACATAATAGGAAAATATATCAAAGGCCACTTGATTGAGTGAGACTAGAAATGCATGGTCATGCTTGAATACGTTGATATGAGATATCACAAATTATTCATTAAAAGTAGTCCACTATAGATATCAAGAAACATTAAAATAGGCTATACAAGTGCGACTATTCCAAGACTTGTGCCTATTAAAGATATAAAAGGATAAAAGGATATAATACATTAAGATAGTTGGTCACGGACATGATACATCGAATCATGATCTCTTGTAACTTAGATGACAATGATATATTGCTAGATGTCACTCATTGTTTGTAATATTAGAATTTTTTTAATATTACTACTAACGTTACAATGAGCCTACAGGGTCACACCCAATGGTTGAAAAGGAGCAAAAATATATATAAGTATAAGTAGAATATATTTAATCCCGAATTTTAATAAAGAATATAATTAAAGTAATTATATCCCTTTTAAATTCAAATTAAATATAGATTCCGAAATTTAAGGAAATAATTAAAGTAATTATTTTCTATAAACAAATTCGGAATCAAACTCTTATACCTAGGGCTACACCTATATAAAGGATCTTTGGTCTAGCAACCATAACAGAGAATTTTGAAATTCCCAAACCCTAGAACCACGAAAAAAGTTTTTCGAGATTTTGCTCTCTAAACCAGCTGAACTGAGTAGAGGCCGAGACGATATTCGTGGAGGCTAAAGATTCGAAATTGTCGAACGATCGTGATTGTAGCAAATTCAGTTGCTATTTTTGCTGCTTTCAAGGAACCCAATGTAAGTCATCGCATCTCTTACTCCCGATTTCGGATTAAACGTACATGGATCACTGGAAAGACCGTCGTAATTTTGTTCCGCTGCGCCATAGGGTGTGCCAGCGGTCCTAATAGTGGTATCAGAGCCACTTGTGCAATCCGTAATTGGGTTAAATACTTGGGTGATGAGATATGTATGAGATGCATGATTTGTTTCACTGTATCGGCGATATAAATATTAATATTGGTAGTCGATTAGGGATACGATTAATATGTTAATCTGTTAAAACGTGCATGTCTAAATGGGCTTTATAGGAAATCCGTTCGAATTTTAACAAAGTAAAAAGCTAGACATTTGAGATTAAGCTGTATAATTTTATTTAAAAGACCATAAACAAATATTTTAACTCTTAAAATTTTATTTAAATCATTTGGTTGTCTTTTTATTGGGATTAAAACGTGCATGTCTAAATGGGCTTTATAGAGAATCCGTTCGATTTTTAACCGAGTACAAAGTTGAAAAATTGAGATTATGTTGTATAATTATGTTCAAACATTCATAATTAACTATTTGAACTCATAAAATTTGATTTATTATCATTTTACGGTCATTTTATTGGGATTAAAACGTTCATGTCTAAATGGGCTTTATAAAGAATCCTTTCAAATTTTAAACGGGTAAAAAGTTGAAAAATTGAGATTATTGATAAGTGCTCAAAAGATCATTATTTTATGCACCTTTCATGGGCAATAAGCACTTATCTCACACTTACTTGTACTGATGCATGAGCTTAATATACAATATTCGGATATTCTACTATTATAACTTTTAAAGCTAATATTTACAGAAAAATGCAGAATTTACGATATCTTCTGTACATGCAGGAACAAGTACTGCCGAGGCAGGGTTGAGGCCGAGGCGGAAGCTGGGCCGCGGCAGCAACTGAAACTCCAGCATCAATACTGTAGGCGATTGGAAGATAAAAATACGCTGGACGATTCTGGACATGCAGCACATGGATCGAAGCTGGCTAGCGCGAAGAAAGCCCAAGTCAAAGGCCACGGGGGAAAAGCCTCCTAGTTGAAATAAACTTGGAAATATTTGATTTATGGAAATAATTGTAATCCTACTCCAAGTAGTATTCCTACTTAGGAAAGGTTTGCCCTAGACCTAGACTTAGACTATATATACCATAGCCGTCCAATGTATTAGGGGAGCCGATTTAGAGAGAGTTCAACCCTAAGAATTATTGTGTTCTTTCTTCCATCATGTTCTAAGCTTTCTTAGGGTTAGGTGAAGGTTGTCGAGTACTTGTGAGAGGAGATTGTACTTTGTTTCTCGTTTCAATGCAATAAAACATTAAGATTTGCTTACTCTTTGCCATTCTTTGTTCTTGCATCAAAGCCCGGGAGGGAAGTTTGTGAGTAATCTATTTATCTAGACTCGGGAGAGTTAGATTCACGAAAGGAGTAAGTACGGTATTTGAAAAATACTAACTCGGCCTAGGGATAGGTTGGAGTTTCAGCGGCTAAAAGAAGTGTGAGATTGGTTGATAGTTATACTTGATTCACGCTGGGAGGTATCGTCAAGGACTGATTATCAACAGTGTTTCGACTTAGGGATAAGCGGAGCTATCCAAGGAAACTTTGCCGAATGTTAGTGAGGTCTACCCAAGAGCAAGGGATTGCCGAGGCAGTAATCTGCAGTACTGCCGAAGCAGAGTCATGCGATAGCATTAGACAGAAACAAGTCGATTGATTCCACAGTAGAACGCAACTGGATCCTGCCCACTCTCCTCATTCATTCTCATTACCTTTATTTAGTTTTTATTTAATTAGTTTACTCAAACATCCTTCCTACTTGTGTTTTTACTTTACTTTTACAGGACAAGAATATTAAAGAAGTCATATTAAGTATATCAATCGCTGTGGAGACGATACACGATAAATACTTATCACTTTATTAGTTGCGACGTGTACACTGCACAATTTGCGCTATTTCTACACGCAACAAGTTTTTGGCGCCGTTGCCGGGGATTGACAACTAAATTTTGTTTTCTTTATTTTCTTACTTTAGTTATTTTATTTATTTTTTATTTTTATTTTACTTTGGTTTGTTTTTGCTGTATGACCAGGGCCAACCCATCCAATCCGTTGTACGAGATTGTACCTGAAATTGAACGTACACGGAATCGGTTGAGGAGACAAATTCAACAAGCAATGATAGGAGATCAAGTAGATCAAAACATACCTGTTGTCCACGGAGGACTTCAGCAGCCACCCATGCCGCAGCAACCACTACCGCAGCCTCTACTGCCGCGACAGCTCACTGTTAGAGATTTCCTGGTGGAAGATCTGAATGGATTAAACCTTGGAGTCGTTGCACCCGAAATAGAAGCAACCCACTTTGAACTCAAACCTGTCATATTCAATATGCTGAATACTATTGGACAATTTAGTGGGTCTGCAACTGAAGATGCCAGACAGCATCTCAAATCTTTCATGGAAGTTTGTAACTCATTTAAAATTCAAGGAGTCCATGAAGATATTTTGAGATTAAAACTGTTTCCCTATTCACTAAGGGATAGGGCCAAGACCTGGTTAAATAGCATTCCAGCAGGATCAATAGGATCTTGGAGTGAACTCTGCCGAGATTTCATTACGCGCTTTAACCCTACTAACTTATATGATCGTATCCATAATGAAATTACTTCTTTTCGACAGGCAGATGATGAACCAATGTACGAGGCATGGGAGCGCTATAGAGAGTTATTGCACAGATGCCCATTACATAGATTTCCCTTGTGGGCATAAGTGACAATGTTCTACAATGCCACTAATGCCTCCACAAGGATGATGCTAGATGCCTCTGCCAATGGGACACTCCTCGACAAAGCTCCTGAGGAAGCTATAGAGATTCTGAACAAGCTCGCAAAGAATGATTTTCAATTCCCTACATCAAGGCGAGGAGGAATGAGACGCCAAGCCACAATGAATGAACTCGAAACATCCAATTCAGTGGCAGTACAATTGACATCTCTAACCAAGATGGTTCAGAACATGCAATTACAACAAAATACTCATGAGGTTAAAACGATCAATTCTTCTGAGTATATGCAAGATGAGGAAACTGGTTTTTATGTGGGAAACTACAACTGGAATAATAATATGACGTCTAACACATATAATCTGGCATGGAAAAGGCAACCAACTTTTTCATGGAGCAATCCTAATAATGCCTTGAACCCTACTAATCAGACCTCAAGTTATCAGTAGCCGATGCCGCAGCAAAATATACAGCAGATGCCGCAGCAGTAGATGCCGCAGCAACATTCCTAAAGTTCGTTGGTGAACACTCTCAAGGCCTTTATGATGAAAACAGAATCATACGTGGCAGAGAACAGTAATTTCATCAAAAGGACGGATGCTTTCATGAATAGGACTAAGATGAGGCTGCAAAATCAAGAAGCGGCTATTAAAACTTTGGAAACTCAAGTTGGTCAGTTCGCTCAAAGACAAAACTCTAGACCACAAGGAGGATTATCTAGCAATACTGAAGTTGCTAAGGGAATGGGCCATGAGCAATGTAAAGTGATCACAACCAGAAGTGGCCTACATTTAAAAGAAAAACTAAGTAGTTCAACAAACAAGTTCCCACGGGCAATACAAGAGGAATCAAATAGGGAGGACCAGGATGTTGAACCAGAAAGTCAGGCCTCAGAAATCCCAGCAGAAAAGTCTGCCGAGGCAGACAAACCGGCAGCACCGCAACCAGCTGCCGAGACAGTAAAAGACCTAGTGGTGCCAGGTATTAAATTCAAAACTCATGAAACCCTGGAGGAGATGAGACCACTACCACGTTTCCCACAAAGGTTGAAAAAGCAAAAACAGGATCACCAGTTTAAAAAACTTTTAGACATCCTAAAACAAGTCCACATCAACTTGCCATTCGTTGAGGCAATTGAATAGATTCCCAACTACGCTAAGTTCTTGAAAGACATGATATCTAAAAGAAAAAGGCTTGGTGAGTTTGAAACAGTGGCAGCAACTGAGGGATGCATGGCAATCCTGCACAATCGCATGCCTCCAAAATTAAAAGATCCTAGATGTTTTACCATACCTTGTACGATAGGTAACCATTATGAAGGAAAGGCCCTATGTGACTTGGGGGCAAGCATCAACCTAATGCCGAAATCAGTGTTCCAAAAGCTTGGAATAGGAAGAGCAAAACCCACAATTGTGGTACTTCAACTAGCGGATAGATCATTTGTGCACCCTGAAGGAAAAATTGACGACATATAAGGGTAGACAAATTTATTTTTCCCACTGACTTCCTTATCCTTGATTGTGAAGCGGATGATAATGCACCAATCATATTGGGGAGGCCTTTCTTAGCAACTGGATGCACTTTAATTGATGTGGAAAATGGAGAGCTGACAATGAGGTTTGATGACCAACAAGTCAAACTGAATGCATTCCACAATTTAAAAAAATATGATGATCCAGAAGAGTGCAAAGCCATCCACACAACGGACACCAAAATATCCTACCTTGGCAGTGTGCTCGACAAACTATTTGACAAAAAGATCAAGTTCAAAGTAGAAGCAACACATAAGGATGGACATAGAGCAAAAGGGAGTGGCCAACATCTGAATTATAATTTCGGTCAACAAGAGATAAACACCTTAGGAGATGCATTTGCATGCACTCCCCCAGTGACTTAATCTCTTCCCTTTTCTTTTTATACTATTATATTAGGAATAGTTTAGTTTATATTTACTTTCCATATTTATTTTATGTTGTCTTTATTTTTCTTGTTTTTTTTTCAATTATTTCTAGGTTAATAAAGCAAGAATAAAGGAGAAATAGTTCATAGCAGAAATTCTGTCAAGGCAGAAAACAGTGTCAGAGCCGCAGCAGTCCCAACGGGCAAAACAGTGTAACGGCTAGTCTGCCGCGGCAGTAAAAGCAATCGGCAGTAAAGGCTAACGGCTACAAAACGGATAGTGGTTTCAAACGGATACAAGGTCGAGGCCTATACAAGCACCTTCCTTCTCTTGAACTATTCACTCTTGCATTCTTGTTTTCTTTTGAATATTTGTTAATCTCTCTCTCATCATACTCTCTACCTAGCCTTCTTGAAATTTTTAGAATCTTTCCAAGAAACTCTTCAAAATCCTCAAAACTCATCCATGGCATCATACACTCGCTTTGCCCCTGCCGCTGTTGAAGACCGATTCAACAGATCGTTCGTTGCTCGACAGTTATAGGAGGAACAAGGGTTCCAACACTCGGATGAGGAGAACTACGGCATCGAACACTTCTTGTTCGATAAAATTAAATATCAAGATTGGGAGACTCTTTTCCTACAGCCTGCCCAGGCAAATGCCACCATAGTGTAGGAATTTTATGCACATGGTCCGAGCAAGGACTCTCTCTACGTCCACTGTCGGTGCAGGCTGATCAAGCTTGATGCTGAGACAATCAACCAATACTACGGCCTCACACCTATCCGCGATATCCATGCCGAATTTTTTGAAGAAATTACAAACGAAGACTACGAGCTGATTAAAAACGACCTTTGCTGCGCGAATACTCCATGGGAAACCGGTGCCCATAAAGGATCTGTAGCAAGGCAGAGCCTAAAGCCCGAGGCCAAGCTTTGGAACACTTTTGTCAAGAGACGCCTCAATCCCACCTCCCACAACAGCACGGTAGACCGTAGGAGATTGGTGCTCATCCAATCAATCATCACCAAAAGGAGCATCAACGTGGGAGAGATCATATTACGAGAAATCTACAAGTGCGGTAAGAAGGAAAGAGGACCGTTATATTTCCCTCGTTTAATCTCTGGTTTGTGCATTGTTGTAGGTGTACTGGTGGAAGATACGAATGAATACACACCAAATAGGAAAGGATCGACGAGAGACTTCTGCCATAAAATAATGCAAATCACGCAGGCAGAACCATTCAAGGCAACTCCCCAGCAGTTCACTGCGGACTTAACTGCCGGAGTCTAGTACACAACAGATATGCCTGACACTACCCACACCACTGCCGCAGTAGACCCATACCAGGAGATTCTACACAGGATGGCCGCCATGGACCTTCGTAAACAGAGATACATGGAATATCAACGCGACTTCAACAGCACACTTGCACAGATGATGATGCAAAATTTTCCAAGTCAAGGGATGCACTTTCCAGAATTCCCAGCAAACATATTTGTCACATCAGCACCCTATACAGAGACCACCCCAGCCCCAGAACCGAGGTCGTTTTTCCCTTCTCAACCTCAACATCAATTCCACGCGGCTGGCCCATCTAGGGCAGCAAGATCTGCCGCGGCATCTTCAACAAGTAGAAGACCATCATTTTGCGTTCGTTTTATTAGGATTAAAACATGCATGTCTAAATGTGCTTTATAGTGAACCTGTTCGAATTTTAACCTAGTAAAAATTGATATTAAATCAATTCGAATTTTAAACGACAAAAAAGTTGAAAAATTGAAATTATGTTATATAATTAGGTTCAAACGTTCATAATTAACTATTTGAACTAATAAAATATGATTTAATATCATTTTGCGTTCGTTTTATTAGGATTAATACAGGCATGTCTAAATGAGTTTATAGTGAACCCATTCGAATTTTAACCGAGTAAAAAGCTAGATATTTGAGAGTAAGATGTATAATTTTATTTAAAAGCCCATAATTAAATATTTTAACTCTTAAAATTTGATTTAAAATCATTTGGTAGTCGTTTTATTGTGATTCAAACGTGCATGTCTAAATGGGTTTTATAGAGAACCCGTTCGAATTTTATCCGAGTAAAAAGTTGAAAATTTGAGAATATTTTGTATAATTAGGTTCAAACGTCAATAATTAACTATTTCAACTCATAAAATTTGATTTAGTATCATTTTTCTATAATTTTATTGTGATTAAAACGTACATGTCTAAATGAGCTTTATAGTGAACCCATTCGAATTTTAACAGAGTAAAAAGCTAGACATTTGAGATTAAGCTGTATAATTTTATTTAAAAGACCATAAACAAATATTTTAACTCTTAAAATTTGATTTAAAATCATTTGGTTTTCGTTTTATTGGGATTAAAACGTGCATGTCTAAATGGGCTTTATAGAGAATCCTTTCGAATTTTAAGAGAGTAAAAAGCTAGACATTTGAGATTAAGTTGTATAATTTTATTTAAAAGACCATAAACAAATATTTTAACTCTTAAAATTTGATTTAAATCATTTGGTTGTCGTTTTATTGGGATTAAAACGTCCATGTCTAAATGGGCTTTATAGAGAATCTGTTCGATTTTTAACCGAGTGAAAAGTTGAAAAATTGAGATTATGTTGTATAATTAGGTTCAAAAGTCAATAATTAACTATTTGAACTCATAAAATTTGGTTTTATATCATTTTGCGGTTGTTTTATTGGGATTAAAACGTACATGTCAAAATGAGCTTTATAGTGAACCCGTTCGAATTTTAATAGTGTAAAAAGCTAGACATTTGAGATTAAGCTGTATAATTTTATTTAAAAGACCATAAATAAATATTTTAACTCTTAAAATTTGATTTAAAATAATTTTGTTTTCGTTTTATTGGGATTAAAACGTGCATGTCTAAATGGGATTTATAGATAATCCGTTCGAATTTTAACCGAGTAAAAAGTTGAAAAATTGAGATTATGTTGTATAATTAGGTTCAAACGTTCATAATTAACTATTTGAACTCATAAAATTTGATTTATTATCATTTTACGGTCATTTTATTGGGATTAAAACGTTCATGTCTAAATGGGCTTTATAAAGAATCCTTTCAAATTTTAAACGGGTAAAAAGTTGAAAAATTGAGATTATTGATAAATGCTCAAAAGATCATTATTTTATGCACCTTTTATGGGCAATAAGCACTTATCTCACACTTACTTGGACTGATGCATGAGCTTAATATACAATATTCGGATATTCTGCTATTATAACTCATAAAGCTAATATTTACAGAAAAATGCAGAATTTACGATATCTTCTGTACATGGAGGAACAAGTACTGTCGAGGCAGGGTTGAGGCCGAGGTGGAAGCTGGGCCGCGGCAGCAACTGAAACTCCAGCATCAATATTGTAGGCGATTGGAAGATAAAAATACGCTGGACGATTCTGGACATGCAACACATGGATCGAAGCTGGCTAGCGCGAAGAAAGCCCAAGTCAAAGGCCACGGGGGAAAAGCCTCCTAGTTGAAATAAACTTGGAAATATTTGATTTATGGAAATAATTGTAATCCTACTCCAAGTAGTATTCCTACTTAGGAAAGGTTTGCCCTAGACCTAGACTTAGACTATATATACCATAGCCGTCCAATGTATTAGGGGAGCCGATTTAGAGAGAGTTCAACCCTAAGAATTATTGTGTTCTTTCTTCCATCATGTTCTAAGCTTTCTTAGGGTTAGGTGAAGGTTGTCGAGTACTTGTGAGAGGAGATTGTACTTTGTTTCTCGTTTCAATGCAATAAAACATTAAGATTTGCTTACTCTTTGTCATTCTTTGTTCTTGCATCCAAGCCCGGGAGGGAAGTTTGTGAGTAATCTATTTATCTAGACTCGGGAGAGTTAGATTCACGAAAGGAGTAAGTACGGTATTTGAAAAATACTAACTCGGCCTAGGGATAGGTTGGAGTTTCAGCGGCTAAAAGAAGTGTGAGATTGGTTGATAGTTATAATTGATTCACGCCGGGAGGTATCGTCAAGGACTGATTATCAACAGTGTTTCGACTTAGGGATAAGCGGAGCCATCCAAGGACACTTTGTCCAATCTTTGTGAGGTCTACCCAAGAGCAAGGGATTGCCGCGAGAGACACGCATTGTCGCTGCCGAGGCAGTAATCTGCAGTACTGCCGAGGCAGAGTCATGCGATAGCATTGGACAGAAACAAGCCGATCGATTCCAGAGTACAACGCAACTGGATCCTGCCCACTCTCCTCATCCGTTCTCACTACCTTTATTTAGTTTTTATTTAATTAGTTTACTCAAACATCCTTCCTACTTGTGTTTTTACTTTACTTTTACAAGACAAGAATATTAAAGAAGACATATTAAGTATACCAATCCCTGTGGAGACGATACACGATAAATACTTATCACTTTATTAGTTACGACGTGTACACTGCACAATTTGCGTTATTTCTACACGCAACAATTATTTTGTATAATTAGGTTCAAACGTTCATAATTAACTATTTGACCTAATAAA
The DNA here is from genome assembly GCA_035048815.1 of Abelmoschus esculentus. Taxonomy (NCBI): domain Eukaryota; kingdom Viridiplantae; phylum Streptophyta; class Magnoliopsida; order Malvales; family Malvaceae; genus Abelmoschus; species Abelmoschus esculentus. The sequence goes on from JAUCBN010000065.1 coordinate 5,470,855, forward strand.
ATATGATTTAATATCATTTTGCGTTCTGATAAGTGCTTATCTCACTATCACTTTTTACACCTTTTGTTGGCATTAATCCCCAAATTTAAACCCACTTGAACCAAAGCATGCACTTAATGTGATATATTTAGAAGTTATGCTTGTAGAGATTATATTTACAGAAAAGGCACGTTTTACTGCATTTTTATCTATGCAGGAGAACCAATGCCGCGACAGCGACAAGGCCGAGGCAGGACTTGATGCCGAGGCAGCAGCTGAGAGCCAGGAAGCAAGACTGTAGGCGATTGGAAGATAAAAATCTGAAGGACGTGTCTGGACTTAAAGCCCATGGATCGGAGCTGGCTAGCATGAGGAAAAGCCCAAGACAAGGCCACGCGAGAATGCCCCCTTAGCCGAATTAAACTTGGAAATATTTTAATTATGTACATGACTTATTCCCTACTCCAAGTTCTATTCTGCTTAGGAAAGGTTTGCCTTAGGTCTAGCCTATATAAAGACCTAGCCACCCAATGTAACATATACGGGAAAACCTAGAGAGAAAGAGCCGACTTATAATCTTGTTTTCTTTCTCTCCATTATGTTCTAAGCTTCTTTAGGGTTTAGGTGAAGGTTGTTAGTATTCGTGAGAGGAGATTGTACTTTGTCTTTGATTCAATGCAATAAAGTTATCAAGGTTTGCTTATCCTTTGTTATTCCTTGTTCTTGCATTCAAGCCCGGGAGGGAAGTTTGTGAGTAATCCATTTATCTAAGCTCGGGAGAGTTAGATTCACAAAAGGGGAAAGTAAGGTGTTTCAATCGCGAAACACTAATTCGGCCTAGGGATAGTTTAAGAGTTTCAGCGGCTAAAAGAAGTGTGAGATTGGTTTGTGAGTATAATTGGTTCACGCCGGGAGGTATCATCAAGGACTTGTCATCAACAGAACTCTGACTTAGGGATAAGCGGAGTCATTCAAGGACACTTTGCCGAATTTTGGTAAAGTCTACCCACGAGCAAGGGATTGCCGCGGCGGACAGTATCGTTGCTGCCAAGGCAGTAATCTGCAGTGCTGCCGAGGCAGTGATATATGATTGCATTGGGCAGAGACAAGTCAATCAAATCCACAAAATAACGCAACTGGATCCTGACCCATGTCTCTCTAATATTCATTCTTTTTACTTTGCTTAGTTATTTTAGTTTAGTTAAACCAAACTCAATCACTTGTGTTTTATTTTATTTCTTTCTACAGAACAAGAAGACGAAGAAGACATATTAAGTCTACCAGTCCCTGTGGAGACGATAATCCGATAAATACTTATCACTTATTACTTTCGATGTGTCCACTTGCACTAAACGCGCACTTTTGACACGCGACAAGTTTTTGGCACCGTTGCCGGGGACTGGCAACTAAATTTTGTTTTCTTTATTTTCTTGTTTATTTTTATTTTTATTTTATTTTTGTTTCTCTTGGTGTATGACCAGAGCCAACCCAACCAACCCCTTATACAAGTTAGATCCAGAGATCGAAAGAACAAGGATAAGGTTGAGGAGACAAATCCAAGAGGCTATGGCAGATCACCCGGCAGGACAAAACTTACCTGCCGATAATGGAGTTTTACCGCCGCCACCTGGGCCGCGGCAGCTCACTGTCAGAGACTTCCTGGAAGAGAACTTAAATGGATTAAACCCAGGAGTCGTTACACCGGAGATAGAAGCAACCCACTTTGAACTGAAACCTGTTATGTTCAATATGCTTAACACTATTGGACAATTTTGTGGGTCTGCAACTGAAGACGCAAGGCAGCACCTTAAGTCCATCATGGAAATTTGCAACTCTTTCAAAATCCAAGGAATCCATGAAGATGTCTTGCGATTGAAGCTATTCCTCTATTCACTGAGGGATAGGGCGAAAACTTGGTTAAATAGCATTCCAGCAGGATCTATTGGATCTTGGAGTGAACTTTGCCGTGATTTTATTACTCGTTTTATTCCTACGAACCTATATGATAGAATTCGTAATGAAATCACTTCTTTTCGACAGGCAGATGACGAACCAATGTACGAGGCATTGGAACGCTACAGACATTTACTAAACAAGTGTCTTTTGCATGGATTTCCCCTATGGACACAAGTGACAATGTTCTACAATGCCACGAATGCCCCGACAAGTATGATGTTAGATGCCTCGGCAAATGGAACACTCCTTGATAAAGCACCTGAGGAAGCTATCGAGATACTAAATAAACTCGCGAAAAATGACTTTCAATTTCCGACATCTAGGCGAGGAGGAGTAAGACGCCAAGCCACGGTAAATGAATTAGACTCATCAAATTCAGTGGCAGCACAATTGGCCTCTCTTACCAAGATGGTGCAAAACCTACAATTACAGCAAAATACCTGTGAGGTTAAGGTAATTGATTCCTATTGTGACTTATGTGGAGGTAACCACAGTTCCTCTGATTGCATAAATCAAGAAATTGGTATGTATGTTGGGAACTACAACCGCAACAATATGATGTCCAACACATACAATCCCTCATGGAAGAGGCATCCAAACCTATCATGGAGCAACCCTAACAATGCCTTAAACCCAATCACCCAACCTTTAGGATTTCAGCAACCGATGCATCAACTGCCACCGCAGCAGGCCCAACAATAAATGCCGCAACAGTAGATGCAGCAGCAATCGATAAGTTCATTGGAGAACACGCTTAAGGCCTTTATGATGAAAACTGAGTCTTACATGGCAGAGAACAATAATTTCATCAAAAGGACAGACGCTTTTATGAATAGAACTGAGATGCGGTTGCAAAATCAAGAAGCGACCATTAAAACGCTAGAAACCCAGGTTGGGCAGTTTGCTCAAAACATAAACACTAGACCATAAGGAGGACTACCTAGCAATATTGAAGTTGCTAAGGTAATGGGCCATGAACAGTGCAAGTCTATCACTACTAGGAGTGGTCTACAGTTGAAGGAAAAGATCCCAGAGAGCCAAATTCAATCAGCAGATCCAGTAAAAGAAAAGGCTGAGCAAACTGATACTGATAACACTGCCCTGACAGAGAGCACAGCAGCTCCTGAACAGCCTGCCGAGACAGCGACAACCCCAGTGGTGCCAGGTATTAAATTCCAAACTAAAGAAACCCTGGATGAGATGAGACCACCACCACCTTTTCCACAAAGGTTGAAAAAGCAAAAACAGGACCAGCAGTTCAAGAAATTCCTGGATATCTTAAAGCAAGTCCACATTAACATATCGTTCGTAGAGGCAATTGAACAAATGCCTAACTATGCCAAGTTCTTAAAGGACATGGTGTCGAAGAGGAAACGAATAGGTGAGTTTGAGACAGTGGCTGCTACCGAGGGATGCATGGCAGTGCTGCACAATCGCATGCCACCGAAGTTAAAGGATCCTGGTTACTTCATCATACCTTGTGCGATAGGTAAAAATTATGAAGGTAAGGCCCTATGCGACCTTGGAGCAAGCATAAATCTAATGCCCAAATTAGTCTTTCAAAAGCTTGGGATAGGAAGGGCAAAACCTACAACAGTTATGCTCCAACTAGCGGATCGATCCTATGTGCAACCTGAAGACAAAATCGAGGACATACTAGTAAGAGTTGATAAGTTTATTTTTCCTGCAGATTTTCTTATCCTTGATTGTGAAGCAGATGATAATGCATCGATCATCCTTGGGAGACCTTTTCTTGCAACTGGACGCACTTTAATTGATGTGGAAAAAGGAGAGTTGACAATGCGGGTCAATGACCAACAAGTCAAACTCAATGCCTTTCACAACTTAAAAAAATATGATGATCCAGAGGAGTGCAAGGCCATCCACACAGTAGACACCAGAATATCCTGCCTCGGGAGTCTGCTCGACAGGTTATTCCGCAAAAAGATCAAGTTCAAAGTGGATGAAAACACAACAAAAGGGAGTGACCAACAACTCATTGACGATTTTGGTCAACAAGAGAAGATAAGTTTGGGAGATGCATTTGCATGCACTCCACCAGTAACATAATCTCCTCCCTTTTTCTTTATTATATTAGGACTAGTTTAGCTTATTTTTATTTTTCTAATTTGCTTTTGCTTTAAGTATTTTTCTTCTTGTGTGTTTAATTTTTATTTAGGATAATAGGCAAGAATAAAGGAGAAATAGCTCACAACAGAAATCCTGCCGAGGCAGAAAACAGTGTCAGAACCGTAATAGGACAGTGTAACGGCTAGTTTGCCGATATTCCTGCCGCGGCAGAAAAGGAACGGCATTAAAGAACAACGGCTACAAAACGGCTAGTGGATCCAAACGGTCACAAGGCCGAGGCCTATATAAGAAACCCCTTCCTCTTGAACTATTCTCTCTTGCTTTCTTATTTTCTTAGAATTCATAACAATCTTCCTCTCACATTACTCTCTGCCTACTCACAATCCTTCGTGAAATTCCAGATTCTTTTCAAGAAAACCTCCAAGAAATCATCTCACAATTTTGATGGCAACCTACAAGAGATTTGCCCCAGCCAACGTTGAAGATCGTTTCAACCGATCTTTCATCGCCCGACAATTATGGGAAGAGCAAGGTTTCTAGCATTCGGATGATGAAAACTACGACATCGAGCATTATCTTTTTTGACAGAATCAAGTACCAAGATTGGGAAATTTTCTGTCTCCAACTTGCCTAGGCGAATGCTACAATCGTACGGGAATTCTATGAGCACGGGCCCAGCAAAGATTCCCTCTTTGTTCACTGTCGCGGCAGACCGGTCCAGTTAGATGTCGAGATCATCAACGACTTCTACGGCCTCACCCCGAACAGTGATGTTCACGCCGAATTTATGGAAGACATGTAACATCCCGGTTTTGGGGTTAGTAGTTTGAGTGTAAGTTGGGGAAATTCGATTTGGGTCGAATCGGATTCCTAGGGTTCGTTATTCTGGGAAAAATTAAAATAATATTATTTTAATCGGATAAGTAATAATTTGTGAATTGATTCTAAAAATATTAAAAAAGATGTTTTAAAGTTAAAGGAATATTATTTGAACTTTAATTTGATTTTTAATTGGGCTTAATTTTGTGCTAGTGACCAAATTGTAATTTTTGGAAAAGTTTTGGGGATTTAATTAGTAATTTTCGGTAATAAGGATTTTTAGTGACTAAATTGGAAAGTAAGCCATACTTAGAATCCTTAGAGGGCCATAAACCCAATTTATTTTTAATTAATGATTTATCCACCAAAATTGTTTTAAATTATTTTATTTTAGATGATAATTCCATTTTCTTTTGTAACTTCCCATTTTCCCATCTTTTCTCTCAAGATTTTCTCTCCATCTTCTTCTCCAAATTTCTTGCTGATTTCTTCATCATTTTCTACAAGATTTACTTCATTTTATTCATCCTTTCATTCTCTACAAAACCTACTCATCAATTTTGCAAAAATCAACATCTTTTTCAAGGAAATCAAGGAAGACTTTCTCATCTCTTTGGTGGATTTAATCTCAAAGGTAATATTCTGATTTCTAATCTTTTTCTAAGGTTCTTTATTGAAATTCCCAAGTATTGGCTTGCTCATCAACAATTGAGATTTTATTTTGTGTTTTTAATTCAAGATCTATGAGTTTTATGATGGTTTTTGTGAAATCTTTTGAGATCTAAATTGATTATGGGTTTAGGTTGATTTAATTATGATATTATGTCAATTAAATGATTGATTGAGTCTTGAAATGATTCAATATTAAACTAATCCCGGAATAATGCAATCGGTGTTGTTTTAAGGTGGTTTTTGGTTGTTTTAGTTGTTTTAGGTGTTCTTATGTTGCTGGAGGTATAAGGATGGTTTGGAAGTGTTTTTGGTTCATAATTGAGGTGGATTAGATGCTAGATTCATTAGGGTTTGTGCTGATGGTGTTTCGGATGCGTTTCGGCTAGGTTTCGGTCTTTTCGGCTAGGTTTTCGATAGTTTTGTGAAGGTTTAATGTGGCTTCTGTTTTGAGCATGTTGTGATGTGAATATGCTATATTTTTAATGTTGTAGAGGTAGTGCAAGAAGGTGCATAAGTGGCTGGTGCGTTGGCGTTGCCGTCGGAGCATCGGCGAGGGCTCGTTTCGCTTGTCGGTGAGTGGTTTTGGGTTTAAAGTGAATCGCATTGGTACGGTTCTGTTTTGGGGGCTATGGAATAGTGTGAAAACTTTCCATAGTTCAGAGTGAGTGGTTTTGAGTTGATGCATTACCTCGATTTTTGGTTATTTTCTTTAATGGCATATATGTGAACAATGATTCAATATGATTTTGGAATTGCATATATTTGATTTTGAAATGATGCATGCATGTGTTAATTGCTAAAAATGCATGGTTTACTAAGGTATTCATGGTTTATGTAAGCATGAAAAAGAATTTGGGTTATGATGAGGTTATTTTCCCTATTTTGATAAAGTCGTTGAGCATGATTTTAGTTCACATGATGGACATGTAATGAGTGCATTATGAGCAGCAAGTTAACATGCATGATTGGAATTGATATTGGCTTAGTGACACTAACCTTAGATTCGAATACAAATGACATGTCATTAGGATTGAGTGCACTATAAAAATAATGAGAATAATGATGATGCCTACACGTAAACAACGATGACTTTGTTTCTGACCGTGCGTGTAGAGTTTGCCTACACGTAAACAAGGGTGACTTTGTGTCCGACCGTGCGTGTAGAGCTTGCCTATATGTAAACAAGGGTGACTTTTTGTTCGACCGTGCATATAGTTGACCCATGCGTAAACAAGGGTGATTTTGTGTCCGACCGTGCGTAGTAGGGGTAACATGTATACAAGGGTGACTATGTGTCCGACCGATGCATGTTGAGACCAAGTGTCTCCAATTATGGAAAAAGGAATCCGTGTATTCGGTGAACTAAAAGTTCACACTAAGTGATCACTAGAAAGCCAATATGCATATATGAAATGGCAAATAATTTGGGGCTTGGCAATGTGTAAATCAAACCCTTGTGAAGTGTGTGATTTTTGCTTTGGTTAATGTTGTAATAAGACCTATAATGTTTTGGTTGTTAATTGATGGACTATGGTGTTGCTTGGATTGTTGAAGCATGTACATGCATGAATATTTTTGATCTTAAAGCATATTTTAGGAAGCATGCCTATAGATTGATTAGGATCTTTGAAGTGACAAATGTGTGCTTTAAATTGTTCTTTGTGCTTAGGAAATTATGCATATAATTAAGGGTGAATAATGGCTATGTTTGAATGGGTGGAATTAACTTAGACTGTTCAAACTTGTCAAAGTGCACAAGGGGTATCGATACCTGTATCGATACCCAAGGCTAATTTTTGGGGTGGTTCGAATCACGGTTCGATGCAATTACCCCACTGGACGTTTGGGTATCGATACCACCCATGGGGGTATCGATACCAAGAGCCTTCGAAGTGCAATAAGACTAAGTCCCACGATAGTATATCGATATTGAGACTTAGGGTATCGATACCCCTGACCCAAAAATGACATTTTAAGCGCGGAAAATTTCATTTAGGGTCGGATGTCTTTCCACGATCGAATATAGATGCAATGAATAGTATTGAGAGTTGTAATATCACCAAGATGTATGATGTTAACTTGAATTCGCATTGGTAATTAAAGTTAGTTTTAGTCCCTATGATATTGTGAGCTTTACAATTAGGTCCCTATTGTATGAAACATGAAATTGACGATGCAATAATGGTTCGTTTGATCTGAACTTTGTTATGAGTATGCTATGCACGTTTAACTGAACTATGGTAGATCGCATTACCAGTTTATTGTTGGAATTAAGAATTATTTGCGTTTTGATCCTTATGTACTGATATGCAAATTGAATTGATCAATCGTGAATCAAATGTTTCTATTTTCGTTACGCACGACTTCGACACACATAGGAACCAAATTATGCATCTAGTTAAGAAGAAAAAAAAACATATCGATTTTCAGGGTTGTTTATCGAATTGGACCTTAACGAGTTTAGTTCGATATTCCCCGTATGACCCGTTAGTACCGGTTCCGTCCAGTCCGGGCTAAGGGGGTTACATTTGGTGGTATCAGAGCCAGGTTAACTAAAGTGTGTGGTTAGGTTTGCTAAGTGTGTGACTGAACTTGTTATGTTGTTAACTTGCTGAATATATTTATGCATGATGGTTGTATTTGAGTGATGATGGTTAAAAGGGATAACGGTTACACATTGCCAATGCCAATACATTTTCAAATGCTTCTGAGGTTTCCCTTGGATCTTGCCCGAATGTATGTTTATTATGTTTTAATATTATGTTTTAAATTGCATGTATGAAGTTTTTGGAATATAGCACCGAGACGTGAGACGCGTGCTAGTGCTAATATGATCACCGAGGGTCAGGCTGAGGGTTAGGCGACTGCTAGGGAACAACCCCTTCCTTCTCCTCCACCCGTGGGTGTGCCTCCGGTTCCTCTGGGAGGTCAGTTTAGAGAGTTTGCATCGCTTATACAGGCTATGGCGGGTGCATTTCAAGCTGTCGTGGCTGGAGTGCATATCCCAGCTCCTGCTCCTACTGTTGTGGTTACCCCAGGTCTACCTTTAGAGCTTTTGCGTAGCTTGGGCGGCATAGAGTTCCGTGGATCAGATCCGAGCTTGGTTGAGGAATGGTTGGTTAGTACATAGAGGATTTTGGATCAGATGGATTGTCAGGATACTAGGAGGCTGGGTTGTGTAGTTTCTCTACTTCAGGGAGATGCTTATCGTTGGTGGATCACCACGAAAGCTGGTGTAGATGCTGCTAACCTGACTTGGGAGTACTTTCGGACCGCTTTTGTGCGGAAGTTTTTGGGGCCACAATATGAGGATGCAAGGAAGAGAGAATTTATGTCATTGGTACAGGGGGTTATGACCGTAGCTGAGTATGACATACAGTTTATTAGGTTGAGCCACTATGCTCCCGAGTTGGTTCCTACCAACCGAAAGAGGTGTGATAGGTTCCGATATGGGTTGGATCCCGAGATTAAGACATACCTGTTAGCCGCTGAGTACACCGAGTTTTATGTGTTGGTTAATAGGGCTAAGGATGTCGAGGAGTCTCTGAGGGAGGCTAGGAACTCCTCCGATGTTGGTAAGAGGCCTACTGAGGCTAGTGCACAAGGTAATAAGAGTAAGAGGTTTCGAGACAACCGGTACAGAGCTGACCGACGCCGAGGTGACTTTGGATGCGGTGGTCGTGCTCAGCATTATGGTAGAGGTGGTGGTGATGGTCCAGTCTGTAACTTGTTTTCTAGGCGCCATCCAGGAGAGTGCTGGTGGGCCATTGGTGCTTGTATGGGATGTAGATCGAAGGATCATATAAGGCGTGATTGCCCAAGGTTTGCTGGTGAGTCGGGTGATCGTGCTGAGGCCGCTGTGATGTCTGGTAGAGGACGTGGACGTGGCCGAGGTCCTTTCTAGAGGCAGGGAGATGGACGGAAGGTCTATGCTCAGCGTGGGACCCGTAATGCCACAGATGTGGTTGCAGGTACCTTTTTCTTTGCAAAATGTACCGTTGTTCTCTTTGATAGATTCGGGATCTACGCATTCTTATGATTTGAGTGAGCATGCATATCTGTTGGATATTCCGGTTGAGGTTTTAGACGTAGGTGTTGTGGTTACCAGTTCTTTGGGTGAAACGGTTACAGTAAGGAGGTTGTATAAAAGGTGTCTGTTGGAGGTTCAAGGACATGTCTTTGAGGTCGACTTGATGGAGTTGTCGTTTCATGGTTTTAATCTTATCTTGGGTGTTGATTGGTTGACGGAGCACCGAGCGGTGGTGGACTTTGAAAAGAAGAAGGTTACCTTGAAGATGTTGGATGGTAGCGAGGTCGTGGTGAGAAGTGAGTATACCGGATTCTTGTCTAATGTGGTTTCGGCTTTATAGGCGGAAAAGATGTTGCAACATGATGGTATGGCATATCTAGCCTATGTGATGAATCCGAGTATAGGAGATGTTCGGGTGCAGGATATTCGAGCAGTGCGCGACTTTTCGGAAGTTTTTCCTGAGGAGTTGTCAGGGTTACCTCCCGACCGTGATGTGGAGTTCAGTATCGAGACTTATGCTGGTACTAATCCAGGGTCCATTGCTCTTTATCGCATGGCACCTAAGGAGTTAAAGGAGTTGAAGATGCAGTTGCAAGAGTTGCTTGACCGAGGTTTCATTCGACCGAGCGTATCACCTTAGGGTGCGCCGGTGTTGTTTGTGAAGAAGAAGGATGGCACTATGAGGATGTGTATTGATTATCGGCAGTTGAATAAGTTGACCGAGAAGAATAAATATCCTTTGCCGAGGATTGACGATTTGTTTGATCAGTTTCGAGGAGCAAGTGTGTTCTCGAAGATTGATTTGAGGTCAGGGTATTATCAGTTAAAGGTAAAAGAAGAGGATGTGTTGAAAACAGCGTTTCGGACAAGGTATGGACATTATGAGTTTTTGGTGATGTCGTTTGGGTTGACAAATGCCCCTGCTGCTTTTATGGATATGATGAACCGAGTGTTTCATGAATACTTAGATCAGTTTGTGGTGGTATTCATAGATGATATCCTTGTGTATTCGCGTACCAAGGAAGATCATGATCGACATTTGCGGATAGTGTTGCAAGCATTGAAGCAAAATCAGTTGTATGCTAAGTTAAGTAAATGTGAGTTTTGGTTAAAGGAAGTGGTGTTTCTTGGTCATGTGGTGTCGGAAAAGGGTATTAGTGTTGATCTGAAAAAGATAGAGGCTGTTATGGGTTGGAAGCAACCGAAGTCGGTGTCGGAGGTTCAGAGTTTTCTAGGTTTGGCGAGTTATTATCGAAGGTTTGTTGAGGGGTTTTCGAGCATTGCTGCTCCTATGACCAAGCTTTTGCAAAAGAAGGTCCCTTTTGAGTGGAAAGAAAGTCAACAAAAGAGTTTTGAGAAGTTAAAAGAGGTGTTGACTAGTGCTCCGGTGTTGGTGCAACCCGAGTCCGGTAAGGATTTTGTGGTTTATAGTGATGCATCATATGTTGGTCTTGGATGTGTTCTGATGCAAGAAGGGAAGGTTGTGGCTTATGCTTCTAGACAGTTAAGGGTGCATGAAAAGAATTATCCGACGCATGATTTGGAGCTTGCGGTGGTGGTGTTTGCCTTGAAAATATGGACACATTATTTATATGGTGAAAAGTGTAATATATACACGGATCACAAGAGTTTGAAGTATCTCATGTCGCAAAAGGATCTAAATCTTAGGCCACGTAGATGGATGGAGTTGCTTAAGGATTATGATTTGTCTATTGAGTATCATCCGGGGAAAGCTAATGTGGTAGCTGATGCTTTGAGCCGTAAGGCGGCGGTTGAGTTGAGGGCGATGTTTGCCAAGTTGAGTATTTCAAGGGAAGGTGGTTTAGTGGCAGAGTTGCAAGTAAAACTTGTTTTGGTTAAGATGATAAAGGTGAAACAGTTAGAGGATGAGGCTTTGGTGCCTTTTGTGGAGGATATTGCTGAAGGCAGACCAACCGAATATCATTTTGATGATGATGATGTGTTATGTTTTTAGAGGCCGGATTATGGTGCCGGATGATGTTGAGTTGAGGCAAGCTATCTTGACAGAGGCTCACACTAGTTTGTTTGCTATGCTTCCAGGTAGTGTGAAGATGTACAGGGATCTCAAGAGTGTGTACTTTTGGGTTAGATTGAAGAAGGATGTGATGGAGTTTGTGTCCCGATGTATGGTGTGTCAGCGGGTAAAAGCTGAACATCAGTTCCCTGCAGGCTTGTTGCAACCGGTTCAAGTTCTGAAGTGGAAGTGGGTGAGAGTGATTATGGATTTTGTGACGGGGTTACCCTTGACGCCGTCCAAAAAGGATTCTATATGGGTGATTGTTGATAGGTTTACGAAGTGTGCACATTTTCTTGCCGTGCATACGACGTATTCTATGGATAAGTTAGCGGGGTTGTATGTTTCTGAGGTGGTGAAGTTGCATGGTGTGCCTAAGTCGATCATATCGGATAGAGATCCGCGTTTTACTTCTAAGTTTTAGAAGGGTTTGCAAGTTGCTTTTGGTACGAGGCTTAGCTTTAGTACAGCTTATCATCCACAGATGGATGGTCAGTCTGAACGTGTTATCCAGACTTTGGAGGATATGTTGAGATGTTGCATCATTGAGTTTCAAGGTTCTTGGGAGAAGCAGTTGCCTTTGGTGGAGTTTGCTTACAATAATAGTTATCAGGCAAGTATACAAATGGCACCGTTTGAGGCTTTATATGGGCGTAGGTGTCGTACACCTTTGTGTTGGTAGGAAGTTGGACAAAAGTATGTTTCTCTACCCTTTGTGTTGGAAGAGTTGAGTAGGACGCATGATGTTTTTCATGTATCGATGCTTCGTAGGTATAGATCAGATCCCTCTCATGTTGTTCCGGTTGAGGAGATTGAGTTAAGAACGGATATGAGTTATGAGGAAGAACCGGTGAAGATCTTAGATGTGGATACAAAGGTTCTTCGAAGGAAGACCATAGATTTGGTTAAAGTGCTGTGGAGACACCGAGGTGTTGAAGAGGTAACTTGGGAGACAAGGAAAAGTATGGAGGAGCAGTTTCCTCACTTGTTTGCTTCAGGTAAGAATTTCGAGGACGGAATTTTCTTAAGAGGGAGAGAGTTGTAACATACCGGTTTTGGGGTTAGTAGTTTGAGTGTAAGTTGGGGAAATTCAATTCGGGTCGAATCGGATTCCTAGGGTTCGTTATTCTAGGAAAAATTAAAATAATATTATTTTAATCGGATAAGTAATAATTTGTGAATTGGTTCTAAAAATATTAAAAAGGTGTTTTAAAGTTAAAGGAATATTATTTGAACTTTAATTTGATTTTTAATTGGGCTTAATTTTGTGCTACTGACCAAATTGTAATTTTTGGAAAAGTTTTGGGGATTTAATTAGTAATTTTCGGCAATAAGGATTTTTGGTGACTAAATTGGAAAGTAAGGCATACTTAGAATCATTAGAGGGCCATAAACCCAATTTATTTTTAATTAATGATTTATCCACCAAAATTGTTTTAAATTATTTTATTTTAGATGATAATTCCATTTTCTTTTGTAACTTCCCATTTTCCCATCTTTTCTCTCAAGATTTTCTTTCATTTTCTCTCCATCTTCTTCTCCAAATTTCTTCAATTTTCTTGCTGATTTCTTCATCATTTTCTACAAGATTTACTTCATTTTATTCATCCTTTCATTCTCTACAAAACCTACTCATCAATTTTGCAAAAATCAACATCTTTTTCAAGGAAATCAAGGAAGACTTTCTCATCTCTTTGGTGGATTTAATCTCAAAGGTAATATTCTGATTTCTAATCTTTTTCTAAGGTTCTTTATTGAAATTCCCAAGTATTGGCTTGCTAATCAACAATTGAGATTTTATTTTGTGTTTTTAATTCAAGATCTATGAGTTTTATGATGGTTTTTGTGAAATCTTTTGAGATCTAAATTGATGATGGGTTTAGGTTGATTTAATTATGATATTATGTCAATTAAATGATTGATTGAGTCTTGAAATGATTTAATATTAAACTAATCCCGGAATAATGCAATCGGTGTTGTTTTAAGGTGGTTTTCGTTTGTTTTAGGTGTTTTAGGTGTTCTTATGTTACTGGAGGTATAAGGATGGTTTGGAAGTGTTTTTGGTTCATAATTGAGGTGGATTAGATGCTAGCTTCATTAGGTTTTAGGCTGATGGTGTTTCGGATGCGTTTCGGCTAGGTTTCGGTCTTTTCAGCTAGGTTTTCGATAGTTTTGTGAAGGTTTAATGTGGCTTCTGTTTTGAACATGTTGTGATGTGAATATGCTCTGTTTTTAATGTTCTAGAGGTAGTGCAAGAAGGTGCATAAGTGGCTGGTGCGTTGGCGTTGCCGTCGGAGCATCGGCGAGGGCTCGTTTCGCTTGTCGGTGAGTGATTTTGGGTTTAAAGTGAATCGCATTGGTTTGGTTCTGTTTTGGGGGCTATGGAATAGTGTGAAAACTTTCCATAGTTCAGAGTGAGTGGTTTTGAGTTGATGCATTACCTCGATTTTTTGTTATTTTCGGTAATGGCATAAATGTGAACAATGATTCAATATGATTTTGGAATTGCATATATTTGATTTTGAAATGATGCATGCATGTGTTAATTGTTGAAAATGCATGGTTTACTAAGGTATTCATGGTTTATGTAAGCATGAAAAAGAATTTGGGTTATGATGAGGTTATTTGCCCTATGTTGATAAAGCCGTTGAGCATGATTTTAGTTCACATGATGAACATGTAATGAGTGCATTATGAGCAGCAAGTTAACATGCATGATTGGAATTGATATTGGCTTAGTGACACTAACCTTAGATTCGAATACAAATGACATTTCATTAGGATTGAGTGCACTATAAAAATAATGAGAATAATGATGATGCCTACACATAAACAAGGGTGACTTTGTTTCCGACCGTGCGTGTAGAGTTTGCCTACACGTAAACAAGGGTGACTTTGTGTCCGACCGTGCATGTAGAGCTTACCTATATGTAAACAAGGGTGACTTTGTATCCGACCGTGCATATAGTTGACCCATGCGTATACAAGGGTGACTTTGTGTCCGACCGTGCGTAGTGGGGGTAACATGTATACAAGGGTGACTATGTGTCCGACCGATGCATGTTGAGACCAAGTGTCTCCAATTATAGAAAAAAGAATCCGTGTATTCGGTGAACTAAAAGTTCACACTAAGTGATCACTAGAAAGCCAATATGCATATATGAAATGGAATGATTTATTTGCGCATGATACATGAAAGGATTTGACATTATTGAAAAGCATGATTTGGTTTTACATATTTCAAATAGGCATGAAGAATGCAAGTATGACTTTATAAATGATTTTGAACTTGTTTAGAGCTTCCTCACTAAGCATGTTTTGCTTAAGCTCTCTCTTTTCATACTTGCAGAAAAATAATGGTATTCAAGGCTACGTTCGGAGCAAGGAAACCAAGGGGAAGGTTATCTCAATCTTTGGTATGTTTTGGCAAATAATTTGGGGCTTGGCAATGTGTAAATTAAACCCTTGTGAAGTGTGTGATTTTTGCTTTGGTTAATGTTGTAATAAGACCTATAATGTTTTGGTTGTTAATTGATGGACTATGGTGTTGCTTGGATTGTTGAAGCGTGTACATGCATGAATATTTTTGATCTTAAAGCATATTTTAGGAAGCATGCCTATAGATTGATTGGGATCTTTGAAGTGACAAATGCGTGCTTTAAATTGTTCTTTGTGCTTAGGAAATTATGCATATAATTAAGGGTGAATAATGGCTATGTTTGAATGGGTGGAATTAACTTAGAATGTTCAAACTTGTCAAAGTGCACAGGGGGTATCGATACCTATATCGATACCCAAGGCTAATTTTTGGGGTGGTTCGAATCACGGTTCGATGCAATTACCCCACTGGACGTTTGGGTATCGGTACCACCCATGGGGGTATCGATACCAAGAGCCTTCGAAGTGCAATAAGACTAAGTCCCACGATAGGGTATCGATATTGAGACTTAAGGTATCGATACCCCTGACCCAAAAATGACATTTTAAGCGCGAAAAATTTAATTTAGGGTCGGATGTCTTTCCACGATCGAATATAGATGCAATGAATAGTATTGAGAGTTGTAATATCACCAAGATGCATGATGTTAACTTGAATTCGCATTGATAATTAAAGTTAGTTTTAGTCCCTACGATATTGTGAGCTTTACAATTATAGGTCCCTATTGTATGAAACATTAAATTGACGATTCAATAATGGTCCGTTTGATCTGAACATTGTTATGAGTATGCTATGCACGTTTAACTGAACTATGGTAGATCGCATTACCGGTTTATTGTTGGAATTAAGAATTATTTGCGTTTTGATCCTTATGTACTGATATGCAAATTGAATTGATCAATCGTGAATCAAATGTTTCTATTTTCGTTACGCACGACTTCGACACACATAGGAACCAAATTATGCATCTAGTTAAGAAGAAAAAAAAACATATCGATTTTCAGGGTTGTTTATCGAATTGGACCTTAACGAGTTTAGTTCGATATTCCCCGTATGACCCGTTAGTGTCGATTCCGTCCAGGCCGGGCTAAGGGGGTTACAAGACATCACTGCCGAGGACTACGATCTAATCAAAGACGATCTTTGTTATGCGAATACTCCATGGGAAACCGGTACCCATAGAAGATCCGTAACAAGACAAAGCCTAAAGCCCGAGGCCAAGATATGGAACACCCTTGTCAAGCGACGACTCATCCCCACGTCCCACAACAGCACGGTGGACCAGAGGCGATTGGTGCTTATCAAATCGATCATCAACAAAAGAACCATCAATGTTGGAGAGATCATCCTACGTGAAATTCATGAGTGCGGTAAGAAAGATAGGGGACCATTGTATTTCCCATGTTTGATCACAGGTTTATGTGTTGCCGCAGGTGTACCAATCGAAGATACGGACGAGTACACTCCCCAAAGGCGATTATGGACCAAGGACTTTTGTCACAAAGTCATGCAGATCACGCAGGCAGAGCCAGTCCAAGCAACGCCCCAGCAGTTCACGGCTGATACTGCTGCCGGGGCCCAGTACACGGCAGACATACCTGATACTGCCCACACCGTTGCCGCAGCAGACCCCTACCAGGAGATTTTACAAAGGATGGCAGCGATGGACCTCAAACAACAAAGATACATGGAGTACCAAAGAGATTTCAACGGCACACTCGCCCAGATGATGCTCCACGCTTTTCCAAACCAAGGGGCGCAATTTCCAGAGTTTTCCAGCAACATGTTTGTCACACTCGCCCCTTATACCGAGACTACACCAGCTCCGGGAGGACCAAGACTGTTCTTCCATGCAGACCCTCAACCACAGTACCAGGCTGCTGGCCCATCCAGGGCAGCAGATTCTGCCGCGGCATCATCTGCCAGCAGAAGACCATCCAAACGGAGGGCAGTCTTCAGCACTCCTCCTCGATCCCCAATCATCATGGGCAGTCTATCAGCCGAGATAGATGCCTATGTGCACCAAAGCTCCACCGCCGCCGGACCAAGTACACACCACACTGGAGGAGCCACGACAATGGAGGGTGGAACGGACATAATGCTGACCGAAGACATGGCCGATGTGGAAGAAGGAGAAGAAGTCGAGGCCCCAATGCAACGGAAACCACCCACTAGAGTCCAACCGCCCCGACAAGCAAAAGCTCAACGATCGCCCTCACCAAGAACAAAGCAATCGGCAACAAGGCCGAGGAGAAAAATTGTTACAAGCAGCTCTTCGGAGTCGCTTTAAATCTTTGTTCTTAATTCACTATTAATTGCTTTTGCTGTCTTTATATGCTGCTTACTTCATATTTGTGTTGCCTGCTTATTTCTTCAAATATAAAGCATTGAGGAAAATGCTTGGTTTGAGTTTGGGGGTGTAGATTTACTACCAAGGCAACAATCTACTGCTGAGGCCTTGCCAAAAAGGGAGTATTCCAGTGATTTTTTTTATTTTTTTCATGCTCCCCGCCTTAATTGAATTAATTGCCTACACTTTTGCACTACTCATCATCAGTATTGCCTTAGTTTATTCTTTAAGGCTATAGAAATCTTTCTCCTTACCATGATTAGATTCTGTTAAGAAGGTTTAACCTTAGGATACTCAAGGATGAAAACTTAGAAGCTTACTATGGGAAGAACTTTAAACACTTTTGGGACTTGTTGGATTAGAGGAATTCTTTTAATGAACTTAGGTGATAAAGACTTAGCTTTTTGGGAAGGTAACTAGAGGTGCCTATCACCGGCTCTAGAAAGTACTCTTCTTCGTGCTAGAGGTGCCCGAAATTGACTCTAGTATGTTTTAAGGAATATTAAAAAGAAAAATTTAGTGAAGGGAAAAACACAACCCTTGAGGTGCCCAAAATTGGCTCAAGGATTGGTTGCTTAGAAAAGAAGAGAACACTTAACCAAATTCTACTTGTCTTGAACTTAGAGTTCATCTAAGAAAGCCTTTAATTAAACTTGTCCACAAAAACACACACACTCACAGTTCTTATAGTTTGTTTCTAGGTAAACCCTTGGGTAACCGAAAGGTTAAGGCTAAAGAATAGGCCTAGCTATGGTGGGGAGAATAGATGGACATGTAAGACCAAGAGAGAGTAGAGTTCGGCAAATTGATGGTTTGCATTGCTTGAGGACAAGCAATAGTTCGAGTTTTGGGGTGTGATAAGTGCTTATCTCACTATCACTTTTTACACCTTTTGTTGGCATTAATCACCAAATTTAAACCCACTTGAACCAATGCATGCACTTAATGTGATATATTTAGAAGTTATGCTTGTAGAGATAATATTTACAGAAAAGGTACGTTTTACTGCATTTTTATCTATGCAGGAGAACCAGTGTCGCGGCAGCGACAAGGCCGAGGCAGGACCTGATGCCGAGGCAGCAGCTGAGAGCCAGGAAGCAAGACTGTAGGCGATTGGAAGATAAAAATCTAAAGGACGTGTCTGGACTTAAAGCCCATGGATCGGAGCTGGCTAGCATGAGGAAAAGCCCAAGACAAGGCCACACGGGAAAGCCCCCTTAGCCGAATTAAACTTGGAAATATTTTAATTATGTACATGACTTGTTCCCTACTCCAAGTTGTATTCTACATAGGAAAGGTTTGCCCTAGGTCTAGCCTATATAAAGACCTAGCCACCCAATGTAACATATACGGGAAAACCTAGAGAGAAAGAGCCGACTTATAATCTTGTTTTCTTTCTCTCCATTATGTTCTAAGCTTCTTTAGGGTTTAGGTGAAGGTTGTTAGTATTCGTGAGAGGAGATTGTACTTTGTCTTTGATTCAATGCAATAAAGTTATCAAGGTTTTCTTATCCTTTGTCATTCCTTGTTCTTGAGTTCAAGCCTGGGAGGGAAGTTTGTGAGTAATCCATTTATCTAAGCTCGGGAGAGTTAGATTCACGAAAGGGGAAAGTAAGGTGTTTCAATCGCGAAACACTAACTCGGCCTAGGGATAGTTTAAGAGTTTCAGCGGCTAAAAGAAGTGTGAGATTGGTTTGTGAGTATAATTGGTGAACATAATCCGATAAATACTTATCACTTATTACTTTCGATGTGTCCACTTGCACTAAACGCGCATTTTTGACACAGGACACGTTCGTTTTATTAGGATTAAAACGTGCATGTCTAAATGAGCTGTATAGTGAACCCGTTCGAATTTTAACCGAGTAAAAAGCTATATATTTGAGAGTAAGATGTATAATTTGATTTCAAATAATTTTGTTATCGTTTTATTGGGGTTAAAACGTGCATGTCTAAATGGGTTTTATAGAGAAACCGTTCGAATTTTATCCAAGTAAAAAGTTAAAAAATTGAGATTATGTTGCATAATTAGGTTCAAACGTCAATAATTAACTATTTGAACTCATAAAATTTGATTTAATATCATTTTGCGGTAATTTTATTGTGATTAAAATGTACATGTCTAAATGATCTTTATTGTTAAGCCGTTCGAATTTTAACCAAGTAAAATGCTAGATATTTGAGATTAAGCTGTATAATTTTATTTAAAAGCCCATAATTAAATATTTTAACTCTTAAAATTTGATTTAAAATCATTTGGTTGTCGTTTTATTGGGATTAAAACGTGCATGTATAAATGGGCTTTATAGAGAATCCGTTCGAATTTTAAATGAGTAAAAAGTTGAAAAATTGAGATTATGTTGTATAATTAGGTTCAAACGTTCAAAATTAACTATTTGAACAAATAAAATTTGAATTAATATCATTTTTGCGTTCGTTTTATTAGGATTAAAGCGTGCAAGTCTAATTGAGCTTTATAGTGAACATGTTCCAATTTTAACCGAGTAAAAAGCTAAATATTTGAGAGTAAGATGTATAATTTTATTTAAAAGCCCATAATTAAATATTTTAACTCTTAAAAATTTATTTAAAATCATTTGGTTTTCGTTTTATTAGGATTAAAACGTGCATGTCTAAATGGGTTTTATAGAGAATCCGTTCAAATTTTGCCCTAGTAAAAAGTTGAAAAATTGAGAATATATTGTATAATTAATTTCAAACGTCAATAATTAACTATTCGAACTCATAAAATTTTATTCAATATCAGTTTACAGTAATTTTATTGTAATTAAAACGTTCATAATTAACTATTTGTATTCATAAAATATGATTTATTATCATTTTTCGGTCGTTTTATTGGTATTAAAACGTGCTTCTCTAAATGGATTTTATAGAGAATCCGATCTAATTTTAAACGAGTAAAAAGTTTAAAAAAATGAGATATTATTTTATAATTAGGTTCAAACGTTCATAATTAACTATTTGAACTAATAAAATATGATTTAATATCATTTTGCGTTCATTTTATTAGGATTAAAACGTGCATGTCTAAATGAGCTTTATAGTGAACCCGTTCAAATTTTAACCGAGTAAAAAGCTAGATAATTGAGAGTAAGTCGTATAAATTTTTTGGAAGCCCATAATTAAATATTTTAACTCTTAAAATTTGATTTAAAATCAGTTGGTTATCGTTTTAGTAGGATTAAAACATGTATGTCTAAATGAGATATATAGAGAATTTGTTCGAATTTTAACCGAGTAAAAAGTTGAAAAATTGAGATTACGTTGTATGATTACGTTCAAACGTCAATAATTAGCTATTTGAACTCTTAAAATTTGATTTAATATCATTTTACGGTCATTTTATTGGGATTAAAATGTGCATGTCTAAATGAGCTTTATAGTGAACTCGTTCGAATTTTAACCAAGCAAAAAGCTAGATATTTGAGAGTAAGTTGTACAATTTTATTTAAAAGCCCATAATTAAATATTTCAACTCTTAAAATTTGATTCAAAATCATGTGGTTGTCGTTTTATTGGGATTAAAACGTGCATGTCTAAATGGGCTTTATAGAGAATCCGTTCAAATTTTAACCGAGTAAAATGTTGAAAAATTGAGATTATGTTGTATAATTAGGTTCAAATATTCATAATTAACTATTAGAACTCATAAAATTTGATTTATTGTCATTTTGCTTTCGTTTTATTGGATTAAAATGTGCATGTCTAAATGGTCTTTATAGAGAATCTGTTCGAATTTTAAACGAGTAAAATTTGAAAATTTGAGATTATATTGTATAATTAGGTTCAAACGTTCAAAATTAACTATTTGATCTAATAAAATATAATTTAATATCATTTTGCGTTCGTCTTACTAGGAATAAAATGTGCATATCTACAAGAGCTTTATAGTGAACCCGTTCGAATTTCAACTGAGTAAAAAGTTAGATATTTGAGAATAAGTTGTATAATTTTATTTAAAAGCCCATAGTAAAATATTTTAAGTCTTAAAATTTAATTTAAAATCATTTGCTTGTCGTTTTATTGGGATTATAACGTGCACGTCTAAATGAGCTTTATAGTGAACACGTTTGAATTTTAACTGAGTAAAAAGCTAGATACTTGAGAGTAAGCTGTATAATTTTATTTAAAAGCCCGTAATTAAATATTTTAACTCTTAAAATTTGATTTCAAATCATTTCGTTGTCGTTTTATTGGAATTAAAACGTGCATGTCTAAATGAGCTTTATAGTGAACCCGTTCGAATTTTAAACGAGTAAAAAGCTAAATATTTGGTTGTCGTTTTATTGAGATTAAAACGTGCATGTCTAATGGGCTTTGTAGAGAATCCGTACAAATTTTAACCGAGTAAAAAGTTAAAAAATTGAGATTATGTTGTATAATTAGATTCGAACGTTCATAATTAACTATTTGAAATCATAAAATTTGATTTAATATCATTTTGAGGTCGTTTTTTTGGGATTAAGACGTGCATGTCTAAATGGGCTTTATAGGGAATCCGTTCTAATTTTAAACGAGTAAAAAGTTGAAAAATTGAGATTATGTTGTATAATTAGGTTCAAACGATCATAATTAACTATTTAAACTAATAAAATTTTATTTAATATCATTCTACATTCGTTTTATTAATATTAAAACGTGCATGTCTAAATGAGCTTTATAGTGAACCTGTTCGAATTTTAACCAGGCAAAAAGCTAGATATTTGAGAGTAAGTTGTGTAATTTTATTTAAAAGCCCATAATTTATTATTTTAACTCTTAAAATTTGATTTAAAATTATTTGGTTGTCGTTTTATTAGGAATAAAACGTGCATGTCTAAATGAGATTTATAGAGAATTTGTTCGAATTTTAACCGAGTAAAAAGTTAAAAAATTGAGATTATGTTGTATAATTAGGTTCAAACGTCAATAATTAGCTATTTGAACTCATAAAATTTGATTTAATATCATTTTTCGGTCATTTTATTGGGATTAAAATGTATATGTCTAAATGAGCTTTAAAGTGAAACCATTCGAATTTTAACTGAGTAAAAAGCTATATATTTGAGAGTAAGTTGTACAATTTTATTTAAAAGACCATAATTAAATATTTTAACTCTTTAAATTTGATTTAAAATCAGTGGTTTTCGTTTTATGGGGATTAAAACATGCATGTCTAAATCGCCTTTATAGAGAATCCGTTCGAATTTTAAACGAGTAAAAAGTTGAAAAATTGAGATTATGTTGTATAATTAGGTTCAAACGTCAATAATTATCTATTTGAACTAATAAAGTTTGATTTAATATCATTTTTCGGTAATTTTATTGTGATTAAAACGTACATGTCTAAATCAGCTTTATAGTGAACCCGGTCGAATTTTAATCGAGTAAAAAACTAGGTATTTGAGATTAAGCTGTATAATTTTATTTTAAAGCCCATAAATAAATATTTTAACACTTAAAATTTGATTTAAAATTTTTGTTGTCGATTTATTGGGATTAAAACATGTATGTCTAAATGAGCTTTATAGAGAATCCGTTCGAATTTTAAACGAGTAAAAACTTGAAAAATTAAGATTATGTTGTATAAATAGGTTCAAACGTTCATAATTAACTATTTGAACTCATAAAATTTGATTTAATATCATTCTGCGGTCGTTTTATTGGTATTAAGCTCATTTAGACATACATGTTTTAAGTGTTATTTCTAAATGAGCTTTATAGTAAACCCGTTCGAATTTTAACCGTGTAAAAAGCTAGATATTTAAGATTAAGCTATATAATTTTATTTAAAAGCCCATAAATAAATTTTTTAACTCTTAAAATTTGATTCAAAATCATTTGGTTGTTGTTGTGTGTTTTAAGTGTTCGCAAATGCGTGCAAGTGTACACGTTTTCAAGTTATAGTATAGAAAGATATCGTCTCCACAAGGATTGGTGCTTCTTCTAGAATATAATTTCTTGCACTGAAAAATAAAGACACAAGTGATGATAGTTGAAGTTTAAGAAAATAAACAATATAAGAGAAAGTAGATGAAATCGAATAGGTGAGAGAAAAGGTTTGATTATCCTGAGTTGTGGAGTGATGTCCGAATTGAATTCTTCTTTGTAAATAAGTGCCCGCACCGCTCAACTCGTTCCGGCAATTGGGCTCAATCGATTGCTTATTTCATTTCTTCGAGTTGTCAGTTCGTAGATTGTTTGGGCAATTGCGCAATTTGGGCAATTATCCTTAAGGTTCGGCAAAGCGTAGCTTTTATTAGCCGTTGAAATCCTGCACTTATCCCTAAGTGGGATTAGTTCTTTCGCACTTGTATCGAGCCATACCTATTCGTTTCGTGAATCCAATCCTCCCGAATCTGGATAAATAAGTCGTTTATCGAGGTCCTCTCCCGATTCTCTCGCAAACAAATTAAATGCCAAGAATAGGTAAACCTCAATTAAGAACAACTAAATACTTGGATAAAATTCAAATCGTTCTTACAATCACAAAACAAGATAACCTAACTAATTACATTGATTCATGGGTTCTAAAGATATACAAAGAATAAACCCAAATTGATTCTCTCTAAATCAATTCTAGAAATTGACTCCCAAGTTGGACTCCTATTCGACTCATCGTTAGCTTGACGCCATGCTCTTCCTTTTATAGGAGAAATCTAGATTGACTTAGGTGACAAGGTAAGGTTGAATTGGAAATATTCTTAAATAATATTTCCATTCTTTATTTGATTCTCATCACCATTTTCCTTCTTTGCTTTATTCTCCAATTCTTTATATATCTTCTCCATTGACCTTTTCTTTCCCAAATCGATAGATCCTCATCAAAGAAGGAATCCTGCAAACATGGAAATAAACCGCAGCAGTATCCTTTTCCACAAAATTCAACCAACTAAGGAATTAAAGTGACAACCAAGGAAATAAAAGGAAAATGCATGAAAATAATAAAATACAACTAATTATGTGCTTAAGTATAACAATAATAATGAGTAAAAAGGGTAATAAAAATAATACTTTTGAACACTCATCAGTTGTCGTTTTATTGGGATTAAAACGTGCATGTCTAAATAGGGTTTGTAGAGAATCCGTTCGAATTTTAATTGAGTAAAAAGTTGAGAAATTGAGATTATGTTGTATAATTAGGTTCAAACGTTCATAATTAACTATTTAAACTCATAAAATTTGATTTTTTTATCATTTTGCGGTCGTTTTAATGGGATTAAAACGTGCATGTCTAAATGGGCTTTATAGAGAATCCGTTCGAATTTTAAACGTGTAAAAAGTTGAATTATTGAGATTATGTTGTATAATTAGGTTCAAATGTTCATAATTAACTATTTAAACTAATATAATATGATCTAATATCATTTTGCGTTCGTCTTATTTGGATTAAAACGTGCATGTCTAAATGAGCTTTATAGTGAACCGGTTCAAATTTTAACTGAGTAAAAAGCTAGATATTTGAGAGTAAACTATATAATTTTATTTAAAAGCCCATAATTAAATATTTTAAATCTTAAAATTTTATTGAAAATCATTTAGTTATCGTTTTATTTGGATTAAAATGTGTCTGTCTAAATGGGCTTATAGAGAATCCGTTCGAATTTTAACCGAGTAAAAAGTTGAAAAATTGAGATTATGTTGTATAATTAGGTTCAAACATTCATAATTAACTATTTTAACTAATAAAATTTGATTTATTATCATTTTTCGGTCGTTTTATTGGGATTAAAGAGTGCATGTCTAAATGGGATTTATAAAGAGTCCGTTCGAATTTTAAACGAGTAAAGAGTAGAAAAATTGAGATTATGTTGTATAATTAGGTTCAAACGTTCATAATTATCTATTTGAACTAATAAAATATTATTTAATATCATTTTGCGTTCGTTTTATTAGGATTAAAACGTGCATGTCTAAATGACCTTCATATTGAACCCGTTCGAATTTTAACCGAGTAAAAAGCTAGATACTTGAGAGTAAGCTGTATAATTCTCTTTAAAAGCCTATAATTAAATATTTTAACTCTTAAACTTTGATTTAAAATCATTTAGTTGTCGTTTTATTGGATTTAAACGTGCATGTCTAATTGTGCTTTATAGAGAATCCGTTCGAATTTTAACTGAATAAAAAGTTGTAAAATTGAGATTATGTTGTATAATTAAGTTCAAACATCAATAATTAACTTTTTGAACTAATAAAATTTGATTTAATATTATTTTTCGGTCGTTTAATTGGGATTAAATCGTGCATGTCTTAATGAGCTTTATAGTTAACTCGTTCGAATTGTATCCGAGTAAAAAGCTAGATATTTGAGACTAAGTTGTATAATTTTATATAAAATCCCATAATTAAATATCTTAACTCTTAAAATTTGATTTAAAATCATTTGGATGTCGTTTTCTTAGGATTAAAACGTGTATTTCTAAATGGGCTTTATAGAGAATCCGTTCGAATTTTAACCGAGTAAAAAGTTGAAAATTGAGATTATGTTGTATAATTAGGTTCAAACGTTCATAATTAACTATTTGAACTCATAAAATTTGATTTAATCTCATTTTGTGATCGTTTTATTGGCTTTAAAACGTGCATGTTTAAATGAGCTTTAAAGAGAAGCAGTTTGAATTTTAAACGAGTAAAAAGTTGAAAAATTGACGTTATGTTGTATAATTAGATTCAAACGTTTATAATTAACTATTTGAACTCATAAAATATTATTTAATATCATTTTGCGTTCGTTTTATTAGGATTAAAACGTGCATGTCTAAATGTGCTTTATAATGAACCCGATCAAATTTTTTTTGATCAAACCTATTTGATTTTTAACCGAGTAAAAAGCTAGATATTTGAGAGTAAGCTGTATAATTTTATTTCAAAGCCCATAGTTAAATATTTTAAATCTTAAAATTTGATCTAAAATCATTTGGTTGTCGTTTTATTGGGATTAAAACGTGCATGTCTAAATGGGCTTTATAGAGAATCCGTTCGAATTTTAACCGAGTAAAAAGTTGAAAAATTGAGATTATGTTGTATAATTAGGTTCAAACATCAATAATTAACTCTTTGAACTCATAAAATTTGATTTAATATCATTTTCCGATAATTTTATTATGATTAAAACGTACATGTCTAAATGAGCTTTATAGTGAATCTGTTCTAATTTTAACCGAGTAAAAAGCTAGATATTTGGTATTAAGCTGTATAATTTTATTTAAAAGCCCATAAATGAATATTTTAACTCTTAAAATTTGATTTAAAATCATTTGGTTGCAGTTTTATTGAGATTAAAACGTGCATGTCTAAATGGACTTTGTAAAAAATCCGTTCGAATTTTAACCTAGTAAAAAGTTGAAAGATAAAAATTATGTTGTATAATTGGGTTCAAACATTCATAATTAACTATTTGAACTCATAAAATTTGATTTATTATCATTTTGCGGTCATTTTATTGGCTTTAAAACATGCATGTTTAACCCAGGTTAACCTAGGGTTAACCCAGGTCCGGCGAAGCTTCAAGCTTCGATTTTGGGCGTTCGCGGCGGCCGTCATGCGCGTGGAAGGGTGGGTTTTGGTCGGGAGATGATGGTAGTTCAGGTGGTGTCGGCGGTGAGAGCCACGAACCGGCGGTGAGGGAAACGGACGGTGGTCGGGGTGTTTAGGGAGATGGAGAGTTTTGATTCGAATAAGAATAATATTTTTTTTTTGATTTGACAGACAAGGGTTTCTAATCCAAAAGAAGACAAAAGTTCGAATATAAATATTATTATAAACCCACCAAAACAGGTTCAGATTAAGAATAAGATGAGAGATTTTAGTTCACAAGAGCTCTATAGCTCAATGAATTGGTAACCGGTTAAAAACAAGAAGGTTATGGGTTCAACTCCCCACAACCACAATTCCTTATTTTAGTTCACCTGAGGGCTTAGGTTAATGCCTGTATCAGATACTGTTCGGGGGAACTGTATCCAGGAGTTCGGTTAGAGGGTAGCATAACATGCATATACATAATCTGATTTTCTGTTATTACTGTTTATTGATTTTACCCGTATTTTATTTGCACTGTTGGAACACACTGGGCTTCATAGCTCATATTTGTTTTCTTTTCCCTTTTTGATATCCGTAGATAGGCATCCCGGATTTGGCATTGGAGGATCTACACATTATCTGATTACTTTTTGATGTAATATTTTAAACTTATCCAGTTTACGTTTAAGGTGACATGTGCCTACATTCTACTATTGGTGGTTTAAACGTAATATTTTTGTTATTGGTTTTACAAATTATTTTACGAATAATGTTTTTCAGATACCTTATTTTGGTGACTCTTTACACATTTTAATTGTTGGTCAATATTTATCTTTACTCGGATAAGTTATTTGATTTTTCTTGCAATGTGATTTATAAATAAAGAACAATGTGACCACTCTAGTCGGGCTTTCCGCATAGGCCAGTCTAGGGTGTTATATAAAATTTGATTTAAAATCATTTGGTTGCCGTTTTATTGGGATTAAAACGTGCATGTCTAAATGGGCTTTATAGAGAATCCGTTCGAATTTTAACTGAGTAAAAAGTTGAAAATTGAGATTATGTTGTATAATTAGTTTAAAAAGACAATAATTAACTATCTGAACTCATAAAATTTGGTTTAATATCATTTTGCGGTCGTTTTATTGGGATTAAAACGTACATGTCTAAATAAGCTTTATAGTGAACCCGTTCGAATTTTAACAATGTAGAAAGCTAGACATTTGAGATTAAGCTGTATAATTTTATTTAGAAGACCATAAATAAATATTTTAACTCTTAAAATTTGATTTAAAATCATTTGGTTGTTGTTTTATTGGGATTAAAGCGTGCATGTATAAATGGGCTTTGTAGAGAATCCGTTCGAATTTTAACTGAGTAAAAAGTTAAAAAATTGAGATTATGTTGCATAATTAGGTTCAAACGTTCATAATTAACTATTTGACCTAATAAAATACGATTTAATATCATTTTGCGTTCATTTTATTAAGATTAAAACGTGCATGTCTAAATGAGCTTTATAGTGAACCCTTTCGAATTTTAACCGAGTAAAAAGCTAGATATTTGAGAGTAAGATGTATAATTTTATTTAAAAGCCCATAATTAAATATTTTAACTCTTAAAATTTGATTTCGAATAATTTGGTTATCGTTTTATTGGGGTTAAAACGTGCATGTCTAAATGGGTTTTATAGAGAATCCGTTCGAATTTTATCCGAGTAAAAAGTTGAAAAATTGAGATTATGTTGCATAATTAGGTTCAAACATCAATAATTACCTATTTGAACTCATAAAATTTGATTTAATATCATTTTGCAGTAATTTTATTGTGATTTAAATGTACAAGTCTAAATGAGCTTTATTATGAACCCGTTCGAATTTTAACCAAGTAAAAAGCTAGATATTTGAGATTAAGCTGTGTAATTTTATTTAAAAGACCATAAATAAATATTTTAAATCTTAAAATTTGATTTAAAATCATTTGGTTATCGTTTTATTGGGATTAAAACGTGCATGTCTAAATGGGCTTTTGTAGAGAATCCGTTCGAATTTTAACCGAGTAAAAAATTGAAAAATTGAGACTATGTTGTATAATTAGGTTCAAACGTTCATAATTAACTATTTGAACTCATAAAATTTGATTTATTATCATTTTGCGGTCGTTTTATTGGGATTAAAACGTGAATGTCTAAATGAGCTTTATAAAGAATCCTTTCAAATTTTAAACGAGTAAAAAGTTGAAAAATTGAGATTATGTTGTATAATTAGGTTCAAACGTTCAAAATTAACTATTTACACTAATAAAATATGATTTAATATCATTTTGCGTTCGTTTTATTAGGATTAAAGCGTGCAAGTCTAATTGAGCTTTATAGTGAACCCGTTCGAATTTTAATTGAGTAAAAAGCTAAATATTTGAGAGTAAGCTGTATAATTTTATTTAAAAGCCCATAAGTAAATATTTTAACTCTTAAAATTTGATTTAAAATCATTTGGTTGCCATTTTAATGGGATTAAAACGCGCATGTCTAAATGGGCTTTATAGAGAATCCGTTCGAATTTTAACCGAGTAAAAAGTTGAAAAATTGAGATTATGTTGTATAATTAGTTTAAAAAGACAATAATTAACTATCTGAACTCATAAAATTTGGTTTAATATCATTTTGCGGTCGTTTTATTGGGATTAAAACGTACATGTCTAAATAAGCTTTATAGTGAACCCGTTCGAATTTTAACAATGTAGAAAGCTAGACATTTGAGATTAAGCTGTATAATTTTATTTAAAAGCCCATAAATGAATATTTTAACTCTTAAAATTTGATTTAAAATCATTTGGTTGCAGTTTTATTGAGATTAAAACGTGCATGTCTAAATGGACTTTGTAGAAAATCCGTTCGAATTTTAACCTAGTAAAAAGTTGAAAGATAATAATTATGTTGTATAATTGGGTTCAAACATTCATAATTAACTATTTGAACTCATAATATTTGATTTATTATCATTTTGCGGTCATTTTATTGGCTTTAAAACATGCATGTTTAACCCAGGTTAACCTAGGGTTAACCCAAGTCCGGCGAAGCTTCAAGCTTCGATTTTGGGCGTTCGCGGCGGCCGTCATGCGCGTGGAAGGGTGGGTTTTGGTCGGGAGATGATGGTAGTTCAGGTGGTGTCGGCGGTGAGAGCCACGAACCGGCGGTGAGGGAAACGGACGGTGGTCGGGGTGTTTAGGGAGATGGAGAGTTTTGATTCGAATAAGAATAATATTTTTTTTTTGATTTGACAGACAAGGGTTTCTAATCCAAAAGAAGACAAAAGTTCGAATATAAATATTATTATAAACCCACCAAAACAGGTTCAGATTAAGAATAAGATGAGAGATTTTAGTTCACAAGAGCTCTATAGCTCAATGGATTGGTAACCGGTTAAAAACAAGAAGGTTATGGGTTCAACTCCCCACAACCACAATTCCTTATTTTAGTTCACCTGAGGGCTTAGGTTAATGCCTGTATCAGATACTGTTCGGGGGAACTGTATCCAGGAGTTCGGTTAGAGGGTAGCATAACATGCATATACATAATCTGATTTTCTGTTATTACTGTTTATTGATTTTACCCGTATTTTATTTGCACTGTTGGAACACACTGGGCTTCATAGCTCATATTTGTTTTCTTTTCCCTTTTTGATATCCGTAGATAGGCATCCCGGATTTGGCATTGGAGGATCTACACATTATCTGATTACTTTTTGATGTAATATTTTAAACTTATCCAGTTTACGTTTAAGGTGACATGTGCCTACATTCTACTATTGGTGGTTTAAACGTAATATTTTTGTTATTGGTTTTACAAATTATTTTACGAATAATGTTTTTCAGATACCTTATTTTGGTGACTCTTTACACATTTTAATTGTTGGTCAATATTTATCTTTACTCGGATAAGTTATTTGATTTTTCTTGCAATGTGATTTATAAATAAAGAACAATGTGACCACTCTAGTCGGGCTTTCCGCATAGGCCAGTCTAAGGTGTTATATAAAATTTGATTTAAAATCATTTGGTTGCCGTTTTATTGGGATTAAAACGTGCATGTCTAAATGGGCTTTATAGAGAATCCGTTCGAATTTTAACTGAGTAAAAAGTTGAAAATTGAGATTATGTTGTATAATTAGTTTAAAAAGACAATAATTAACTATCTGAACTCATAAAATTTGGTTTAATATCATTTTGCGGTCGTTTTATTGGGATTAAAACGTACATGTCTAAATAAGCTTTATAGTGAACCCGTTCGAATTTTAACAATGTAGAAAGCTAGACATTTGAGATTAAGCTGTATAATTTTATTTAGAAGACCATAAATAAATATTTTAACTCTTAAAATTTGATTTAAAATCATTTGGTTGTTGTTTTATTGGGATTAAAGCGTGCATGTATAAATGGGCTTTGTAGAGAATCCGTTCGAATTTTAACTGAGTAAAAAGTTAAAAAATTGAGATTATGTTGCATAATTAGGTTCAAACGTTCATAATTAACTATTTGACCTAATAAAATACGATTTAATATCATTTTGCGTTCATTTTATTAAGATTAAAACGTGCATGTCTAAATGAGCTTTATAGTGAACCCTTTCGAATTTTAACCGAGTAAAAAGCTAGATATTTGAGAGTAAGATGTATAATTTTATTTAAAAGCCCATAATTAAATATTTTAACTCTTAAAATTTGATTTCGAATAATTTGGTTATCGTTTTATTGGGGTTAAAACGTGCATGTCTAAATGGGTTTTATAGAGAATCCGTTCGAATTTTATCCGAGTAAAAAGTTGAAAAATTGAGATTATGTTGCATAATTAGGTTCAAACATCAATAATTACCTATTTGAACTCATAAAATTTGATTTAATATCATTTTGCAGTAATTTTATTGTGATTTAAATGTACAAGTCTAAATGAGCTTTATTATGAACCCGTTCGAATTTTAACCAAGTAAAAAGCTAGATATTTGAGATTAAGCTGTGTAATTTTATTTAAAAGACCATAAATAAATATTTTAAATCTTAAAATTTGATTTAAAATCATTTGGTTATCGTTTTATTGGGATTAAAACGTGCATGTCTAAATGGGCTTTTGTAGAGAATCCGTTCGAATTTTAACCGAGTAAAAAATTGAAAAATTGAGACTATGTTGTATAATTAGGTTCAAATGTTCATAATTAACTATTTGAACTCATAAAATTTGATTTATTATCATTTTGCGGTCGTTTTATTGGGATTAAAACGTGAATGTCTAAATGAGCTTTATAAAGAATCCTTTCAAATTTTAAACGAGTAAAAAGTTGAAAAATTGAGATTATGTTGTATAATTAGGTTCAAACGTTCAAAATTAACTATTTACACTAATAAAATATGATTTAATATCATTTTGCGTTCGTTTTATTAGGATTAAAGCGTGCAAGTCTAATTGAGCTTTATAGTGAACCCGTTCGAATTTTAATTGAGTAAAAAGCTAAATATTTGAGAGTAAGCTGTATAATTTTATTTAAAAGCCCATAAGTAAATATTTTAACTCTTAAAATTTGATTTAAAATCATTTGGTTGCCATTTTAATGGGATTAAAACGCGCATGTCTAAATGGGCTTTATAGAGAATCCGTTCGAATTTTAACCGAGTAAAAAGTTGAAAAATTGAGATTATGTTGTATAATTAGTTTAAAAAGACAATAATTAACTATCTAAACTCATAAAATTTGGTTTAATATCATTTTGCGGTCGTTTTATTGGGATTAAAACGTACATGTCTAAATAAGCTTTATAGTGAACCCGTTCGAATTTTAACAATGTAGAAAGCTAGACATTTGAGATTAAGCTGTATAATTTTATTTAAAAGCCCATAAATGAATATTTTAACTCTTAAAATTTGATTTAAAATCATTTGGTTGCAGTTTTATTGAGATTAAAACGTGCATGTCTAAATGGACTTTGTAGAAAATCCGTTCGAATTTTAACCTAGTAAAAAGTTGAAAGATAATAATTATGTTGTATAATTGGGTTCAAACATTCATAATTAACTATTTGAACTCATAAAATTTGATTTATTATCATTTTGCGGTCATTTTATTGGCTTTAAAACATGCATGTTTAACCCAGGTTAACCTAGGGTTAACCCAGGTCCGGCGAAGCTTCAAGCTTCGATTTTGGGCGTTCGCGGCGGCCGTCATGCGCGTGGAAGGGTGGGTTTTGGTCGGGAGATGATGGTAGTTCAGGTGGTGTCGGCGGTGAGAGCCACGAACCGGCGGTGAGGGAAACGGACGGTGGTCGGGGTGTTTAGGGAGATGGAGAGTTTTGATTCGAATAAGAATAATATTTTTTTTTTTGATTTGACAGACAAGGGTTTCTAATCCAAAAGAAGACAAAAGTTCGAATATAAATATTATTATAAACCCACCAAAACAGGTTCAGATTAAGAATAAGATGAGAGATTTTAGTTCACAAGAGCTCTATAGCTCAATGGATTGGTAACCGGTTAAAAACAAGAAGGTTATGGGTTCAACTCCCCACAACCACAATTCCTTATTTTAGTTCACCTGAGGGCTTAGGTTAATGCCTGTATCAGATACTGTTCGGGGGAACTGTATCCAGGAGTTCGGTTAGAGGGTAGCATAACATGCATATACATAATCTGATTTTCTGTTATTACTGTTTATTGATTTTACCCGTATTTTATTTGCACTGTTGGAACACACTGGGCTTCATAGCTCATATTTGTTTTCTTTTCCCTTTTTGATATCCGTAGATAGGCATCCCGGATTTGGCATTGGAGGATCTACACATTATCTGATTACTTTTTGATGTAATATTTTAAACTTATCCAGTTTACGTTTAAGGTGACATGTGCCTACATTCTACTATTGGTGGTTTAAACGTAATATTTTTGTTATTGGTTTTACAAATTATTTTACGAATAATGTTTTTCAGATACCTTATTTTGGTGACTCTTTACACATTTTAATTGTTGGTCAATATTTATCTTTACTCGGATAAGTTATTTGATTTTTCTTGCAATGTGATTTATAAATAAAGAACAATGTGACCACTCTAGTCGGGCTTTCCGCATAGGCCAGTCTAGGGTGTTATATAAAATTTGATTTAAAATCATTTGGTTGTCGTTTTATTGGGATTAAAACGTGCATGTCTAAATGGGCTTTATAGAGAATCCGTTCGAATTTTAACTGAGTAAAAAGTTGAAAATTGAGATTATGTTGTATAATTAATTTAAAAAGACAATAATTAACTATCTGAACTCATAAAATTTGGTTTAATATCATTTTGCGGTCGTTTTATTGGGATTAAAACGTACATGTCTAAATAAGCTTTATAGTGAACCCGTTCGAATTTTAACAATGTAGAAAGCTAGACATTTGAGATTAAGCTGTATAATTTTATTTAGAAGACCATAAATAAATATTTTAACTCTTAAAATTTGATTTAAAATCATTTGGTTGTTGTTTTATTGGGATTAAAGCGTGCATGTATAAATGGGCTTTGTAGAGAATCCGTTCGAATTTTAACTGAGTAAAAAGTTAAAAAATTGAGATTATGTTGCATAATTAGGTTCAAACGTTCATAATTAACTATTTGACCTAATAAAATACGATTTAATATCATTTTGCGTTCATTTTATTAAGATTAAAACGTGCATGTCTAAATGAGCTTTATAGTGAACCCTTTCGAATTTTAACCGAGTAAAAAGCTAGATATTTGAGAGTAAGATGTATAATTTTATTTAAAAGCCCATAATTAAATATTTTAACTCTTAAAATTTGATTTCGAATAATTTGGTTATCGTTTTATTGGGGTTAAAACGTGCATGTCTAAATGGGTTTTATAGAGAATCCGTTCGAATTTTATCCGAGTAAAAAGTTGAAAAATTGAGATTATGTTGCATAATTAGGTTCAAACATCAATAATTACCTATTTGAACTCATAAAATTTTATTTAATATCATTTTGCAGTAATTTTATTGTGATTTAAATGTACAAGTCTAAATGAGCTTTATTATGAACCCGTTCGAATTTTAACCAAGTAAAAAGCTAGATATTTGAGATTAAGCTGTGTAATTTTATTTAAAAGACCATAAATAAATATTTTAAATCTTAAAATTTGATTTAAAATCATTTGGTTGTCGTTTTATTGGGATTAAAACGTGCATGTCTAAATGGGCTTTTGTAGAGAATCCGTTCGAATTTTAACCGAGTAAAAAATTGAAAAATTGAGACTATGTTGTATAATTAGGTTCAAACGTTCATAATTAACTATTTGAACTCATAAAATTTGATTTATTATCATTTTGCGGTCGTTTTATTGGGATTAAAACGTGAATGTCTAAATGAGCTTTATAAAGAATCCTTTCAAATTTTAAACGAGTAAAAAGTTGAAAAATTGAGATTATGTTGTATAATTAGGTTCAAACGTTCAAAATTAACTATTTACACTAATAAAATATGATTTAATATCATTTTGCGTTCGTTTTATTAGGATTAAAGCGTGCAAGTCTAATTGAGCTTTATAGTGAACCCGTTCGAATTTTAATTGAGTAAAAAGCTAAATATTTGAGAGTAAGCTGTATAATTTTATTTAAAAGCCCATAATTAAATATTTTAACTCTTAAAATTTGATTTAAAATCAGTTGGTTGCCATTTTAATGGTATTAAAACGCGCATGTCTAAATGGATTTTATAGAGAATCCGTTCGAATTTTATCCGAGTAAAAAGATGAAAAATTGAGAATATGTTGTATAATTAATTACAAACGTCAATAATTAACTATTTGAACTCATAAAATTTTATTTAATATCATTTTGCGGTAATTTTATTGTAATTAAAACGTACATGTCTAAATGAGCTTCATAGTGAACTCGTTTGAATTTTATCAGATTAAAAAGCTAGACATTTGAGATTAAGCTGTATAATTTTATTTAAAAGATAATAAATAAATATTTTAACTCTTAAAATTAGATTTAAAATCATTTGGTTGTCTTTTTATTGGGATTAAAACGTTCATGTCTAAATGGGCTTTGTAGAGAATCCGTTCGAATTTTAACAGAGTAAAAAGTTGAAAAGTTGAGATTATGTTGTATAATTAGGTTCAAAAGTCAATAATTAACTATCTGAACTCATAAAATTTGGTTTAATATCATTTTGCGGTCGTTTTATTGGGATTTAAACGTGCATGTCTAAATGATTTTAATATAATTTTGAGTTCGTTTTATAGTGAACCCGTTCGAATTTTAACCGAGTAAGAAGCTAGATATTTGAGATCAAGCTGTATAATTTTATTTAAAAGCTGTATAATTTGATTCAAAATCATTTGTTTGTCGTTTTATTGGGTTTAAAACGTGCATGTCTAAATGGGCTTTATAGAGAATCCCTTCTAATTTTAACCGAGTAAAAAGTTGAAAAATTGAGATTACGTTCTATAATTAGGTTCGAACATTCATAATTGACTATTTGAACTCAAAAAATTTGATTTAATATAATTTTGAGGTCGTTTTATTGGGATTAAAACGTGCATGTCTAAATGGGCTTTATAGAGAATTCATTCGAATTTGAACCGAGTAAAAAGCTAGATATTTGAGATTAAGCTGTATAATTTCATTTAAAAGCCCATAAATAAATATTTTAACTCTTAAAATTTGATTCAAAATCATTTGATTGTCGTTTTATTGGGATTAAACCGTGCATGTCTAAATGGGCTTTATAGAGAATCCGTTCGAATTTTAACAGAGTAAAAAGTTGAAAAACTGAGATTATGTTGTATAATTAGGTTCAAATGTCAATAATTAACTATCCGAACACATAAAATTTGGTTTAATATCATTTTTTGGTCATTTTGTTTGGATTAAAACGTGCATGTCTAAATGAGCTTGATAGTGAACCCGTTCGAATTTTAACCGAGTAAAAAGCTAGATATTGAAGATTAAGCTGTATAATTTTATTTAAAAGGCCATAATTAAATATTTTAACTCTTAAAATTTGATTTCGAATAATTTGGTTATCGTTTTATTGGGGTTAAAAAGTGCATGTCTAAATGGGTTTTATAGAGAATCCGGTCGAATTTTATCCGAGTAAAAAGTTGAAAAATTGAGATTATGTTGCATAATTAGGTTCAAACATCAATAATTACCTATTTGAACTCATAAAATTTGATTTAATATCATTTTGCAGTAATTTTATAGTGATTAAAACGTAATGTCTAAATGAGCTTTATAGTGAACCCGTTCGAATTTTAACCGAGTAAAAAGCTAGATATTTGAGATTAAGCTGTATAATTTCATTTAAAAGCCCATAAATAAATATTTTAACTCTTAAAATTTGAGTCAAAATCATTTGGTTGTCGTTTTATTGGGATTAAAACGTTCATGTCTAAATGGGCTTTATAGAGAATCCGTTCGAATTTTAACAGAGTAAAAAGTTGAAAAACTGAGATTATGTTGTATAATTAGGTTCAAATGTCAATAATTAACTATCCGAACACATAAAATTTGGTTTAATATCATTTTTTGGTCATTTTGTTGGGATTAAAACGTGCATGTCTAAATGAGCTTTATAGTGAACCCGTTCGAATTTTAACCGAGTAAAAAGCTAGATATTGAAGATTAAGCTGTATAATTTTATTTAAAAGGCCATTTTAATATTTTAACTCTTAAAATTTAATTTAAAATCATTTGTTTGTCGTTTTATTGGGTTTAAAACGTGCATGTCTAAATGGGCTTTACAGAGAATCCATTCTAATTTTAACCGAGTAAAAAGTTGAAAAATTGAGATTATGTTGTATAATTAGGTTCAAACGTCAATAATTATCTATTTGAACTCATAAAATTTGATTTAATATCATTTTGCGGTAATTTTATTGTGATTAAAACGTACATGTCTAAATGAGCTTTATAGTGAACCCGTTCAAATTTTAACAGAGTAAATAGCTAGATATTTGAGATTAAGCTGTATAATTTCACTTAAAAGCCCATAAATAAATATTTTAACTCTTAAAATTTGATTCAAAATCATTTTATTGTCATGTTATTGGGATTAAAACGTTCATGTATAAATGGTCTTTATATAGAATCCGTTCGAATTTTAACCGAGTAAAAAGTTGAAAAACTGAGATTATGTTGTATAATTAGGTTCAAATGTCAATAATTAACTATCCGAACACATAAAATTTGGTTTAATATCATTTTTTGGTCATTTTGCTGGGATTAAAACGTGCATGTCTAAATGAGCTTTATAGTGAACCCGTTCGAATTTTAACCGAGTAAAAAGCTAGATATTGAAGATTAAGCTGTATAATTTTATTTAAAAGGCCATAATTAAATATTTTAACTCTTAAAATTTGATTTCGAATAATTTGGTTATCGTTTTATTGGGGTTAAAAAGTGCATGTCTAAATGGGTTTTATAGAGAATCCAGTCGAATTTTATCCGAGTAAAAAGTTGAAAAATTGAGATTATGTTGCATAATTAGGTTCAAACATCAATAATTACCTATTTGAACTCATAAAATTTGATTTAATATCATTTTGCAGTAATTTTATAGTGATTAAAACGTAATGTCTAAATGAGCTTTATAGTGAACCCGTTCGAATTTTAACCGAGTAAAAAGCTAGATATTTGAGATTAAGCTGTATAATTTCATTTAAAAGCCCATAAATAAATATTTTAACTCTTAAAATTTGATTCAAAATCATTTGGTTGTCGTTTTATTGGGATTAAAACGTTCATGTCTAAATGGGCTTTATAGAGAATCCGTTCGAATTTTAACAGAGTAAAAAGTTGAAAAACTGAGATTATGTTGTATAATTAGGTTCAAATGTCAATAATTAACTATCCGAACACATAAAATTTGGTTTAATATCATTTTTTGGTCATTTTGTTGGGATTAAAACGTGCATGTCTAAATGAGCTTTATAGTGAACCCGTTCGAATTTTAACCGAGTAAAAAGCTAGATATTTGAGATTAAGTTGTATAATTTTGTTTCAAAAGCCCATAATTATGTAACGACCCGAATTCGGATCTGAGTGTCGGGTTAACCCGAGAGGTTTAGGCTTCGGTTTTGGGCCCCGAGTTTGTCTAGTTTTGGCCTTGTTTGGCCTTAGGCTTGTTGGGTTTTGAATGGCTTAGGCCTTGAGAGATTGGGTGAGGACATTTTAGTAAATATCTAAAAAGGATGAAAGAGAGGGGTGGGGGTTTAGACTTCCTCTGCAGAAAATCAGAGTGAAGTCACCCAAGTTTCTCTTTTGTTCTTCCCTCTTTTCTTCCCTCAAATCATCAAGGAATAGGAGTAAACTTTCTGAGTTTGATCAGGAATCACGTGGTATAGCTTGAGGGTAAGTTTTAGAGCTTCTTGTGATCTATAAAATAAGGTAAGAATGGTTTGGTTTGGTGGAGAAGAAGGTGTGTGTGGGAAATCCGGGAATGAAGTTTTGGGGTTGTTTTTATGTTTTCTTGATGTTTTAAATAGTTAAAAACATCCATGGAAGTGTCTAAGAATTGGTTTAATCCATTTCTTGTAGAGAAACAAGTGGAAGAGCCATCATCAAGCTTGAGGAAGAAGAAATCTTGAGGTTGAGCTCGGAGCTCCGGTTCGTTGTTTTGTTGCTATTTGATAAGTGCTCAACACACTATCACTTTTTACTCCTTTTATGGGTATTAATCATCAAATATACACCCACTAGGACAGATGCATGTGCTTAATGTGATATATTTAGAAGTTATACTCATATAGATAATATTTACAGAAAAAGGCACGTTTTACAGCATTTTCATATCTGTGCAGGAGAACCTGTGCCGCGGTAGGGACAAGGCCGAGGCAGGACCTGATGCCGAGGTAGCAGCAGAAAGACAGGAAGCAAGACTATAGGCGATGGAAAGATAAAAATCCAAGGAACGTGTCTGGACTTGAAGCCCATGGATCGGAGCTGGCTAGCACAAGGAAAAGCCCAAAGGAAGACCACGCAGGAAAGCCTCCTTAGCCGAAGCAAACTTGGAAATATATTATTATTATGTACTTGAATTGTTCCCTACTCCAAGTTGTATTCTACTTAGGAAAGGTTTGCCCTAGGTCTAGCCTATATAAGGACCTAGCCACCCAATGTACAATATACGGAATACCTAGGGAGAGAGCCGATTTTTATTCTTGTTTCTTTCCTCTCAACTATGTTCTAAACCTTCTTAGGGATTAGGTGAAGGTTGTCAAGTATTTGTGAGAGGAGGTTGTACTTTGTCTTTGATTCAATGCAATAAAGTTATCAAGGTTTGCTTATCCTTTGTTATTCTTTGCTTTCACAATTGAGCTCGGGAGAGGATATTGTGAATCATCCATTTATCTAAGCTCGGGAGAGTTAGATTCACGAAAGGGGTAAGTACGGTGTTTCAATCGCGAAATACTAACTCGGCCTAGGGATAGGTTAAGAGTTTTAGCGGCTAAAAGAAGTGTGAGATTGGTTGGTGAGTATAATTGGTTCACACCGGGAGGTATCATCAAGGACTAGTCATCAACAACACTCTGACTTACGATGACTTGCCGAACTTTGGTAAAGTCTGCCCACGAGCAAGGGATTGCCGCGGCAGACAGTATTGTCGCTACCGAGGCAGTAAACTACAGTGCTGCCGAGACAGTGATATACGATTGCATTGGAAAGAGACAAGTCAATCAATTCCACAATACGACGCAACTGGATCCTAGCCCATCTCTCTCTACTATTTCAACCTTTTATCTTTTATTTAGTTATTTTAGTTTAGATAAATCAAATCAACTCACTTGTGTTTTTATTTTTCTACACAACAAGAAGGTGAAGAAAGCATATTAAGTATACCGGTCCCTGAAGAGACGATAACTCGATAAAATACTTATCACTTATTGCTTGCAATGTGTCCACTTGCACTAACACCGCACTTTTGACACACGACAAGTTTTTGGCGCCGCCATCTGGGCCGCGGCAGCTCACTGTCAGAGACTTCCTGGAAGAGCACTTAAACGGATTAAACCCAGGAGTCGTTACACCGGAGATTGAAGCAACCCATTTTGAACTTAAACCTGTTATGTTCAATATGTTAAATACAATTGGACAATTTGGTGGGTCTGCAACTGAAGACGCAAGACAGCACCTCAAATCCTTCATGGAAATCTACAACTCTTTCAAAATCCAAGGAGTCCATGAAGATGTCTTGCGATTAAAGCTATTCCCCTATTCTCTGAGGGATAGGGCAAAAGCTTGGTTAAATAGCATTCTAGCAGGATCTATTGGTTCCTGGAGTGAACTTTTCCGTGATTTCATTACTCGTTTTAATCCTACTAATCTATATGATAGAATACGTAATGAAATTACTTCTTTTCGACAAGCAGAAGACGAACCAATGTACGAGGCATGGGAACGCTACAGGGAGCTATTGCACAAGTGTCCTTTGCATGGATTTCCCCTATGGACACAGGTGACAATGTTTTATAATGCCACGAATGCCCCGACAAGGATGATGTTAGATGCCTCGGCAAACGGAACACTCCTGGATAAAGCACCTGAGGAAGCTATTGAAATATTGAATAAACTCGCAAAGAATGACTTTCAGTTTCCTACATCTAGGCGAGGAGGAGTAAGACGCCAAGCCACGGTAAATGAATTAGACTCATCAAGTTCAATGGCAGCACAATTGGCTTCTCTTACCAAGATGGTGCAAAACCTACAGTTACAACACAATACCCGTGAGGTCAAGGTAATTCATTCATATTGTGACTTATGTGGAGGTAACCACAGTTCCTCTAATTGCATGAATCAAGAAACTAGTATGTATGTTGGGAACTACAACCGCAACAATGTGATGTCCAATACATACAACCCCTTATGGAAGAGGCATCCAAACCTATCATGGAGTAACCCTAACAATGCCTTAAACCCAATCACTCAACCTTCGGGATATCAGCAATCGATGCCGCAGCAGCAAGCCCAGCAACCTATGCCACAACAGCAGATGCAACAGAAACCGGTAAGTTTATTGTAGAACACGCTAAAGGCCTTCATGATGAAAACTGAGTCATACATCGCAGAGAATAGCAATTTCATCAAGAGGACAAATGCCTTCATGAATAGAACTGAGATGAGGTTGCAAAATCAAGAAGCGGCCATAAAAACGCTGGAAACTCAAGTTGGGCAGTTTGCTCAATGCATAAACACTAGACCACAAGGAGGCCTACCTAGCAATACTGAAGTTGCTAAGGTAATGAGCCATGAACAGTGCAACGCAATGACTACTAGGAGTGGTCTACAGCTGAAGGAAAAGATCCAAGAGAGCCAAATTCAATTAGCGGATCAAGCAAAAGAGGAGGCCGAGCAAACTGAATCTGATAACACTACCCCGACAGAGAGCACTGCAGCTCCTGAGCAGCCTGCCGAGGCAGCAACAACTCCAGTGGTGCCAGGTATCAAATTTCAAACTAAAGAAATCCTGGAGGAGATAAGACCACCACCACCTTTTCCACAAAGGTTGAAAAAGCAAAAACAGGACCAACAATTCAAGAAATTCCTCGACATCTTGAAGCAAGTCCACATCAACATACCGTTCGTTGAAGCTATTGAACAAATGCCGAATTATGACAAGTTCCTAAAGGACATGGTGTCAAAGAGAAAACGAAGAGGTGAGTTTGAGACAGTGGCTGCCACCGAGGGATGCATGGCACTGCTGCATA
This sequence comes from Abelmoschus esculentus, assembly GCA_035048815.1. Taxonomy (NCBI): domain Eukaryota; kingdom Viridiplantae; phylum Streptophyta; class Magnoliopsida; order Malvales; family Malvaceae; genus Abelmoschus; species Abelmoschus esculentus. The sequence goes on from JAUCBN010000065.1 coordinate 5,513,475, forward strand.
ACCGCATGCCACCAAAGTTAAAAGATCCTGGTTGCTTTACTATACCTTGTGCGATAGGTAAGGATTATGAAGGTAAGGCCCTATTCGACCTTGGAGAAAGCATAAACCTCATGCCCAAACCAGTCTTTCAAAAACTTGGAATTGGAAGGGCGAAGCCTACAACAGTGATGCTCCAACTAGCGGATCGATCCTATGAGCAACCTGAAGGCAAAATCGAGGACATACTGGTAAGAGTTGACAAGTTTATTTTTCCTACCGACTTCCTTGTCCTTGATTGTGAAGCATATGACAATGCAACGATCATCCTTGGGAGACCCTTTCTAGCAACTGGACGCACATTAATTGACGTGGAAAAAGGAGAGTTGACAATGCGGGTCAATGACCAACAAGTTAAACTCAACGCATTCCACAACTTAAAGAAATATGATGATCCAGAGGAGTGCAAGGCCATCCACACAGTAGACAATAAGATATCCTGCCTGGGCAGTCTGCTCGGCAGGATATTGGGCAAGAAGATTAAGCCCAAGATGGATGGACACACAGAAAAAAAGATTGGCCCACAACCGATTCACAATTTGGGCCTAAGGGAGAGAATAATTTTGGGAGATGCATTTACATGCTCTCCACCAGTAACATGACCTCTCCCCTTTTCTTTATTATTATATTAGGGTTAGTAGCTTATTTTTAATTTTTTTAATTATTTTTTTTCTTTAAGTATTTTCTCTTTCCGTGTGTTTTATTTTCTTAGGTTAATAAGCAAGAATAAGGGAAAAGTAGTTCACAGCAAGAACTTTGCCGAGGCAATAAAACAGTGTCAGGGCCGCAGTAGTCCCAACGGGCAGAACAGTGTAACGGCTAGTCTGCCGAGATTCCTGCCGCGACAGAAAAAGGAAACGGTTACAAACGGCTAGTGGTTTCAACGGTCACAAGGCCGAGGCCTATATAAGAAACTCCTTCCTCTTGAACTATTCACTCTTACTTTCTTGTTTTCTTTAGTATTCATAATAATCTCTCTCTCACATTACTCTCTACTTACTAATTCTTGTAAAATCTCCAGATTCTCTTCAAGAAAAAACTCCAAGAATTCACTTCTCTCTATCTTGATGGCAACATACAAAAGATTCGCTCCAGCCAACGTTGAAGATCGATTCAACCGATCTTTCATCGCTAGGCAACTTTGGGAAAAGCAAGGTTTCCAGCATGCGGACGTAGAGAACTACGACATTGAGCACTCTTATATGACAAAATTAAGTACCAGAATTGAGAAATTTTCTGTCTGCAACCTGCCCAGGCGAATGCCACAATTGTCCGGGAGTTCTACGCTCAAGGGCCCAGCAAAGACTCCCTATTCGTTCACTGCCACGGCAGGCCAATCCAGCTCGATGCCGAGACGATCAATAACTTCTACGGCCTCACCCCAGACAGTGATATCCACGCCGAATTCTTGGAAGATATCACTGTCGAGGACTATGAACTCATCAAAGACGATCTCTGTTACGGGAACACTCCATGGGAAACCGATACCCATAGAGTATCCGTAACAAGACAAAGCCTAAAGCTGGAGGCCAAGATGTGGAACACCTTCGTCAAACGACGCCTCATCCCAACATCACACAATAGCACGGTGGATCGCAAGAGACTGGTGCTTATCCAATCCATCATCAACAAGAGGACCATCAACGTTGGAGAAATCATCCTACGGGAAATTCACGAGTGCGGTAAGAAAGATAGGGGACCATTGTATTTCCCTTGCTTGATTACGGGTTTATGTGTTTTTGCAGGTGTACCCATTGAAGAAACAGATGAATACACGCCCCCAAGACGAGGATGGACCAGGGACTTCTGCCACAAAGTCATGCAGATCACTCAAGCAGAGTCGATCCAAGCAACGCCGCAGCAGTTCACTGTCGATACTGCTACCGGGGCCCAGTACACGGTAGACATGCCTGGTACTGCCCACACCTCTGCCGCGGCAGACCCATACGAAGAGATCTTGCAACGGATGGCAGCAATGGACCTTAGACAACAACGGTACATGGAGTACCAAAGGGATTTCAATGGAACTCTAGCCCAGATGATGTTGCACGCCTTCCCGGACCAAGGAGTACAATTCTCGGAGTTTCCCAGCAACATGTTCATTACAGCCGCACCTTACACCGAGACTACACCAGCCCCGGGAGGACCAAGGTCGTACTTCTATACGGACCCTCCGCCCCAATACCAGGCTGCCGGCCCATCTAGGGCAGCGGATTCTGCCGCGGCCTCGTTTGTCAGCAGAAGGCCATCCAAGCGGAGGGCCGTTTTCAGCACTCCACCCCGATCACCAATCATCTTGGGCAGTCTATCGGCTGAGATAGATGCTTATGTGCACCAAAGCTCCACCGCCGCCAGACCTAGTACACACCACACCGGAGGAGCCACGTGCAATGGGAGGAGGAACAAACGTGATGCTAACCGAAGAGATGGCTGATGTAGAAGAAGGAGAGGAGGTAGAAGCCCCGATGCAAAGGAAACCACCCACTCGAGTCCAACCGCCCCGACAAGAAAAGGCACAACCATCGCCTTCACCAAGGACAAAGCAATCGGCAGCTAGGCCGAGGAGGAAAATTGTTACAAGCAGCTCTTCGGAGTCGCTTTAAAATTCTTTGTCCTTTATTCAAATATAAATTGCTTTTACTGTTTTTACTTGCTGCTTATAATTCATATTTTTCTTTGCCGCTTACTTCTTCAAATATAAAGCATTAAGGACAATGCTTGGTTTGAGTTTGGGGGTGCAGATTCACTGCCAAGGCAGCAATCTACTGTCGCGGCCTTGCCAAAAAGGGAGTATTCCAGTGATTTTTTTTTAAATTTTCATGCTCCCCGCCTTCCTTGAATTAACTGCCTACACTCTTGCACTGCTCATCATCAGTATTGCCTTAGTTTATTCTTTAAGGCTATTGAAATCTTTCTCCTTACCATGTTTAGGTTCTGTTAAGAGGGCTTAACCTTAGGATGCTTAAGGATGAAAACTTAGAAGCTTACTATAGGTAGAACTTTAAACACTTTTGGACTTGTTGGATTATAGAAATTCTTTTAATGAACTTAGGTGATAAAGACTTAGATTTCTTGGAAAGTAACTAGAGGTGCCTACCACCGGCTCTAGAAAGTCTCTTCTTCATGCTAGAGGTGCCCGAAATTGGCTCTAGTATGTCTTAAGGAATATCAAAAAGAAAGAAAGAATTTAGTGAAAAGAAAAACACAAGTCTTTGAGGTGCCCAAAACCGGCTCAAGATTTGGGGTTTGAAAAAGAAGAGAACACTTAACCAATGTCTATTTGTCTTGAACTTAGAGTTTATCTAAGAAAGCCTTTAATCAACTTGTCCACAAAAACGCACACACGCACAATTCTTATAGTTTGTTTCTAGGTAAACCCTTGGGTAACCGAATGGTTAAGGCTTAAGAATAGACCTAGTTATGGTGGGGAGAATAGATGGACATGTAAGACCAAAAGAGTGTAGAGTTCGGCAAATTGATGGTTTGCATTGCTTGAGGACAAGCAATAGTTCGAGTTTGGGGGTGTGATAAGTGCTCAACACACTATCACTTTTTACTCCTTTTATGGGTATTAATCATCAAATATGCACCCACTCGGACAAATGCATGTGCTTAATGTGATATATTTAGAAGTTATACTCGTATAGATAATATTTACAGAAAAAGGCACGTTTTACTGCATTTTCATATCTGTGCAGGAGAACTAGTGCCACGGCAGGGACAAGGCCGAGGCAGGACCTGATGCCGAGGCAGCAGCAGAAAGACAGGAAGCAAGACTATAGGCGATGAAAAGATAAAAATCCAAGGAACGTGTCTGGACTTGAAGCCCATGGATCGGAGCTGGCTAGCACAAGGAAAAGCCCAATGGAAGACCACGCGGGAAAAACTCCTTAGCCGAAGCAAACTTGGAAATATATTATTATTATGTACTTGACTTGTTCCCTACTCCAAGTTGTATTCTACTTAGGAAAGGTTTGCCCTAGGTCTAGCCTATATAAGGACCTAGCCACCCAATGTACAATATACAGAATACCTAGGGAGAAAGCCGATTTCTATTCTTGTTTCTTTCCTCTCCACTATGTTCTAAACCTTCTTAGGGATAAGGTGAAGGTTGTTGAGTATTTGTGAGAGGAGGTTGTACTTTGTCTTTGATTCAATGCAATAAAGTTATCAAGGTTTGCTTATCCTTTGCTAGTCTTTGCTTTCACAATTGAGCTCGGGAGAGGATATTGTGAATCATCCATTTATCTAAGCTCGGGAGAGTTAGATTCACGAAAGGGGTAAGTACGGTGTTTCAATCGTGAAATACTAACTCGGCCTAGGGATAGGTTAAGAGTTTCAGCGGCTAAAAGAAGTGTGAGATTGGTTGGTGAGTATAATTTGATCACGCCGGGAGGTATCATCAAGGACTAGTCATCAACAACACTCTGACTTAGGGATAAGCGGAGTCATCCAAGGACACTTTGCCGAACTTTGGTAGAGTATGCCCACGAGCAAGGGATTGCCGCGGCAGACAGTATTGTCGCTGCCGAGGCAGTAAAGTACAGTGCTGCCGAGACAGTGATATACAATTGCATTGGACAGAGACAAGTCAATCAATTCCACAATACGACGCAACTGGATCCTAGCCCATCTCTCTCTACTATTTCAACCTTTTATCTTTTATTTAGTTATTTTAGTTTAGATAAATCAAATCAACTCACTTGTGTTTTTATTTTTTTACAGAACAAGAAGGTGAAGAAAGCATATTAAGTATACCGGTCCCTGAGGAGACGATAACTCGAAAAAAATACTTATCACTTATTACTTGTGATGTGTCCACTTGCACTAAATGCGCACTTTTGACACGCGACACTATTCTTGCTTAAAGTTGGTACTCCCAACTCTTCCTTTCATCATTCATCCATGGTAGAATGCATAGCATGTAGAGAATCATGTATGAATGCTTGGTTTACATGTATGAGGTCATTAATGGTGAAATTCATATTTGTGTATTTGATGTCGGGAAAAGGATGTTAAAACACTCTAATCATCTCTAGAAATGAATATGAACACTTTAGGATTGATTGGCTTGAGTTTGGAAATGATCTCTAGAAATTTCTAAGTGAAACTTGTAGTTTTGTGCAGGTGGTATCGATACCGGTGGTCCGTGTATCCATACCCCTGAGAGAAAATAAGCTGAATGAGAGGGGTATCGATACAGGTATCGATACCAAGCCCTCCAACGGCATATTGGCTTCGATACCGGTATCGAATCCAATAATCCCTCTTTTCATTGATTTTGAAAATGGTCAAAGGGTATTGATACCAGTATCGATACTCATGTTTCGATGCCTTCTTTGGGTGGGTATCGAAGCAGGTGGTTCGATACATAAGGGTATCGATACCCCTACGAGAACTCGACAAGTTTGGTATTGATTGAGGTTCGATAAGAGAATCAAGAGTCCTAATAAATCTTATAAATGATGAAATGAATTGTTAACACGAGTTTGATGATATTAAACCCCGAACAACTAAATTATGTTAAGTCTTGATATGTTTTGATATGAGGATCCTAGGTGGATCATTTGTGTGTATCGAGTCCTTTTTTGATGGAAATCCGGGTATCCAAAAGTGTTGCAACACGACGAAGGCCAACCGATGTAACATTCTGGATGATGAATTTGAAGACCATTTCGAATGTAGGATCCCGATGCTGTGTGGACGCGGGACTCATTCGATGATACTCGATGTGACATTCCGAGTATGGGATTTGAAGGATCCCGATGCTGTATGGACGCGAGCTTCAAATCCTGGATATAGGATCCCGATGCTTTGTGGACGCGGGCCTCACTACTTGTATTGTTGTTTGACATGTATATATTGTGTGCGTCATTATACATTGTTATGCCATGTGGTAGCCAAGCATGCTAGATCATCATATCATGCACGATATTTATATGTTATGCTTTACTGCTATGAGATGCATGATGTTGGCCAAGTTCGGCGTACCCACTGAGCTTTTGTAGCTCAGCGTTCGAAATGTGTTTTTGTGCGTAGGTTAGGAGAAGCCGGTTCGTGGAGCACCATCAAGGTTTGGATTTCAGCATCGACCGTGTCGTCAGAGTACATGTATTAGATTTAGTGGGCTAGTACTTTTATCGAACCCTATGTAATGTAACTCTGTTATTATTATTGAGTCGAATATTTTTAAACGGTTTGTAATATTTTGGAGCTCCGACTACTTATTACTATTATTTTGGGCTCTGTTTTAACTTAATGGATTTCATGAATCGTATTTGGACTTGAATTTGATTTTATTTAATGGGCTTTGAAATGAAATTTTGAAATATAGGTTTTGGGCCAAAGGCCCAATGTGACATCCAGGTCGGGATGTTACATTTAGTGGTATCAGAGCTTAGGTTGAGTCGGTTCTAGGAAGTCCCCGGGGGAGTCTAGTGTGTTATATAGGTGTCAGACAAGTACATGCCCACGAGTCGATATCATACTTTCTTTAAAGCTGAAATTTGATGGTGTGATCTTGTTTTTTTTTGTTCGTGCAGAATTGGTTAAGTATGCCGAGACGTGTGAGGGATCTGGAAGAAAGTCGAGGTTCTCGTGGAGGAGACTCCGACTATAAGTATGAGCCCGATAAGGAGGTGCCATCGGATGATGCAGTTGGTCAAGGGGCCAACTACTTTGCTTAGTTGAATCAGACCTGGCGTAGGATCGCGAGATCTATACCGAGGCCATCTTCTACGCCTCATGAGGCACCGGTGGAGAGGGTGCAAAGGTAAGGAGCTATTGACTTCTTTGGTACGGGACAGGATAATCCCGTACAGGCCGATCAGTGGTTGCATGATACAAGATGGATAATGAGACAGATGAGGCTGAGGTCAGAGGACACACTATCGTGTGTGTTGTCTCTTTTGAAGGGCAACGCTAGAGAGTGGTGGGAGACAGTTGACCAGAGTTGGTATTCTCATCGTCCCAAGTGGGAGGACTTCCTTGATGAGTTTGAGAGTAAGTATGTGGGTGAGACTCACATTGACACCTTGAGGGAGCGGTTTACCCATCTTGTTCAGGGGAACCGTTCGGTCTTTGCTTATGAGCAGGAGTTCCTTCAGTTGAGCAGGTATGCACCAGAGCTTGTTGTTACAGAAAAGATGAGATGTAAGAGGTTCTTTAGAGGTCTGAGGAAGGAGATCCAGACTTATCTCACTGCTGCACCGCCTAAGGTGTTCTCAGAGTTGGCTGCCAGTGCCAAGTCGTTAGAGCAGGTTCAGGGTTTGACCTATGGGTTGTCTGTTGGCCAGTGAGTCACTGGTGGAGCCAGTCAGATTCATACGGGTAACTCTCAGTCTCACTCTGGTAGGAGTAGGAGCCATTGGAACCAGAGTAGAGGAGCATCGAATCAGGGTTCGAGGTCGAACCAGAGATCAGAGTCTGTGGGACGTAGGAGGCAGTCTGTGTCTTCTACTGCTAGAGGTCCGAAGGGTTTGCAGGGGAGTGTTAGTGTTCAGGTTTGCAATCAGTGTTGCCGGAATCATCGAGTATTGTGTTGGGGTAATGCTAGGGTTTACTTTCAATGTGGGTCTTCTGAGCACTTTGTGAGGGATTGCCCAGAGGTTGTGACATCTCCACCAGGTCAGGCTCAGAGGACTGTGTTTCAGGCCTAGAGGGGTCGTGGTTTCTCGCGTGGCGGAGCTAGCCATACATCAGGAGGCACCTTTTAGTCCACTGCTAGAGCACCGGAGAGACAGTACGCGGTGAGAGCACAGGAGGAATGTGATGCGACGGATGTGATCTCAGGTACGTTCAGTTTGTTTTCTGTCCCTATAGTTGCTCTTGTGGACTCGGGATCGACCCACTCGTATATCCGTAGTGGGATATCGGAGCAGTGGGGGTTACTAGTGTAGGATCTAGAGGTAGAAGTCCGTGTGACTAGTCCGTTGGGGTTAGATGTGTTGGTGGATAAGGTTTATCGGAGGTGTCCGATCGAGATGCAAGGGTCTATCTTCCCGGCCGACCTCATGGTTTTGCCTTTTCAGGAGTTCAACGCAATTCTTGGTATGGATTGGTTGTTCGAGCACGACGCAAGTTTGGGGTGCAGATCTAAGAGTTTGAAGCTTCGTGTGGCTGATGTTTCTAAGCTTGTAGTGAGGGGTGAAAGGAACCCGTTGATAAGTGGTTAAAAGATCATTATTTTATACACCTTTCATGGGCAATAAGCACTTATCTCACACTTACTTGGACTGATGCATGAGCTTAATATAAAATATTCGGATATTCTACGATTATAACTCATAAAGCTAATATTTATAGAAAAATGCAGAATTTACGATATCTTCTGTACATGCAGGAACAAGTACTGCCGAGGTAGGGTTGAGGCCAAGGCAGAAGCTGGGTCGCGGCAGCAACTGAAACTCCAGCATCAATACTGTAGGCGATTGGAAGATAAAAATACGCTGGACGATTCTGGACATGCAGCACATGGATCGAAGCTGGCTAGAGCGAAGAAAGCCCAAGTCAAAGGCCACGGGGGAAAAGCCTCCTAGTTGAAATAAACTTGGAAATATTTGATTTATGGGAATAATTGTAATCCTACTCCAAGTAGTATTCCTACTTAGGAAAGGTTTGCCCTAGACCTATACTATATATACCATAGTCGTCCAATGTATTAGAGAGCCGATTTAGAGAGAGTTCAACCCTAAGAATTATTGTGTTCTTTCTTCCATCATGTTCTAAGCTTTCTTAGGGTTAGGTGAAGGTTGTCGAGTACTTGTGAGAGGAGATTGTACTTTGTTTCTCGTTTCAATGCAATAAAACATTAAGATTTGCTTACTCTTTGCCATTCTTTGTTCTTGCATCCAAGCCCGGGAGGGAAGTTTATGTGTAATCTATTTATCTAGACTCGAGAGAGTTAGATTCACGAAAGGAGTAAGTACGGTATTTGAAAAATACTAACTCGGCCTAGGGATAAGTTGGAGTTTCAGCGGCTAAAAGAAGTGTGAGATTGGTTGATAGTTATAATTGATTCACGCCGGGAGGTATCGTCAAGGACTGATTATCAACAGTGTTTCGACTTAGGGATAAGCGGAGCCATCCAAGGACACTTTGTCCAATCTTTGTGAGGTCTACCCAAGAGCAAGGGATTGCCGTGAGAGACACGCATTGTCGCTGCCGAGGCAGTAATCTGCAGTACTGCCGAGGCAGAGTCATGCGATAGCATTGGACAGAAACAAGCCAATCAATTCCACAGTACAACGCAACTGGATCCTGCCCACTCTCCTCATTCGTTCTCACTACCTTTATTTAGTTTTTATTTAATTAGTTTACTCAAACATCCTTCCTACTTGTGTTTTTACTTTACTTTTACAGGACAAGAATATTAAAGAAGACATATTAAGTATACCAATCCATGTGGAGACCATACATGATAAATACTTATCACTTTATTACTTGCGACGTGTACACTACACAATTTGCGCTATTTCTACACGCAACAAGTTTTTGGCGCCGTTGCCGGGGATTGGCAACTAAATTTTGTTTTCTTTATTTTCTTGCTTTAGTTATTTTATTTATTTTTATTTTTATTTTACTTTGGTTTCTTTTTGGTGTATGACCAGGGCCAACCCATCTAATTCGATGTACGAGATTGACCCTGAAATTGAACGTACACGGAATTGGTTGAGGACACAAATCCAACAAGCAATGGCAGGAAATCAAGTAGATCAAAACATACATGTTGGCCACGGAGGACTTCAGCAGCCACCCATGCCGCAGCAACCACTGTCGCAGCCTCTACTGCCGCGACAGCTCACTGTTAGAGATTTCCTGGTGGAAGATCTGAATAGATTAAACCCTGGAGTCATTGCACCCGAAATAGAAGCAACCGACTTTGAACTCAAACCTGTCATGTCCAATATGCTGAATACTATTGGGCAATTTAGTGGGTCTACAACTGAAGATGCCAGGCAACATCTCAAATCGTTCATGGAAGTTTGTAACTCATTTAAAATTCAAGGAGTCCATGAAGATATTTTGAGATTAAAATTGTTTCCCTATTCACTGAGGAATAGGGCCAAGACCTAGTTAAATAGCATTCCAGCAGGATCAATAGGATCTTGGAGTGAAATCTGCCGAGATTTCATTAAGCACTTTAACCCTTCTAACTTATATGATCGTATCCGTAATAAAATTACTTCTTTTCGACAGGCAGATGATGAACCAATGTACGAGGCATGGGAGCGCTATAGAGAGTTATTGCACAGATGCCCATTACATGGACTTCCCTTGTGGACACAAGTGATAATGTTCTAAAATGCCACTAATGCCCCCACAAGGATGATGCTAGATGCCTCTGCCAATGGGACACTCCTCGACAAAGCTCCTGAGGAAGCTATAGAGATTCTGAACAAGCTCGCAAAGAATGATTTTCAGTTTCAATACATCAAGGCGAGGAGGAATGAGACGCCAAGCCACAGTGAATGAAATCGAAACATCCAATTCAGTGGCAGCACAATTGGCATCTCTAACCAAGATGGTTCAGAACATGCAATTACAACAAAATACTCATGAGGTTAAAACGATCAATTCTTCTGAGTATGTGCAAGATGAGGAAACTGGTTTTTATGTGGGAAACTACAACCGGAATAATAATATGATGTCTAACACATATAATCCGGCATGGAAAAGGCACCCAAATTTTTCATTGAGCAATCCTAATAATGCCTTGAATCCCACTAATTAGACCTTAAGTTATCAGCAGCCGATGCCGCAGCAAAATATACAGCAGATGCCGCCGCAGCAGATGCCGCAGTAGCAGTCCGAAAGTTCGTTGGAGAACACTCTCAAGGCCTTTATGATGAAAACATAATAATACATGGCAGAGAACAGTAATTTCATCAAAAGGACGGATGCTTTTCATGAACAGGACTGAGATGAGGCTGCAAAATCAAGAAGCGGCTATTAAAACTCTAGAAACTCAAGTTGGTCAGTTCGCTCAAAGACAAAACACTAGACCACAAGGAGGATTACCTAGCAATACTGAAGTTGCTAAGGGAATGGGCCATGAGCAATGAAAAGTGATCACAACCAGAAGTGGCCTACATTTAAAAGAAAAACTAAGCAGTTCAACAAACAAGGTCCCACAGGCAATACAAGAGGAATCAAATAGGGAGGACCAAGATGCTGAACCAAAAAGTTAGGCCTCAGAAATCCCAGCAGAAAAGTCTGCCGAGGCAGACAAACCGACAACACCTCAACCAGCTGCCGAGACAGTAAAAGACCCAGTGGTGCTGGGTATTAAATTCAAAACTCATTGTAACCCCCTTAGCCCGGCCTGGACAGAACCGGCACTAACGGGTCACACGGGGAATATCGAACTAAACCCGTTAAGGTCCAATTCGATAAAAAACCCTAAAACCGATATGTTTTTTTTAGATGCATAATTAAGTTCCTATGTGTGTCGAGGTCATGCGTAACGAAAAACGGAAACATTCGATTCACGATTGATCTATTCAATTCGCATATCAGTACACAAGGATCAAAACGCAAATAATTCTTAATTCCAACAATAAACCGGTAATGCCATCTACCATAGTTCAATTATACATGCATAGCATACTCATAACAAAGTTCAGATCAAACAGACCATTATTGCATCGTCAATTTCATGTTTCATACAATAGGGACTTAATTGTAAAGCTCACAATATTATAGGGACTAAAACCAACATTATTTTACCAATGCGAATTCAAGTTAACATCACGCATCTTGGTGATATTACAACTCTCAATATTATTCATTGCATCTATATTCGATCGTGGAAAGATATTCGACCCTAAACATGATTTTTTTTCACACTTAGAATGTCATTTTTGGGTCTCGGTATCGATACCTAAGGTCTCAGTATCGGTACCCTATCGTGGAGCTAGCCTCCTTGCACTTCGAAGGCTATTAGTATCGATACCCCCATAGGTGGTATCGATACTCCAGCGTCCAGTGGAGTAATTGCATCGAACCATGGTTCGAACCACCCCAAATTAAGCCAGTATCGATACCCCCTATGCACTTTGACAAATTTGAACATTCTAAGTTATTCCACCCAATCAAGCATAACCATTAATCACCCTTAACTATGTGCATAATTTTCTAAGCATAAAGAACAATGTAGAGCATTCATTTACCACATCAAAGACCTCAAACATTCTATAGGCATGCTTCCTAAAATAAGATTTAAAATCAACAATGTTCATTCATGTACATGTCTCATAATCCAAACAACACCATAGTCCATCAATTAATAATCCAAAACATTATAGGTCTTATTACAACATTAACCCAAGCAAAATTCACACACTTCACATAGGTTTGATTTACACATTCCCAAGCCCAAATTATTTGCCAAAACATACAAAAAATTGAGGCAACTCTTCCCCTTGGTTTCCTTGCTCCGAACGTAGCCTCGAATGTCACTATGTGTCTACAAAGATGAGAGGAGAGCTTAAGCAAAACATGCTTAGTGAGGAAGCTCTAACATGATCATCAATGCATCAATTTAAAACCATAACTTGTAATGCCTTTCTAAAAGCAAACATGCTTAACAATCATGTTCATGTTCAATACTAAAAACCTTTCCTTGAGTATGCATGGCATTATCAATTCATTGTACAAATGATGCGCAATGTTCCAAATATTTTCATGTTTGTATATTGGCTTCCTAGTGATCACTTAAAGCGAACCTTAAGTTCACCGAATACACGGATCCATTGATTAGAGACCTTTAGTCTCGTCATGACACGAAGTCACCATTGACATGACACGAAGTCACCATTATCAAGCTCTACCACGCACGGTTGGACACATAGTCACCCTTGTTACGTGTAGGCATTTTTCCTTTATTTTCATAATATTTATAGTGCACTCAATCCTAATGACATGTCATTTGTATTCGAATCTAAAGTAGTGTCACTAAGCCAATATCAAGTCCAAGTATGCATGCTAATTTGCTGCTCATAATGCATCCATAATGTGTTCAACAAATGAACCAATAGTCATGCCCAATGGCACCATCATATGTAAGGCAAATAACCATATCATATTCCACTTCATTTTTCATGTTTTCATAAACCATGGATGTCTTTATAAACCATACATTTCCAGCAATTAACACATGCATGCATCATTTCAAAATCAAATATATGCAATTCCAAAATCATATTGAATCATTGTTCACATATATGCCATTACCGAAAATAACCGAAAATCGAGGTAATGCATCAACATCATTTAAAACACTTACTCTTGAACTATGGAAAGTTTTCACACTATTCCATAGCCCCCAAAACAGAACCGAATCTTTGCGAAACACTTTAAAACCCGAAATCACTCACCGACAAGCGAAACGAGCCCTCGCCGATGCTCCGATGGCAACGCCTACGCACCAGCCACTTATGAACCTTCTTGCACTACCTCTACAACATTAAAAGCAGAGCATATTCACATTACAACATGCTCAAAACAGAAGCCATATTTAACCCTCACAAAACTATCGAAAACCTTGCCGAAAAAACCGAAAACTAAGCCGAAACGCGTCCGAAACACATCAGCCCAAAACCTAATGAATCTAACATCTAATCCACCTCAATTATGAACCAAAAACACTTACAAACCATCCTTATACCTCTAGCAACATTAGAACACTTAAAACAACACCTAAAACAACCGAAAACCACCTTAAAACAACACCGATTGCATTACTCCGGGATTAAATTAATGTGCCATCAATTCAACACTTAATCATTTAATTGACGTAATATCATAATTAAATCAACCTAATTACAGCATTAATTGGGATCTAAAAAGATTTCACAAAAACCTTGACAAAACTCATAAATCTTGAATTAGAAACACAAAATTAAATATCAATTGTTAATGGGCAAGCCAATACTTGGAAATTTCAACAAAGAACCTTAGAAAAAAGATTAGAAATCAGAATTTTACCTTAGAGATTTACTCCACCAAAAAGATGAGAAAACCTTCCTTGATTTCCTTCAAAATGATGTTGATTTTGCAAAAATTGATGAGTAGGTTTTGTAGAGAATGAAAGGATGAGTAAAATGAAATAAATCTTGTAGAAAATGATGAAGAAATCAGCAAGTAATTGAAGAAATTTGGAGAAGAAGATGGAAAGAAAATGAGAGAAAATCTTGGGAGAAAAGATGGGAAAATGGGTAGTTACAAAAGAAAATAATGTTGTCATCTAAAATAAAACAATTTAAAAACAATTTTGGTGGATAAATCATTAATTAAAAATAAATTGGGTTTATGGCCCTCTAAGGATTCTAAGTATGGATTGCTTTCCAATTTAGTCACCAAAAATCCTAATTGCCAAAAATTACTAATTAAATCCCCAAAACTTTCCCAAAAATTACAATTTAGTCACTTGAACAAAAATTAGCCTAAGTAAAAATCAAATTCAAATTCAAATAATATTCCCTTAACTTTAAAACACCTTTTTAATATTTTTAGAACCATTTCACAAAATTATTACTTATCCAATTAAAATATTATTATTTTAATTTTTCCTGGAATAACGAACCCTAGGAATCCGATTCGACCCGAATCGAATTTCCCCAACTTACACTTCAACTACTAACCCCAAAACCGGGATGTTACACTCATGAAACCCTGGAGGAGATGAGACCACCACCACCTTTCCCACAAAGGTTGAAAAAGCAAAAACAGGATCACCAGTTTAAAAAAATTTTAGACATCCAAAAACAAGTCCACATCAACTTGCCATTCGTTGAGGCAATTGAACAAATGCCTAATTACGCTAAGTTCTTGAAAGACATGATATCTAAAAGAAAAAGGCTTGGTGAGTTTGAAACAGTGGCAGCAACTGAGGGATGCATGGCAATGCTGCACAATCGCATGCCTCCAAAATTAAAAGATCCTAGATGCTTTATCATACCTTGTGCGATAGGTAACCATTATGAAGGAAAGGCCCTATGTGACTTGGGGGCAAACATCAACCTAATGCCGAAATCAGTCTTCCAAAAGCTTGGAATAGGAAGAGCAAAACCCACAACTGTGGTACTTCAACTAGCGGATATATCATTTGTGCATCCTAAAGGAAAAATTGACGACATATTGGTAAGGGTAGACAAATTTATTTTTCCCGCTGACTTCCTTATCCTTGATTGTGAAGCGGATGATAATGCGCCAATCATATTGGGGAGGCCTTTCTTAGCAACTAGACGCACTTTAATTGATGTGGAAAATGGAGAGTTGACAATGATGGTTAATGACCAACAAGTCAAACTCAATGCATTCCACAATTTAAAAAAATATGATGATCCAGAAGAGTGCAAAGCCATCCACACAAAGGACACCAAAATATCCTGCCTTGGGAGCGTGCTCGGCAGACTATTTGGCAAAAAGATCAAGCTCAAAGTAGAAGCAGCACATAAGGATGGACATAGAGCAAAAGGGAGTGGCCAACATCTGAATTATAAGTCCGGCCAACAAGAGAAAAACACCTTAGGAGATGCATTTGCATGCACTCCCCCAGTGACTTAATCTCTTCCCTTTTCTTTTTATACTATTATATTAGGAATAGTTTAGTTTATATTTACTTTCCATATTTATTTTAGGTTGTCTTTATTTTTCTTTTTTTTCAATTATTTTTAGGTTAATAAAGCAAGAATAAAGGAGAAATAGTTCACAGCAGAAATCTGCTGAGGCAGAAAACAGTGTTAGAGCCGCAGCAGTCCCAACGGGCAGAACAGTGTAACGGCTAGTCTGCCGAGATCTCTACCGCGGCAGTAAAAGCAATCGGCAGTAAAGGCTAACGGCTACAAAACGGATAGTGGTTTCAAACGGATACAAGGCCGAGGCCTATATAAGCACCTTCCTCCTCTTGAACTATTCACTCTTGCATTCTTGTTTTCTTTTGAATATTTGCTAATCTTGCTCTCATGATACTCTCTACCTAGCCTTCTTGAAATTTTCAGAATCTTTCCAAGAAACTCTTCAAAATCCTCAAAACTCATCCATGGCATCTGTCGCGTGTCAAAAGTGCGCGTTTAGTGCAAGTGGACACATCGAAATTAATAAGTGATAAGTATTTATTAGATTATCGTCTCCATAGGGATTGATATACTCAATATGTCTTCTTCGTCTTCTTGTTCTGTAGAAAGAAATAAAATAAAACACAAGTGATTTGGACTTAGATTAACTAGAATAAAACTACTAAGTAAAATAAAGAGAATTAAATATTAGAGAGAGATGGGTCAGGATCCAATTGCGTTGTATTGTGGATTTGATTGACTTGACTCTGCCCAATGCAATCGTATATCACTGCCTCGGCAGCACTGCAGATTACTGCCTTGGCAGCGACAATACGTCCGCCGCGGCAATCCCTTGCTCGTGGGTGGACTTTACCAAAGTTCGGCAAAGTGTCCTTGAATGACTCCGCTTATCCCTAAGTCGAAGTACTGTTGATGACTAATCCTTGATGATACCTCCCGACGTGAACCAATTATACTCACCAACCAATCTCACACTTATTTTAGCCGCTGAAACTCTTAACCTATCCCTAGGCCGAGTTAGTATTTCGCGATTGAAATACCGTACTTACCCCTTTCGTGAATCTAACTCTCCCGAGTCTAGATAAATGGATTCCTCACAAACTTCTCTCCCGAGCTTGAATGCAAGAACAAGGAATAACAAAGGATAAGCAAACCTTGATAGTTTTATTGCATTGAAAAAAAGACAAAGTACAAATCTCCTCTCACAAATACTAACAACCTTCACCTAAACCCTAGGAAAGCTTAGAACATAGTTGAGAGAAAGCAAACAAAGTTTATGAATCGGCTCTCTCTCTAGGTATCCATGTATAATACATTGTACGGCTAGGTCTTTATATAGGCTAGACCTAGGGCAAACCTTTCCTACGTAGAATACAACTTGGAGTAGGGAACTAGTCATATACATAATTAAAATATTTCCAAGTTTAATTCAACTAAGGGGCTTTCCCGCGTGGCCTTGTCTGGGGCTTTTCCTCATGCTAGCCAGCTCCGATCCATGTGCTTTATGTCTAGACACGTCCCTTGGATTTTTCTCTTCCAATTTCCTACAGTCTTGCTTCCTGGCTCTCAGCTGCTGCCTCGGCACCAGGTCCTGCCTCGGCCATGTTGCTGTCGCGGCACTGGTTCTCCTGCACAGATATAAAATTGTAGTAAAACTTGCCTTTTTCTGTAAATATTATCTCTATGAGCTTAACTCCTAAATATATCACATTAAGTACATGCATTGGTCCGAGTGGGTGTATATTCGTTGATTAATGCCCATAAAAGGTGTAAATAGTGATAGTGAGTTGAGCACTTATCACACCCCCAAACTCGAACTATTGCTTGTCCTCAAGCAATGCAAACCATCAATTTGTCGAACTTTACTCTTTCTTGGTCTTACATTTCCATCTATTCTCCCCACCATAACTATGCCTTTTCTTTAGCCTTAACTTTTCGGTTACCCAAGGGTTTACCTAGAAACAAACTATAGGATTTTTGTGAGTGTGTGCGTTTTTGTGGACAAGTTTGATTAGAGGCTTTCTTAGACAAACTCTAAGTTCAAGACAAGTAGAATTTGGTTAAGTGTTCTCTTCTTTTCTAAACAACCAATTCTTGAGCCAATTTCGGGCACCTCAAGGATTGTGTTTTTCACTAATTCCTTCTTTCTTTTGATATTCCTTAAAGCATACTAGAGCCAATTTCGGGCACCTCTAGCATGAAGAAGAGTACTCCCTAGAGCCGGTGATAGGCACCTATAGTTACTTTCCCAAAAATCTAAGTCTTTATCACCTAAGTTCATTAAAAGAATTCCTCTAATCCAACAAGTCCCAAAAGTGTTTAAAGTTTTTTTTCTATAGTAAGCTTTTAAGTTTTCATCCTTAAGTATCCTAAGGTTAAACCTTCTTAACAAGACCTAATCATGGTAAGGAAAAAGATTTCTATAGCCTTAAAGAATAAACTAAGGCAATACTGATGATAAGCAGTGCAAAAGTGTAGGCAGTTAATTCAAGGAAGGCGGGGAGCATGAAAATTAAAAAAAATCACTGGAATACTCCCTTTTTTGGCAAGGCCTCGGCAGTAGATTGCTGTCTTGGCAGTGAATCTGCACCCCAAACTCAAACCAAGCATTGTCCTCAATGCTTTATATTTGAAGAGAATAGTGGACAACAACAATAATTAAGGAAGAGATAAGCAACATAGAAAGAAACAACAAATAATATTGAATTATGAAAAATTTAAAGCGACTCCGAAGAGCTGCTTGTAACAATTTTTCTCCTTGGCCTTGCTGCCGATTGCTTTGTTCTTGGTGAGGACGATGGTTGAGCTTTTACTTGCCGGGGCGGTTGGAGTACTGCTTTCTGTTCTTCTTCTGGTACACATCTTCTTATAACTTGATCTGCACAATGTTTAAACAGAAGCGGGTCGTCCCAGAAATAATGCTTTGTATTATGCTGAAACCTCTTCTTTTCGTTATGGTTAAGGTTATAAGGGATAATACCACTAACTAAATAATTAACAAGATCAACATACCATGGGGTGGATGTTACTGTAGCAAGGTCTTCTGTTAATGCTACGGAGATGTATTCAGACAATGTCGCGGCAGCGCGATTATATACTGCTGTAGCCTCTGTCTCGGTAGTATCCCTTGCAGTTGTAACAATTTGCAATATTTGTTCATCTGGGAATTCATCTTGTATTTCTTCAAGTGAGTGGGTATTGTCTTTGTTCTCCGGTCTAGAAAGATGATCGGCCACTTGGTTTTCTGTACCCTTGCGATCTTTGATTTCAACATCAAATTCTTGTAGAAGAAGGATCCATCTAATCAGTCTAGGCTTGGCATCCTTCTTTGAGAAGAGGTATTTAATTGCCGAATGATCAGTGTGGACAGTAACCTTTGTTCCGATAACATATGATCGAAACTTGTCAAAAGCAAATACCACTGCTAGTAATTCTTTTTCTGTTGTGGTGTAATTGATTTGAGCATCATTAAGCGTTTTACTAGCATAGTAGATCACATGGAACATGTTATTCTTTCTCTGCCCGAGTGCTGCCCCGACAGCATGATCGCTAGCGTCACACATCAATTCAAATGGCAATGACAATTCTGGTGGGATCACTATTGGTGCAGTTGTTAGCTTCTCCTTGAGAGTTTCGAATGCTTCAGTGCATTCCTCATTGAATTCAAATTTCCTATCTTGTTCCAGCAAGTTGCAAAGAGGTTTAGAAATTTTGGAAAAATTAGAAATGAACCTTCTATAAAAACCTGCATGGCCCAAGAAGCTTCGAACTCCTTTCACAGAAATAGGTGGAGGTAAATTCTTTATCACATCAATCTTGGCTTTATCAACTTCGATTCCTTATGATGATATTTTATGGCCCAATACTATGCCTTCATTTACCATAAAGTGGCATTTTTCCCAATTTAGGACTAGATTGGATTCCTCACATCTTTGCAGCACTTTTTCTAGATTGCCGAGGCAGTGATCAAAGCTATCTCCAAAGACTGAAAAATCATCCATGAATATCTCTAGGAAGTCCTTTATCATGTCAAAAAAAATTGCCATCATGCATCTCTGGAAGGTTGTCGGGGCATTGCAAAGACCGAACGACATCCTTCTAAATGCATAAGTTCCATATGGGCAAGTGAAAGTGGTTTTTGCCTGGTCTTCTGGATCAATGGCAATTTGATTGTATCCTGAATAACCATCAAGAAAACAGTAATAAGGTTTACCAGCAAGTCTATCAAGCATTTCATCAATAAAGGGTAAAGGGAAATGATCCTTCTTCGTTGCCTTATTCAGCTTGCGATAATCCATACAAACCCTCCAACCGGTCACAGTCCTGGTTGGGATTAGTTCGTTGTTCTCGTTGGTTATGATAGTCATACCACCTTTCTTGGGTACACATTGTACCGGGCTTACCCATGCGCTATCAGAAATGGGATAGATAATTCCTGCATCAAGCCACTTGATTATTTCCTTACGTACTACCTCCTTCATAGCGTGGTTAAGTCTCCTCTGAGATTCAACAGAGAGTTATGGTCTTCTTCTAAAAGAATTTTATGCATACATACTGCTGGGCTTATTCCCTTCAGATCATCAATTGACCACCCAATTGCCTTTTTGTGCTGTCGTAGCATCGCTATTAGGGTTTGTTCCTGTTCTGGCAACAACTTAGAAGAAATAATTACAGGCATCGTGTGGTTGTCTCCCAAATAAGCATATTTTAGTTTTTTCTGGTAAGGGTTTTAATTCTGTGACCAGTGGTTCTTTACTTACAGATTGCTCATTCTTACCTGTATAATCTAATGGTTCGAAGTACTTACCTGGAAGATGTGTTCTCCAGTTAGCTTCCTCCTTCTCTACTGTTTCAACACTGTTCAGAGTGCTGTTGTAGCAGTCATCCGTATCATTGCCGAGGCATACCTCTGAAGTGTTATGAAGATCACTGCCGAGGCAGTTGTTGCTAAGAAAAGGTATTATACGATCTTCATCTATATATACAACACCTGACATTCTTCTTCCGGCTCCTCATGCCTTTTCATCATTTGAAACACATTTAATTGGATTTGTTGATCATTAATTCTCATTGTCAACTCTCCTTTTTCCACGTCAATTAAGGTGCGTCCAGTTGCAAGGAAAGGTCTCCCAAGGATGATCGGTGCATTATCATCTGCTTCACAATCAAGGATAAGAAAATCAGCAGGAAAAATAAATTTATCGACTCTTACCAGTATGTCCTCGATTTTGCCTTCAGGTTGCACATATGATCGATCCGCTAGTTGGAGCATAACTGTTGTAGGTTTCGCCCTTCCTATTCCAAGCTTTTGAAAAACAGATTTGCGCATTAAATTGATGCTTGCTCCAAGGTCGCATAGGGCCTTACCTTCATAATTTTTACCGATTGCACAAGGTATGATAAAGCAACCAGGATCCTTCAATTTTGGTGGCATGCGATTGTGTAGCATTGCCATGCATCCCTCAGTAGCAGCAATTGTTTCGAACTAACCTATTCGTTTTCTCTTTGACACCATGTCTTTTAAGAACTTGGCATAACTAGGCATTTGTTCAATTGCCTCTACGAATGGTATGTTAATGTGGACTTGCTTTAAAATATCAAGGAATTTCTTGAATTGTTGGTCCTGTTTTTGCTTTTTCAACTTTTGTGGGAAAGGTGGTGGTGGTCTCATCTCATCCAGGGTTTCTTTAGTTTGGACTTTAATACCTGGCACCACTGGGGTTGTTGCTGTCTCGGTAGGTTGTTCAAGAGCTGCAGCGCTTTCTGCCAGGGCAGTGTTATCAGAATCAGTTTGCTCAGCCTCTTCTTTTGCTGGATCCACTGAGGGATTTTGGCTTGCTGGACTGGACTCTTTTCCTTCAGCTGTAGACCACTCCTGGTAGTGATTGCTTTACACTGTTCATGGCCCATTACCTTAGCAACTTCAGCATTGCTAGGTAGTCCTCCTTGTGGTCTAGTGTTTATATTTTGAGCAAACTGCCAACATGGGTTTCTAGCGTTTTAATGGCCGCTTCTTGATTCTGCAACCTCATCTCAGTTCTATTCATAAAAGCATCTATCCTTTTGATGAAATTACTGTTCTATGCCATGTATGACTCTGTTTTCATCATAAAGGCTTTAAGCGTGTTTTCCAACGAACTTACCGGTTGCTGCTGCATCTGCTACGGCGGCATTGGCTGCTAGACCTGCTGCTGCGGCAGATGTTGCATGGGTTGCTGGAATCCTAAAGGTTGGGTGGTTGGGTTTAAGGCATTGTTAGGGTTGCTCCATGATAGGTTTGGATGCCTCTTCCATGAGGGATTGTATGCGTTGGACATTATATTGTTTCGGTTGTAGTTTCCAACATACATACCGGTTTCTTGATTCATACACTCAGAGGAACTGTGGTTACCTCCACATAAATCACAATAAGAATCAATTACCTTAACCTCACGGGTATTTTGTTGTAATTGTAAGTTTTGCACCATTTTTGTAAGAGAGGCCAATTGTGCTGCCACTGAATTTGATGTGTCTAACTCATTCACCGTGGCTTGGCGTCTTACTCCTCCTCGCCTAGATGTAGGGAATTGAAAATCGTTCTTTGCGAGTTTGTTCAATATCTCCATAGCTTCCTCAGGTGCTTAATCAAGGAGTGTTTCGTTTGCCGAGGCATCTAACATCATCCTTGTCGAGGCATTCGTGGCATTATAGAACATGGTCACTTGTGTCCATAGGGGAAATTCATGCAAAGGACACTTGTGCAATAGCTCCCTGTAGCGCTCCCATGCCTCATACATAGGTTCGTCATCTACCTGTCGAAAAGAAGTGATTTCATTACGAATTCTATCATATAAATTTGTAGGATTAAAACGTGTAATAAAATCACGGCAAAGTTCACTCCAAGATCCAATAGATCCTGCTGGAATGTTATTTAACCAAGCTTTCGCCCTATCCCTCAGTGAATAGGGGAATAGCTTTAATTGCAAGACATCTTCATGGACTCCTTGGATTTTGAAGGAATTGCATATCTCCATGAAGGACTTGAGGTGTTGTCTTGCATC
Source organism: Abelmoschus esculentus (assembly GCA_035048815.1). Lineage (NCBI taxonomy): Eukaryota > Viridiplantae > Streptophyta > Magnoliopsida > Malvales > Malvaceae > Abelmoschus > Abelmoschus esculentus. Next base: position 5,536,129 of record JAUCBN010000065.1, read on the forward strand.
TTCAGTTACAGACCCACCAAACTGTCCAATAGTGTTAAACATATTGAACATGACAGGTTTCAGTTCAAAGTGGGCTGCTTCTATCTCCGGTGTAACGACTCCTGGGTTTAATCCATTTAAATCCTCTTCCAGGAAGTCTCTGACAGTGAGCTACCGCGGCCCTGGTGGCGGCGGAAGACCTCCATTGCCGGAAGATAAGTTTTGTCCTGCTGGGTGGTCTGCCATAGCTTCTTGGATTTGTCTCCTCAACCTTAGCCTTGTTCGTTCGATCTTTGGGTCCAACTCGTACAAAGGGTTGGTTGGGTTGGCCCTGGTCATACACCAAGAAAAACAAAAGTAAAATAAAAATAAAAAGAAACAAGAAAATAAAGAAAACAAAATTTAGTTGCCAATCCCCGGCAACGGCGCCCAAAACTTGTCGCGTGTCAAAAGTGCACGTTTAGTGCAAGTGGACACATCGAAAGTAATAAGTGATAAGTATTTATCGGATTATCGTCTCCACGGGGATTGGTATACTCAATATGTCTTCTTCGTCTTCTTGTTCTGTAGAAAGAAATAAAATAAAACACAAGTGATTTGGACTTAGATTAACTAGAATAAAACTACTAAATAAAATAAAGAGAATTGAATATTAGAGAGAGATGGGTAAGGATCCAGTTGCGTTGTATTGTGGATTTGATTGACTTGACTCTGTCCAATGCAATCGTATATCACTGCCTCGGCAGCATTGCAGATTACTGCCTTGGCAGCGACAATACGTCCGCCGCGGCAATCCCTTGCTCGTGGGTGGACTTTACCAAAGTTCGGCAAAGTGTCCTTGAATGACTCCGCTTATCCCTAAGTCGAAGTACTATTGATGACTTATCCTTGATGATACCTCCCGGAGTGAACCAATTATACTCACCAACCAATCTCACACTTATTTTAGCCGCTGAAACTCTTAACCTATCCCTAGGCCGAGTTAGTATTTCGCGATTGAAATACCGTACTTACCCTTTTCGTGAATCTAACTCTCCCAAGTCTAGATAAATGGATTACTCACAAACTTCTCTCCCGAGCTTGAATGCAAGAACAAGGAATAACAAAGGATAAGCAAACCTTGATAGTTTTATTGCATTGAAAAAAAGAAAAAGTACAATCTCCTCTCACAAATACTAACAACCTTCACCTAAACCCTATGAAAGCTTAGAACATAGTTGAGAGAAAGCAAACAAAGTTTATGAATCGGCTCTCTCTCTCTAGGTATCCGTATATAATACATTGTACGGCTAGGTCTTCATATAGGCAAGACCTAGGGCAAACCTTTCCTACGTAGAATACAACTTGGAGTAGGGAACAAGTCATATACATAATTAAAATATTTCCAAGTTTAATTCAACTAAGGGGCTTTCCCGCGTGTCCTTGTCTTGGGTTTTTCCTCATGCTAGACAGCTCCGATCCATGTGCTTTATGTCCATACACGTCCCTTGGATTTTTCTCTTTAAATCGCCTACAGTCTTGCTTCTTGGCTCTCAGCTGCTGCCTCGGCATCAGGTCCTACCTCGGCCATGTTGCTGCCGCGGCACTGGTTCTCCTGCACAGATATAAAATTGCAATAAAACTTGCATTTTTCTATAAAAATTATCTCTATGAGCTTAACTCCTAAATATATCACATTAAGTACATGCATTGGTCCAAGTGGGTGTATATTCGGTGATTAATGCCCATAAAAGGTATAAAAAGTGATAGTGAGTTGAGCACTTATCAGCATCATACACTCGCTTTGCCCTGCCGCTATTGAAGACCGATTCAACAGATCGTTCGTTGCTCGACAATTATGGGAGGAACAAGGTTTCCAACACTCGGATGAGGAGAACTACGGCATCGAACACTTCTTGTTCGATAAAATTAAATATCAAGATTGGGAGATTCTTTGCCTACAGCCTGCCCAGGCAAATGCCACCATAGTACGGGAATTTTATGCACATGGGCCGAGCAAGGACTCTATCTACGTCCACTGTCGGGGCAGGCCGATCAAGCTTGATGCCGAGACAATCAACCAATACTATGGCCTCACACCTATCCGCGATATCTATGTCGAATTTTTTAAAGAAATTACAAACGAAGACTACGAGCTGATTAAAGACGACCTTTTCTGTGTGAATACTCCATGGGAAACCGGTGCCCATAGAGGATCTGTAGCAAGGCAGAGCCTAAAGCCCGAGGCTAAGCTTTGGAACACTTTTGTCAAGAGACGCCTCATCCCCACCTCCCACAACAGCACGGTAGACCGTAGGATATTGGTGCTCATCCAATCAATCATCACCAAAAGGAGCATCAATGTGGGCGAGATCATATTACGAGAAGTCTACGAGTGCGGTATGAAGGAAAGAGGACCGTTATATTTCCCTTGTTTAATCTTTGGTTTGTGCATTGCTGCAGGTGTCCCGGTGGAAGATACGGATGAATACACACCAAATAGGCAAGGATGGACGAGAGACTTCTGCCATAAAATAAAGCAGATCACGCAGGCCGAACCATTCCAGGCAACTCCCCAGTAGTTCACTGCCGGAGCCCAGTACACAGCAGATATGCCTGACACTTCCCGCACCACTGTCGCAGCAGACCCATACCGGGAGATTCTACACAGGATGGCCGCCATGGACCTTCGTCAACAGAGATACATGGAATATCAACGCGACTTCAACAGCACACTTGCACAGATGATGATGCAAAATTTTCCAAGTCAAAGGATGCACTTTCTAGAATTCCTAGCAAACATATTCGTCACAACAGCACCCTACACAGAGACCACCCTAGCCCCAGGACCGAGGCCGTTTTTCCCTTCTCAACCTCAACATCAATTCCACGCGGCTGGCCCGTCTAGGGCAGCAGGCTCTGTCGCGACATCTTCAACCAGTAGAAGACCATCAAAGAGGAAAGCTGTCTTCAATACTCCACCACGATCACTCATCCCCATGGGAAGTCTCTCCAGATAAATAGATGAGTATGTACATCAAAGCTCATCCAATACCGAGCCAAGCATTCATTATGCCGAGGCAACAAACGTTGAAGAGGAAGGAGGGACGGAAATAATGCATACGGAAGAAATTGCCGACGAAGAAGAATGAGAATAGGTGAACACTCCTTTACAAAGGACACCACCACAAGGATCAAGGATGAAAGAGTCAGCAGGAAGGCCTAGAAAAAAATTGATACCAGCAGCTCTTTGGAGTCCATTTAAATACTAAGCTTTTCCTGCCTTTAATTCTTCACTTTTGCTGTATTTTCTTTACCTGCTGTGTGATTAGAGCATTGAGGATAATGCTTAGTTTGAGTTTGGGGGTGTAAGTGCACTGCGGAGGAAGCCTACTACCGCGGCCTTACCATGAAAGGGAGTAAAATTTTTTAGCTTATTTGAAAAAAAATTTAGTGCATCTATATGCTTCCTAATTGATTTACTGCCTTTACTTTTGCAATGCCTTCCATCAGTATTGCCATAGTTTATTCTTGTAAGGCTATAGAAATCTTTCTCCTTACCATGGCTAGGTTCTGTTTTAAAGGATTAACCTTAGAATACTTAAGGTAGAAAACCTAGAAGCTTGCTATAAGGTTAAGGTTATAAACACTTTTGGGACTTGTTTGATTTAGGAATTCTTTTAATGAACTTAGGTGATAAAGACTTAGATTCTTGGGAAAGTGACTAGAGGTGCCTATCACCAGCTCTAGGAAGCGCTCTTCTTCATGCTAGAGGTGCCCGAAATTGGCTGTAGTATGCTAAAGAAAGAAAAGAAGGAAATAGAAAACACATACCTTGAGGTGTCCGAAATTGGCTCAAGCTATTGATGTTTTAAGAAGAGAACACTAGATCCAAATCTATTTGTCTTGAACTTAGAGTTTATCTAAGAAAGCCTTTAATCAACCTTGTCCACAAAAACGCACACACTCACAAAATCTTATAGCTCGTTTCCGGGTAAAGTCCTTGAGTAAACAAAAGGCTAAGACTAAGGAATAGGCATAGTTATGGTGGGGAGAATAGATGGAAAAATAAGACCAAAAGAGAATAAGGTTTGGCAAATTGATGGCTTGCATTGCTTGAGGACAAGCAATAGTTCGAGTTTGGGGGTATGATAAGTGCTCAAAAGATCATTATTTTATACACCTTTCATGGGCAATAAGCACTTATCTCATACTTACTTGGACTGATGCATGAGCTTAATATACAATATTCGGATATTCTGCTATTATAACTCATAAAGCTAATATTTACAGAAAAATGCAGAATTTACGATATCTTATGTACATGCAGGAACAAGTACTGCCGAGGCAGGGTTGAGGCCGAGGCAGAAGCTGGGCCGCGGCAGCAACTAAAACTCCACCATCAATACTATAGGCGATTGGAAGATAAAAATACGCTGGACGATTCTGGACATGCAGCACATGGATCGAAGCTGGCTAACGCGAAGAAAGCCCAAGTCAAATGCCATGGGGGAAAAGCCTCCTAGTTGAAATAAACTTGGAAATATTTGATTTATGGAAATAATTGTAATCCTACTCCAAGTAGTATTCCTACTTAGGAAAGGTTTGCCCTAGACCTAGACTATATATACCATAGCCGTCCAATGTATTATAGAGCCGATTTAGAGAGAGTTCAACCCTAAGAATTATTGTGTTCTTTCTTCCATCATGTTCTAAGCTTTCTTAGGGTTAGGTGAAGGTTGTCGAGTACTTGTTAGAGGATATTGTACTTTGTTTCTCGTTTCAATGCAATAAAATATTAAGATTTGCTTACTCTTTGCCATTCTTTGTTCTTGCATCCAAGCCTGGGAGGGAAGTTTGTGAGTAATCTATTTATCTAGACTCGGGAGAGTTAGATTCACGAAAGGAGTAAGTACGGTATTTGAAAAATACTAACTCGGCCTAGGGATAGGTTGGAGTTTCAGCGGCTAAAAGAAGTGTGAGATTGGTTGATAGTTATAATTGATTCACGCCGGGAGGTATCGTCAAGGACTGATTATCAATAGTGTTTCGACTTAGGGATAAGCGGAGTCATCCAAGGACACTTTGTCGAATCTTAGTGAGGTCTACCCAAGAGCAAGGGATTGCTGCGGAAGACACGCATTGTCGCTGCCAAGGCAGTAATCTGCAGTACTACCGAGGCAGAGCCATGCGATAACATTGGAAAGAAACAAGCCGATCGATTCCACAGTACAACGCAACTGGATCCTGCCCACTCTCCTCATTCGTTCTCACTACCTTTATTTAGTTTTTATTTAATTAGTTTACTCAAACATCCTTCCTACTTTTGTTTTTACTTTACTTTTATAGGACAAGAATATTAAAGAAGACATATTAAGTATATCAATCCCTCTGGAGACGATACACGATAAATACTTATCACTTTATTACTTGCGACGTGTACACTGCAAAATTTGCGCTATTTCTACACGCAACACCCGTGCTTAGCGAATGTTGTGTCCGCTTTGTCAGCTCAGAGGTTGATCTAGTAGGGTTCTGAGGCTTTCTTAGCTCACGCGGTAGATGTGAGTTTTGAGAGTCCGGCTTTAGAAAGTTTGAGGACAGTTTGTGAGTATCCAGATGTGTTTCCGGAGGAGTTGCCCGGTTTACCACCCGATCGTGAGTTGGAGTTCCGGATAGAGGTGTTGCCAGGGACGACACCAGTGTCTATATCGCTGTATCGTATGGCACCGGCAGAGATGAGAGAGTTGAAGCAGCATATCCAGGAGTTGCTTGAGAGAGGTTTTATCAGACCGAGTGTGTCGCCGTGGGGAGAACCGGTTTTGTTTGTTAAGAAGAAGGACGGGTCGATGAGGATGTGCATCGACTAACGTCAGCTCAACAAGGTTACGATCAAGAACCGTTACCCTTTGCCTAGGATCGATGACCTGTTTGATCAGTTGAGGGGTGCCCGTGTGTTTTCTAAGATAGATTTGAGGTCAGGGTACTACCAGTTGAAGGTGGTGGAAGAGGATGTCCAAAAGACCGCTTTTAGGACGCGGTACGGGCATTATGAGTTCTTAGTGATGCCGTTCGGGCTCACGAATGCACCTGCAGCTTTTATGAACTTGATGAACCAGATCTTTTAGCCGTATCTAGATCAGTTTATGGTAGTGTTTATAGACGATATCCTGGTGTATTCACGCTCAGAGGAGGAGCATGATTATCACCTAAGGGTTGTTCTTCAGGTGTTGAGGGATTGGCGTTTGTACGCCAAGTTTAGTAAGTGTGAGTTCTGGTTGTCTAAGGTGGTGTTTCTTTGCCACATCGTTGCAGCAGATGGCATCCGGGTGGATCCTCAGAAAATCCAAGTTGTGGTGGAATGGAAAACACCAAGGAAGGTATCGGAAGTCCGTAGCTTTCTTGGACTTGCCAGATACTATAGACGGTTTGTGAAAGGCTTCTTGATCATAGCAGCACCGTTGACAAAGTTTCTTCAGAAAGGTGTTCCGTTTGTGTGGAAGGAGAGGAGACAACAAAGTTTTGAGCAGCTTAAGGCTTATCTGACAGAGGCAACAGTCTTGACATAAACGGAACCGGGAAAAGATTATGTGGTGTTTAGTGATGCTTCCTTGAATGGGTTGGGTTGTGTGCTTACGAAATGGGCATTATAGAGAATCCGTTCGAATTTTAAATGAGTAAAGAGTTAAAAATTTGAGATTATGTTGTATAATTAGGTTCAAATGTCAATAATTAACTATTTGAACTCATAAAATTTGATTCAATATCATTTTGCGATCGTTTTATTGGTATTAAAACGTGCATGTCTAAATGAGCTTCATAGTGAACCCGTTCGAATTTTAACCGAATAAAAAGCTAGATATTTGAGATTAAGCTGTATAATTTTATTTAAAAGCCCAGAAATTAATATTTTAACTCTTACAATTTGATTTAAAATCATTTGGTTATCGTTTTTTTGGGACTAAAATGTGCACGTCTAAATGGACTTTATAGAGAATCCTTTCGAATTTTAAACGAGTAAAAAGTTGAAAAATTGACATTATATTGTATAATTAGGTTTAAACATTCATAATTAACTATTTGAACTCATAAAATTTGATTTAAAATCTTTTTGCGGTCGTTTTATTGGGATTAAAATGTGCATGTCTAAATGAGCTTTATAGAGAATCCGTTTGAATTTTAACCGAGTAAAAAGCTAGATATTTGAGATTAAGCTGTATAATTTTATTTAAAAGCCCATAATTAACTATTTGAACTCATAAAATTTGATTTAATATAATTTTGCGGTGGTTTCATTGGGTTTAAAACTTGCATGTCTAAATGGGCTTTATAGAGAATCCGTTCGAATTTTAAACGAGTAAAAAAGTTAAAAAAAATTTGAGATTATGTTGTATAATTAGGTTCAAACGTTCATAATTAATTGTTTGAAGTCATAAAATTTGATTTAATATTATTTTGTTGTCGTTTTATTGGAATTAAAACGTTCATGTCTAAATGAGCTTTATTGTGAACCCGTTCGAATTTTAACCAAGTAAAAAGCTAGATATTTGAGAGTACGCTGTATAATTTTATTTAAAAGCCCATAATTAAATATTTTAACTCTTCAAATTTGATTTAAAATTATTTTGTTGTCATTTTATTAGGAATAAAATGTGCTTGTCTAAATGGGCTTTATAGAGAATCCTTTTGAATTTTAACCGATAAAAAGTTGAAAAATTGAGATTATGTTGTGTAATTAGGTTCAAACATTCATAATTAACTATTTGAACTCATAAAATTTGATTTATTATCATTTTGCAGTCGTCTTATTGGGATTAAAACATGCATGTCTAAATGAGCTTTATAGTGAACCCGTTCGAATTATAACCGAGTAAAAAGCTAGATATTTGAGATTAAGTTGTATAATTTTTTTAAAAGCCCATAATTAAATATTTTAACTCTTAAAATTTGATTTAAAATCATTGTTTGTCGTTTTATGGGGATTAAAACATGCAAGTCTAAATCGGCTTTATAGAGTATCCGTTCGAATTTTAACCGAGTAAAAAGTTGAAAAATTGAGATTATGCTGTATAATTAGGTTCAAAAGTCAATAATTAACTTTTTGAACTCATAAAATTTGATTCAATATCATTTTGCGGTCGCTTTTTTGTGATTAAAACGTGATTGTCTAAATGAGCTTTATAGTGAACCCGTTCGAATTTTAACCGAGTAAAAAGCTAGATATTTGAGAGTAAGTGTAACCCCTAAAATTTACGTAATTTCTTAGATTAAAAGTTAGGGTTTTCGTAATTAAAACTTGTGTCTCAAGTTATGTTTCCGAAATTGAAATTGATAAAATTCGATAATTTAATAAAAATCAAAATAAATGAAATACTCGTAAATACAATAAATCATAATTTAAATTGTTCAACCCCAAAACATAAACATTAAATCCGGAATCCGAATAAATAATTACAGTCCATTACAAAAAATAAAATATTAATTAAAAGTAAGTCTGTAACATTAAAATATACTGATTAATAGAAATTCAGATTCGTCAGTTCTCCAAGTACCGAGTGTTAGAGTATGCCCAAAGAATAATAGAGAATAATATATTGATAACATGTGATTAATTCGATAAAACCCCCCTTTTACTTAAAAACATCATTCAATATTCTTAGATCACCGATCAAACAAGCGTAATCAGGAAGTTTCTAGTCCTTGTGGGATCGACCCTTACTTCTCATTTACTATATTATTTTTATTTATTTGAGAATAAGGAATTTATTTTTGACACTATACGATGCGTGTCAAAATTGGCGCCATTGTCGGGGTCTAAGACAAAGTTACTGATTTGTTTTGTTTAATTTATGACCAGCAACAACCCAGGAGAACAAGGAGAATACATCCCAGAAATTGAAGCATACGCCCAGAGACTGCACGCCCAAACACTTCGGGAAAAATGTAGACTATGACAAAAACAGTTAGAACGTCATCTAGAATCTGCATCTGAAGTAGAATCACATTTTGATCACATAATTGAAGAGCCAATTCCGATGGGAGATCAAACTATCCGTCAATTAACTGCGGCTCCTGGCCATAACTAGCCGATGTGCATAACATTTCCAAATGGAGAGACGTAATTTGCTCTAAAAACTGGCCTGATACACCTATTGCCATCCTATCACGGTTTGCCGAGCACTCATAAACATTTGAAGGAATTTCATATGGTTTGTTTGAGTACAAAACCACAGGGAGTATTTGAAGATCAAATTAAACTTCGCGCCTTTCCTTTTTCTTTAGCCGATATAGCAAAAGATTGGAATGATATGGCTCATCTTTTTCTTGACAGGTTTTTTCCAACAGCTAAGGCGAGCGAATTAAGGCGAGGTATCTTGAGTATCCAACAAAAGGATACTAAAACTTTATATGATTACTGGGAGCGCTTTAAGAAGCTATGTGCTAACTATCCACAGCACGGCTTAAGCGAACAAACATTGCTTTAGTATTTTTATGAAGGTTTAACGCCTATGGATATGAAGGTAATTGATGCGGCAAGTGGAGAAGCACTTGTAAACATGACTCCTATCGCGGCGAGAACGTTAATATCTACCATGGCCGCTAACTCGCAAAGGTTTCATTTTGTGAGTGAACCATCTCGATGGGTTCACGAGGTAAGTATAGTTTCCTTAAAAAATAAAATTGATAAATTAGCTGACATCGTTCAATCTCTTGTTGCAGATAAAAGGAACACAACTAGACTTTGTGGAATATGTACTATTCCGGAACATCCGACGGATTGTTGTCCGATCATCCACGAGGATGATAAATCCCAAGTAAATACCTTAGGAAATTTTCCTGGACCTCCCCAAAGACCCTATAACCCCAACGCTAATCCCTATAATCCCGGTTGGAGGGATCATCCAAAACTTAGGTATGGAACAAACTTTAGGCAAAACCAACCTTATCAACAAGGACAACAAAACCAACAGTCGAAATCATCATTAGAATCCATTGTTGAACGATTAGCGGTATCCCAAGATAAGTTCCAAAACCGAACTGAGACCCACCTACAAGAACTAGATAAGCAAATGTCCCATTTAGCTCAAATCGTAGGAAAACTAGAATCACAAGGAAAAATTTCATCCCAAACCGAGCTAAACCTGAGGGAAAACGTTAGTGCCATTAGCATTAGAAGTGGGACAATAATTAATTCTGATGTTCCAAAGGAAACCACTGAACAGCCGGAAAAAGAGAAGGAAACGCCAACTCCCGAATCTCAAGGTAAAATTTCCTCTCCTTCGCCTTCTACCTCTTCTATTTCTCAAGAAATCGCACCTCCGTTTCCATCACGGTTGGCGAAACGTGATAAAAAGGTTGAGGAAAAAGAAATTATTGATATATTCAAAAAGGTTCAAATCAATATACATCGGGAAACTCTTAGTTGGACGAAATGCAAAAAATAGAGGAAGTACTAAAAATGCCTGTAGTCTGAATCAGGTCGTCGAGCTAACGACGTTAAAAAAGCGCTTAATGGGAGGCAACCCATTCAATTCTATTTTTGTTTTTATTATTTTCGTTTTTTTATTTTATGCTATAATTTTCTTTTAATTAATTTCTTTTATTTTTTGTTTTAGGCATTCGAATATTTGATATAAAACTCCAAGGAAAAGCAACACGGTGATCGAATTTATCAGAGAGAAGATCCCAAATTTTTGGCTTACGTTAGAAGAACCCCTTGGACGCGGCCGTGGTCGTCATTAGATCGGGGAGTGTTCATTTTCCCTCTCTTTAATTTTTATACTTGTTTTTGGACAAAACAGCTTATGTGAGGGGGAGGGAAATATTGCATGCCTTGCTTATTTTATGCTTGGAATTGGGATATTTTGAGATTAATTTGCTTGAAATCTCTTGTTGCCTTTTATTTAATTTGATACATCTCTTGAATCTTCTTGATGGATTTTAATCTCACTTTGGTTGAAACCTAGGATGCATGATAGTTTGTCGACATGATAGTTTGTCGGCATGATTAGTTACTTTTGATTAAGATTCTTTGATGTTCCATTATTGGTTAGTTGAAATTTTGCATCTTGATACATTTACCCTTTTATGTGAGATTTTGAGCCTAATGAGCATATCTTTTCATTCTTGCTCTTTTCTTCTTTTGTGAGAACCGAATTGATTTTTAGTACTCTAGAACCTGTGATGCAATACTTTTTGAGACTACATTCATGAATATGATGCTTTAGAATGATAGATGCACTTAGGTTTAACCACTTCGTTACCCAAAATAGCCTACCCTTTGTTTATATCCCTTAGTGAACCACTTTGAGCCTAAACCCGTTTTTCTTGTTTTTCACCTTGTTTAATGTAGCCTAAACCTTTCTTTTTCTATATTCCCATCTTTTTATACCCTTTTCAAGACATTAGATCATATTTGTTCCACGAAAAAAAAAGAAAGAGGATTCGAAAAAATGATGAAAGTAAGTACATTCGGAAAAAAAGTGTGTATTCAAAAAAAAAAAGAAAAAAAGGGTACCAATGTGTACCTTTCGAATAAAAAAAAAAAGAAAAAAAGTTTCGAAACTCTTGGAAAGGAAAAATGAAAAAAGTTGGTTGTTTCATTTACTCTTTTCATCTCTTTCCGCTTGAATTACATCGTGGATTACTTCTTATAATTTATATCTTTTGTCTTGACACTTAGCCCATCTCTTTCAGCCTTTTTCCCTACCTTCACCTTACCCCCTTTACAACCTTGTTTAATACCTCTTGACTTTTGTATCATGTTCTATTATAGTAGTAGAGATTAGATTTATTTGCAGGCTTATGGTAATGCTTTAATCAATTTCGACTTGAGAGATTCTTTTGAACCTAAACACTTTGAGCGAAATGAGTGAATCCTTGTGAGGGTATCAAGTTTTACATCATTAAATTAGCTAAGAACTGGAATATCTTGTTTCTTTTGAAATTGTTTCTAGTCTTGCCACTTGCTTGATTATTTCTTAGTTACATCAATTGCTTGATTTTCTTTCATTGAGGAGTTTGAGACTTGTAGTGAATTAAGATTTGGCAACTCGTGATTTTGGTATATTAGTTGAGAAATACTTGAGGACAAGCATTGAATAAGTGAGGGGAAATTTGATAAGTGCTTAAAATAGTTAATATTTTGTGCTTAATTACTCCTTGGTTTGGTGAATATGTTACTGATCTTGATATTTTTCGTATCTTTTTGTGCAGGACTCTGAATCTGGAAAATGCACTTAAATGGCTGATTTCTGAAGTTTTTTTTATTTTGTGGTCGTTTTATTGGGATTAAAACGTTCATGTCTAAATGGGCTTTATAGTGAACCCGTTCGAATTTTAAACGAGTAAAAATCTAGATATTTGAGATTAAGCTATATAATTTTATTTAAAAGCTCATAATTAAATATTTTAACTCTTAAAATTTGATTTAAAATCATTTCGTTGTCCTTTTATTGAGATTAAAACGTGCATATCTAAATGGGCTTTGTAGAGAATTCGTTCGAATTTTAACCGAGTAAAAAGTTGAAAAATTGAGATTATGTTATATAATTAGGTTCAAACGTTCAAAATTAACTATTTGAACTCATAAAATTTGATTTATTATCATTTTGCAGTCGTTTTCTTGGGATTAAAACGTGCATGTCTAAATGGGCTTTATAGAAAATCCTTTCAAATTTTAAACGAGTAAAATGTTGAAGAATTGAGATTATGTTGTATAATTAGGTTCAAACGTTCATAAATAACTATTTGAACTAATAAAATATGATTTTATATCATTTTTGCGTTCGTTTTATTAGGATTAAAACGTGCATGCCTAAATGAGCTTCATAGTGAACCCGTTCGAATTTTAACAGAGTAAAAAGATAGATATTTGAGAGTAAGATGTATAATTTTATTTAAAAGCCCATAATTAAATATTTTAACTCTTAAAATTTGATTTAAAATCATTTGGTTGTCGTTTTTTTGGTGTTCAAACGTGCATGTCTAAATAGGCTTTGTAGAGAATTCATTCGAGTTTTATCTGAGTAAAAAGTGTAAAAATTGAGATTATGTTGTATAATTAGGTTCAAACGTCAATAATTAACTATTTGAACTCATAAAATTTGATTTAATATCATTTTGCGGTCGTTTTATTGGGATTAAAACATACATGTTTAAATGAGCTTTATTGTGAACCCTTTCGAATTTTAACCGAGTAAAAAGCTAGATATTTGAGATTAAGCTGTATAATTTTATTTAAAAGCTCATAAATAATTATTTTAACACTTAAAATTTGATTTAAAATCATTTGGTTGTCGTTTTATTGGAATTATAACGTGCATGTCTAAATGCGTTTTGTAGAGAATCCGTTCGAACTTTAACCGACTAAAAAGTTGAAAAATTGAGATTATGTTGTATAATTAGGTTAAAATGTTCATAATTAACTATTTAAACTCATTTAAATTTGATTTATTATCATTTTGTGTTCGTTTTATTAGGACGAAAACGTGCATGTCTAAATGGGCTTTATAGAGAATCCTTTCAAATTTTAAACGAGTAAAAAGTTGAAAAATTGAGATCATGTTGTATAATTAGGTTCAAACGTTCATAAATAACTATTTGAACAAATAAAATTTGATTTAATATCTTTCTTGTTTTCGTTTTATTAGTATTAAAGCGTCCAAGTCTAATTGAGTTTTATAGAGAACCAGTTCGAATTTTAAAAGAGTAAAAAACTAAATTTTTTAGAGTAAGCTGTATAATTTTATTTAAAAGCCCATAATTAAATATTTTAACTCTTAAAATTTTATTTAAAATCATTTGGTTTTCGTTTTATTGAGATGAAAACGTGCTTGTCTAAATGGGATTTATGGAGAATCCGTTCGAATTTTAACCGAGTAAAATATTGAAAAATTGAGATTATTTTGTATAATTACGTTCAGACGTCAATAATTAAATATTTGAACTCATAAAATTTGATTTAATATCATTTTGCGGTAATTTTATTGTGATTAAAACGCACATGTTTAACTGAGCTTTATAGTGAACCCGTTCGAATTTTAACTTAGAAAAAAGCTAGATATTTGAGAGTAAGATGTATAATTTTATTTAAAAGACCATAATTAAATATTTGAACTCTTAAGATTTGATTTAAAATCATTTGGTTGTCATTTTATTGGGATTAAAAAGTGCATGTCTAAATGGGTTTTATAGAGAATCCGTTCGAATTTTATCCGAGTAAAAAGTTGAAAATTTGAGATTATGTTGTATAATTAGGTTCAAACGTTCATAATTAACTATTTGAACTCATAAATTTTGATTTATTATCATATTGCGGTCGTTTTATTGGGATTAAAACGTGCATGTCTAAATGGGCTTTATAGAGAATCCTTTCAAATTTTAAACGAGTAAAAAGGTGAAAAATTGAGATTATGTTGTATAATTAAGTTCAAACGTTCATAATTAACTACTTGAACTAATAAAATATGATTTAATATCTATTTTGTTTACGTTTTATTAGGAATAAAGCGTGCAAGTCTAATTGAGCTTTATAGAGAACCCGTTCGAATTCTAATTGGGATTAAAGCGGGCATGTCTAAATGGGCTTTGTAGAGAATCCGTTCGAATTTTAACCTAGTAAAAATTTAAAAATTTGAGATTATGTTGTATAATAAGGTTCAAACGTTCATAATTATCTATTTGAATTCATAAAATACGATTGTATATCATTTTTGCGTTCGTTTTAATAGGATTAAAACGTGTATGTCTAATTGAGCTTTATAGTGAACCCGTTCGAATTTTAACCGAGTAAAAAGCTAGATATTTGAGTGTAAGCTGTATAATTTTATTTAAAAGCCCATAATTAAATATTTTAACTCTTAAAATTTGATTTATAATCATTTGGTTGTCGTTTTATTGAGATTAAAACGAGCATGCCTAATTAGGCTTTATTGTGAATCCGTTGGAATTTTACTCGAGTAAAAAGTGGAAAAATTGAGAATATGTTATATAATTAAGTTCAAACGTCAATAATTAAATATTTGAACTCATATAATTTGGTTTAAAATCATTTTGCGGTTGTTTCATTGGGATTAATATGTACATGTATAAATGAGCTTTATAGTGAACCCGTTCAAATTTTAACAGAATAAAAAGCTAGACATTTGAGATTAAGCTGTATAATTTTATTTAAAAGACCATAAATAAATATTTTAACTCTTAAAATTTGATTTAAAATCATTTGGTTGTCGTTTTATTGGGATTAAAACATGCATGTCTAAATGGGCTTTATAAAGAATCCGTTCTAATTTTAAACGAGTAAAAAGTTGAAAAATTTAGATTATGTTGTATAATTAGGTTCAAACGTTCATAATTAACTATTTGAACTCATAAAATTTGATTTATTATCATTTTGTGGTCGTTTTATTGGGATTAAAACGTTCATGTCTAAATGGGCTTTATAGTGAACCCGTTCGAATTTTAAACGAGTAAAAAGTTCAAAAATTGAGATTATGTTGTATAATTAGGTTCAAACATTCATAATTAACTATTTGACCTAATAAAATATTATTTAATATCATTTTGCGTTCGTCTTATTAGGATTAAAACGTGCATATCTAAATGAGCTTTATAGTGAACCTGTTCGAATTTTAACCGATTAAAAAACAAGATATTTGAGAGTAAGATGTATAATTTTATTTAAAAGCCCATAAATAAATATTTTAACTCTTAAAATTTGATTGAAAATCATTTGGTTGTCGTTTTATTGGGATTAAAACGTGCATGTCTAAATAGGCTTTGTAGAGAATCCGTTCGAATTTTAACCGAGTAAAAAGTTGAAAAATTGAGATTATGTTGTATAATTAGGTTCAAACATTCATAATTAACTATTTGAACTCATAAAATTTGATTTATTATCATTTTACGGTCGTTTTAATGGTATTAAAACATGTATGTCTAAATGGGATTTATAGAGAATTCGATCGAATTTTAAACGAGTAAAAAGTTCAAAATTGAGATTATGTTGTATAATTAGGTTCAAACATTCATAATTAACTATTCGACCTAATAAAATATTATTTAATATCATTTTGTGTTCGTTTTATTAGGATTAAAAAGTGCATGTCTAAATGAGCATTATAGTGAACCCGTTCGAATTTTAACCGATTAAAAAGCTAGATATTTGATTGTAAGATGCATAATTTTATTTAAAAGCCCATAAATAAATATTTTAACTCTTAAAATTTTATTCAAAATCATTTGTTTGGCGTTTTATTGGGATTAAAACGTGCATGTCTAAATGGGATTTGTAGAGAATCCGTTCGAATTTTAAACGAGTAAAAAGTTGAAGAATTTATATTATGTTGTATAATTTGGTTCAAATGTTCATAATTAACTATTTGAACTCATAAAATTTGATTTATTATCATTTTGTGGTTGTTTTATTGGGATTAAAATGTGCATGTTTAAATGAGCTTTATAAAGAATCCATTCAAATTTTAAACGAGTAAAATGTTGAAAAATTGAGAATATGTTGTATAATTAGGTTCAAACGTTCATAATTAACTACTTGAACTAATAAAATATGATTTAATATCATTTTGCGTTCGTTTTATTAGGATTAAAACATGCATGTTTAAATGAGCTTCATAGTGAACCCGTTTGAATTTTAACCGAGTAAAATGATAAATATTTGAGAGTAAGATGTATAATTTTATGTAAAAGCCCATAATTAAATACTTTAAATCTTAAAATTTGATTTAAAATCATTTGGTTGTCGTTTTATTGCTGTTAAAACGTTCCTGTCTAAATGGGTTTTATAGAGAATCCGGTCGAATTTTATCCGAGTAAAAAGTTGAAAAATTGATATTATGTTGCATAATTAGGTTCAAACATCAATAATTACCTATTTGAACTCATAAAATTTGATTTAATATCATTTTGCAGTAATTTTATAGTGATTAAAACGTAATGTCTAAATGAGCTTTATAGTGAACCCGTTCAAATTTTAACCGAGTAAAAAGCTAGATATTTGAGATTAAGCTGTATAATTTCATTTAAAAGCCCATAAATAAATATTTTAACTCTTAAAATTTGATTCGAAATCATTTGGTTGTCGTTTTATTGGGATTAAAACGTTCATGTCTAAATGGGCTTTATAGAGAATCCGTTCGAATTTTAACAGAGTAAAAAGTTGAAAAACTGAGATTATGTTGTATAATTAGGTTCAAATGTCAATAATTAACTATCCGAACACATAAAATTTGGTTTAATATCATTTTTTGGTCATTTTGTTGGGATTAAAACGTGCATGTCTAAATGAGCTTTATAGTGAACCCGTTCGAATTTTAACCGAGTAAAAAGCTAGATATTGAAGATTAAGCTGTATAATTTTATTTAAAAGGCCATTTTATTATTTTAACTCTTAAAATTTAATTTAAAATCATTTTTTTGTCGTTTTATTGGGTTTAAAACGTGCATGTCTAAATGGGCTTTATAGAGAATCCATTCTAATTTTAACCGAGTAAAAAGTTGAAAAATTGAGATTATGTTGTATAATTAGGTTCAAACGTCAATAATTATCTATTTGAACTCATAAAATTTGATTTAATATCATTTTACGGTAATCCTACTCCAAGTAGTATTCCTACTTAGTTGAGATTGTGCTGGACGATTCTGGACATGCAGCACATGGATCGAAGCTGGCTAGCACGAAGAAAGCCCAAGTCAAAGGCCACGAGGGAAAAGCCTCTTAGTTGAAATAAACTTGGAAATATTTGATTTATGGAAATAATTGTAATCCTACTCCAAGTAGTATTCCTACTTTGGAAAGGTTTGCCCTAGACCTAGACTATATATACCATAGCCTTCCAATGTATTAGGGGAGCCGATTTAGAGAGAGTTCAACCCTAAGAATTATTGTGTTCTTTCTTCCATCATGTTCTAAGCTTTCTTAGGGTTAGGTGAAGGTTGTCGAGTACTTGTGAGAGGAGATTGTACTTTGTTTCTCATTTCAATGCAATAAAACATTAAGATTTGCTTACTCTTTGCCATTCTTTGTTCTTGCATCCAAGCCCGGGAGGGAAGTTTGTGAGTAATCTATTTATCTAGACTCGGGAGAGTTAGATTCACGAAAGGAGTAAGCACGGTATTTGAAAAATACTAGCTCGGCCTAGGGATAGGTTGGAGTTTCAGCGGCTAAAAGAAGTGTGATATTGGTTGATAGTTATAATTGATTCACGCTGGGAGGTATCGTCAAGGACTGATTATCAACAGTGTTTCGACTTAGGGATAAGCGGAGCTTTCCAAGGAAACTTTGCCGAATGTTAGTGAGGTCTACCCAAGAGCAAGGGATTGCCGCGGCAGGCACGCATTGTCGCTGCCGAGGCAGTAATCTGCAGTACTGCCGAAGCAGAGTCATGCGATAGCATTGGACAGAAACAAGTCGATCAATTCCACAGTAGAACGCAACTGGATCCTGCCCACTCTCCTCATTCGTTCTCATTACCTTTATTTAGTTTTTATTTAATTAGTTTACTCAAACATCCTTCCTACTTGTGTTTTTACTTTACTTTTACAGGACAAGAATATTAAAGAAGACATATTAAGTATATCAATCCCTGTGGAGATGATACATGATAAATACTTATCACTTTATTAGTTGCGACGTGTACACTGCACAATTTGCGCTATTTCTACACGCAACAAGTTTTTGGCGCCGTTGCCGGGGATTGACAACTAAATTTTGTTTTCTTTATTTTCTTGCTTTAGTTATTTTATTTATTTTTATTTTACTTTGGTTTCTTTTTGGTGTATGACCAGGGCCAACCCATCCAATCCGTTGTACGAGATTGACCCTGAAATTGAACGTACACGGAATCGGTTGAGGAGACAAATTCAACAAGCAATGATAGGAGATCAAGTAGATCAAAACATACATGTTGGCCACGGAGGACTTCAGCAGCCACCCATGCCGCAGCAACCACTGCCGCAGCCTCTACTACCGCGACAGCTCACTGTTAGAGATTTCCTGGTGGAAGATCTGAATGGATTAAACCCTGGAGTCGTTGCACCCGAAGTAGAAGCAACCCACTTTGAACTCAAACCTATCATGTTCAATATGCTGAATACTATTGGACAATTTAATGGGTCTGCAACTGAAGATGCCAGGCAGCATCTCAAATCTTTCATGGAAGTTTGTAACTCATTTAAAATTCAAGGAGTCCATGAAGATATTTTGAGATTAAAACTGTTTCCCTATTCACTAAGGGATAGGGCCAAGACCTGGTTAAATAGCATTCCAGCAGGATCAATAGGATCTTGGAGTGAACTCTGCCGAGATTTCATTATGCGCTTTAACCCTACTAACTTATTTGATCGTACCCGTAATGAAATTACTTCTTTTCGACAGGTAGATGATGAACCAATGTACGAGGCATGGGAGTGCTATAGAGAGTTATTGCACAGATGCCCATTACATGGATTTCCCTTGTGGGCACAAGTGACAATGTTCTACAATGCCACTAATGCCTCCACAAGGATGATGCTAGATGCCTCTGCCAATGGGACACTCCTCGACAAAGCTCCTGAGGAAGCTATAGAGATTCTGAACAAGCTCGCAAAGAATGATTTTCAGTTCCCTAAATCAAGGCGAGGAGGAATGAGACGCCAAGCCACAATGAATGAACTCGAAACATCCAATTCAGTGGCAGTACAATTGGCATCTCTAACCAAGATGGTTCAGAACATGCAATTACAACAAAATACTTATGAGGTTAAAACGATCAATTCTTCTGAGTATATGCAAGATGAGGAAACTGGTTCTTATGTGGGAAACTACAACTGGAATAATAATATGACGTCTAACACATATAATCTGGCATGGAAAAGGCAACCAAATTTTTCATGGAGCAATCCTAATAATGCCTTGAACCCTACTAATCAGACCTCAAGTTATCAGTAGCCAATGCCGCAGCAAAATATATAGCAGATGCCGCAGCAACATTCCGAAAGTTCGTTGGTGAACACTCTCAAGGCCTTTATGATGAAAACAGAATCATACATGGCAGAGAACAGTAATTTCATCAAAAGGACGGATGCTTTCATGAACAGGACTGAGATGAGGCTGCAAAATCAAGAAGCGGCTATTAAAACTTTGGAAACTCAAGTTGGTCAGTTCGCTCAAAGACAAAACACTAGACCACAAGGAGGATTATCTAGCAATACTGAAGTTGCTAAGGGAATGGGCCATGAGCAATGTAAAGTGATCACAACCAGAAGTGGCCTACATTTAAAAGAAAAACTAAGTAGTTCAACAAACAAGGTCCCACAGGCAATACAAGAGGAATCAAATAGGGAGGACCAGGATGTTGAACCAGAAAGTCAGGCCTCAGAAATCCCAGCAGAAAAGTCTACCGAGGCAGACAAACCGGCAGCACCTCAACCAGCTGCCGAGACAGCAAAAGACCCAGTGGTGCCAGGTATTAAATTCAAAACTCATGAAACCCTGGAGGAGATGAGACCACTACCACCTTTCCCACAAAGGTTGAAAAAGCAAAAACAGGATCACCAGTTTAAAAAACTTTTAGACATCCTAAAACAAGTCCACATCAACTTGTCATTCGTTGAGGCAATTGAACAGATTCCCAACTACGCTAAGTTCTTGAAAGACATGATATCTAAAAGAAAAAGGCTTGGTGAGTTTGAAATAGTGGCAGCAACTGAGGGATGCATGGCAATGCTGCACAATCGCATGCCTCCAAAATTAAAAGATCCTGGATGCTTTACCATACCTTGTACGATAGGTAACCATTATGAAGGAAAGGCCCTATGTGACTTGGGGGCAAGCATCAACCTAATGCCGAAATCAGTCTTCCAGAAGCTTGGAATAGGAAGAGCAAAACCCACAACTGTAGTACTTCAACTAGCGGATAGATCATTTGTGCACCCAGAAGGAAAAATTGACGACATATAAGGGTAGACAATTTTTTTTTTCATGCTGACTTCCTTATCCTTGATTGTGAGGCGGATGATAATGCGCCAATCATATTGGGGAGGCCTTTCTTAGCAACTGGATGCACTTTAATTGATGTGGAAATGGAGAGTTGACAATGAGGGTTAATGACCAACAAGTCAAACTGAATGCATTCCACAATTTAAAAAAATATGATGATCCAGAAGAGTGCAAAGTCATCCACACAACGGACACCAAAATATCCTACCTTGGCAGTGTGCTCGACAAACTATTTGACAAAAAGATCAAGTTCAAAGTAGAAGCAACACATAAGGATGGACATAGAGCAAAAGGGAGTGGCCAACATCTGAATTATAATTCCGGCCAACAAGAGATAAACACCTTAGGAGATGCATTTGCATGCACTCCCCCAGTGACTTAATCTCTTCCCTTTTCTTTTTATACTATTATATTAGGAATAGTTTAGTTTATATTTACTTTCCATATTTATTTGCTGTCTTTATTTTTCTTGTTTTTTTTCAATTATTTCTAGGTTAATAAAGCAAGAATAAAGGAGAAATAGTTCATAGCAGAAATTCTGTCAAGGTAAAAGACAGTGTCAGAGCCGCAGCAGTCCCAACGGGCAAAACAGTGTAACGGCTAGTCTGCCGAGATTTCTGCTGTGGCAGTAAAAGCAATCGGCAGTAAAGGCTAACGGCTACAAAACGGATAGTGGTTTCAAACGGATACAAGGTGGAGGCCTATACAAGCACCTTCCTTCTCTTGAACTATTCACTCTTGCATTCTTGTTTTCTTTTGAATATTTGTTAATCTCTCTCTCATCATACTCTCTACCTAGCCTTCTTGAAATTTTCAGAATCTTTCCAAGAAACTCTTCAAAATCCTCAAAACTCATCCATGGCATCATACACTCGCTTTGCCCCTGCCGCTGTTGAAGACCGATTCAACAGATCGTTCGTTGCTCGGCAGTTATAGGAGGAACAAGGGTTCCAACACTCGGATGAGGAGAACTACGGCATCGAACACTTCTTGTTCGATAAAATTAAATATCAAGATTGGGAGATTCTTTTCCTACAGCCTGCCCAGGCAAATGCCACCATAGTGCAGGAATTTTATGCACATGGGCCGAGCAAGGACTCTCTCTACGTCCACTGCCGGTGCAGGCCGATCAAGCTTGATACCGAGACAATCAACCAATACTATGGCCTCACACCTATCCGCGATATCCATGCCGAATTTTTTGAAGAAATTACAAACGAAGACTACGAGCTGATTAAAAACGACCTTTGCTGTGCGAATACTCCATGGGAAACCGGTTCCCATAAAGGATCTGTAGCAAGGTAGAGCCTAAAGCCCGAGGCCAAGCTTTGGAACTCTTTTGACAAGAGACGCCTCATTCCCACCTCCCACAACAGCACGGTAGACCGTAGGAGATTGGTGCTCATCCAATCAATCATCACCAAAAGGAGCATCAACGTGGGCGAGATCATATTACGAGAAATCTACGAGTACGGTAAGAAGGAAAGAGGATCGTTATATTTCCCTTGTTTAATCTCTGGTTTGTGCATTTTTGTAGGTGTATTGGTGGAAGATATGGATGAATACACACCAAATAGGAAATGATCGGCGAGAAACTTCTGCCATAAAATAATGCAAATCACGCAGGCAGAACCATTCCAGGCAACTCCTCAGTAGTTCACTGCCGGAGCCTAGTACACAACAGATATGCCGGACACTACCCACACCACTGCCGTAGTAGACCCATACCAGGAGATTCTACACAGGATGACCGCCATGGACCTTCGTAAACAGAGATACATGGAATATCAACGCGACTTCAACAGCACACTTGCATAGATGATGATGCAAAATTTTCCAAGTCAAGGGATGCACTTTCCAGAATTCCCAGCAAACATATTCGTCACATCAGCACCCTATACAGAGACCAACCCAGCCCCAGAACCGAGGTCGTTTTTCCCTTCTCAACCTCAACATTAATTCCACGCGGCTGGCCCATCTAGGGCAGCAAGCTCTGCCGAGGCATCTTCAACAAGTAGAAGACCATCATTTTGCGTTCGTTTTATTAGGATTAAAACATGCATGTCTAAATGAGCTTTATAGTGAACCCGTTTGAATTTTAACCTAGTAAAAATTGATATTAAATCAGTTCGAATTTTAAACGACTAAAAAGTTGAAAAATTGAGATTATGTTATATACTTAGGTTCAAACGTTCATAATTAACTATTTGAACTAATAAAATATGATTTAATATCATTTTGCGTTCGGTTTATTAGGATTAAAACAAGCATGTCTAAATGAGCTTTATAGTGAACCCATTCGAATTTTAACCGAGTAAAAAGCTAGATATTTGAGAGTAAGATGTATAATTTTATTTAAAAGCCCATAATTAAATATTTTAACTCTTAAAATTTGATTTAAATTCATTTGGTTGTCGTTTTATTGTGATTCAAACGTGCATGTCTAAATGGGTTTTATAGAGAATCCGTTCGAATTTTATCCGAGTAAAAAGTTGAAAAATTGAGAATATTTTGTATAATTAGGTTCAAACGTCAATAATTAACTATTTGAACTCATAAAATTTTATATAATATCATTTTTCTGTAATTTTATTGTGATTAAAACGTACATGTCTAAATAAACTTTATAGTGAACCTATTCGAATTTTAACAGAGTAGCTAGACATTTGAGATTAAGCTGTATAATTTTATTTAAAAGACCATAAACAAATATTTTAACTTTTAAAATTTGATTTAAATCATTTGGTTGTCGTTTTATTGGGATTAAAACGTCCATGTCTAAATGGGCTTTATAAAGAATCCGTTCGATTTTTAACCGAGTACAAAGTTGAAAAATTGAGATTATGTTGTATAATTAGGTTCAAAAGTCAATAATTAACTATCTGAACTCATAAAATTTGGTTTAATATCATTTTGCGGTAGTTTTATTGGGATTAAAACGTACATATCTAAATGAGCTTTATTGTGAACCCGTTCGAATTTTCACAGTGTAAAAAGCTAGATATTTGAGATTAAGCTGTACAATTTTATTTAAAAGCCCATAAATAAATATTTTAACTCTTAAAATTTGGTTTAAAATAATTTTGTTGTCGTTTTATTGGGATTAAAACGTGCATGTCTAAATGGGATTTATAGATAATCCGTTCGAATTTTAACCGAGTAAAAAGTTGAAAATTTTTGATTATGTTGTATAATTAGGTTCAAACGTTCATAATTAACTATTTGAACTCATAAAATTTGATTTATTATCATTTTACGGTCATTCTATTGGGATTAAAACGTTCATGTCTAAATAGGCTTTATAAAGAATCCTTTCAAATTTTAAACGGGTAAAAAGTTGAAAAATTGAGATTATTGATAAGTGCTGAAAAGATCATTATTTTATGCACCTTTTATGGGCAATAAGCACTTATCTCACACTTACTTGGACTGATGCATGAGCTTAATATACAATATTCGGATATTCTGCTATTATAACTCATAAAGCTAATATTTACAGAAAAATGCAGAATTTACGATATCTTATGTACATGCAGGAACAAGTACTGCCGAGGCAGGGTTGAGGCCGAGGCGGAAGCTGGGCCGCGACAGCAACTGAAACTCCAGCATCAATATTGTAGGCGATTGGAAGATAAAAATACGCTGGACGATTCTGGACATGCAACACATGGATCGAAGCTTGCTAGCGCGAAGAAAGCCCAAGTCAAAGGCCACGGGGGAAAAGCCTCCTAGTTGAAATAAACTTGGAAATATTTGATTTATGGAAATAATTGTAATCCTACTCCAAGTAGTATTCCTACTTAGGAAAGGTTTGCCCTAGACCTAGACTTAGACTATATATACCATAGCCGTCCAATGTATTAGGGGAGCCGATTTAGAGAGAGTTCAACCCTAAGAATTATTGTGTTCTTTCTTCCATCATGTTCTAAGCTTTCTTAGGGTTAGGTGAAGGTTGTCGAGTACTTGTGAGAGGAGATTGTACTTTGTTTCTCGTTTCAATGCAATAAAACATTAAGATTTGCTTACTCTTTGTTATTCTTTGTTCTTGCATCCAAGCCCGGGAGGGAAGTTTGTGAGTAATCTATTTATCTAGACTCGGGAGAGTTAGATTCACGAAAGGAGTAAGTACGGTATTTGAAAAATACTAACTCGGCCTAGGGATAGGTTGGAGTTTCAGCGCCTAAAAGAAGTGTGAGATTGGTTGATAGTTATAATTGATTCACGCCGGGAGGTATCGTCAAGGACTGATTATCAATAGTGTTTCGACTTAGGGATAAGCGGAGCCATCCAAGGACACTTTGCCGAATCTTAGTGAGGTCTACCCAAGAGCAAGGGATTGCCGCGACAGACACGCACTGTCGCTGCCGAGGCAGTAATCTGCAGTACTGCTGAGGCAGAGTCATGCAATAGCATTGGACAGCAGCTGAGAGCCAGGAAGCAAGACTGTAGGCGATTGGAAGATAAAAATCCGAAGGACATGTCTGGACTTAAAGCCCATGGATCGGAGCTGGCTAGCATGAGGAAAAGCCCAAGACAAGGCCACGCGAGAATGCCCCCTTAGCCGAATTAAACTTGGAAATATTTTAATTATGTACATGACTTATTCCCTACTCCAAGTTGTATTCTGCTTAGGAAAGGTTTGCCCTAGGTCTAGCCTATATAAAGTCCTAGCCACCCAATGTAACATATACGGGAAAACCTAGAGAGAAAGAGCCGTCTTATAATCTTGTTTTCTTTCTCTCCATTATGTTCTAAGCTTCTTTAGGGTTTAGGTGAAGGTTGTTAGTATTCGTGAGAGGAGATTGTACTTTGTCTTTGATTCAATGCAATAAAGTTATCAAGTTTTGCTTATCCTTTGTTATTCCTTGTTCTTGCATTCAAGCCCGGGAGGGATGTTTGTGAGTAATCCATTTATCTAAGCTCGAGAGAGTTAGATTCACAAAAGGGGAAAGTAAGGTGTTTCAATCGCGAAACACTAACTCGGCCTAGGGATAGTTTAAGAGTTTCAGCGGCTAAAAGAAGTGTGAGATTGGTTGGTGAGTATAATTGGTTCACGCCGGGAGGTATCATCAAGGACTTGTCATCAACAGCACTCTGACTTAGGGATAAGCGGAGTCATTCAAGGACACTTTGCCGAATTTTGGTAAAGTCTACCCACGAGCAAGGGATTGCCGCGGCGGACAGTATCGTTGCTGCCAAGGCAGTAATCTGCAGTGCTGCCGAGGCAGTGATATATGATTGCATTGGGTAGAGACAAGTCAATCAAATCCACAAAACAACGCAACTGGATCCTGACCCATGTCTCTCTAATATTCATTCTTTTTACTTTGCTTAGTTATTTTAGTTTAGTTAAACCAAACTCAATCACTTGTGTTTTATTTTATTTCTTTCTACAGAACAAGAAGACGAAGAAGACATATTAAGTCTACCAGTCCCTGTGGAGACGATAATCCGATAAATACTTATCACTTATTACTTTCGATGTGTCCACTTGCACTAAACGCGCACTTTTGACACGCGACAAGTTTTTGGCGCCGTTGCCGGGGACTGGCAACTAAATTTTGTTTTCTTTATTTTCTTGTGTATTTTTATTTTTATTTTACTTTTGTTTCTCTTGGTGTATGACCAGATCCAACCCAACCAACCCCTTATACGAGTTAGATCCAGAGATCGAAAGAACAAGGATAAGGTTGAGGAGACAAATCCAAGAGGCTATGGCAGATCACCCGGCAGGACAAAACTTACCTGCCGATAATGGAGTTTTACCGCCGCCACCTAGGCTGCGGCAGCTCACTGTAAGAGACTTCCTGGAAGAGGACTTAAATGGATTAAACCCAGGAGTCGTTACACCGGAGATAGAAGCAACCCACTTTGAACTAAAACTTGTTATGTTCAATATGCTTAACACTATTGGACAATTTTGTGGGTCTGCAACTGAAGACGCAAGGCAGCACCTTAAGTCCATCATGGAAATTTGCAACTCTTTCAAAATCCAAGGAATCCATGAAGATGTCTTGCGATTGAACCTATTCCTCTATTCACTGAGGGATAGGGAGAAAACTTGGTTAAATAGCATTCCAACAGGATCTATTGGATCTTGGAGTGAACTTTGCCGTGATTTTATTACTCGTTTTAATCCTACGAACCTATATGATAGAATTCATAATGAAATCACTTTTTTTCGACAGGCAGATGACGAACCAATGTACGAGGCATTGGAACGCTACAGACATTTACTAAACAAGTGTCCTTTGCATGGATTTCCCCTATGAACACAAGTGACAATGTTCTACAATGCCACGAATGCCCCGACAAGGATGATGTTAGATGCCTCGGCAAACGGAACACTCCTTGATAAAGCACCTGAGGAAGCTATCGAGATACTAAATAAACTCGCAAAAAATGACTTTCAATTTCCGACATCTAGGCGAGGAGGAGTAAGACGCCAAGCCACGGTAAATGAATTAGACTCATCAAATTCAGTGGCAGCACAATTGGCCTCTCTTTCCAAGATGGTGCAAAACCTACAATTACAGCAAAATACCTGTGAGGTTAAGGTAATTGATTCCTATTGTGACTTATGTGGAGGTAACCACAGTTCCTCTGATTGCATAAATCAAGAAACTGGTATGTATGTTGGGAACTACAACCGCAACAATATGATGTCCAACACATACAATCCCTCATGGAAGAGGCATCCAAACCTATCATGGACCAACCCTAACAATGCCTTAAACCCAATCACCCAACCTTTAGGATTTCAGCAACCGATGCAACAACTGCCACCGCAGCAGGCCAAACAATAAATGCCGCAACAGCAGATGCAACAGCAATCGATAAGTTTATTGGAAAACACACTTAAGGCCTTTATGATGAAAACTGAGTCTTACATGGCAGAGAACAATAATTTCATCAAAAGGACAGACGCTTTTATGAATAGAACTGAGATGCGGTTGCAAAATCAAGAAGCGACCATTAAAACGCTAAAAACCCAGGTTGGGCAGTTTGCTCAAAACATAAACACTAGACCATAAGAAGGACTACCTAGCAATACTGAAGTTGCTAAGGTAATGGGCCATGAACAGTGCAAGGCTATCACTACTAGGAGTGGTCTACAGCTGAAGGAAAAGATCCCAGAGAGCCAAATTCAATCAGCATATCCAGTAAAAGAAAAGGCTGAGCAAACTGATACTGATAACACTGCCCCGGCAGAGAGCACAACAGCTCCTGAATAGCCTGCCGAGACAGCGACAACCCCAATGGTGCCAGGTATTAAATTCCAAACTAAAGAAACCCTGGATGAGATGAGACCACCACCACCTTTTCCACAAAGGTTGAAAAAGCAAAAATAGGACCAGCAGTTCAAGAAATTCCTGGATATCTTAAAGCAAGTCCACATTAACATACCGTTCGTAGAGGCAATTGAACAAATGCCTAACTATGCCAAGTTCTTAAAGGACATGGTGTCGAAGAGGAAACGAATAGGTGAGTTTGAGACAGTGGCTGCTACCGAGGGATGCATGGCAATGCTGCACAATCGCATGCCACCGAAGTTAAAGGATCCTGGTTGCTTCATCATACCTTGTGCGATAGGTAAAAATTATGAAGGTAAGGCCCTATGCGACCTTGGAGCAAGCATAAATCTAATGCCCAAATCAGTCTTTCAAAAGCTTGGAATAGCAAGGGCAAAACCTACAACAGTTATGCTCCAACTAGCGGATCGATCCTACGTGCAACCTGAAGGCAAAATCGAGGACATACTGGTAAGAGTTGATAAGTTTATTTTTCCTGCAGATTTTCTTATCCTTGATTGTGAAGCAGATGATAATGCACCGATCATCCTTGGGAGACCTTTTCTTACAACTGGACGCACTTTAATTGATGTGGAAAAAGGAGAGTTGACAGTGCGGGTCAATGACCAACAAGTCAAACTCAATGCCTTCCACAACTTAAAAAATATGATGATCCAGAGGAGTGCAAGGCCATCCACACAGTAGACACCAGAATATCCAGCCTCGGCAGTCTGCTCGGCAGGTTATTCCGCAAAAAGATCAAGTTCAAAGTGGATGAAAACACAGCAAAAGGGAGTGACCAACAACTCATTGACGATTTTGGTCAACAAGAGAAAATAATTTTGGGAGATGCATTTGCATGCACTCCACCAGTAACATAATCTCCTCCCTTTTTCTTTATTATATTAGGACTAGTTTAGCTTATTTTTATTTTTCTAATTTGCTTTTGCTTTAAGTATTTTTCTTCTTGTGTGTTTAATTTTTATTTAGGATAATAGGCAAGAATAAAGGAGAAATAGCTCACAACAGAAATCCTGCCGAGGCATAAAACAGTGTCAGAACCGCAGCAGGACAGTGTAACGGCTAGTCTGCCCAGATTCCTGCCGCGACAGAAAAGGAACGGCATTAAAGAACAACGGCTACAAAACGGCTAGTGGATCCAAACGGTCACAAGGCCGAGGCCTATATAAGAAACCCCTTCCTCTTGAACTATTCTCTCTTGCTTTCTTGTTTTCTTAGAATTCATAACAATCTTCCTCTCACATTACTCTCTGCCTACTCATAATCCTTCGTGAAATTCCATATTCTTTTCAAGAAAACCTCCAAGAAATCATCTCACAATTTTGATGGCAACCTACAAGAGATTTTCCCTAGCCAACGTTGAAGATCGTTTCAACCAATCTTTCATCGCCCGACAATTATGGGAAGAGCAAGGTTTCTAGCATTCGGATGATGAAAACTACGACATCGAGCATTATCTTTTTGACAGAATCAAGTACCAAGATTGGGAAATTTTCTGTCTCCAACTTGCCCAGGCGAATGCTACAATCGTACGGGAATTCTATGAGCACGGGCCCAGCAAAGATTCCCTCTTTGTTCACTGTCGCGGCAGACCGGTCCAGTTAGATGCCGAGATCATCAACGACTTCTACGGCCTCACCCCGAACAGTGATGTTCACGCCGAATTCATGGAAGACATGTAACATCCCGATTTTGGGGTTAGTAGTTTGAGTGTAAGTTGGGGAAATTCGATTCGGGTCGAATCGGATTCCTAGGGTTCGTTATTCTGGGAAAAATTAAAATAATATTATTTTAATCGGATAAGTAATAATTTGTGAATTAATTCTAAAAATATTAAAAAGATGTTTTAAAGTTAAAGGAATATTATTTGAACTTTAATTTGATTTTTAATTGGGCGTAATTTTGTGCTAGTGACCAAATTGTAATTTTTGGAAAAGTTTTGGGGATTTAATTAGTAATTTTCGGTAATAAGGATTTTTAGTGACTAAATTGGAAAGTAAGCCATACTTAGAATCCTTAGAGGGCCATAAACCCAATTTATTTTTAATTAATGATTTATCCACCAAAATTGTTTTAAATTGTTTTATTTTAATTCCATTTTCTTTTGTAACTTCCCATTTTCCCATCTTTTCTCTCAAGATTTTCTCTCCATCTTCTTCTCCAAATTTCTTCAATTTTCTTGCTGATTTCTTCATCATTTTCTACAAGATTTACTTCATTTTATTCATCCTTTCATTCTCTACAAAACCTACTCATCAATTTTGCAAAAATCAACATCTTTTTCAAGGAAATCAAGGAAGACTTTCTCATCTCTTTGGTGGATTTAATCTCAAAGGTAATATTTTGATTTCTAATCTTTTTCTAAGGTTCTTTATTGAAATTCCCAAGTATTGGCTTGCTAATCAACAATTGAGATTTTATTTTGTGTTTTTAATTCAAGATCTATGAGTTTTATGATGGTTTTTGTGAAATCTTTTGAGATCTAAATTGATGATGGGTTTAGGTTGATTTAATTATGATATTATGTCAATTAAATGATTGATTGAGTCTTGAAATGATTTAATATTAAACTAATCCTGGAATAATGCAATCGGTGTTGTTTTAAGGTGGTTTTCGGTTGTTTTAGGTGTTTTAGGTGTTCTTATGTTGCTGGAGGTATAAGGATGGTTTGGAAGTGTTTTTGGTTCACAATTGAGGTGGATTAGATGCTAGATTCATTAGGTTTTAGGCTGATGGTGTTTCGGATGCGTTTCGGCTAGGTTTCGGTCTTTTCGGCTAGGTTTTCGATAGTTTTGTGAAGGTTTAATGTAGCTGTTGTTTTGAGCATGTTGTGATGTGAATATGCTCTATTTTTAATGTTGTAGAGGTAGTGCAAGAAGGTGCATAAGTGGCTGGTGCGTTGGCGTTGTCGTCGGAGCATCGGCGAGGGCTCGTTTCGCTTGTCGGTGAGTGGTTTTGGGTTTAAAGTGAATCGCATTAGTTCGGTTCTGTTTTGGGGGCTATGGAATAGTGTGAAAACTTTCCATAGTTCAGAGTGAGTGGTTTTGATTTGATGCATTACCTCGATTTTTGGTTATTTTCGGTAATGACATATATGTGAACAATGATTCAATATGATTTTGGAATTGCATATATTTGATTTTGAAATGATGCATGCATGTGTTAATTGCTGAAAATGCATGGTTTACTAAGGTATTCATGGTTTATGTAAGCATGAAAAAGAATTTGGGTTATGATGAGGTTATTTGCCCTATGTTGATAAAGTCGTTGAGCATGATTTTAGTTCACATGATGAACATGTAATGAGTGCATTATGAGCAGCAAGTTAACATGCATGATTGGAATTGATATTGGCTTAGTGACACTAACCTTAGATTCGAATACAAATGACATGTCATTAGGATTGAGTGCACTATAAAAATAATGAGAATAATGATGATGCCTACACGTAAACAAGGGTGACTTTGTTTCCGACCGTGCGTGTACAGTTTGCCTACACGTAAACAAGGGTGACTTTGTGTCCGACCGTGCGTGTAGAGCTTGCCTATATGTAAACAAGGGTGACTTTGTGTCCGATCGTGCATATAGTTGACCCATGCGTAAACAAGGGTGACTTTGTGTCCGACCGTGCGTAGTGGGGGTAACATGTATACAAGGGTGACTATGTGTCCGACCGATGCATGTTGAGACCAAGTGTCTCCAGTTATGGAAAATCTGTGTATTCGGTGAACTAAAAGTTCACACTAAGTGATCACTAGAAAGCCAATATGCATATATGAAATAGAATGATTTATTTGTGCATGATACATGAAAGGATTTGACATTATTGAAAAGCATGATTTGGTTTTTTACATATTTCAAATAGGCATGAAGAATGCAAGTATGACTTTATAAATGATTTTGAACTTGTTTAGAGCTTCCTCACTAAGCATGTTGTGCTTAAGCTCTCTCTTTTCATACTTGCAGAAAAATAATGGTATTCGAGGCTACGTTCGGAGCAAGGAAACCAAGGGGAAGGTTATCTCAATCTTTGGTATGTTTTGACAAATAATTTGTGGCTTCGCAATGTGTAAATCAAACACTTGTGAAGTGTGTGATTTTTGCTTTGGTTAATGTTGTAATAAGACCTATAATGTTTTGGTTGTTAATTGATGGACTATGGTGTTGCTTGGATTGTTGAAGCGTGTACATGCATGAATATTTTTGATCTTAAAGCATATTTTAGGAAGCATGCCTATAGATTGATTGGGATCTTTGAAGTGACAAATGTGTGCTTTAAATTGTTCTTTGTGCTTAGGAAATTATGCATATAATTAAGGGTGAATAATGGCTATGTTTGAATGGGTGGAGTTAACTTAGAATGTTCAAACTTGTCAAAGTGCACAGGGGGTATCGATACCTGTATCGGTACCCAAGGCTAATTTTTGGGGTGGTTCGAATCACAATTCGATGCAATTACCCCACTGGACGTTTGGGTATCGGTACCACCCATGGGGGTATCGATACCAAGAGCCTTCGAAGTGCAATAAGACTAAGTCCCACGATAGGGTATCGATATTGAGACTTAGGGTATCGATACCCCTGACCCAAAAATGACATTTTAAGCGCGGAAAATTTCATTTAGGGTCGGATGTCTTTCCACGATCGAATATAGATGCAATGAATAATATTGAGAGTTGTAATATCACCAAGATGCATGATGTTAACTTGAATTCGCATTGATAATTAAAGTTAGTTTTAGTCCCTATGATATTGTGAGCTTTACAATTAGGTCCCTATTGTATGAAACATGAAATTGACGATGCAATAATGGTCCGTTTGATCTGAACTTTGTTATGAGTATGCAATAATGGTCCCTATTGTATGAGCATTACCGGTTTATTGTTGGAATTAAGAATTATTTTCGTTTTGATCCTTATGTACTGATATGCGAATTGAATTGATCAATCGTGAATCGAATGTTTCCATTTTCGTTACGCAGGACTTCGACACACATAGGAACCAAATTATGCATCTAGTTAAGAAGAAAAAAAAACATATTGGTTTTCAGGGTTGTTTATCGAATTGGACCTTAACGAGTTTAGTTCGATATTCCCCGTATGACCCGTTAGTGCCGGTTCCGTCCAGGCCGGGCTAAGGGGGTTACAAGACATCACTGCCGAGGACTACGATCTAATCAAAGACGATCTTTGTTATGCGAATACTCCATGGGAAACCGGTACCCATAGAGGATCCGTAACAAGACAAAGCCTAAAGCCCGAGGCCAAGATATGGAACACCCTTGTCAAGCGACGACTCATCCCCCGTCCCACAATAGCACGGTGGACCGGAGGCGATTGGTGCTTATCAAATCGATCATCAACAAAAGAACCATCAATGTTGGAGAGATCATCCTACGTGAAATTCACGAGTGCGGTAAGAAAGATAGGGGACCATTGTATTTCCCATGTTTGATCACAGGTTTATGTGTTCCCGCAGGTGTACCAATCAAAGATACGGACGAGTACATTCCCCAAAGGCGATTATGGACCAAGGACTTTTGTCACAAAGTCATGCAGATCACGCAGGCGGAGCCAGTCCAAGCAACGCCCCAGCAGTTCACGGTTAATACTGCTGCCGGGGACCAGTACACGACAGACATACCTGATACTGCCCACACCGCTGCCGCAGCAGACCCCTACCAGGAGATTTTACAAAGGATGGCAGCGATGGACCTCAGACAACAAAGATACATGGAGTACCAAAGAGATTTCAACGGCACACTCGCCCAGATGATGCTCCACGCTTTTCCAGACCAAGGGGCGCAATTTCCAGAGTTTCCCAGCAACATGTTTGTCACAGTCGTCCCTTATACCGAGACTACACCAGCTCTGGGAGGACCAAGACCGTTCTTCCATGCAGACCCTCAACCATAGTACCAGGCTACTGGCCCATCTAGGGCAGCAGATTCTGCCGCGGCATCATCTGCCAGCAGAAGACCATCCAAACGGAGGGCAGTCTTCAGCACTCCTCCTCGATCCCCAATCATCATGGGCAGTCTATCAGCCGAGATAGATGCCTATGTGCACCAAAGCTCCACCGCCGCCGGACCAAGTACACACCACACCGGAGGAGCCACGACAATGGAGGGTGGAACGAACATAATGCTGACCGAAGACATGGCCGATGTGGAAGAAGGAGAAGAGGTCGAGGCCCCAATGCAACGGAAACCACTCACTAGAGTCCAACCGCCCCGGCAAGCAAAAGCTCAACCATCGCCCTCACCAAGAACAAAGCAATCAGCAGCAAGGCCGAGGAGAAAAATTGTTACAAGCAGCTCTTCGGAGTCGCTTTAAATCTTTGTTCTTAATTCACTATTAATTGCTTTTGCTGTCTTTATATGATGCTTACTTCATATTTGTGTTGCCCGCTTATTTCTTCAAATATAAAGCATTGAGGACAATGCTTGGTTTGAGTTTGGGGGTGCAAATTTACTACCAAGGCAGCAATCTACTACCGAGGCCTTGCCAAAAAGGGAGTATTATAGTGATTTTTTTTATTTTTTTCATGCTCCCCGCCTTACTTGAATTAATTGGCTACACTTTTGCACTGCTCATCATCAGTATTGCCTTAGTTTATTCTTTAAGGCTATAGAAATCTTTCTCCTTACCATGATTAGATTCTGTTAAGAAGGTTTAACCTTAGGATACTCAAGGATGAAAACTTAGAAGCTTACTATGGGAAGAACTTTAAACACTTTTGGGACTTGTTGGATTAGAGGAATTCTTTTAACGAACTTAGGTGATAAAGACTTAGATTTCTTGGAAAGTATCTAGAGGTGCCTACCACCGGCTCTAGAAAGTCTCTTCTTCATGCTAGAGGTGCCCGAAATTGGCTCTAGTATGTTTTAAGGAATATTAAAAAGAAAAATTTAGTGAAGCGAAAAACACAACCCTTGAGGTGCCCAAAATTGGCTCAAGGATTGATTGCTTAGAAAAGAAGAGAACACTTAACCAAATTCTACTTGTCTTGAACTTAGAGTTCATCTAAGAAAGCCTTTAATTAAACTTGTCCACAAAAACACACACACTCACAGTTCTTATAGTTTGTTTCTAGGTAAACCCTTGGGTAATCGAAAGGTTAAGGCTAAAGAATAAGCCTAGCTATGGTGGGGAAAATAGATGGACATGTAAGACCAAGAGAGAGTAGAGTTTGGCAAATTGATGGTTTGCATTGCTTGAGGACAAGCAATAGTTCGAGTTTGGGGGTGTGATAAGTGCTTATCTCACTATCACTTTTTACACCTTTTGTTGGCATTAATCACCGAATTTACACCCACTTGAACCAATGCATGCACTTAATGTGATATATTTAGAAGTTATGCTTGTAGAGATAATATTTACAGAAAAGGTACGTTTTACTGCATTTTTATCTATGCAGGAGAACCAGTGCCGCGGCAGCGACAAGGCCGAGGCAGAACCTGATGCCGAGGCAGCAGCTGAAAGCTAGGAAGCAAGACTGTAGGCGATTGGAAGATAAAAATCCAAAGGACGTGTCTGGACTTAAAACCCATGGATCGGAGCTGGCTAGCATGAGGAAAAGCCCAAGACAAGGCCATGTGGGAAAGCCCCCTTAGCCGAATTAAACTTGGAAATATTTTAATTATGTACATGACTTGTTCCCTACTCCAAGTTGTATTCTACATAGGAAAGGTTTGCCCTAGGTCTAGCCTATATAAAGACCTAGCCACCCAATGTAACATATACGGGAAAACCTAGAGAGAAAGAGCTGACTTATAATCTTGTTTTCTTTCTCTCCATTATGTTCTAAGCTTCTTTAGGGTTTAGGTGAAGGTTGTTAGTATTCGTGAGAGGAGATTGTACTTTGTCTTTGATTCAATGCAATAAAGTTATCAAGGTTTTCTTATCATTTGTCATTCCTTGTTCTTGCATTCAAGCCCGGGAGGGAAGTTTGTGAGTAATCCATTTATCTAAGCTCGGTAGAGTTAGATTCACGAAAAGGGTAAGTACGGTGTTTCAATCGCGAAACACTAACTCGGCCTAGGGATAGGTTAAGAGTTTCAACGGCTAAAAGAAGTGTGAGATTGGTTGGTGAGTATAATTGGTTCACGCTGGGAGGTATCATCAAGGACTAGTCATCAACAACACTCTGACTTAGGGATAAGCGGAGTCATTCCAGGACATTTTGCCGAACTTTGGTAAAGTCTACCCACGAGCAAGGGATTGCCGCGGCGGATAGTATCGTCGCTGCCAAGGTAGTAATCTGCAGTGCTGCCGAGGCAGTGATATACGATTGCATTGGGCAGAGACAAGTCAATCAAATCCACAATACAGCGCAACTAGATCCTGACCCATCTCTCTCTAATATTCATTCTTTTTACTTTGCTTAGTTATTTTAGTTTAGTTAAACCAAACTCAATCACTTGTGTTTTATTTTATTTCTTTCTACAGAACAAGAAGACGAAGAAGACATATTAAGTCTACCAGTCCCTGTGGAGACGATAATCCGATAAATACTTATCACTTATTACTTTCGATGTGTCCACTTGCACTAAACGCGCACTTTTGACACACGACACATTCGTTTTATTAGGATTAAAACGTGCATGTCTAAATGAGCTTTATAATGAACCGTTCGAATTTTAACCAAGTAAAAAGCTATATATTTGAGAGTAAGATGTATAATTTTATTTAAAAGCCCATAATTAAATATTTTAACACTTAAAATTTGATTTCAAATAATTTTGTTATCCTTTTATTGGGGTTAAAACGTGCATGTCTAAATGGGTTTCATAGAGAAACCGTTCGAATTTTATCAAAGTAAAAAGTTGAAAAATTGAGATTATGTTGCATAATTAGGTTCAAACGTCAATAATTAACTATTTGAACTCATAAAATTTGATTTAATATCATTTTGCGGTAATTTTATTGTGATTAAAATGTACATGTCTAAATGATCTTTATTGTTAAGCCGTTCGAATTTTAACCAAGTAAAATGCTAGATATTTGAGATTAAGCTGTATAATTTTATTTAAAAGCCCGTAATTAAATATTTTAACTCTTAAAATTTGATTTCAAATCATTTCGTTGTCGTTTTATTGGAATTAAAACGTGCATGTCTAAATGAGCTTTATAGTGAACCCGTTCGAATTTTAAACGAGTAAAAAGCTAAATATTTGAGAGTAAGCTGTATAATTTTATCTAAAAGTCCATTATTAAATATTTTAACTCTTAAAATTTGATTTAAAATTATTTGGTTGTCGTTTTATTGGGATTAAAACGTGCATGTCTAAATGGGCTTTATAGAGAATCCGTTCGAATTTTAACGGAGCAAAAATTTCAAAAATTAAGTTTATGTTGTATAATTAGGTTCAAACGTCAATAATTAATTATTTGAACTCATAAAATTTTACTTAATATCATTTTGCGATAATTTTATTGTGATTAAAATGTACATGTCTAAATGAGCTTTATTGTGAACCCGTTCGAATTTTAACCGAGTGAAAAGTTAGATATTTGAGAGTACGCTCTATAATTTTATTTAAAAGCCCATAATTAAATATTTTAACTCTTAAAATTTGATTTAAAATCATTTGGTTGTCGTTTTATTGAGATTAAAACGTGCATGTCTAATGGGCTTTGTAGAGAATCTGTACGAATTTTAACCGAGTAAAAAGTTGAAAAATTGAGATTATGTTGTATAATTAGATTCGAACGTTCATAATTATCTATTTGAAATCATAAAATTTGATTTAATATCATTTTGAGGTCGTTTTTTGGGGATTAAAACGTGCATGTCTAAATGGGCTTTATAGGGAATCCGTTCTAATTTTAAACGAGTAAAAAGTTGAAAAATTGAGATTATGTTGTATAATTAGGTTCAAACGATCATAATTAACTATTTAAACAAATAAAATTTGATTTAATTCTCTTTAAAAGCCTATAATTAAATATTTTAACTCTTAAACTTTGATTTAAAATCATTTGGTTGTCGTTTTATTGGGATTAAAACGTGCATGTCTAAATGGGCTTTATAGAGAATCCGTTCGAATTTTAACTGAGTAAAAAGTTAAAAAATTGACGTTATGTTGTATAATTAGATTCAAACGTTTATAATTAACTATTTGAACTCATAAAATATGATTTAATATCATTTTGCGTTCGTTTTATTAGGATTAAAACGTGCATGTCTAAATGTGCTTTATAGTGAACCCGATCAAATTTTTTTTGATCAAACCTATTTGATTTTTAACCGAGTAGAAAGCTAGATATTTGAGAGTAAACTGTATAATTTTATTTCAAAGCCCATAGTTAAATATTTTAAATCTTAAAATTTGATCTAAAATCATTTGGTTGTCGTTTTATTGGGATTAAAACGTGCATGTCTAAATGGGCTTTATAGAGAATCCGTTCGAATTTTAACCGAGTAAAAAGTTGAAAAATTGAGATTATGTTGTATAATTAGGTTCAAACATCAAAAATTAACTGTTTGAACTCATAAAATTTGATTTAATATCATTTTCCGGTAATTTTATTATGATTAAAACGTACATGTCTAAATGAGATTTATAGTGAATCCGTTCTAATTTTAACCGAGTAAAAAGCTAGATATTTTATATTAAGCTGTATAATTTTATTTAAAAGCCCATAAATGAATATTTTAACTCTTAAAATTTGATTTAAAATCATTTGGTTGCAGTTTTATTGAGATTAAAACGTGCATGTCTAAATGGACTTTGTAGAAAATCCGTTCGAATTTTAACATAGTAAAAAGTTGAAAAATTAAGATTATGTTGTATAATTGGGTTCAAACATTCATAATTAACTATTTGAACTCATAAAATTTGATTTATTATCATTTTGCGGTCATTTTATTGGCTTTAAAACATGCATGTTTAAATGGGCTTTAAAGAGAATCAGTTCGAATTTTAAACGAGTAAAAAGTTGAAAAATTGAGATTATGTTGTACAATTAGGTTCAAACGTTCAAAACTAACTATTTGAACTCATAAAATATGATTTAATATTACTTTGCGTTCGTTTTATTAGGATTAAAACGTGCATGTCTAAATGAGCTTTATAGTGAACCGTTCGAATTTTAACCGAGTAAAAAGCTAGATATTTGAGAGTAAGATGTATAATTTTATTTAAAAATTAAATATTTTAACTCTTAAAATTTGATTTAAAATCGTTTGGTTGTCGTTTTATGTGGATTAAAACGTGCATGTCTAAATGGGTTTTATAGAGAATCCGTTCGAATTTTAAGCGAGTAAAAAGTTGAAAAGTTGAGATTATTTCGTATAATTAGGTTCAAACGTCAATAATTAACTATTTGAACTCATAAAATTTGATTTAATAGCATTTTGCGGTAATTTTGTTGTGATTAAAACGAACATGTCTAAACGAGCTTTATAGTGAACTCGTTCGAATTTTAACCGAGTAAAAAGCTAGATATTTGAGATTAAGCTGTATAATTTTTTTTAAAAGCCCATAAATAAATAATTTAAATCTTTAAATTTGATTCAAAATCATTTCGTTATCGTATTATTGGGATTAAAACGTGCATGTCTAAATGGTCTTTATAGAGAATCTGTTCGAATCTTAATTGAGTAAAAAGTTGAAAAATTGCGATTATGTTGTATAATTAGGTTCAAACGTTCATAATTATCTATTTGAAATCATAAAATTTGATTTAATATCATTTTGCGGTCGTTTTTTGGGATTAAAACGTGCATGTCTAAATGAGCTTTATAGTGAACCCGTTCGAATTTTAACCGAGTAAAAAGCTAGATATTTGAGATTAAGCTGTATAATTTTATTTAAAAAGACCATAAATAAATATTTTAACTCTTAAAATTAGATTTAAAATCATTTGGTTGTCGTTTTATTGGGATTAAAACTTGAATTTCTAAATGGGCTTTATAGAGATTCCGTTCGAATTTTGAACGAGTAAAAAGTTGAAAATTTGAGATTATGTTGTATAATTAGATTCAAACGTTCACAATTAAGTATTTGAACTCTTAAAATTTGATTTAATATTATTTTACGGTCATTTTATTATGCATGTCTAAATGAGCTTTATAGTGAACACGTTCGAATTTTAACCGAGTAAAAACCTAGATATTTGAGATTAAGCTGTATAATTTTATTTAGAAGCCAACAAATAAATATTTTAACTCTTAAAATTTGATTTAAAATCATTTGGTTGACGTTTTATTGGGATTAAAACGTGCATGTCTAAATGGGCTTTATAGTGAACCTGTTCGAATTTTGAAGGAGTAACAAGTTTAAAAAATGAGATTATGTTGTATAATTAGGTTCAAACGTTCCTAATTAACTATTTGAACTAATAAAATTTGATTTAATATCATTTTGAGGTCTTTTTATTGGGATTAAAACGTGCATGTCTAAATGGGCTTTAAAGATAATCCGTTCGAATTTTAATCGAGTAAAAAGCTAGATATTTTAGATTAAGCATTATAATTTTATTTAAAATCCCATAAATAAAAATTTTAACTCTTAAAATTTCATTCAACATCATTTGGTTGTCGTTTCATTGGGATTAAAACGTGCATGTCTAAATAGGCTTTGTAGAGAATCCCTTCGAATTTTAACCAAGTGAAAAGTTGAAAAATTGAGATTACGTTCTATAATTAGGCTCGAACATTCATAATTAACTATTCGAACTCATAAAATTTGATTTAATATCATTTTACGGTCGTTTTATTGGGATTAAAGAGTGCATGTCTAAATGAGCTTTATAGTGAACCCGTTCGAATTTTAACAGAGTAAAAAGCTAGATACTTCAGAGTAAGCTGTAAAATTTTATTTAAAAGCCCATAATTAAGTATTTTAACTCTTAAAATTTGATTTAAAATCATTTGATTGTCGTTTTATTGGGATTAAAACGTGCATGTCTAAATGTGCTTTATAGAGAATCCTTTCGAATCTTAACCGAGTAAAAAGTTGAAAAATTGCGATTATGTTGTATAATTAGGTTCGAACGTTCATAATTAACTATTTGAACTCATAAAATTTGATTTAATATAATTTTGAGTTCGTTTTATTGAGATTAAAACGTGCATGTCTAAATGGACTTTATAGTGAACCCGTTCGAATTTTAACCGAGTAAGAAGCTAGATATTTGAGATCAAGTTGTATAATTTTATTTAAAAGCCCTTAATTAAATATTTTAACTCTTAAAATTTGATTTAAAATCATTTGGTTGTCTTTTTATTGGGATTGAAACGTGCATGTCTAAATGGCTTTATAGAGAATCCGTTCGAATTTTAACCAAATAAAAAGTTTAAAAATTGAGATTATTTTGTATAATTAGGTTCAAATGTCAATAATTAGATATTTGAACTCTTAAAATTTGATTTAATATCATTTTACGATCGTTTTATTGGGATTAAAACGTGCATGTCTAATTTAGCTTTATAGTGAACTCGTTCGCATTTTAACCGAGTAAAAAGCTATTTATTTGAGATTAAGCTGTATAATTTTATTTAAAAGGCCATATTAAATATTTTAACTCTTAAAATTTGATTTAAAATCATTTGTTTGTCGTTTTATTGGGTTTAAAACATGCATCTCTAAATGGGCTTTATAGAGAATCTATTCTAATTTTAACCGAGTAAAAAGTTGAAAAATTGAGATTATGTTGTATAATTAGGTTCAAACATCAGTAATTAACTATTTGAACTCATAAAATTTAATTTAATATCATTTTGCGGTAATTTTATAGTGATTAAAACGTAATGTCTAAATGAGCTTTATAGTGAACCCGTTCGAATTTTAACCTAGTAAAAAGCTAGATATTTGAGATTAAGCTGTATAAATTCATTTAAAAGCCCATAAACAAATATTTTAACTCTTAAAATTTGATTCAAAATCATTTGGTTGTCGTTTTATTGGGATTAAAACGTGCATGTCTAAATGGGCTTTATAGAGAATCCGTTCGAATTTTAACCGAGTAAAAAGTTGAAAAATTGAGATTATGTTGTATAATTAGGTTCAAACGTTCATAATTAACTTTTTGAACTAATAAAATTTGATTTAATATCATTTTTAGGTCTTTTTATTGGGATTAAAACGTGCATGTCTAAATGGGCTTTAAAGATAATCCGTTCGAATTTTAACCGAGTAAAAAGCTAGATATTTTAGATTAAGCATTATAATTTTATTTAAAATCCCATAAATAAATATTTTAACTCTTAAAATTTGATTCAACATCATTTGGTTATCGTTTCATTGGGATTAAAACGTGCATGTCTAAATAGGCTTTGTAGAGAATCCCTTCGAATTTTAACCAAGTAAAAAGTTGAAAAATTGAGATTACGTTCTATAATTAGGTTCGAACATTCATAATTAACTATTTGAACTCAAAAAATTTGATTTAATATAATTTTGAGGTCGTTTTATTGGGATTAAAACGTGCATGTCTAAATGGGCTTTATAGAGAATTCATTCGAATTTTAAACGAGTAAAAAGTTGAAAATTTGAGATTATGTTGTATCAATAGGTTCGAACATTCATAATTAACTATTTGAACTCATAAAATATGATTTAATATCATTTTGCAGTTTTTTTTGGGATTAAAACGTGCATGTCTAAATGACTTTATAGTGAACTTATTCGAATTTTAACCGAGTAAAAAGTTAGATATTTGAGATTAAGCTGTATAATTTTATTTAAAAGGCCATTTTAATATTTTAAATCTTAAAATTTAATTTAAAATCATTTGTTTGTCGTTTTATTGGGTTTAAAACGTGCATGTATAAATGGGCTTTATAGAGAATCCATTCGAATTTTAACAGAGTAAAAAGTTGAAAAGTTGAGATTATGTTGAATAATTAGGTTCAAACGTCAATAATTAACTATTTGAACTCATAAAATTTGATTTAATATCATTTTGCTGTAATTTTATTCTGATTATAACGTACATGTCTAAATGAGCTTTATAGTGAACTTGTTCAAATTTTAACAGAGTAAAAATCTAGATATTTGAGATTAAGCTGTATAATTTTATTTAAAAGCCAAGAAATAAATATTTTAACTCTTAAAATTTGATTCGAAATCATTTGATTGTCATTTTATTGGGATTAAAACGTGCATGTCTAAATGGGCTTTATAGAGAATCTATTCGAATTTTAACCGAGTAAAAAGTTAAAAAATTGAGATTATGTTGTATAATTAGGTTCAAACATCAATAATTAACTATTTGAACTCATAAAATTTGATTTAATATCATTTTGAGGTCTTTTTATTGGGATTAAAACGTGCATGTCTAAATGGGCTTTAAAGATAATCCGTTCGAATTTTAACCGAGTAAAAAGCTAGATATTTTAGATTAAGCATTATAATTTTATTTAAAATCCCATAAATAAATATTTTAACTCTTAAAATTTGATTCAACATCATTTGGTT
Organism: Abelmoschus esculentus; assembly: GCA_035048815.1. Classification (NCBI taxonomy): domain Eukaryota; kingdom Viridiplantae; phylum Streptophyta; class Magnoliopsida; order Malvales; family Malvaceae; genus Abelmoschus; species Abelmoschus esculentus. Next base: position 5,579,822 of record JAUCBN010000065.1, read on the forward strand.
GTCGTTTCATTGGGATTAAAACGTGCATGTCTAAATAGGCTTTGTAGAGAATCCCTTCGAATTTTAACCAAGTAAAAAGTTGAAAAATTGAGATTACGTTCTATAATTAGGTTCGAACATTCATAATTAACTATTTGAACTCAAAAAATTTGATTTAATATAATTTTGAGGTCGTTTTATTGGGATTAAAACGTGCATGTCTAAATGGGCTTTAAAGATAATCCGTTCGAATTTTAATCGAGTAAAAAGTTGAAAATTTGAGATTATGTTGTATCAATAGGTTCGAACGTTCATAATTAACTATTTGAACTCATAAAATATGATTTAATATCATTTTGCAGTTTTTTTTGGGGATTAAAACGTGCATGTCTAAATGAGCTTTATAGTGAACCCGTTCGAATTCTAACAGAATAAAAAGCTAGGCATTAGAGATTAAGATGTGTAATTTTATTTAAAAGGCCATTTTAATATTTTTAAATCTTAAAATCTAATTTAAAATCATTTGTTTGTCGTTTTATTGGGTTTAAAACGTGCATGTCTAAATGGGCTTTATAGAGAATCTATTCGAATTTTAACCGAGTAAAAACTTGAAAAATTGAGATTATGTTGTATAATTAGGTTCAAACGTCAATAATTAACTATTTGAACTCATAAAATTTGATTAAATATCATTTTTGCGGTAATTTTATTGTGATTAAAAGGTACATGTCTAAATGAGCTTTATAGTGAACCCGTTCGAATTTTAACCGAGTAAAAAGCTAGATATTTGAGATTAAGATCTATAATTTCATTTAAAAGCCCATAAATAAATATTTTAACTCTTAAAATTTTATTCATTATCATTTGATTGTCATTTTATTGGGATTAAAACGTGCACGTCTAAATGGACTTTATAGAGAATCCGTTCGAATTTTAACCGAGTAAAAATTTGAAAAATTGAGATTATGTTGTATAATTAGGTTCAAACTTTCATAATTAACTATTTTAACGCATAAAATTTGATTTAATGTCATTTTGAGGTCGTTTTTTTTGGATTAAAACGTGCATGTCTAAATGGGCTTTATAGATAATCCGTTCGAATTTTAAACGAGTAAAAACTTGAAAAATTGAGATTATTTTGTATAAATAAGTTCAAACGTTCATAATTAACTATTTGAACTCATAAAATATGATTTAATATCATTTTGCAGTTTTTTTTTGGGATTAAAACGTGCATGTCTAAATGAGCTTTATAGTAAACTCGTTCGAATTCTAACAGAATAAAAAGCTAGGCATTAGAGATTAAGATGTGTAATTTTATTTAAAAGGCCATTTTAATATTTTAAATCTTAAAATCTAATTTAAAATCATTTGTTTGTCGTTTTATTGGGTTTAAAACGTGCATGTCTAAATGGGCTTTATAGAGAATCTATTCGAATTTTAACCGAGTAAAAACTTGAAAAATTGAGATTATGTTGTATAATTAGGTTCAAACGTCAATAATTAACTATTTGAACTCATAAAATTTGATTAAATATCATTTTTGCGGTAATTTTATTGTGATTAAAAGGTACATGTCTAAATGAGCTTTATAGTGAACCCGTTCGAATTTTAACCGAGTAAAAAGCTAGATATTTGAGATTAAGATCTATAATTTCATTTAAAAGCCCATAAATAAATATTTTAACTCTTAAAATTTTATTCATTATCATTTGATTGTCATTTTATTGGGATTAAAACGTGCACGTCTAAATGGGCTTTATAGAGAATCCGTTCGAATTTTAACCGAGTAAAAATTTGAAAAATTGAGATTATGTTGTATAATTAGGTTCAAACTTTCATAATTAACTATTTTAACGCATAAAATTTGATTTAATGTCATTTTGAGGTCGTTTTTTTGGATTAAAACGTGCATGTCTAAATGGGCTTTATAGATAATCCGTTCGAATTTTAAACGAGTAAAAACTTGAAAAATTGAGATTATTTTGTATAAATAAGTTCAAACGTTCATAATTAACTATTTGAACTCATAAAATTTGATTTAATATCATTTTGAGGTCGTTTTATTGGGATTAAAGCGTGGATATCTAAATAAGCTTTATAGTAAACTCGTTCGAATTTTAACCAAGTAAAAGGCTAGATATTTGAGATTAAGCTGTATAATTTTATTTAAAAGCCCATAATTAAATATTTTAACTCCTAAAATTCGTTTTAAAATCATTTTTTTGTCGTTTTATTGGGATTAAAATGTGTATGTCTATATGGGCTTTATAGAGAATCCATTCGAATTTTAACCGAGTAAAAAATTAAAAAATCGAGATTATGTTGTATAATTAGGTCCAAAAGTCCATAATTAACTATTTAAATTCATAAAATTTGATTTCATATAATTTTGCAGTCGTTTTGTTGGGATTAAAACATGCATGTCTAAATGGGCTTTATAGTGAATTCGTTCGAATTTTAACCGAGTAAAAAGCTAGATATTTGAGATTAAGTTGTATAATTTAGTTCAAAAGCCCATATTTAACTATATTAACTCTTAAAATTTGATTTAAAATCATTTGGTTATTGTTTTATTGGGATTAAAACGTGCATGTCTAAATGGGCTTTATAGAGAATCCGTTCAAATTTTAAACGAGTAAAAAGTTAAAAAATTGAGATTATGTTGTATCAATAGGTTCAAACGTTCATAATTAACTATTTGAACTCATAAAATATGATTTAATATCATTTTATGGTTATTTTATTGGGATTAAAACCTGCATATCTAAATGACTTTTATAGTGAACCCGTTCGAATTTTAACCGAGGAAAAAGCTAGAATTTTGAGATTAAGATGTATAATTTTGTTCAAAAGCCCATAATTAACTATTTTAACTCTTAAAATTTGATTTAAAATCATTTGGTTGTCGTTTTATTGGGATTAAAACGTGCATGTCTAAATGGGCTTTATAGCGAATCCGTTCGAATTTTAAACGAGTAAAAAGTTGAAAAATTGAGATTATGTTGTATAATTAGGTTCAAACTTCCATAATTAACTAGTTGAACTCATAAAATTTGATTTAATATTATTTTGCGGTCGTTTTATTGAGATTAAAAGGTGCACGTCTAAATGGGCTTTATAGTGAACCCATTCGAATTTTAACCGAGTAAAAAGCTAGATATTTGAGATTAAGTTGTATAATTTTGTTTCAAAAGCCCATAATTATGTAACGACCCGAATTTGGATCTGAGTGTCGGGTTAACCCGAGAGGTTTAGGCTTGTTGGGTTTTGAATGGCTTAGGCCTTGAGAGATTGGGTGAGGACATTTTAGTAAATATCTAAAAGGGATGAAAGAGAGGGGTGGGGGTTTAGACTTCCTCTGCAGAAAATCAGAGTGAAGTCACCCAAGTTTCTCTTTTGTTCTTCCCTCTTTTCTTCACTCAAATCATCAAGGAATAGGAGTACACTTTCTGAGTTTGATCAGGAATCACGTGGTATAGCTTGAGGGTAAGTTTTAGAGCTTCTTGTGATCTATAAAATAAGGTAAGAATGGTTTGGTTTGGTGGAGAAAAAGGTGTGTGTGGGAAATCCAGGAATGAAGTTTTGGGGTTGTTTTTATGTTTTCTTGATGTTTTAAATAGTTAAAAACATCCATGGAAGTGTCTAAGAATTGGTTTAATCCATTTCTTGTAGAGAAACAAGTGGAAGAGCCATCATCAAGTTTGAGGAAGAAGAAATCTTGAGGTTGAGCTTGGAGCTCGGGTTCGTTGTTTTGTTGCTATTTGATAAGTGCTCAATACACTATCACTTTTTACTCCTTTTATGGGTATTAATCATCAAATATACACCCACTCGGACCAATGCATGTGCTTAATGTGATATATTTAGAAGTTATACTCATATAGATAATATTTACAGAAAAAGGCACGTTTTACAGCATTTTCATATCTGTGCAGGAGAACCAGTGCCGCGGCAGGGACAAGGCCGAGGCAGGACCTGATGCCGAGGTAGCAGCAGAAAGACAGGAAGCAAGACTATAGGCGATGGAAAGATAAAAATCCAAGGAACGTGTCTGGACTTGAAGCCCATGGATCGGAGCTGGCTAGCACAAGGAAAAGCCCAAAGGAAGACCACGCGGGAAAGCCTCCTTAGCCGAAGCAAACTTGGAAATATATTATTATTATGTACTTGAATTGTTCCCTACTCCAAGTTGTATTCTACTTAGGAAAGGTTTGCCCTAGGTCTAGCCTATATAAGGACCTAGCCACCCAATGTACAATATACGTAATACCTAGGGAGAGAGCTGATTTCTATTCTTGTTTCTTTCCTCTCCACTATGTTCTAAACCTTCTTAGGGATTAGGTGAAGGTTGTCGAGTATTTGTGAGAGAAGGTTGTACTTTGTCTTTGATTCAATGCAATAAAGTTATCAAGGTTTGCTTATCCTTTGTTATTCTTTGCTTTCACAATTGAGCTCGGGAGAGGATATTGTGAATCTTCCATGTATCTAAGCTCGGGAGAGTTAGATTCACGAAAGGGGTAAGTACGGTGTTTCAATCGCGAAATACTAACTCGACCTAGGGATAGGTTAAGAGTTTTAGCGGCTAAAAGAAGTGTGAGATTGGTTGGTGAGTATAATTGGTTCACGCCGGGAGGTATCATCAAGGACTAGTCATCAACAACACTCTGACTTACGATGACTTGCCGAACTTTGGTAGAGTTTGCCCACGAGCAAGGGATTGCCGCGGCATACAGTATTGTCGCTACCGAGGCAGTAAACTACAGTGCTGCCGAGACAGTGATATACGATTGCATTGGAAAGAGACAAGTCAATCAATTCCACAATACAACGCAACTGGATCCTAGCCCATCTCTTTCTACTATTTCAACCTTTTATCTTTTATTTAGTTATTTTAGTTTAGATAAATCAAATCAACTCACTTGTGTTTTTATTTTTCTACAGAACAAGAAGGTGAAGAAAGCATATTAAGTATACCGGTCCTTGAGGAGACGATAACTCGATAAAATACTTATCACTTATTACTTGCGATGTGTCCACTTGCACTAAACGCGCACTTTTGACACACGACAATTTTTTGGCGCCGCCATCTGGGCCGCGGCAGCTCACTGTCAGAGACTTCCTAGAAGAGGACTTAAACGGATTAAACCCAAGAGTCGTTACACCGGAGATTGAAGTAGACCATTTTGAACTCAAACCTGTTATGTTCAATATGTTAAATACAATTGGACAATTTGGTGGGTCTGCAACTGAAGACGCAAGACAGCACCTCAAATCCTTCATGGAAATCTGCAACTCTTTCAAAATCCAAGGAGTCCATGAAGATGTCTTGCGATTAAAGCTATTCCCCTATTCACTGAGGGATAGGGCAAAAGCTTGGTTAAATAGCATTCCAGCAGGATCTATTGGTTCCTGGAGTGAACTTTGTAGTGATTTCATTACTCGTTTTAATCCTACTAATCTATATGATAGAATACGTAATGAAATTACTTCTTTTCGACAAGCAGAAGACGAACCAATGTACGAGGCATGGGAACGCTACAGGGAGCTATTGCACAAGTGTCCTTTGCATGGATTTCCCCTATGGACACAGGTGACAATGTTTTACAATGCCACGAATGCCCCGACAAGGATGATGTTAGATGCCTCGGCAAACGGAACACTCCTGGATAAAGCACTTGAGGAAGCTATTGAAATATTGAATAAACTCGCAAAGAATGACTTTCAGTTTCCTACATCTAGGCGAGGAGGAGTAAGACGCCAAGCCACGGTAAATGAATTAGACTCATCAAGTTCAATGGCAGCACAATTGGCTTCTCTTACCAAGATGGTGCAAAACCTACAATTACAACACAATACCCGTGAGGTCAAGGTAATTGATTCATATTGTGACTTATGTGGAGGTAACCACAGTTCCTCTGATTGCATGAATCAAGAAACTGGTATGTATGTTGGGAACTACAACCGCAACAATGTGATGTCCAATACATACAACCCCTCATGGAAGAGGCATCCAAACCTATCATGGAGTAACCCTAACAATGCCTTAAACCCAATCACCCAACCTTCGGGATATCAGCAACCGATGCCGCAGCAGCAAGCCCAGCAACCTATGCCGCAGCAGCAGATGCAGTAGAAACCGGTAAGTTCATTGTAGAACACGCTAAAGGCCTTCATGATGAAAACTGAGTCATACATGGCAGAGAATAGCAATTTCATCAAGAGGACAGATTCCTTCCTGAATAGAACTGAGATGAGGTTGCAAAATAAAGAGGCGGCCATAAAAACGCTGGAAACTCAAGTTGGGTAGTTTGCTCAATGCATAAACACTAGACCACAAGGAGGCCTACCTAGCAATACTGAAGTTGCTAAGGTAATGAGCCATGAACAGTGCAACGCAATCACTACTAGGAGTGGTCTACAGCTGAAGGAAAAGATCCAAGAGAGCCAAATTCAATTAGCGGATCAAGCAAAAGAGGAGGCCGAGCAAACTGAATCTGATAACACTACCCCGGCAGAGAGCACTGAAGCTCCTGAGCAGCCTGCCGAGGCAGCAACAACTCCAGTGGTGCCAGGTATCAAATTTCAAACTAAAGAAACCCTGGAGGAGATAAGACCACCACCACCTTTTCCACAAAGGTTGAAAAAGCAAAAACAGGACCAACAATTCAAGAAATTCCTCGACATCTTAAAGCAAGTCCACATCAACATACCGTTCGTTGAAGCTATTGAACAAATGCCGAACTATGCCAAGTTCCTAAAGGACATGGTGTCTAAGAGAAAACGAAGAGGTGAGTTTGAGACAGTGGCTGCCACCGAGGGATGCATGGCACTGCTGCATAACCGCATGCCACCAAAGTTAAAAGATCCTGGTTGCTTTACTATACCTTGTGCGATAGGTAAGGATTATGAAGGTAAGGCCCTATTCGACCTTGGAGCAAGCATAAACCTCATGCCCAAACCAGTCTTTCAAAAACTTGGAATTGGAAGGGCGAAACCTACAACAGTGATGCTCCAACTAGTGGATCGATCCTATGAGCAACCTGAAGGCAAAATCGAGGACATACTGGTAAGAGTTGACAAGTTTATTTTTCCTGCCGACTTCCTTGTCCTTGATTGTGAAGCAGATGACAATGCACTGATCATCCTTGGGAGACCCTTTCTAGCAACTGGACGCACATTAATTGACGTGGAAAAAGGAGAGTTGACAATGCGGGTCAATGACCAACAAGTTAAACTCAACGCATTCCACAACTTAAAGAAATATGATGATGCAGAGGAGTGCAAGGCCGTCCACACAGTAGACAATAAGATATCCTGCCTGGGCAGTCTGCTCGGCAGGATATTTGGCAAGAAGATTAAGCCCAAGATGGATGGACACACAGAAAAAAGATTGGCCCACAACCGATTCACAATTTAGGCCTAAGGGAGAGAATAATTTTGGGAGATGCATTTACATGCTCTCCACCAGTAACATGACCTCTCCCCTTTTCTTTATTATTATATTAGGGTTAGTAGCTTATTTTTAATTTTTTTACTTATTTTTTTCTTTAAGTATTTTCTCTTTCCGTGTGTTTTATTTTCTTAGGTTAATAAGCAAGAATAAGGGAAAAGTAGTTCACAGCAAGAACTCTGCCGAGGCAATAAAACAGTGTCAGGGCCACAGCAGTCCCAACGGGCAGAACAGTGTAACGGCTAGTTTGTCGAGATTCATGCCGCGGTAGAAAAAGGAAACGGTTACAAACGGCTAGTGGTTTCAACGGTCACAAGGCCGAGGCCTATATAAGAAACTCCTTCCTCTTGAACTATTCACTCTTACTTTCTTGTTTTCTTTAGTATTCATAATAGTCTCTCTCTCACATTACTCTCTGCCTACTAATTCTTGTAAAATCTCCAGATTCTCTTCAAGAAAAAACTCCAAGAATTCACTTCTCTCTATCTTGATGGCAACATACAAAAGATTCGCCCCAGCCAACGTTGAAGATCGATTCAACCGATCTTTCATCGCTAGGCAACTTTGGGAAGAGCAAGGTTTCCAGCATGCGGACGAAGAGAACTACGACATTGAGCACTCTTATATGACAAAATTAAGTACCAGAATTGAGAAATTTTCTGTCTGCAACCTGCCCAGGCGAATGCCACAATTGTCCGGGAGTTCTACACTCAAGGGCCCAGCAAAGACTCCCTATTCGTTCACTGCCGCGGCAGGCCAGTCCAGCTCGAAGCCGAGACGATCAATAACTTCTACGGCCTCACCCCAAACAGTGATATCCACGCCGAATTCTTGGAAGATATCACTGTCGAGGACTATGAACTCATCAAAGACGATCTCTGTTACGGGAACACTCCATGGGAAACCGGTACCCATAGAGTATCCGTAACAAGACAAAGCCTAAAGCCGGAGGCCAAGATGTGGAACACCTTCGTCAAACGACGCCTCATCCCAACATCACACAATAGCACGGTGGATCGCAAGAGACTGGTGCTTATCTAATCCATCATCAACAAGAGGACCATCAACGTTGGAGAAATCATCGTACGGGAAATTCACGAGTGCGGTAAGAAAGATAGGGGACCATTGTATTTCCCTTGCTTGATTACGGGTTTATGTGTTTCTGCAGGTGTACCCATTGAAGAAACAGATGAATACACGCCCCCAAGACGAGGATGGACCAGGGACTTCTGCCACAAAGTCATGCAAATCACTCAAGCAGAGCCGATCCAAGCAACGCCGCAGCAGTTCACTGTCGATACTGCTACCGGGGCCCAGTACACGGCAGACATGCCTGGTACTGCCCACACCTCTGCCGCGGCAGACCCATACCAAGAGATCTTACAACGGATGGCAGCAATGGACCTTAGACAACAACGGTACATGGAGTACCAAAGGGATTTCAACGGAACTCTAGCCCAGATGATGTTGCACGCCTTCCCGGACCAAGGAGTACAATTCCCGGAGTTTCCCAGCAACATGTTCGTTACAGCCGCGCACCTTACACCTAGACTACACCAGCCCCGGGAGGATCAAGGCCGTACTTCCATGCGGACCCTCCGCCCCAATACTAGGCTGTCGGCCAATCTAGGGCAGCGGATTCTGCCGTGGCCTCATTTGTCAGCAGAAGGCCATCCAAGCGGAGGGTCGTTTTTAGCACTCCACCCCGATCACCAATCATCATGGGCAGTCTATCGGCTGAGATAGATGCTTATGTGCATCAAAGCTCCACCGCCGCTGGACCCAGTACACACCACACTGGAGGAGCCACGTGCAATGGGAGGAGGAACAAACGTGATGCTAACCGAAGAGATGGCTGATGTAGAAGAAGGAGAGGAGGTAGAAGCCCCGATGCAAAGGAAACCACCCACTCGAGTCCAACCGCCCCGACAAGAAAAGGCACAACCATCGCCTTCACCAAGGACAAAGCAATCGGCAGCTAGGCCGAGGAGGAAAATTGTTACAAGCAGCTCTTCGGAGTCGCTTTAAAATTCTTTGTCCTTTATTCAAATATAAATTGCTTTTACTGTTTTTACTTGCTGCTTATAATTCATATTTTTCTTTGCCGCTTACTTCTTCAAATATAAAGCATTGAGGACAATGCTTGGTTTGAGTTTGGGGGTGCAGATTCACTGCCAAGGCAGCAATCTACTGTCTCGGGCTTGCCAAAAAGGGCGTATTCCAGTGATTTTTTTAAAATTTTTAAGCTCCCCGCCTTACTTGAATTAACTGCCTACACTCTTGCACTGCTTATCACCAGTATTGTCTTAGTTTATTCTTTAAGGCTATTGAAATCTTTCTCCTTAACATGTTTAGGTTCTGTTAAGAGGGCTTAACGTTAGGATGCTTAAGGATGAAAACTTAGAAGCTTACTATAGGTAGAACTTTAAACACTTTTGGACTTGTTGGATTATAGGAATTCTTTTAATGAACTTAGGTGATAAAGACTTAGATTTCTTGGAAAGTATCTAGAGGTGCCTACCACCGGCTCTAGAAAGTCTCTTCTTCATGCTAGAGGTGCCTGAAATTGGCTCTAGTATGTCTTAAGGAATATCAAAAAGAAAGAAAGAATTTAGTGAAAAGAAAAACACAAGTCTTTGAGGTGCCCAAAACCGGCTCAAGATTTGGGGTTTGAAAAAGAAGAGAATACTTAACCAATGTCTATTTGTCTTGAACTTAGAGTTTATCTAAGAAAGACTTTAATCAACTTGTCCAAAAAAACGCACACACGCACAATTCTTATAGTTTGTTTCTAGGTAAACCCTTGGGTAACCGAATGGTTAAGGCTTAAGAATAGGCCTAGTTATGGTGGGGAGAATAGATGGACATGTAAGACCAAAAGAGAGTAGAGTTCGGCAAATTGATGGTTTGCATTGCTTGAGGACAAGCAATAGTTCGAGTTTGGGGGTGTGATAAGTGCTCAACACACTATCACTTTTTACTCCTTTTATGGGTATTAATCATCAAATATACATCCACTCGGACCAATGCATGTGCTTAATGTGATATATTTACAAGTTATACTCATATAGATAATATTTACAGAAAAAGGCACGTTTTATTGCATTTTCATATCTGAGCAGGAGAACCAGTGCCGCGGCAGGGACAAGGCCGAGGCAGGACCTGATGCCGAGGCAGCAGCAGAAAGACAGGAAGCAAGACTATAGGCGATGGAAAGATAAAAATCCAAGGAACGTGTCTGGACTTGAAGCCCATGGATCGGAGCTGGCTAACATAAGGAAAAGCCCAAAGGAAGACCACGCGGGAAAAACTCCTTAGCCGAAGCAAACTTGGAAATATATTATTATTATGTACTTGAATTGTTCCCTACTCCAAGTTGTATTCTACTTAGGAAAGGTTTGCCCTAGGTCTAGCCTATATAAGGACCTAGCCACCCAATGTACAATATACAGAATACCTAGGGAGAGAGCCGATTTCTGTTCTTGTTTCTTTCCTCTCCACTATGTTCTAAACCTTCTTAGGGATAAGGTGAAGGTTGTTGAGTATTTGTGAGAGGAGGTTGTACTTTGTCTTTGATTCAATGCAATAAAGTTATCAAGGTTTGCTTATCCTTTGCTAGTCTTTGCTTTCACAATTGAGCTCGGGAGAGGATATTGTGAATCATCCATTTATCTAAGCTCGGGAGAGTTAGATTCACAAAAGGGGTAAGTACGGTGTTTCAATCGCGAAATACTAACTCGGCCTAGGGATAGGTTAAGAGTTTCAGCGGCTAAAAGAAGTGTGAGATTGGTTGGTGAGTATAATTGGTTCACGCCGGGAGGTATCATCAAGGACTAGTCATCAACAACACTCTGACTTAGGGATAAGAGGAGTCATCCAAGGACACTTTGCCGAACTTTGGTAGAGTATGCCCACGAGCAAGGGATTGCCGCGACAGATAGTATTGTCGCTGCCGAGGCAGTAAACTACAGTGCTGCCGAGACAGTGATATACAATTGCATTGGACAGAGACAAGTCAATCAATTCCACAATACGACGCAACTGGATCCTAGCCCATCTCTCTCTACTATTTCAACCTTTTATCTTTTATTTAGTTATTTTAGTTTAGATAAATCAAATCAACTCACTTGTGTTTTTATTTTTCTACAGAACAAGAAGGTGAAGAAAGCATATTAAGTATACCGGTCCCTGAGGAGACGATAACTCGATAAAATACTTATCACTTATTACTTGCGATGTGTCCACTTGCACTAAACGCGCACTTTTGACACGCGACACTATTCTTGCTTAAGGTTGGTACTCCCAACTCTTCCTTTCATCATTCATCCATGGTAGAATGCATAGCATGTAGAGAATCATCTATGAATGCTTGGTTTACATGTATGAGGTCATTAATGGTGAAATTCGTATTTGTGTATTTAATGTCGGGAAAAGGATGTTAAAACACTCTAATCATCTCTAGAAATGAATATGAACACTTTAGGATTGATTGGCTTGAGTTTGGAAATGATCTCTAGAAATTTCTAAGTGAAACTTGTAGTTTTGTGCAGGTGGTATCGATATCGGTGGTCCGTGTATCCATACCCCTGAGAGAAAATAAGCTGAATGAGAGGGGGTATCGATACAGGTATCGATACCAAGCCCTCCAGTGGTATATTGGCTTCGATACCGGTATCGAATCCAATAATCCCTCTTTTCATTGATTTTGAAAATGGTCAAAGGGTATCGATACTAGTATCGATACTCATGTTTCGATGCCTTCTTTGGGTGGGTATCGAAGTAGGGTGGTTCGATACCCCACATAAGGGTATCGATACCCCTGCGAGAACTCGACAAGTTTGGTATTGATTGAGGTTCGATAAGAGAATTAAGAGTCCTAATGAATCCTATAAATGATGAAATGAATTGTTAACACGAGTTTGATGATATTAAACCCCGAACGACTAAATTATGTTAAGTCTTGATATGTTTTGATATGAGGATCCTAGGTGGATCATTTGTGTGTATCGAGTCCTTGTTTGATGGAAATCCGGGTATCCAAAAGTGTTGCAACACGACGAAGGCCAACCGATGTAACATTCTGGGTGATGAATTTGAAGACCATTTCGAATGTAGGATCTCGATGCTGTGTGGACGCGGGACTCATTCGATGATACTCGATGTGACATTCCGAGTATGGGATTTAGAGGATCCCGATGCTGTATGGACGCGGGCTTCAAATCCTGGATATAGGATCCCGATGCTTTGTGGACGCGGGCCTCACTACCTTGTATTGTTGTTTGACATGTATATATTGTGTGCGTCATTATACATTGTTATGCCATGTGGTAGCCAAGCATGCTAGATCATCATATCATGCACGATATTTATATGTTATGCTTTACTGCTATGAGATGCATGATGTTGGCCAAGTTCGGCGTACCCACTAAGCTTTTGTAGCTCAGCGTTCGAAATGTGTTTTCGTGCGTAGGTTAGGAGAAGCCGGTTTGTGGAGCACCATCAAGGTTTGGATTTCAGCATCGACCGTGTCGTCAGAGTACATTTATTAGATTTAGTGGGCTAGTACTTTTATCGAACCCTATGTAATGTAACTTTGTTATTATTATTGAGTCGAATATTTTTAAACGGTTTGTATTATTGTGGAGCTCCGACTACTTATTACTATTATTTTGGGCTCTGTTTTAACTTAATGGATTTCATGAATCGTATTTGGACTTGAATTTGATTTTATTTAATGGGCTTTGAAATGAAATTTTGAAATACAGGTTTTGGGCCAAAGGCCCAATGTGACATCCAGGTCGAGATGTTACATTTAGTGGTATCAGAGCTTAGGTTGAGTCGGTTCTAAGAAGTCCCCGGGGGAGTCTAGTGTGTTATATAGGTGTCAGACAAGTACATGCCCACGAGTCGATATCATACTTTCTTTAAAGCTGAAATTTGATGGTGTGATCTTGTTTTTTTTTTGTTCGTGCAGAATTGGTTAAGTATGTCGAGACGTGTGAGGGATCTGGAAGAAAGTCGAGGTTCTCGTGGAGGAGACTCCGACTACAAGTATGAGCCCGATGAGGAGGTGCCATCGGATGATGTAGTTGGTCAAGGGGCCAACTACTTTGCTTAGTTGAATCAGACCTGGCGTAGGATCGTGAGATCTATACCGAGGCCATCCTCTACGCCTCATGAGGCACCGGTTGAGAGGGTGCGAAGGCAAGGAGCTGTTGACTTCTTTGGTACGGGACAGGATAATCCCGTACAGGCTGATCAGTGGTTGCATGATACAAGATGGATAATGAGATAGATGAGGCTGAGGTCAGAGGACACGCTATCGTGTGTGTTGTCGCTTTTGAAGGGCAACGCTAGAGAGTGGTGGGAGACAGTTGAGCAGAGTTGGTATTCTCATCGTCCCAAGTGGGAGGACTTCCTTGAGGAGTTTGAGAGTAAGTATGTGGGTGAGACTCACATTGACACCTTGAGGGAGCGGTTTACCCATCTTGTTCAGGGGAACCGTTCGGTCTTTACTTATGAGCAGGAGTTCCTTTAGTTGAGCCGGTATGCACCAGAGCTTGTTGTTACAGAAAAGATGAGATGTAAGAGGTTCTTGAGAGGTCTAAGGAAGGAGATCCAGACTTATCTCACTGCTGCACCGCCTAAGGTGTTCTCAGAGTTGGCTGCCAGTGCCAAGTCGTTAGAGCAGGTTCAGGGTTTGACCTATGGGCCGTCTGTTGGCCAGTGAGTCACCGGTGGAGCTAGTCAGATTCATACGGGTAACTCTCAGTCTCACTCCGGTAGGAGTAGGAGCCATTGGAACCAGAGTAGAGGAGCATCGAATCAGGGTTCGAGGTCGAACCAGAGATCAGAGTCTGTGGGACGTAGGAGGCAGTCTGTGTCTTCTACTGCTAGAGGTCCGAAGGGTTTGTAGCGGAGTGTTAGTGTTCAGGTTTGCAATCACTGTAGCCAGAATCATCGAGTATCGTGTTGGGGTAATGCTAGGGTTTACTTTCAATGTGGGTCTTCTGAGCACTTTTTGAGGGATTGCCCAGAGGTTGTGAGATCTCCACCAGGTCAGGCTCAGAGGACTGTGTTTCAGGCCTAGAGGGGTCGTGGTTTCTTGCGTGGCGGAGCTAGCCATACATCAGGAGGCACCTTTTCGTCCACTGCTAGAGCACCGGCGAGACAGTACGCGGTGAGAGCACAGGAGGAATGTGATGCGACGGATGTGATCTCAGGTACGTTCAGTTTGTTTTCTGTCCCTATAGTTGCTCTTGTAGACTCGGGATCTAACCACTCGTATATCCGTAGTGGAATATCGGAGCAGTGGGGGTTACTAGTGTAGGATCTAGAGGTAGGAGTCCGTGTGACTAGTCCGTTGGGGTTAGATGTGTTGGTGGATAAGGTGTATCGGAGGTGTCCGATCGAGATGCAAGGGTCTATCTTCCCGGCCGACCTCATGGTTTTGCGTTTTCAGGAGTTCGACGCAATTCTTGGTATGGATTGGCGTTCGAGTACGACGCAAGTTTGGGGTGCAGATCTAAGAGTTTGAAGCTTCGTGTGGCTGATGGTTCTAAGCTTGTAGTGAGGGGTGAAAGGAACCCGTTGATAAGTGCTTAAAAGATCATTATTTTATACACCTTTCATGGGCAATAAGCACTTATCTCACACTTACCTGGACTGATGCATGAGCTTAATATAAAATATTCGGATATTCTGTTATTATAACACATAAAGCTAATATTTATAGAAAAATGCAGAATTTACGATATCTTCTGTACATGCAGGAACAAGTACTGCCGAGGTAGGGTTGAGGCCGAGGCAGAAGCTGGGTCGCGGCAGCAACTGAAACTCCAGCATCAATACTGTAGGCGATTGGAAGATAAAAATACGCTAGACGATTCTGGACATGCAGCACATGGATCGAAGCTGGTTAGCGCGAAGAAAGCCCAAGTCAAAGGCCACTGGGGAAAAGCCTCCTAGTTGAAATAAACTTGGACATATTTGATTTATGTGTAATCTATTTATCTAGACTCGAGAGAGTTAGATTCACGAAAGGAGTAAGTACGGTATTTGAAAAATACTAACTCGGCCTAGGGATAGGTTGGAGTTTCAGCGGCTAAAAGAAGTGTGAGATTGGTTGATAGTTATAATTGATTCACGCCGGGAGGTATCGTCAAGGACTGATTATCAACAGTGTTTTGACTTAGGGATAAGCGGAGCCATCCAAGGACACTTTGTCGAATCTTTGTGAGGTCTACCCAAGAGCAAGGGATTGCCGCGAGAGACACGCATTGTCGCTGTCGAGGCAGTAATCTGCAGTACTGCCGAGGCAAAGTCATGCGATAGCATTGGACAGAAACAAGCAGATCAATTCCACAGTACAATACAACTGGGTCCTGCCCACTCTCCTCATTCGTTCTCACTACCTTTATTTAGTTTTTATTTAATTAGTTTACTCAAACATCCTTCCTACTTGTGTTTTTACTTTACTTTTACAGGACAAGAATATTAAAGAAGACATATTAAGTATACCAATCCATGTGGAGACGATACACGATAAATACTTATCACTTTATTACTTGCGACGTGTACACTGCACAATTTGCGCTATTTCTACACGCAACAAGTTTTTGGCGCCGTTGCCGGGGATGGGCAACTAAATTTTGTTTTCTTTATTTTCTTACTTTAGTTATTTTATTTATTTTTATTTTTATTTTACTTTGGTTTCTTTTTGGTGTATGACCAGGGCCAACCCATCCAATTCGATGTACTTGATTGACCCTGAAATTGAACGTGCACGGAATTGGTTGAGGAGACAAATCCAACAAGCAATGGCAGGAAATCAAGTAGATCAAAACATACCTATTAGCCACGGAGGACTTCAGCAGCCACCCATGCCGCAGCAACCACTGCCGCAGCCTCTACTGTCGTGGCAGCTCACTGTTAGAGATTTCCTGGTGGAAGATCTGAATAGATTAAACCCTGGAGTCGTTGCACCCGAAATAGAAGCAAACGACTTTGAACTCAAACCTGTCATGTCCAATATGCTGAATACTATTGGGCAATTTAGTGGGTCTACAACTGAAGATGCCAGGCAACATCTCAAATCTTTCATGGAAGTGTGTAACTCATTTAAAATTCAAGGAGTCCATGAAGATATTTTGAGATTAAAATTGTTTCCCTATTCACTGAAGGATAGGGCCAAGACCTAGTTAAATAGCATTCCAGCAGGATCAATAGGATCTTGGAGTGAACTCTGTCGAGATTTCATTAAGCGCTTTAACCCTTCTAACTTATATGATCGTATCCGTAATGAAATTACTTCTTTTCGACAGGCAGATGATGAACCAATGCACGAGGCATGGGAGCGCTATAGAGAGTTATTGCACAGATGCCCATTACATGGATTTCCCTTGTGGACACAAGTGACAATGTTCTACAATGCCACTAATGCCCCACAAGGATGATGCTAGATGCCTCTGCCAATGGGACACTCCTCGACAAAGCTCCTGAGGAAGCTATAGAGATTCTGAACAAGCTCGTAAAGAATGATTTTCAGTTCCCTACATCAAGGCGAGGAGGAATGAGACGCCAAGCCACAGTGAATGAACTCGAAACATCCAATTCAGTGGCAGCACAATTGGCATCTTAACCAAGATGGTTCAGAACATGCAATTACAACAAAATACTCATGAGGTTAAAACGATCAATTCTTCTGAGTATGTGCAAGATGAGGAAACTGGTTTTTATGTGGGAAACTACAACCGGAATAATAATATGATGTCTAACACATATAATCCGGCATGGAAAAGGCACCCAAATTTTTCATTGAGCAATCCTAATAATGCCTTGAATCCCACTAATCAGACCTCAAGTTATCAGCAGCCGATGCCGCAGCAGCAGTCCGAAAGTTCGTTGGAGAACACTCTCAAGGCCTTTATGATGAAAACATAATCATACATGGCAGAGAACAGTAATTTCATCAAAAGGACGGATGCTTTCATGAACAGGACTGAGATGAGGCTGCAAAATCAAGAAGCGGCTATTAAAACTCTAGAAACTCAAGTTGGTCAGTTCGCTCAAAGACAAAACACTAGACCACAAGGAGGATTACCTAGCAATACTGAAGTTGCTAAGAGAATGGGCCACGAGCAATGAAAAGTGATCACAACCAGAAGTGGCCTACATTTAAAAGAAAAACTAAGCAGTTCAACAAACAAGGTCCCACAGGCAATACAAGAGGAATAAAATAGGGAGGACCAAGATGATGAACCAGAAAGTCAGGCCTCAGAAATCCCAGCAGAAAAGTCTGCCGAGGCAGACAAACCGACAACACCTCAACCAGCTGCCGAGACAGTAAAACACCCAGTGGTGCTAGGTATTAAATTCAAAACTCATTATAACCCCCTTAGCCCGGCCTGGACGGAACCGGCACTAACGGGTCACACGGGGAATATTGAATTAAACCCGTTAAGGTCCAATTCGATAAACAACCCTGAAACCGATATGTTTTTTTTCTAGATGCATAATTAAGTTCCTATGTGTGTCGAGGTCATGCGTAACGAAAAACGGAAACATTTGATTCACGATTGATCTATTCAATTCGCATATCAGTACACAAGGATCAAAACGCAAATAATTTTTAATTCCAACAATAAACCGGTAATGCAATCTACCATAGTTCAATTATACATGCATAGCATACTCATAACAAAGTTCAGATCAAACGGAACATTATTGCATCGTCAATTTCATGTTTCATACAATAGGGACCTAATTGTAAAGCTCATAATATTATAGAGACTAAAACCAACATTAATTTACCAATGCGAATTCAAGTTAACATCATGCATCTTGGTGATATTACAACTCTCAATATTATTCATTGCATCTATATTCGATCGTGGAAAGACATCCGACCCTAAACATGATTTTTTTTCACACTTAGAATGTCATTTTTGGGTCTCGGTATCGATACCTAAGGTCTCGGTATCGGTACCCTATCGTGGAGCTAGCCTCCTTGCACTTCGAAGGCTATTGGTATCGATACCCCCAAAGGTGGTATCGATACTCCAGCGTCTAGTGGAGTAATTGCATCGAACCATGGTTCGAACCACCCCAAATTAAGCCTTAGGGTATCGATACTGGTATCGATACCCCCTGTGCACTTTGACAAATTTGAACATTCTAAGTTATTCCACCCAATCAAGCATAACCATTAATCACCCTTAACTATGTGCATAATATCCTAAGCATAAAGAACAATATAGAGCATTCATTTACCACATCAAAGACCCCAAACATTCTATAGGCATGCTTCCTAAAATAAGATTTATAATCAACAATGTTCATTCATGTACATGTCTCATAATCCAAACAACACCATAGTCCATCAATTAATAATCCAAAACATTATAGGTCTTATTACAACATTAACCCAAGCAAAACTCACACACTTCACATAGGTTTGATTTACACATTGCCAAGCCCAAATTATTTGCCAAAACATACAAAAAATTGAGGCAACTCTTCCCCTTGTTTTCCTTGCTCCGAACGTAGCCTCGAATGTCACTATGTGTCTGCAAAGATGAGAGGAGAGCTTAAGCAAAACATGCTTAGTGAGGAAGCTCTAACATGATCATCAATGCATCAATTTAAAACCATATTTAAAACCATAACTTGTAATGCCTTTCTAAAACCAAACATGCTTAACAATCATGTACATGTTCAATACTAAAAACCTTTCCTTGAGTATGCATGGCATTATCAATTCATTTCACAAATGATGCGCAATGTTCCAAATATTTTCATGTTTGTATATTGGCTTCCTAGTGATCACTTAATGCGAACCTTAAGTTCACCGAATACACGGATCCATTGATTAGAGACCTTTAGTCTCGTCATGACACAAAGTCACCATTGACATGACACGAAGTCACCATTGACATGACACAAAGTCACCATTATCAAGCTCTACCACGCACGGTTGGAAACATAGTCACCCTTGTTACGTGTAGGCATTTTTCCTTTATTTTCATAATATTTATAGTGCACTCAATCCTAATGACATGTCATTTGTATTCGAATCTAAAGTAGTGTCACTAAGCCAATATCAAGTCCAAGTATGCATGCTAATTTGCTGCTCATAATGCATCCATAATGTGTTCAACAAATGAACCAATAGTCATGCCCAATGGCACCATCATATGTAAGGCAAATAACCATATCATATTCCACTTCATTTTTCATGTTTTCATAAACCATGGATGTCTTTATAAACCATGCATTTCCAGCAATTAACACATGCATACATCATTTCAAAATCAAATATATGCAATTCCAAAATCATATTGAATTATTGTTCACATATATGCCATTACCGAAAATAACCGAAAATCGAGGTAATGCATCAACATCATTTAAAACACTTACTCTTGAACTATGGAAAGTTTTCACACTATTCCATAGCCCCCAAAACAGAACCGAATCTTTGCGAAACACTTTAAAACCCAAAATCACTCACCGACAAGCGAAACGAGCCCTCGCCGATGCTCCGATGGCAATGCCTACGCACCAGCCACTTATGCACCTTCTTGCACTACCTCTACAACATTAAAAGCAAAGCATATTCACATTACAACATGCTCAAAACAGCAGCCACATTTAACCCTCACAAAACTATTGAAAACCTTGCCGAAAAAAACGAAAACTAAGCCGAAACGCGTCCGAAACACATCAGCCCAAAACCTAATGAATCTAACATCTAATCCACCTCAATTATGAACCAAAAATACTTACAAACCATCCTTATACCTCCAGCAACATTAGAACACTTAAAACAGCCCCTAAAACAACCGAAAACCACCTTAAAACAACACCGATTGCATTATTCCGAGATTAAATTAATGTGCCATCAATTCAACACTTAATTAATCATTTTATTGACATAATATCATAATTAAATCAACCTAATTACAGCATTAATTGGGATCTAAAAAGATTTCACAAAAACCTTCACAAAACTCATAAATCTTGAATTAGAAACACAAAATTAAATATCAATTGTTAATGGGCAAGCCAATACTTGAGAATTTCAATAAAGAACCTTAGAAAAAAGAGTAAAAATCAGAATTTTACCTTAGAGATTTGCTCCACCAAAAAGATGAGAAAACCTTCCTTGATTTCCTTGAAAATGATGTTGATTTTGCAAAAATTGATGAGTAGGTTTTGTAGAGAATGAAAGGATGAGTAAAATGAAATAAATCTTGTAGAAAATGATGAAGAAATCAGCAAGTAATTGAAGAAATTTGGAGAAGAAGATGGAGAGAAAATGAGAGAAAATCTTGAGAGAAAAGATGGGGAAAATGGGAAGTTACAAAGGAAAATAAAGTTGTCATCTAAAATAAAACAATTTTGGTGGATAAATCATTAATTAAAAATAAATTGGGTTTATGGCCCTCTAAGGATTCTAAGTATGGCTTGCTTTCCAATTTAGTCACCAAAAATCCTAATTGCCAAAAATTACTAATTAAATCCCCAAAATTTTCCCAAAAATTACAATTTAGTCACTTGAACAAAAATTAGCCTAATAATCAAAATCAAATTCAAATAATATTCCCTTAACTTTAAAACACCTTTTTAATATTTTTAGAACCATTTCACAAAATTATTACTTATCCAATTAAAATATTATTATTTTATTTTTTCCCGGAATAACGAACCCTAGGAATCCGATTCGACCTGAATCGAATTTCCCCAACTTACACTTCAACTACTAACCCCAAAACCGGGATGTTACAACTCTCCCCCTCTTAAGAAAATTCCGTCCTCGAAATTCTTACCTGAAGTAAACAAGTGAGGAAACTGCTCCTTCATACTTTTCCTTGTCTCCCAAGTTGCCTCTTCAACACCTCGGTGTCTCCATAACACTTTAACCAAATCTATGGTCTTCCCTCGAAGAACCTTTGTATCCACATCTAAGATCTTCATCGGTTCTTCCTCATAGCTCATATCCGCTCTTAACTCGATCTCCTCAACCGGAACAACATGAGAGGGATCCGATCTATACTTACAAAGCATCGATACATGAAAAACATCATGCATCCTACTCAACTCTTCCGGCAACCTCAACCGATAAGCAACAGGACCAACACGCTCCAACACCTCATACGGCCCAATGAAACGAGGACTCAACTTACCCTTACGTCCAAATCTCATCACTTTCTTCCATGGTGAAACTTTTAGAAACACTTTGTCCCTGACATCATACTTTATCTCTCTATGCTTCAAATCGGCGTAAGACTTCTGTCTATCTGAAGCCTCCTTGATCTTAGCACAAATAAGCTTAACTTTCTCATCCGTATCTTTCAATACTTGCGGTAAAGAAACATACTTTTGTCCAACTTCCTTCCAACACAAAGGTGTACGACACCTACGCCCGTATAATGCCTCAAACGGTGCCATCTATATACTTGCCTGATAACTATTATTGTAAGCAAACTCCACCAAAGGCAACTGCTTCTCCCAAGAACCTTGAAACTCAATGATGCAACATCTCAACATATCCTCCAAGGTCTGAATAACACGTTCAGACTGACCATCCGTCTGTGGATGATAAGCTGTACTAAAGCTAAGCCTAGTACCCAAAGCAACTTGCAAACCTCTCCAAAACATAGAAGTAAAATGTGGATCTCTATCTGATATGATCGACTTAGGCACACCATGCAACTTCACCACCTCAGAAACATACAACCCCGCTAACTTATCCATAGAATACGTCGTATGTACGGCAAGAAAATGTGCACACTTCGTAAACCTATCAACAATCACCCATATAGAATCCTTTTTGGACGACGCTAATGGCAACCCTGTCACAAAACCATAGTCACTCTCTGCCACTTCCATTCCGACACTTGAACTGGTTGCAACAACCCTGTAGGAAACTGATGTTCAGCTTTCACCCGCTGACACACCACACACCATGACACAAACTCCGTCACCTCCTTCTTCAAACCAACCCAAAAATATACACTTTTGAGATTCCTGTATATCCTCACACTACCCAGATGTACAGCAAACGGACTAGTATGAGCTCCTACCAAGATAGCTTGTCTCAGCTCAACACCATCTGGCACCACAGTCCAACCTTTAAAACACAAAACCTCATCATCATCAAAATGATATTCGGTCGGTCTACCTTCAGCGACATCTTCCACAAAAGGTACCAAAGCCTCATCCTCCAACTGTTTCATCTTTATCATCTCTACGAAAACAGGCTTTACCTACGACTCCGTCACAAAACCATTTTCCTTTGAAATATTCCACTTAGAAAACATAGCCCTCAACTCCACCGCTGTCTTACGGCTCAAAGCATCAGTTACCACATTAGCTTTTCCCGGATGATACTCACTAGACAATCAAACATTTACCCTCTTCGAACACACAACAAATTCGTCCCTCATACTGAAGCAACAACACACAAATCACCACTACTTCAGCTTTCACAGAAAACATACTCAAAAGAGAACTCTCTTTCTTCTTTTTTTTTCTTTCTTCTTCTTTTTTTGATCGATAATCAACTCTTAGCAACCACAACAGTTTCCATACCACATAGTCGAACTAACCCTCTTTTCAACATCCTCAAACATACAAGGTAACCATATAAACCTTTCATCAACCTACGGTCCACACAACGATGCTCAACCAACAAGCCTCATACTGGCTTAACATAAAACCGTTAAACATGGTCTCAAGCAAACTCCATCGATGGCTACACCTTCATTACGAGACATAGTCTCAGTATACCATCCTTCCTCCTATGGATGACAAATCCCAATACTCAAACAGAAGCCAATGTTGTTCCCAAAACCTCGAATCTAAGCATTCTAGAACATACCACATATCCAACCAACCACTGGAACTTAGGACTCCAAGAGAACCGTACTCAAATAAACGATCATTCCAGCCACACCTAGAAAAACCTCATCTCACCCTCAAAATTTTACTACCAAAGTCATGATGATTCTTCCCAACTTACCAGTAGGACAAACAACCACCCATAACTCAACCATACCCACAACAAGCCCACTCAAAAACACTTGCTCCTAACTTCTATTACAATACCGTACCACCAAACGCATAGAAAAGATTACCACATACCCTTATCAAGACACCACTCCAACTCGGCAACCTTCGAAACAACCATGTGGCTCAGATAACCTAAAAGGTTCTTGACACCAAAAACTTAACCTTGCCAACCACATCCTCAGCTACACCCTTACCAAACATCTGATCACGTCTTACCTCCGATCAACTTAACTAAGTCAGAGCCCCACTCACAGCTCCACTATTTTACCAGGACTCTTACATAGATTTAACCCAAACAACTTTTCTCGTAACTCCACAACAATCCTGGTCCATCCCACAAAACAAACCCCTTCATAGACATCCTTAAAAACCAAGCCACCCACGATAGCTAACATTGAAGAAAACATGCAACACCAGGAGCCTACCACCTTCGTGTCGACACCCAACATCGTACTTATCTCAAAGTTAGTACCTCCAACCCAAGCTTAAGCCAACACAACAAACACAACAACACAACTCAAACTTCGAGGTCCGCATGTCGCTAACTACCTCAACACCCAACGCAAAACTCTTCCCCAAACCTTATCTTACTAATAAAGTCAACTATTATCCCACCTATACCACAACAAAATCCAAACTTGTCGAACTCTTCCTTCCACTCATCCCAACACCTCTTATTTTATAACCTTACCATGGTTGTACCCACACTGATGAATCATCCACTAACATAAAACCACTGGACATAACTCTCACTACACTTTCAATAAAAGCAAGCCGAAAAGACCAAGTAACGGATATAGATTATAAACTGTCCAGCGGTCCTCGTCACACAACTCAAACACCATTACAATCTAACTGTAGCTGAGGTAAACCCAACCTAACTCCTTATACACACAATATGTGCACTTCCCACCTTTACGGCACAACTAAAACCTCGCAAGATCACAACAAAACCATGATTCAAACCCATGATACCACAACTCCCATACTAATATATATGTTATTGTATTCTTTCATCAAGACTTGACCCAATACTTCTCAAGGCAAAACACCCAATCATCACAACCCTTAACCTAACCACACGTTAGACCATACAACAGAAGACTCCATGTAGTTTTTTTTTCCACTAACCATGACGATAAACATATCCCTTTTCTTTTAAAACAAATCTACACTCTTTAAGAAAACAAAACACCAAACCGTCTTACATCACACAACATGCCACAACCTTCTCACAACCCTCAAACTCTAACTGGAGAGAATTTGCAAAACTCAACCTTCCATTTCTTAATGACCAACTCAAAACTAACCATAACTCAGGGTATCCTCCTCGGTTTCAAATATTCACAACTCTGAGCCCAAAAGACCCATTCCTCATCCAAGACTATTCCCTATCCAAAAGGGTAACTTGCCCATAATACAACAAGCTCAAGACCAAAAGGAAGCCTTTTCAACAACTTTTTTTTTAACAAACCTACACCTAAAAAGAACCAACCCAGCACCACTTCCATCTTCAAAGGAGATACTCGCAAGTGTGAACAAATGTATGTATGATTCCCTATATGCCCTCATCAATGCCTGTGCAAGTGCATGTAAATGCAATTTCTAATGTCATGCTCGAGAATGCATGCATGCCCTACAATATCTATAGATATTTACATATATGTGCTCTTACACTATGCATGATTATTTGTTCACACTCACAAATAACATCCTTGATTCCAACAATTTCAACTACTAACTTGCTAACTATTTCCAAGTCAAGTTAGCAGCAGCCACTCCTCTTCAGCAGACTAAAATACACCCGTCAAAGCCTGAACGCACAGTGCAAACTCAATTTCTAAACTGACCTCTCCATATAACCAGACGCAGCAACTACGAGTGAAGGGGGAAAACGCTCTTCCCTAGCAGTCGTTTCACCCTCAAACTGACCATCAGTGATCATACTAGCACTAGCTCAAGTCTCACGTCTCAGAGGCATATTCCAAACTTTAAACACAAATTTAAACGTATAATCAAAACATAATATCAAAACATATTAGACTTACATTCGGGCAAGATCCAAGGGAAACCTGAAGCATTTGAAAATGTATTGGCATTGGCAATGTGTAACCGTTATCCCTTTTTAACCATCATCACTCAAAGTACAACCATCATGCTTAAATATTCAACAAGTTAACAACGTAACAAGTTCAATCACACACTTTAACAAACCTAACCACACACACTTTAGCAAACCTGGCTCTGATACAACCAAATGTAACCCCCTTAGCCCGGCCTGGACGGAACCGGCACTAACGGGTCACACGGGGAATATCGAACTAAACCCGTTAAGGTCCAATTAGATAAACAACCCTGAAACCGATATGTTTTTTTTCTAGATGCATAATTAAGTTCCTACGTGTGTCGAGGTCATGCGTAACGAAAAACGGAAACATTCGATTCACGATTGATCTATTCAATTCGCATATCAGTACACAAGGATCAAAACGCAAATAATTCTTAATTCCAACAATAAACCGGTAATGCAATCTACCATAGTTCAGTTATACATGCATAGCATACTCATAACAAAGTTCAGATCAAACGGACCATTATTGCATCGTCAATTTCATGTTTCATACAATAGGGACCTAATTGTAAAGCTCACAATATTATAGGGACTAAAACCAACATTAATTTACCAATGCGAATTCAAGTTAACATCATGCATCTTGGTGATATTACAACTCTCAATATTATTCATTGCATCTATATTCGATCGTGGAAAGACATCCGACCCTAAACATGATTTTTTTTCACACTTAGAATGTCATTTTTGGGTCTCGGTATCGATACCTAAGGTCTCGGTATCGTACCCTATCGTGGAGCTAGCCTCCTTGCACTTCGAAAGCTATTGGTATCGATACCCCCATAGGTGGTATCGATACTCCAGCGTCCAGTGGAATAATTGCATCGAACCATGGTTCGAACCACCCCAAATTAAGCCTTAGGGTATCGATACTGGTATCGATACCCCCTGTGCACTTTGACAAATTTGAACATTCTAAGTTATTCCACCCAATCAAACATAACTATTAATCACCCTTAACTATGTGCATAATTTCCTAAGCATAAAAAACAATGTAGAGCATTCATTTACCACATCAAAGACCCCAAACATTCTATAGGCATGCTTCCTAAAATAAGATTTAAAATCAACAATGTTCATTCATGTACATGTCTCATAATCCAAACAACACCATAGTCCATCAACTAATAATCCAAAACATTATAGGTCTTATTACAACATTAACCCAAGCAAAACTCACACACTTCACATACGTTTGATTTACACATTGCCAAGCCCAAATTATTTGCCAAAACATACAAAAAATTGAGGCAACTCTTCCCCTTGTTTTCCTTGCTCCGAACGTAGCCTCGAATGTCACTATGTGTCTGCAAAGATGAGAGGAGAGCTTAAGCAAAACATGCTTAGTGAGGAAGCTCTAACATGATCATCAATGCATCAATTTAAAACCATATTTAAAACCATAAGTTCATGTTTGTATATTGGCTTCCTAGTGATCACTTAATGCGAACCTTAAGTTCACCGAATACACGGATCCATTGATTAGAGACCTTTAGTCTCGTCATGACACAAAGTCACCATTGACATGACATGAAGTCACCATTGACATGACACGAAGTCACCATTGACATGACAAGAAGTCACCATTGATATGACAAGAAGTCACCATTGACATGACATGAAGTCACCATTGACATGACACGAAGTCACCATTGACATGACACGAAGTCACCATTATCGAGCTCTACCACGCATGGTTGGACACATAGTCACCCTTGTTACGTGTAGGCATTTTTCCTTTATTTTCATAATATTTATAGTGCACTCAATCCTAATGACATGTCATTTGTATTCGAATCTAAAGTAGTTTCACTAAGCCAATATCAAGTCCAAGTATGCATGCTAATTTGCTGCTCATAATGCATCCATAATGTGTTCAACAAATGAACCAATAGTCATGCCCAATGGCACCATCATATGTAAGGCAAATAACCATATCATATTCCACTTCATTTTTCATGTTTTCATAAACCATGGATGTCTTTATAAACCATGCATTTCCAGCAGTTAACACATGCATACATCATTTCAAAATCAAATATATGCAATTCCAAAATCATATTGAATTATTGTTCACATATATGCCATTACCGAAAATAACCGAAAATCGAGGTAATGCATCAACATCATTTAAAACACTTACTCTTGAACTATGGAAAGTTTTCACACTATTCCATAGCCCCCAAAACAGAACCGAATCTTTGCGAAACACTTTAAAACCCAAAATCACTCACCGACAAGCGAAACGAGCCCTCGCCGATGCTCCGATGGCAATGCCTACGCACCAGCCACTTATGCACCTTCTTGCACTACCTCTACAACATTAAAAGCAAAGCATATTCACATTACAACATGCTCAAAACAGCAGCCACATTTAACCCTCACAAAACTATTGAAAACCTTGCCGAAAAAAACGAAAACTAAGCCGAAACGCGTCCGAAACACATCAGCCCAAAACCTAATGAATCTAACATCTAATCCACCTCAATTATGAACCAAAAATACTTACAAACCATCCTTATACCTCCAGCAACATTAGAACACTTAAAACAGCCCCTAAAACAACCGAAAACCACCTTAAAACAACACCGATTGCATTATTCCGAGATTAAATTAATGTGCCATCAATTCAACACTTAATTAATCATTTTATTGACATAATATCATAATTAAATCAACCTAATTACAGCATTAATTGGGATCTAAAAAGATTTCACAAAAACCTTCACAAAACTCATAAATCTTGAATTAGAAACACAAAATTAAATATCAATTGTTAATGGGCAAGCCAATACTTGAGAATTTCAATAAAGAACCTTAGAAAAAAGAGTAGAAATCAGAATTTTACCTTAGAGATTTGCTCCACCAAAAAGATGAGAAAACCTTCCTTGATTTCCTTGAAAATGATGTTGATTTTGCAAAAATTGATGAGTAGGTTTTGTAGAGAATGAAAGGATGAGTAAAATGAAATAAATCTTGTAGAAAATGATGAAGAAATCAGCAAGTAATTGAAGAAATTTGGAGAAGAAGATGGAGAGAAAATGAGAGAAAATCTTGAGAGAAAAGACAGGAAAATGGGAAGTTACAAAAGAAAATAAAGTTGTCATCTAAAATAAAACAATTTAAAAACAATTTTGGTGGATAAATCATTAATTAAAAATAAATTGGGTTTATGGCCCTCTAAGGATTCTAAGTATGGCTTGCTTTCCAATTTAGTCACCAAAAATCCTAATTACCAAAAATTACTAATTAAATCCCCAAAACTTTCCCAAAAATTACAATTTAGTCACTTGAACAAAAATTAGCCTAATTAAAAATCAAATTCAAATTCATATAATATTCCCTTAACTTTAAAACACCTTTTTAATATTTTTAGAACCATTTCACAAAATTATTACTTATCCAATTAAAATATTATTATTTTAATTTTAATTACGCTAAGTTCTTGAAAGACATGATATCTAAAAGAAAAAGGCTTGGTGAGTTTGAAACAGTGGCAGCAACTGAGGGATGCGTGGCAATGCTGCACAATCGCATGCCTCCAAAATTAAAAGATCCTAGATGCTTTATCATACCTTGTGCGATAGGTAACCATTATGAAGGAAAGGCCCTATGTGACTTGGGGGCAAGCATCAACCTAATGCCGAAATCAGTCTTCCAAAAGCTTGGAATAGGAAGAGCAAAACCCACAACTGTGGTACTTCAACTAGCGGATAGATCATTTGTGCACCCTAAAGGAAAAATTGACGACATATTGGTAAGGGTAGACAAATTTATTTTTCCCGCTGACTTCCTTATCCTTGATTGTGAAGCGGATGATAATGCGCCAATCATATTGGGGAGGCCTTTCTTAGCAACTGGACGCACTTTAATTGATGTGGAAAATGGAGAGTTGACAATGAGGGTTAATGACCAATAAGTCAAACTCAATGCATTCCAAAATTTAAAAAAATATGATGATCCAGAAGAGTGCAAAGCCATCCACACAAAGGACACCAAAATATCCTGCCTTGGGAGCGTGCTCGGCAGACTATTTGGCAAAAAGATCAAGCTCAAAGTAGAAGCAGCACATAAGGATGGACATAGAGCAAAAAGAAGTGGCCAACATCTGAATTATAATTCCGGCCAACAAGAGAAAAACACCTTAGGAGATGCATTTGCATGGACTCATCCATGGCATCTGTCGCGTGTCAAAAGTGCGCGTTTAGTGCAAGTGGACACATCGAAATTAATAAGTGATAAGTATTTATTAGATTATCGTCTCCACAGGGATTGATATACTCAATATGTCTTCTTCGTCTTCTTGTTCTGTAGAAAGAAATAAAATAAAACACAAGTGATTTGGACTTGGATTAACTAGAATAAAACTACTAAGTAAAATAAAGAGAATTGAATATTAGAGAGAGATGGGTCAGGATCCAGTTGCGTTGTATTGTGGATTTGATTGACTTGACTCTGCCCAATGCAATCGTATATCAATGCCTCGGTTGCACTGCAGATTACTGCCTTGGCAGCGACAATACTTTCCGCCGCGGCAATCCCTTTCTCGTGGGTGGACTTTACCAAAGTTCGGCAAAGTGTCCTTGAATGACTCCACTTTTCCTCATGCTAGCCAGCTCCGATCCATGTGCTTTATGTCCAGACACGTCCCTTGGATTTTCTCTTCCAATTGCCTACAGTCTTGCTTCCTGGCTCTCAGCTGCTGCCTCGGCACCAGGTCCTGCCTCGGCCATGTTGCTGTCGCGGCACTGGTTCTCCTGCACAGATATAAAATTGTAGTAAAACTTGCCTTTTTCTGTAAATATTATCTCTATGAGCTTAACTCCTAAATATATCACATTAAGTACATGCATTGGTCCGAGTGGGTGTATATTCGGTGATTAATGCCCATAAAAGGTGTAAATAGTGATAGTGAGTTGAGCACTTATCACACCCCCAAACTCGAACTATTGTTTGTCCTCAAGCAATGCAAACCATCAATTTGCCGAACTTTACTCTCTCTTGGTCTTACATTTCCATCTATTCTCCCCACCATAACTATGCCTATTCTGTATCCTTAACGTTTCGGTTACCCAAGGGTTTACCTAGAAACAAACTATAGGATTTTTGTGAGTGTGTGCGTTTTTGTGGACAAGTTTGATTAAAGGCTTTCTTAGACAAACTCTGAGTTCAAGACAAGTAGAATTTGGTTAAGTGTTCTCTTCTTTTCTAAACAACCAATTCTTGAGCCAATTTCGGGCACCTCAAGGATTGTGTTTTTCACTAATTCCTTCTTTCTTTTGATATTCCTTAAAGCATACTAGAGCCAATTTCGGGCACCTCTAGCATGAAGAAGAGTACTCCCTAGAGCCGGTGATAGGCACCTCTAGTTACTTTCCCAAAAATCTAAGTCTTTATCACCTAAGTTCATTAAAAGAATTCCTCTAATCCAACAAGTCCCAAAAGTGTTTAAACTTTTTTTTTCTATAGTAAGCTTTTAAGTTTTCATCCTTAAGTATCCTAAGGTTAAACCTTTTTAACAGGACCTAATCATGGTAAGGAGAAAGATTTCTATAGCCTTAAAGAATAAACTAAGGCAATACTGATGGTAAGCAGTGCAAAAGTGTAGGCAGTTAATTCAAGGAAGGCGGGGAGCATGAAAATTAAAAAAAAAACCACTAGAATACTCCCTTTTTTGGCAAGGCCTCGGCAGTAGATTGCTGCCTTGGCAGTGAATCTGCACCCCCAAACTCAAACCAATCATTGTCCTCAATGCTTTATATTTGAAGAGAATAGTGGACAACAACAAAAATTAAGGAAGAGATAAGCAGCATAGAAAGAAACAACAAATAATATTGAATTATGAAAAATTTAAAGCGACTCCGAAGAGCTGCTTGTAATAATTTTTCTCCTTGGCCTTGTTGTCGATTGCTTTGTTCTTGGTGAGGGCGATGGTTGAGCTTTTACTTGCCGGGCGGTTGGACTCTTGTGGGTGGTGTCCGTTGCATTGGGGCCTCCACTTCTTCCATGTTCTTATTGTCAAAAACAGAATATAATCAGCAAGTAAATATAAAATGTCCTAAAATAAGAGCAAAATTTAAAACTATTCCTAAAAATTGCAGAAAAGAAAGAATGGAAGGTCACGACATTAATTCTCCATAGGGGGGCGTGTGAAGGCATCTTTTAAAGTGAGGGTCTCCATAGTCTTTATGTCATGTGGGCCAGAATAGTGCTTCAAGCGTTGGCCATTTACTTTGAATTCATGCCCATCCTTTAGTGATTTGATCGTTACTGCTCCATGTAGGAAAACTCGAACAACTTCAAATGGGCCTGACCATCTGGATTTAAGTTTTCCTAGAAACAGTTTGATCCTAGAGTTGAAAAGGAGAACCTACTGCCCCGGCAGGAACTGCCTCGACAGTAACCTACGGTCGTGCCATCTTTTAGTTTTCTCTTTGTAGATCTTGGCATTCTCATAGGCTGTTGTTCGGAATTCTTCTATCTCATTGAGGTCTAGCAGTCTTTTCTGTCTGGCTTTTTCCCAATCCATGTTTAAGTTCTTTACTGCCCAATATGTTTTATGCTCGATTTCTACAGGCAAGTGACAAGCTTTCCCGAATACAAGCTTATATGGAGATGTTCCCAATGGGGTTTTGAAGGCTGTCCTGTAGGCCCATAAAGCATCATCGAGACGATAAGAGCAATCCTTTCGAGATGGGTTTACCACCTTTTCAAGGATCTGTTTTAGTTCCTTGTTGGATATTTCAGCTTGCCCATTTGTCTGTGGGTGATATGCCGTAGCGAGCCTGTGGGTGATGCAGAGTTTCTTTAGTGCCGCGGCAATGAGTCTGTTATCAAAGTGTTTACCTTCATCACTTATTATTGCTCTAGGGATTCCAAATCTTGTAAAAATATTTTTCTTGAGAAATTTTTGAACTGTCTTGGAATCATTGTGAGGTGTGGCGGTTGCTTCGACCCACTCTGATACGTAATCCACTGCTACTAAGATTTAAAGATTTCCTTGGGATGATGGGAATGGTCCCATGAAATCTATGCCCCAAACATCAAACAATTCCACTTCCAATATGGTTTGTAATGGCATCTCATGTCATCTTGAAATATTGCCCGTGCGTTGGCATCGGTCACAGTTCTTGTAATAGTCGTGGGCATCTTTGTAGAGTGTGGGCCAGTAGAGGCCAGATTGCAGTACTTTTGTTGCTTTTCTGTTTCCTCCAAAATGCCCACCGCAAGGTGAATCATGACAGTGCTGGAGTACTGCTTTCTGTTCTTCTTCTGGTACACATCTTCTTATAACCTGATCTGCACAATGTTTAAACAGAAGAGGGTCGTCCCAGAAATAATGCTTTGTATTATGCTGAAACCTCTTCTTTTCGTTATGGTTAAGGTTATAAGGGATAATACCACTAACTAAATAATTAACAAGATCAACATACCAAGGGGTGGATGTTACTGCAGCAAGGTCTTCTGTTAATGCTGCGGAGATGTATTCAGACAATGTCGCGGCAGCGCGATTATATACTGTTGTAGCCTCTGTCTCGGCAGTATCCCTTGCAGTTGTAACAATTTGCAATATTTGTTTATCTGGGAATTCATCTTATATTTCTTCAAATGAGTGGGTATTGTCTTTGTTCTCCAGTCTAGAAAGATGATCGGCCACTTGGTTTTTTGTACCCTTGCGATCTTTGGTTTCAACATCAAATTCTTGTAGAAGAAGGATCCATCTAATCAGTCTAGGCTTGGCATCCTTCTTTGAGAAGAGTTATTTAATTGTCGAATGATCAGTGTGGACAGTAACCTTTGTTCCTATAACATATGATCGGAACTTGTCAAAAATAAATACCACTGCTAGTAATTCTTTTTCTGTTGTGGTGTAACTGATTTGAGCATCAATAAGTGTTTTACTAGCATAGTAGATCACATGGAATAGGTTATTCTTTCTCTGCCTGAGTGCTGCCCCGACAGCATGATCGCTAGCGTCACACATCAATTCAAATGGCAATGACAATTCTGGTGGGATCACTATCGGTGCAGTGATTAGCTTCTCCTTGAGAGTTTCGAATGCTTCAGTGCATTCCTCATTGAATTCGAATTTCCTATCTTGTTCCAGCAAGTTGCATAGAGGTTTAGAAATTTTGGAAAAATTAGAAATGAACCTTCTATAAAAACCTGCATGGCCCAAGAAGCTTCGAACTCCTTTCACAGAAATAGGTGGAGGTAAATTCTTTATGACATCAATCTTGGCTTTATCAACTTCGATTCCTTGTGATGATATTTTATGGCCCAATACTATGCCTTCATTTACCATAAAGTGGCATTTTTCCCAATTTAGGACTAGATTGGATTCCTCACATCTTTGCAGCACTTTTTCTAGATTGCCGAGGCAGTGATCAAAGCTATCTCCAAAGACTGAAAAATCATCCATGAATATCTCTAGGAAGTCCTCTATCATGTCAGAAAAAATTTCCATCATGCATCTCTGAAGGTTGCTAGGGCATTGCAAAGACCGAACGTCATCCTTCTAAATGCATAAGTTCCATATGGGCAAGTGAAAGTGGTTTTTGCCTGGTCTTCTGGATCAATGGCAATTTGATTGTATCCTGAATAACCATCAAGAAAATAGTAATAAGGTTTACCAGCAAGTCTATCAAGCATTTCATCAATAAAGGGTAAAGGGAAATGATCATTCTTTGTTGCCTTAATCAACTTGCGATAATCCATACAAACCCTCCAACCGGTCACAGTCCTGGTTGGGATTAGTTCGTTGTTCTCGTTGGTTATGACAGTCATACCACCTTTCTTGGGTACACATTGTACCGGGCTTACCCATGCGCTGTCAGAAATGGGATAGATAATTCCTGCATCAAGCCACTTGATTATTTCCTTACGTACTACCTCCTTCAAAGCGTGGTTAAGTCTCCTCTGAGCTTCAACAGTGGGTTTATGGTCTTCTTCTAAAAGAATTTTATGCATACATATTGTTGGGCTTATTCCCTTCAGATCATCAATTGACCACCCAATTGCCTTTTTGTGCTGCCGTAGCATCGCTATTAGGGTTTGTTCCTGTTCTGGCAACAACTTAGAAGAAATAATTACAGACATAGTGTGGTTGTCTTCCAAATAATCATATTTTAGTTTTTTCTGGTAAGGGTTTTATTCCATGACCAGTAGTTCTTTACTTACAGATTGCTCATTCTTACCTGTATAATCTAATGGTTCGAAGTACTTACCTGGAAGATGTGTTCTCCAGTTAGCTTCCTCCTTCTCTACTGTTTCAACACTGTTTAGAGTGCTGTTGTAGCAGTCATCCGTATCACTGCCGAGGCATACCTCTGAAGTGTTATGAAGATCACTACCGAGGCAGTTGTTGTTGAGAAAAGGTATTATACGATCTTCATCTGTATCATATAACACCTGACATTCTTCTTCCGTCTCCTTATGCCTTTTCATCATTTGAAACACATTTAATTGGATTTGTTGATCATTAATTCTCATTGTCAACTCTCCTTTTTCCACGTCAATTAAGGTGCGTCCAGTTGCAAGGAAAGGTCTCCCTAGGATGATCGGTGCATTATCATCTGCTTCACAATCAAGGACAAGAAAATCAGCAGGAAAAATAAATTTATCGACTCTTACCAGTATGTCCTCGATTTTGCCTTCAGGTTGCACATATGATCGATCCGCTAGTTGGAGCATAACTATTGTAGGTTTCGCCCTTCCTATTCCAAGCTTTTGAAAAACAGATTTGCGCATTAAATTGATGCTTGCTCCAAGGTCGCATAGGGCCTTACCTTCATAATTTTTACCGATTGCACAAGGTATGATAAAGCAACCAGGATCCTTCAATTTTGGTGGCATGCGATTGTGTAGCATTGCCATGCATCCCTCGGTAGCAGCAACTGTTTCGAACTAACCTATTCGTTTTCTCTTTGACACCATGTCTTTTAAGAACTTGGCATAACTAGGCATTTGTTCAATTGCCTCTACGAATGGTATGTTAATGTGGACTTGCTTTAAAATATCAAGGAATTTCTTGAATTGTTGGTCCTGTTTTTGCTTTTTCAACCTTTGTGGGAAAGGTGGTGGTGGTCTTATCTCATCCAGGGTTTCTTTAGTTTGGACTTTAATACCTGGCACCACTGGGGTTGTTGCTGTCTCGGCAGGTTGTTCAAGAGCTGCAGCGCTTTCTGCCGGGGCAGTGTTATCAGAATCAGTTTGCTCAGCCTCTTCTTTTGCTGGATCCATTGAGGGATTTTGGCTTGCTGGACTCTTTTCCTTCAGCTGTAGACCACTCCTGGTAGTGATTGCTTTACACTGTTCATGGCTCATTACCTTAGCAACTTCAGCATTGCTAGGTAGTTCTCCTTGTGGTCTAATGTTTATATTTTGAGCAAACTGCCCAACATGGGTTTCTAGTGTTTTAATGGCCGCTTCTTTATTCTGCAACCTCATCTCAGTTCTATTCATAAAAGCATCTATCCTTTTGATGAAATTACTGTTCTATGTCATGTATGACTCTGTTTCATTATAAAGGCTTTAAGCGTGTTTTCCAACGAACTTACCGGTTGCTGCTGCATCTGCTGCTGCGGCATTGGCTGCTAGACCTGCTGCTGCGGCAGATGTTGCATGGGTTGCTGGAATCCTGAAGGTTCGGTGGTTGGGTTTAAGGCATTGTTAGGGTTGCTTCATGATAGGTTTGGATGCCTCTTCCATGAGGGATTGTATGCGTTGGACATCATATTGTTTCGGTTGTAGTTTCCAACATACATACCGGTTTCTTGATTCATACACTCAGAGGAACTGTGGTTACCTCCACATAAATCACAATAAGAATCAATTACCTTAACCTCACGGGTATTTTGTTGTAATTGTAAGTTTTGCCCCATTTTTGTAAGAGAGGCCAATTGTGCTGCCACTGAATTTGATGTGTCTAACTCATTCACCGTGGCTTAGCGTCTTACTCCTCCTCGCCTAGATGTAGGGAATTGAAAATCGTTCTTTGCGAGTTTGTTCAATATCTCAATAGCTTCCTCAGGTGCTTAATCAAGGAGTGTTTCGTTTACCGAGGCATCTAACATCATCCTTGTCGGGGCATTCGTGGCATTATAGAACATGGTCACTTGTGTCCATAGGGGAAATTCATGCAAAGGACACTTGTGCAATAGCTCCCTGTAGCGCTCCCATGCCTCGTACATAGGTTCGTCATCTGCCTGTCGAAAAGAAGTGATTTCATTACGAATTCTATCATATAAATTTGTAGGATTAAAACGTATAATAAAATCACGGCAAAGTTCACTCCAAGATCCAATAGATCCTGCTGGAATGCTATTTAACCAAGCTTTCGCCCTATCCCTCAGTGAATAGGGGAATAGCTTTAATTGCAAGACATCTTCATGGACTCCTTGGATTTTGAAGGAACTGCATATCTCCATGAAGGACTTGAGGTGCTGTCTTGCATCTTCAGTTACAGACCCACCAAACTGTCCAATAGTGTTAAGCATATTGAACATGAAAGGTTTCAGTTCAAAGTGGGTTGCTTCTATCTCCGGTGTAACGACTCCTGGGTTAAATCCATTTAAATCCTCTTCCAGGAAGTCTCTACAGTGAGCTACCGTGGCCCTGGTGGCGGCGGAAGACCTCCATTACCGGAAGATAAGTTTTGTACTGCTGGGTGATCTGCCATATCTTCTTGGATTTGTCTCCTCAACCTTAGCCTTGTTCGTTCGATCTTTGGGTCTAACTCGTACAAAGGGTTGGTTGGGTTGGCCCTGGTCATACACCAAGAAAAACAAAAGTAAAATAAAAATAAAAAGAAACAAGAAAATAAAGAAAACAAAATTTAGTTGTCAATCCCCGGCAACGGCGCCAAAAACTTGTCGCGTGTCAAAAGTGCACGTTTAGTGCAAGTGGACACATTGAAAGTAATAAGTGATAAGTATTTATCGGATTATCGTCTCCACAGGGATTGGTATACTCAATATGTCTTCTTCGTCTTCTTGTTCTATAGAAAGAAATAAAATAAAACACAAGTGATTTGGACTTGGATTAACTAGAATAAAACTACTAAGTAAAATAAAGAGAATTGAATATTAGAGAGAGATGGGTCAGGATCCAGTTGCGTTGTATTGTGGATTTGATTGACTTGACTCTGTCCAATGCAATCGTATATCACTGCCTCGGCAGCACTGCAGATTACTGCCTTGGCAGTGACAATACTGTCCGCCGCGACAATCCCTTGCTCGTGGGTGGACTTTACCAAAGTTCGGCAAAGTGTCCTTGAATGACTCCGCTTATCCCTAAGTCGAAGTACTGTTGATGACTAATCCTTGATGATACCTCCCGGCGTGAACCAATTATACTCACCAACCAATCTCACACTTATTTTAGCCGCTGAAACTCTTAACCTATCCCTAGGCCGAGTTAGTATTTCGCGATTGAAATACCGTACTTACCCCTTTCGTGAATCTAACTCTCCCAAGTCTAGATAAATGGATTACTCACAAACTTCTCTCCCGAGCTTGAATGCAAGAACAAGGAATAACAAAGTATAAGCAAACCTTGATAGTTTTATTGCATTGAAAAAAAGAAAAAGTACAATCTCCTCTCACAAATACTAATAACCTTCACCTAAATCCTATGAAAGCTTAGAACATAGTTGAGAGAAAGCAAACAAAGTTTATGAATCGGCTCTCTTTCTCTAGGTATCCGTGTATAATACATTGTACGGCTAGGTCTTTATATAGGCTAGACCTAGGGCAAACCTTTCCTACGTAGAATAAAACTTGGAGTAGGGAACAAGTCATATACATAATTAAAATATTTCCAAGTTTAATTCAACTAAGGGGCTTTCCCGCGTGGCCTTGTCTTGGGCTTTTGCTCATGCTAGACAGCTCCGATCCATGTGCTTTATGTCCAGACACGTCCCTTGGATTTTTCTCTTTCAATCGCCTACAGTCTTGTTTCTTGGCTCTCAGCTGCTGCCTCGGCATCAGGTCCTACCTCGGCCATGTTGCTGCCGCGGCACTGGTTCTCCTGCACAGATATAAAATTGCAGTAAAACTTTCATTTTTCTGTAAAAATTATCTCTATGAGCTTAACTCCTAAATATATCACATTAAGTACATGCATTGGTCCAAGTGGGTGTATATTCGGTGATTAATGCCCATAAAAGGTATAAAAAGTGATAGTGAGTTGAGAACTTATCAGCATCATACACTCGCTTTGCCCTGCCGCTATTGAAGACCGATTCAACAGATCGTTCGTTGCTCGACAATTATGGGAGGAACAAGGTTTCCAACACTCGAATGAGGAGAACTACGGCATCGAACACTTCTTGTTCGATAAAATTAAATATCAAGATTGGGAGACTCTTTGCCTACAGCCTACCCAGGCAAATGCCACCATAGTGCGGGAATTTTATGCACATGGGCCGAGCAAGGACTCTATCTATGTCCACTGCCGGGGCAGGCCGATCAAGCTTGATACCGAGACAATCAACCAATACTATGGCCTCACACCTATCTGCGATATCCATGTCGAATTTTTTAAAGAAATTACAAACGAAGACTACGAGCTGATTAAAGACGACCTTTGCTGTGCGAATACTCCATGGGAAACCGGTGCCCATAGAGGATCTGTAGCAAGGCAGAGCCTAAAGCCCGAGGCCAAGCTTTGGAACACTTTTGTCAAGAGACGCCTCATCCCCACCTCCCACAACAGCACGGTAGACCGTAGGATATTGGTGCTCATCCAATCAATCATCACCAAAAGGAGCATCAACGTGGGCGAGATCATATTACGAGAAATCTACGAGTGTCGTAAGAAGGAAAGAGGACCGTTATATTTCCCTTGTTTAATCTCTGGTTTGTGCATTGCTGCAGGTGTCCCGGTGGAAGATACGGATGAATACACACCAAATAGGCAAGGATGGACGAGAGACTTCTGCCATAAAATAAAGCAGATCACGCAGGCCGAACCATTCTAGGCTACTCCCCAATAGTTCACTGTCGGAGCCCAGTACACAGCAGATATGCCTGACACTTCCCGCACCACTGCCGCAGCAGACCCATACCAGGAGATTCTACATAGGATGGCCGCCATGGACCTTCGTCAACAGAGATACATGGAATATCAACGCGACTTCAACAGCACACTTGCACAGATGATGATGCAAAATTTTCCAAGTCAAAGGATGCACTTTCCAGAATTCCTAGCAAACATATTCGTCACAACAGCACCCTACACAGAGACCACCCCAGCCCCAGGACCGAGGCCGTTTTTCCCTTCTCAACCTCAACATCAATTCCACGCGGCTGACCCATCTAGGGCAGTAGGCTCTGCCGCGGCATCTTCAACCAGTAAAAGACCATCAAAGAGGAAAGTTGTCTTCAGTACTCCACCACGATCACCCATCCCCATGGGCAGTCTCTCCAGATAAATAGATGAGTATGTACATCAAAGCTCATCCAATATCGAGCCAAGCATTCATTATGCCGAGGCAACAAACGTTGAAGAGGAAGGAGGGACGGAAATAATACATACAGAAGAAATTGCTGACGAAGAAGAATGAGAAGAGGTGAACGCTCCTTTACAAAGGACACCACCACAAGGATCAAGGATGAAAGAGTCAGCAGGAAGGCCTAGAAAAAAATTGATACCAGCAGCTCTTCGGAGTCCATTTAAATACTAAGCTTTTCCTGCCTTTAATTCTTTAATTCTTCACTTTTGCTGTAATTTCTTTACCTGCTGTGTGATTAGAGCATTGAGGATAATGCTCAGTTTGAGTTTGGGGGTGTAAGTGCACTGCCGAGGCAGCCCACTCCGCGGCCTTACCATGAAAGGGAGTAAAATTTTTTAGCTTATTTGAAAAAAAATTTAGTGCATCTATATGCTTCCTAATTGATTTACTGCCTTTACTTTTGCACTGCCTTCTATCAATATTGCCTTAGTTTATTCTTTTAAGGCTATAAAAATCTTTCTCCTTACCATGGCTAGGTTCTGTTTTAAAGGATTAACCTTAGAATACTTAAGGTAGAAAACCTAGAAGCTTGCTATAAGGTTAAGGTTATAAACACTTTTGGGACTTGTTTGATTTAGGAATTCTTTTAATGAACTTAGGTGATAAAGACTTAGATTCTTGGGAAAGTGACTAGAGGTGCCTATCACCAGCTCTAGGAAGCGCTCTTCTTCATGCTAGAGGTGCCCGAAATTGGCTCTAGTATGCTAAAGAAAGAAAAGAAGGAAATAGAAAACACATACCTTGAGGTGTCCGAAATTGGCTCAAGCTATTGATGTTTTAAGAAGAGAACACTAGATCCAAATCTATTTGTCTTGAACTTAGAGTTTATCTAAGAAAGCCTTTAATCAACCTTGTCCACAAAAACGCACACACTCACAAAATCTTATAGCTCGTTTCCGGGTAAAGTCCTTGAGTAAACAAAAGGCTAAGACTAAGGAATAGGCATAGTTATGGTGGGAAGAATAGATGAAAAAATAAGACCAAAAGAGAATAAGATTTGGCAAATTGATGGCTTGCATTGCTTGAGGACAAGCAATAGTTCGAGTTTGGGGGTATGATAAGTGCTCAAAAGATCATTATTTTATACACCTTTCATGGGCAATAAGCACTTATCTCATACTTACTTGGACTGATGCATGAGCTTAATATACAATATTCAGATATTCTGCTATTATAACTCATAAAGCTAATATTTACAGAAAAATGCAGAATTTACGATATCTTCTGTACATGCAGGAATAAGTACTGCCGAGGCAGGGTTGAGGCCGAGGCAGAAGCTGGGCCGCGACAGCAACTAAAACTCCAGCATCAATACTGTAGGCGATTGGAAGATATAAATACGCTAGACGATTCTGGACATGCAGCACATGGATCGAAGCTGGCTAACACGAAGAAAGCCCAAGTCAAATGCCACGGGGGAAAAGCCTCCTAGTTGAAATAAACTTGGAACTATTTGATTTATGGAAATAATTGTAATCCTACTCCAAGTAGTATTCCTACTTAGGAAAGGTTTGCCCTAGACCTAAACTATATATACCATAGCCGTCCAATGTATTAGAGAGCCGATTTAGAGAGAGTTCAACCCTAAGAATTATTGTGTTCTTTCTTCCATCATGTTCTAAGCTTTCTTAGGGTTAGGTGAAGGTTGTTGAGTACTTGTTAGAGGATATTGTACTTTGTTTCTCGTTTCAATGCAATAAAATATTAAGATTTGCTTACTCTTTGCCATTCTTTGTTCTTGCATCCAAGCCTGGGAGGGAAGTTTGTGAGTAATCTATTTATCTAGACTCGGGAGAGTTAATTCACGAAAGGAGTAAGTACGGTATTTGAAAAATACTAACTCGGCCTAGGGATAGGTTGGAGTTTCAGCGGCTAAAAGAAGTGTGAGATTGGTTGATAGTTATAATTGATTCACGCCGGGAGGTATCGTCAAGGACTGATTATCAATAGTGTTTCGACTTAGGGATAAGCGGAGCCATCCAAGGACACTTTGTCGAATCTTAGTGAGGTCTACCCAAGAGCAAGGGATTGCCGCGGAAGACACGCATTGTCGCTGCCGAGGCAGTAATCTGCAGTACTACCGAGGCAGAGTCATGCGATAGCATTGGAAAGAAACAAGCCGATCGATTCCACAGTACAACGCAACTGGATCCTGCCCACTCTCCTCATTCGTTCTCACTACCTTTATTTAGTTTTTATTTAATTAGTTTACTCAAACATCCTTCCTACTTGTGTTTTTACTTTACTTTTATAGGACAAGAATATTAAAGAAGACATATTAAGTATATCAATCCCTGTGGAGACGATACACGATAAATACTTATCACTTTATTATTTGCGACATGTACACTGCACAATTTGCGCTATTTCTACACGCAACACCCGTGCTTAGCGAATGTTGTGTCCGCTTTGTCAGCTCAGAGGTTGATCTAGTAGGGTTCTGAGGCTTTCTTAGCTCACGCGGTAGATGTGAGTTTTGAGAGTCCGGCTTTAGAAAGTTTGAGGACAGTTTGTGTGTATCCATATGCGTTTCTGAAGGAGTTGCCCGGTTTACCACCCGATCGTGAGTTGGAGTTCCGGATAGAGGTGTTGCCAGGGACGACACTAGTGTCTATAGCGCCGTATCGTATGGCACTGGCAGAGATGAGAGAGTTGAAGCAGCATATCCAGGAGTTGCTTGAGAGAGGTTTTATCAGACCGAGTGTGTCGCCGTGGGGAGAACCGGTTTTGTTTGTTAAGAAGAAGGACAGGTCGATGAGGATGTGCATCGACTACCGTCAGCTCAACAAGGTTACGATCAAGAACCGTTACCCTTTGCCTAGGATCGATGACCTGTTTGATCAGTTGAGGGGTGCCCGTGTGTTTTCTAAGATAGATTTGAGGTCAGGGTATTACCAGTTGAAGGTGGTGGAAGAGGATGTCCAAAAGACCGCTTTTAGGACGCGGTACGGGCATTATGAGTTCTTAGTGATGCCGTTCGGGCTCACGAATGCACCTGCAGCTTTTATGAACTTGATGAACCGGATCTTTTACCCTTATCTAGATCAGTTTGTGGTAGTGTTTATAGACGACATCCTGGTGTATTCACGCTC
The DNA here is from genome assembly GCA_035048815.1 of Abelmoschus esculentus. Lineage (NCBI taxonomy): Eukaryota > Viridiplantae > Streptophyta > Magnoliopsida > Malvales > Malvaceae > Abelmoschus > Abelmoschus esculentus. Next base: position 5,623,066 of record JAUCBN010000065.1, read on the forward strand.
AGAGGAGGAGCATGATTATCACCTAAGGGTTGTTCTTCAGGTGTTGAGGGATAGACGTTTGTACGCCAAGTTTAGTAAGTGTGAGTTCTGGTTGTCTAAAGTGGTGTTTCTTTGCCACATCGTTGCAGCAGATGGCATCCGGGTGGATCCTCAGAAAATCCAAGCTGTGGTGGAATGGAAAACACCAAGGAATGTATCGGAAGTCCGTAGCTTTCTTGGACTTGCCAGATACTATAGACGGTTTGTGAAAGGCTTCTTGATCATAGCAGCACCGTTGACAAAGTTGCTTCAGAAAGGTGTTTCGTTTGTGTGGAACGAGAGGAGACAAAAAAGTTTTGAGCAGCTTAAGGCTTATCTGACAGAGGCAACAGTCTTGACGCAACCGGAACCGGGAAAAGATTATGTGGTGTTTAGTGATGCTTCCTTGAATGGGTTGGGTTGTGTGCTTACGAAATGGGCATTATAGAGAATCCGTTCGAATTTTAAATGAGTAAAGAGTTAAAAATTTGAGATTATGTTGTATAATTAGGTTCAAATGTCAATAATTAACTATTTGAACTCATAAAATTTGATTCAATATCACTTTGCGATCGTTTTATTGGTATTAAAACGTGCATGTCTAAATGAGCTTCATAGTGAACCCGTTCGAATTTTAACCGAATAAAAAGCTAGATATTTGAGATTAAGCTGTATAATTTTATTTAAAAGCCCAGAAATTAATATTTTAACTCTTACAATTTGATTTAAAATCATTTGGTAATCGTTTTTTTGGGACTAAAATGTGCACGTCTAAATGGGCTTTATAGAGAATCCTTTCGAATTTTAAACGAGTAAAAAGTTGAAAAATTGACATTATATTGTATAATTAGGTTTAAACATTCATAATTAACTATTTGAACTCATAAAATTTGATTTAAAATCTTTTTGCGGTCGTTTTATTGGGATTAAAATGTGCATGTCTAAATGAGCTTTATAGAGAATCCGTTTGAATTTTAACCGAGTAAAAAGCTAGATATTTGAGATTAAGCTGTATAATTTTATTTAAAAGCCCATAATTAACTATTTGAACTCATAAAATTTGATTTAATATAATTTGGCGGTGGTTTCATTGGGTTTAAAACTTGCATGTCTAAATGGGCTTTATAGAGAATCTGTTCGAATTTTAAACGAGTAAAAAGTTAAAAAAATTGAGATTATGTTGTATAATTAGGTTCAAACGTTCATAATTAATTGTTTGAACTCATAAAATTTGATTTAATATTATTTTGTTGTCGTTTTATTGGAATTAAAACGTTCATGTCTAAATGAGCTTTATAGTGAACCTGTTCGAATTTTAACCGAGTAAAAAGCTAGATATTTGAGATTAAGCTGTATAATTTTTTTAAAAGCCCATAATTAAATATTTTAACTCTTAAAATTTGATTTAAAATCATTGGTTGTCGTTTTATGGGGATTAAAACATGCAAGTGTAAATCGGCTTTATAGAGTATCCGTTCGAATTTTAACCGAGTAAAAAGTTGAAAAATTGAGATTATGCTGTATAATAAGGTTCAAAAGTCAATAATTAACTTTTTGGACTCATAAAATTTGATTCAATATCATTTTGTGGTCGCTTTTTTGTGATTAAAACGTGATTGTCTAAATGAGCTTTATAGTGAACCCGTTCGAATTTTAACCGAGTAAAAAGCTAGATATTTGAGAGTAAGTGTAACCCCTAAAATTTACGTTATTTCTTAGATTAAAAGTTAGGGTTTTCGTAATTAAAACTTGTGTCTCAAGTTATGTTTCCGAAATTGAAATTGATAAAATTCGATAATTTAATAAAAATCAAAATAAATGAAATACTGGTAAATACAATAAATCATAATTTAAATTGTTCAACCCCAAAACATAAAAATTAAATCCGAAATCCGAATAAATAATTAGAGTCCATTACAGAAAATAAAATATTAATTGAAAGTACGTCTGTAACATTAAAATATATTGATTAATAGAAATTCAGATTCGTCAGTTCTCTAAGTACCGAGTGTTAGAGTATGCCCAAAGACCAATCATATGATGATTGTAAGGGTACTTTATTTACTAATTTTATTGAATAAAGGCATTGTCATTGTTGTTTTCAGATATATGTGTCAATGAATAAAATAAATTGAGAAACAATAAGGTCAATATAATAATATATGTATTATTATTAAAAGATCCTTAGTCAAGTATTATTATGGGTTTGGACAATAATAATACGCTTAAGACTAACATGTGATTAATTGATGACAATGAGTTGTCATTGTCATAGAGATGTCAGAATTAATACATGAATATATTAATAGAGAATAATATATTGGTTTGACCCACTATGAGCATATATCTTGGATTATTTTGTGACGGTCACGATATTGCTGATAGTGACAACTCTATGTATGATCCTTACACTTTAGATTATTACTATCTCAACATATGTTGTTTTATGTTTTGATGCAGTTAAACGTGTCTAGTAATTAGTTACACTATAAAAACTGACATTGGACATATTACAATGTATATAGTGAGATGTGAATGATCAAGATAGGATTTGTCCTTCCTAAATAATAGGAAAGTATATCAAAGGCCACTTGATTGAGTGAGACTAGAAATGCATGGCCATGCTTGAATACGTTGATATGAGATATCACAAATTATTCATTAAAAGTAGTCCACTCTAGATATCAAAAAACATTAAAATAGGCTATATAAGTGTAACTATTCCAAGACTTGTGCCTATTAAAGATATAAAAGGACAAAAGGATATAATACATTAAGATAGTTGGTCACGGACATGATACATCGAATCGTGATCTCTTGTAACTTAGATGACAATGATATATTGCTAGATGTCACTCATTGTTTGTAATATTAGAATTATTCTAATATTACTACTAACGTTACAATGAGCCTACAGGGTCACACCCAATGGTTGAAAATGAGCAAATATATATATAAGTATAAGTAGAATATATTAATCCCGAATTTTAATAAAGGATATAATTAAAGTAATTATATCCCTTTTAAATTCGAATTAAATATAGATTCTGAAATTTAAGAAAATAATTAAAGTAATTATATCCTATAAACAAATTCGAAATCAAACTCTTATACCTAGGGTTACACCTATATAAAGGATCTTTAGTCTAGCAGCCATTACAGAGAATTCCGAATTCCTAAACCCTAGAATCACGAAAAACAATTTTTCGAGATTTTGCTCTCTAAACCGGGTGAACTGAGTATTGGCCGAGACGATATTCGTGGAGGCTAAAGATTCGAAATTGTCGAACGATCGTGATTGTAGCAAATCCAGTTGTTGTTTTTGCTGCTTATCAAGGAACCGAATGTAAATCATCGCATCTCTTCCTCCCGATTTCGGATTAAACGTACATGGATCACTGGAAAGACCGTCGTAATTTTTTTCCACTACGCCATGGGGTGTGCCGGCGGTCCCAACACCGAGGCCTAAGACCGGGTATCTGAAACAGAAACTGAGAGGTGTAAGGTAGGGAGTCTAGTGTGTCTCTAGTGTGCAGATAAACAGAAATAGAGAACAGTATAATAGATGATGACATGTATGCATGATATGCACCCATCTCCGAACACCATCAGAAGAGTAGGTTCCCCCTGAACCACTCTAACTCCATCACACCAAACAGAAGTGGAAACTCGACCCACAGGTGGAGCCACTGAACAGAAGTGGTATATCACAGAACCACTGAACAGAAGTGAATTTATCACTAAAATTCCTCCGTAAAAATAATCCAACCAGATGCAATAAGTGCAGATACAGAATCAAAATGCATGCCTTAATATCTAACATGAGGCATGTATGATATTCAGGATCAAATATGAACTTAATAACAGAACATGGCATTATGATGTATGAACAGAGAATTTCAGAAATGATGTATCAACATACTTATACAGAAAAACAGAATCTGCACACACAGAAGTAAACGAAATTTACAAAAGAGAACACACCTAAAGCAGAAGACTCAACGTTGAGAGTGATGTCTATTGGACTCGGCTCTACCACTAGAATGTGCAGGTGTAGAACCTACGAAAAACAATTATCATTAGACACACTACTATGCCACTATACCGATAAGTACACTAAACAGAATTAAACCGATAATCACGTGCGAGTCCTCAATGTTGATGAATAGGTGGTCTTCCAAGAGAAGGAGGAGGTAACTGCTCGGGGTCGGAGTCTACGTCACCTAAACCAAACAGAACCTGATTCAGAAACCAATACAGATAGCTTCCAAACAGACATTCGAACTAAAAGTCCTAAAACCAACACTCCGGGTTCAAATTTCGAAAAACAGACTACGCCATTGAACTCAGGACGTCGAAAAACATAGAGTGGAACCAAGTTGAAAAAGTCAACGCTGACGTCTTCATTGGTCAATCCTAAAGTCAGTAGTGACGTCATCAGGTCAATGCTGACGTCAGCAGATGACGTCAGCAGATGACGTCAGTAGATGATGTCAGCATGACGTTAGCGGGTCACGGGTCAGGTCGGTCGGGTCGGGTTTCGGGTTGGTCGGGTTTTCCCAGAATTTTCTCATGAAAATCTGGAATTATTTTCCCGAGAAAATCTCGGTTTTCCCGGAAAATCTGGAAAAATCCAGAATTTTCCCGTGTCCCAAACACGATTTCCAGATTTTAAAACCCCTTCTCTAACTCGATTCATACCCCTTTCGTTTCGATTCAAAAAAAGAAGAACAACCCACTCGATTTGATTAAGAAACACCCCAAAACTGATTCAAAATCCTTCCTAAAAACTAATCAAACCACAACCCACTTTCTTCTATACAAAAGTTAAACAATCAAACACGTACTTCTGACTGATTTGAGCCAAAACAGAAATGCCCTCATCAACAAACCAAACGGAAATAACAAGAATGGTGGTTGAAAGTTTACCAATACTTACCAACAGAATGAATCAAAGATCCACGAAAAGGTGAAGGTTAGAACAACACTAAGGTTGATTCGAAGCAGAAAACAGAGTGGTTGAAAAGTGGTATAACTTGGTTGACAAACTCGGATAAGAAACGAATAAATTTTTGGATTAAAACCTGAGTTAAGGGAGAATTAAATCCTTCCTGAAATATAATGAAACGGTAGGAAGGGAAGAACAATTACCGTTTGAAAAATGGTACAATTCTCTTACAAGGGTTTCGATTCTTCAAAGTTAAAAACTAAACCCTTGGATTTTCAGAATTTAAAATTTAGTCCCTGAATTAACTTTAGAAAATCCCAAATTCTAGGTTTGAATTAGGGATTTAGATTTTAAATAATTGGGGGAAAATTGGGTTGTTACAACTCTCCCCCTTACAGAAATTTTATCCTCGAAATTTACCTAGATCAAAGAGATGCGGATACTGGGATTTGATAACAGATTTTGGCTCCCACGTAGCCTCATCATAACCTCGGTTACGCCATAGAACCTTAACCATTTTAATGGTTTTCCTCCAAAGGACTTTCTAGTTCTGAACAATAATCTGAACAGGTTCCTCCTCATAACACAGATCTGGACGGATCTCAAAATCCTCCACAGACAGAACATGAGACGGATCAACTCGATAACATCTCCATACAGAAACATGGAAAACATCATGGATACACTTAAGCTTTTGTGGTAACTTAAGCTGATAGGCTACTGGTCCAACTCATCTAATAATACAGTAAAGTCCAATATAACGGGGACTGAGTTTGCCCTTACGGCCAAAACAGAGTACCTTCCTCCATGGAGATACTTTCAGGAAAATCACATCACCAACCTCAAACTCAAGATCCTTACGCCTCAAATCTGCGTAGGATTTCTGTCTATCAAAAGCAGCCTTAAGCTGATCTCGAATCAACCTGACAGTCTCCTCAGCCTCATGTACAAGATCAGGACCCAATAACAGGTGGTCATTAAGCTCAGTCCAACCAATAGGGGTGCGACACTTACGCCCATACAGAGCCTCATAAGGTGCCATCTTAATACTGGCCTGATAACTGTTATTGTATACGAACTCAGCCAACGGTAAGAAATCCTCCCAACTACCTCTAAAATCCAGAATGCATCCTCTCAACATATCCTTGAGGATCTGAATCACACGCTCAGACTGACCATTTGTCCGAGGGTGATAAGCAGTACTGAAGTTTTCCCTCAAATTAATCTAAGTTAAATTTAGTCGTCCAATATTTGCCCTCGTTAAGGCCTTGATCGATCTTATGTGGGTTTTGCCAAAGCATTGACAAATAAGTTCATCTTGGTTAAACGCGAAGAATAAGCAAGTGATATTCTCGATCAAAATATTGATAATAACTTAGTTAGGTTGTTCTAATAGGATTACAAACCTAAAGGCTAAGTATTTGGTTAAGTCATGAGATGACTAAACAAGAGTTGTTTACCAAATGGAGGAGTTACATGAGATGTAATTAGTAAAGGGTTACTTACCTAAATAACCTCTATCCTAAAAGAAAAGCCAAAGCTGATTTAGGAAATTGGTGAATTATGGATCCTCGCTCACTGGAAAAATTTTCGTCGAATTTTTTCGAAATTAAAAACGAGAGGGTTTTTTAATTTTGAACAAAATAGTGGGAGTATTTTATAAACAAAGACCTATTTATAATATTTCAAATTGGTAAATTTATATTATGTATTTCCATTGTTGTAGATCTAAATGGCAAACAACACTATATCACTACGATCACTCCTTGAGAAGGAGAAACTCAACGGTATAAACTTCCTTGATTGGTTCCGCAATTTGAGAATTGTTCTCAAACAGGAAAGAAAGGAATATGTCATTGAAGAACCTGCTACTGATGAACCGGCAACTAATGCTTCTAGAGCTGACAAAGACAAGTTTAAGAAACATATGGATGACATGTTAGATGTCGGATGTCTTATGCTTGACACCATGACTCCTGATCTTCAGAAGCAACATGATGACATGGTTGCATATGAGATGATTCAAAACCTCAAAGAAATATATGAGGAGCAAGCACGTCAAGAGAGGTATGAGACCTCTAAAGCTCTATTTCAGTGCAAAATGGTAGAGGGATCTCTTGTAGGAGCTCATGTCATTAAGATGATAGGCTATATCCAAACGTTGGAAAAGCTAGGTTTTCCTCTCAAGGATGAATTGGCTGCTGATGTTATTCTGCAATCGTTGCCGAATAGCTTCAGCCAATTTGTCCTTAATTTCAACATAAATGAAATTAACAAAACTTTGCCACAGCTACTTGGCATGTTACGAACTGTTGAGAAAAATATGTATAAGGGTGGACCTAAGTCCATTCTGATGGTCCGCAAGGACAAAGGAAAGGGAAAGGCAGTGGTAAAGTACAAGGGTAAAGGTAAGCCTATACCCAAAGGATATGATGCACTGAAACCCAAAAGGGGAGTTAGCAAGGAAGGAAAATGTTTCCACTACAATAAGACCGGACACTAGAAAAGAAATTGCCCCATTTGCCTTGAAGAGATCAAGAAGGCAAAAGCAGATGGTGCATCTGCTTCAGGTATTTATGTTATCGATGTGAATCTGTCAACATCTTCTTCTTGGGTATTAGATACTGGTTGTGGTTCTCACATTTGTACTTCTGTATAGGGACTACAAAAGAGAAGAAATCTAGCTAAGGGAGACGGAGACCTACGAGTGGGAAATGGAGTGTAATACCCTAAACATAGCCTAGGAGTTAAGGACTAAATTAATGTAATTAGGGCCTAATAAAATCCTAAAATTAGGGACTAAATTGAATGAAATTGAAAATTAGAGGCCAAATTGAAAAAGGACCAAAAAGTGAAAATTCAAGAAAAGAGAGATTGCATGTAAATTTTCAAGGAATTGGAGGCCATGGACACATGTCAAGACCTCCTTTGACCAGCCACCATGGCTTATAATTAGGTGGATTATGTTTGATTTAAATAAATAAATGGAAAATAGGAAAAATAGGAAAATAAGGATAGTGGGAGAGAGAAAAGTCTTACAAATCATCTTCCTCCTCCATTTTCTTTCTTCTTGGCCGGCCATGGGAGACTTTAAGAGAGAAAAAAAATTCTCTCATCTTGCATGTGAGTTTTTAAGAGGGATTTTGAAGGATTGAAGCTAGATTCTTGAGTTAGGAAGGTTCCTAAGCAAGGTAAGGTATTTTTCTTCTTGAAAACTTGGTTAAAATTGAAGTTAGGTGTTGTTAGCTTGAATTCCATGGCTGAAAATTTAGTATGTTGCTTATAGTTAGTTTATTTTTAAGTTAGAACTTGAATGGAGGTTGCTGGAAATTGGTATTGTTGTGATTGGTTGAGACTTTGAGCTTGAGGATTTAATTGCATGAATTTGAAAGTTGTAGGGACTGTTTTGTGGTTAAATTTATGAAGGATTTTGATGTTAGGATGCTTAAAATGGTCTTATGTGGACTGATTTGAAGTAGAATGAAGCATGAGAAAGTTTGGTAGTGAATTAAGTACTAAATGTATTGTTTGGACTGTTTTGCTAGAATTGAGAAATTGATGGACTTAATTGTTATTGTTGAATCTGGAAATTTAATGTTGAATTCATAGGATAATGTTTTAAGAGTGTGGAAATTAAATTATAGGTGCTTTGGTTGAAAAGATGAAGGAAAGAAAGTGATAGGAATTGGTAATGTGCTTTGGACTAGTTTATAGGTGACATTTTGGTAGCTTCATAAAATGAGCTGATAACTTTGTTGAATTGCATAATTAAAAATGATTGCATAGGTAAAATGTTCTTGAAATTGAGCCTACTAAAGTTTACAAGTATTGGATGAGTTGAATTGGTAATAAGGTTGATGAATTTTGAGCTAGAATTGATGTAGGTGAAATCTGTCCAAAATAGGCCTGTTCTGGACAGTCACTTTGAAAAATTCCCTAGAATAATGTACAAGGAATTTAGGGCTGGAAATGAGCAGTCTATAACTTGGATGAGTCTACTTTAATTAGAAAAAAACCTCACCTCGTTTGCCCTTGTAAATTAGGAGATATAAGAGAAACAAAAAGATTGGTCCAGACTGTCCCGAAACAGCATTGCCTTGTCTTTGATCGAAAACTGGTATTGATGGGTTCGTAGGAAAAATTCAAGCTTTATATGGTTTAAAAGATGGTTTCGTTAGCTTTAAAACGAGGTAAAGTGGGCAAATTTTGGACATGTGGATCAAAAGATAAAAATAGTTTAGTGAGCATTGCACAAACTGTCCTGGAAACTAATCTCACTGTTTTGGTTGTTTTGGAATTGTTAATTATGAAATGTGTGAATTGAATGTATTTTGATATTGTGTATGTGATTTTGTGTGTATTAGAGGTCTCTAAAGAGGTTGATAGTGAAGAGGAGCTGAGGCAAGAGCTTGCCAAAAGAAGGAGCAAGGGGCCAATCATCCATAATCCTTAGAAGTTTTGCTTGGATTGTTTGTGAGTGTAACTTTCTTTGGGGTTGGGACTAGGTCCTAACCCAATTCTGATTTTTGTTGTTTATGATTAAACCGGTATGAAATATGACTTAATATAAACTTGGCTAATCTTTAAGGGAAGAGTGAAATGCTATGAGAACTTGCTTGTTGCCATGATTTTTGTTAGCATGTTGATTGAATATGAATTGCTTGTTAAGTATTTGTTTTGGTTTGTTCATACCCATGCATTGCATATGCCGAGGTATGAATGGCATGCTTAAGCTTGGGATGCAAGGTACGTGTACATGCATTTGTTCCATGCAATTAAAGTTCTGATTTTGCTTGTGCTTGGCATGTTTAATGTAATGTATATGAAATGACATGAAATGAGTTCTTATGAGCCTAGGCACAATGGCCTAAGAGGCTTGGTCTATGAGGACCGTGTTATTGAAATGATATTGAATATTGGATTGATATGCTTAAATTGATAATCGACAACCTTGGTAGCTAGTTAGTTAGATAGGAGGGCATGCCTTAGAATCTAGAGCTCATTGTATCGGGTAGGACTTCGGTTCGGGGCAATTGGCCCTTATTGGCGACAGACGGAGGGTACGTTTTTGGTCATTGGCGACAGTAGGAGGGTTTGACCAGCACTATAGGTGCATATTATGGCGACAGTTGGTTGGAGATTCGATTATCTTCTAGCTAAATACCAAGGTGGTTGTAATGAATTTAATTAACTTGAATTAAATTGCATTCTACTTGTTGCTTTAAATTCAAGCATGATTATTTGATATGAAAATGTACATGTCATTGGCATTTAACTTATTGAATTGTCATATATTGAACATTGGATTGATATATGAAATTGGATTGTCATATGTTGAACATGGGATTGATATATGAAATTGGATTGTCATATGTTGAATATGGGATTGATATATGTGTTTGGATTGTCACATGTTGATTTGGATTGGTATATGCCTTTTGGACTGATTCATGTTCGACTGATTCGTTATATGTCTGATTGATTTAATATATGTTCGATGGTATTGATTCATGTTTAGATTGAAAGGTTACATGTTTGGTCTGTTGTGGATTGGTTTGATTTTCCGTTACCTCACTAAGTACCTTATGTACTTACCCCCGCTCCCTTCGCTCTTCCCAAACATTTCAGGTTGATCGATTAATAGCTCGGTCCCGGATTTCCGTCGTTCGGATCGGCAAGCTTCACAAGCCAAGTATGATCTTTTTGTAATCTCCTAGTGGTGGCTAGTCTTGTTTAGTTAGACCATGCATTTTGTTTACTTTAGACGGTTTGTACATAGTGAACCACATTTTGGTAGCTTCGGGCTTAGATTTGTATAACTTAAGAATGATGACATATTTGATACGTTTAATATGTATGTATATTGGTAATGGATTGCATGTTATGGAATGGAATGGAACGAACTATTGATATTGTTATATGGAATGGATAAATGAATTATCGAACTATTGAATGAACAATAGGTTTCGGGAATGTTTAGTAATGAATATAAGTTGCTAAGTGGTTTAAAGGCCTAGTAATAGGAAAAAGTTTTAATTTACCCCTAAAATCGGTACTTTCAGGTTAAGTTGGTAAACCATTGTTCGGGCCGGGTTATCGGAGTGCTCAAGGATCGGTGACGCCCCTTTCCTACCGGCCCGGGGTGGGGGTGTCACATGGAGCAAGAGTTGCTGCATTAGCTATAGAAACATACGTTTTATCTTTACCTAATGGACTAGATTTACATTTAGAAGATTGTTATTTTGTGCCTAGTTTGACTAAAAACATTATTTCTATTTCTTGTTTGGACAAGATTGGCTTTGAGATTATTATTAAGAATAATTGTTTTTTTTTTATCTCGATAATGTTTTTTATGGTTCGACACAATTGATTAATGGCTTATACATTTTAAATCTAGAAAATACCATTTATAACATAAATACCAAAAGATCAAAAATAAATGACTCAAATCAAACTTATCTCTGACATTGTCGTTTAGGCCATATAAGTGAGAAACGCATATCAAAACTCCATAAAGATGGATTCTTAGATTCATTTGTTTTTGAAAAATTGATGTATGTGAATCTTGCTTATTAGGACAAATGACTAAGGCTCCTTTTAATGGTAAAAGTGAGCGAGCAAGTGATTTATTGGGATTAATACATAGTGATGTATGTGGACCAATGAACACACAAGCTAGAGGTGGATTTCAGTACTTCATCACTTTCACTGATGACTTCAGTCGATATGGTTACATTTACCTTATGTGCCATAAATCTGAGGCTATCGAAAAGTTTAAAGTATTCAAGAATGAAATACAAAATCAACTAGGCAAGAGTATTAAAGCACTTCAATCAGATCGCGGTGGAGAATACTTAAGTATAGAATTTGATGAACTCCTTAAAGAATGTGGGATTGTCTCACAGCTTACTCCACTAGGTACACCACAGTGGAATGGAGTTTCTAAGAGGAGAAATCGAACTTTGTTAGACATGGTTCGATCAATGATGAGTCATAGTGATCTTCCGACTTCTTTCTGGGGACATGCACTAGAAACAGCTTCTTTCACTTTAAATCGTGTTCCGTCTAAATCTATTCAAAAGACACTATATGAGATATGGACAGGAAAACGTCCTAGTATGTCTTTTATGAAGATTTGGGGTTGCGAAGCATATGTCAAACATCAAATGTCTACAAAGCTCAAACCCAAATCTCATAAGTGTAATTTTGTTGGATATCCCAAAGAAACTAAGGGATATTATTTCTTTAAACCTAAAGAGATCAAAGTGTTTGTTGCTCGAACATGAGTTTTTCTCAAAAGATAATTTCTCAATAAGAAAGGAAAGGGTAGAGACATTGAACTTGGAGAAGTTCAAGAACAACAATTCACTAAGCCTGAAATTGAACATGTTCCACAAATTGTCGAGGAACAATCAACAGATTTAGAAACACAATCACTGCGCAGGTCCACAAGAGAACGCCATGCACTTGAGAGATATGGATTTCTCATTACCACGCATGGAGATGTTCTTATTATGGATCAAGATGAGCCAAGAACTTATCAAGAGGCAGTATTGAGCCCAGACTCTGAGAAATAGCTTGAGGCCATGAAATCTGAGATGGAATCCAAGTCAGTCAACCAAGTATGGACTTTGGTTGAATCACCTGAAGGGGTAAAACCTATAAGGTGTAAATGAGTTTTCAAGAAGCAAACAGACATGGATGGAAACGTACAAACATACAAGGGGCGACTAGTCGCTAAAGGTTTTCGACAAGTTCATGGTATTAACTATGATGAAACTTTCTCCCTGTAGCTATGTTTAAATCCATCCGGATCTTGCTTGCTATAGCTGCATTCCATGATTATGAAATTTGGCAAATGGACGTCAAAACCGCTTTCCTTAATGTAAAACTTGAAGAGGATGTGTATATGACACAACCAGAAGGTTTTGTCGCTCCAGGAAATGCTGGAAAGGTTTGTAAGCTACAAAGGTCCATTTATGGACTGAAGCAAGCTTCTTGAAGATGGAATCTTTGTTTCAATGATGCAATCAAAGAGTTTGGTTTTATTAAGAACGAAGATGAGCCTTGTGTTTACAAGAAGACTAGTGGGAGAATTGTTTCTTTACTAATCTTGTATGTAGATGACATACTTATTGTTGCGTGTCAAAAGTGCGCAAATTGTGCAAGTGAACACGTCGCAAGTAATAAAGTAATAAAGTGATAAGTATATCAGATATCGTCTCCACAGAGATTGGTCTACTTAATATGTCTTCTTTTATCTTCTTGCTCTGAAAAGGAATAAAATAAAGACACAAGTAAGATTGGGGTTGATGAATACTAAATAAAGAAAACTAAAGAAAAAGAGAATAAACAGATTAAAGAAGTGGCCAGGATCCAGTTGTGTTGTATAGTGGATTCAATTGACTTATTTCTGTCCAATGCAATCGCACAACACTGCCTCGGCAGTACAGCAGTTTACTGCCTCGATAGCGATGATACTTGTCTGCCGCGGCAATCTCTTGCTCTTGGGTAGAGTTTATCAAAGTTCGGCAAAGTGTCCTTTAATGACTCCGCTTATCTCTAAGTCGAAGTACTGTTGATGACCAGTCCTTGATGATACCTCTCGGCGTGAATCAATTGTAATCACCAACCAATCCTACACTTCTCTTAGCCGCTGAAACTCTTAACCTATCTCTAGGCCGAGTTAGTGTTTCCCTATTGAAACACCATACTTATTCCTTTCGTGAATCTAACTCTCTCGATATTAGATAAATGGATTACTCGCAAACTTCTCTTTTGAGCTTGGATGCAAGAACAAAGAATGATAAAGAATAAGCAAACCTTGATATTTTATTGCATTAAAATAAGAAACAAAAGTCAATCTCTTCTCACTGATACTCTACAACCTTCACCTAAGCCTAAAGAAACTTAGAACATAATAAAAAGTAAAAGAGAAATCTAAAATCTAAGATGGAGTCGACTCTCTATGATGCTAAGTGCTTTGTGTCGAAAACTCTCTTTTCCTCCTCCTCTTGGACGGTTAGGGATTATATAGGCTTGGTCTAGGGCAAACCTTTCTAAGTAGGAGTATAACTTGGAGTAGAACACAATTCAAGTCCATATATAAAATATTTCCAAGTTTACTCCAACTAGGATTCTTTTCCGCGTGGCCTTTGACTTGGGCTTTCCATGTGCTACCTAGCTCTGATTCATGCGCTGCTTGTCCATAAATGTCCAGCTCATTTTTCTCTTCAAGTCGCCTACAATATCGTTACTTGTCCTTCAGCTGATGCCTCGGCATCAGGTCCTGCCTCGGCCTCGGTTGTTGCTGCGATAATAGTTTTTCCTGCACAGACACAGAAGTATAGTAAAACTCGCCTTTTCGATAAATATCATCTTTATATGTTTCAAAAACAGAATATCTAATTATCTCTCATTAAGCACATGCATTGGTCCAAGTGGGTGTAGATTTAGTGATTATTGTCCGTGAAAGGTGTAAAAAGTGATAGTGAGTTGAGCACCTATCACACCCCCAAACTCGAACTATTGCTTGTCCTCATGCAATGCAAACCATCAATTTGCCAAACCTTACTCTCTCTTGGTCTTATGTTTTCTTCTATTCTCCCCACCATAACTATGCCTATTCTTAAGCCTTAACCTTTCGGCTACCTAAGGGTTTACCTAGAAACAAACTATAAGATTTAGTGAGTGTGTGCGTTTTTGTGGACAAGTTTGTTTAAAGGCTTTCTTAGACAAACTCTAAGTTCAAGACAAGTAGACTTGGGTTTAGTGTTCTCTTCCTAAAAACAACAATTTCTTGAGCCAATTTCGGGCACCTCAAGGATTGTGTTTTCTCATCAATAGTTTCCTCTTTCTTTTGATATTCTTTTTAGCATACTAGAGACAATTTCAGGCACCTCTAGCATGAAGAAGAGTAATTCCTAGAGTCGGTGATAGGCACCTCTAGTCACTTTCCCAAAAATTTAAGTCTTTATCACCTAAGTTCATTAAAAGAATTCCTATAATCCAACAAGTCCCAAAAGTGTTTTTAGGATCCATCTTATAGTAAGCTTCTAAGTTTTCTTCCTTAAGTATCCTAAGGTTAAACCTTCTTAACAGGACCTAACCATGGTAAGGAGAAAGATTTTTATAGCCTTAAAAGAATAAACTAAGGCAATACTGATGAAAAGCAGTGCAAAAGTATAGACAACAATTCAAGTAAGGTGGTGGAAATAAATTTTTTTTGAAGAAACACTTAAATACTTCCTTTCATGGCAAGGCCGCGACAGTAGATTGCCTCGGCAGTGGATCTACACCCCCAAACTCGAACCAAGCATTGTCCTCAATGCTTATAAATAGCACACAGCATGATATAAAGAAGAAAACAAGACAAGTAAAAATATATATATTAAGGCATCATGAATATGTAAAATTCAAAGAGATTCGGAAGAGCTGCTAGGAACAATTATTTTTCGTGGCCTTGCCGCTGACTGTTTGACTTTTGATGATGGAGATGGTTGAGTTTTGGCTTGTCTTGGTGGTGTCCGTTGCATTGGAGCATCCACTTCTTCTCCTTCTTCCTCATCGGCGATTTCCTCGGTAACCATGATGTCTGTCCCTCCTTCATTTGTTGCGTTTGCCCAGGCATGGTGATTGCTTGGCCCGAAAGCGGTTGAGCTTTGATGTACATAGGCATCTATCTCTACTGATAGACTCCCCATGATGATGGGGGATCTTGGTGGAGTGCTAAAAACTGCCCTCCTCTTTGATGGTCGTCTGCTGGCAGATGATGCCGCGGTAAAGTCTGTTGCCCTAGACGAGACAGTAGCATGAAATTGTTGCTGAGGGCCAGTAGGGAGAGGTCGTGTTCCTCTTGGAGCTGGAGTTGTCTCTGTGTAGGGTGTAGCTGTTACGAACATATTGGGAGAGAATTCTGGAAACTCCACCCCTTTGGCTGGGAAAGTTGTGGAGCGTCATTTGGGCAAGTGTGCTGTTGAAGTCCCTCTGATACTCCATGTATCGTTGATGCCTAAGATCCATAGCTGTCATCCTATGAAGTATCTCCTGGTATGGGTTTGCTGCGGCAGTGGTGTGGGTAGTGTCAGGCATGTCTAACGTGTACTGGGCCCCGTCAGCTGTGTCAGCAGTGAACTGCTGAGGGGTTGCCTGGACTGACTCTGCTTGTGTGATCTGCATGAATTTGTGGCAGAAGTCTCTAGTCCACCCTCTTCTATGGGTTGTGAATTCATCCGTTTCTGCCATTGATACACTTGCAGTAGTATAAATACCGGTAATTAAACAAGGGAAATATAAAGGTCCTCTATCTTTCTTACCGCATTCGTATATCTCCTTTAAAATTATTTCTCCAACATTGATGCTCCGTTTGTTGATGATGGATTGAATGAGCACCAATCTCCTTCAATCCACCGTGCTATTGTGGGAGGTTGGGATGAGGCATCTTTTGACAAAGGTGTTCCAAAGCTTGGCTTCGGGCTTAAGATTTTGCCTTGCTACCGATCCTCTATGGGCACCGGTTTCCCAATGAGTATTCTCGTAGCAAAGGTCGTCTTTTATCAGCTCATAATCTTCGTTGGTGATTTCCTCCATGAACTCAGCATGGATATCACGTTCAGGTGTAAGGCCGTAGAATAGGTTGATTGTCTCGGCATCAAGTTTGACAGGCCTGCCTCGGTAGTGGACATAAAGAGAGTCCTTGCTCGGCCCGTGCGCATAGAATTCCTACACGATTGTGGCATTGGCTTGAGATGGTTGTAGGCAAAAGATCTGCCAATCTTGATATTTGATCTTGTCGAACAAGTAATGCTCAATGCCGAAATTTTCCTCATCGGAGTGTTGGAATCCTTGCTCTTCCCATAGCTGTCGAGCAATGAAAGATCTGTTGAAGCATTCTTCAACAGCGGCGGGGGCGAATTTGTTGTATGCAACCATGTATGAGTATTGGAGAATTGATGATCTTGGAGAGTTTCTTGGAAAGGTTTTGAAAATGCTGAGAAATCTTGGAAATAGACAGAAAGTATTGTGAGAAAAAGATTAGCAAGTAAATCTAAAGAAAACAAGAATGCAAGAGTGAATAGTTCAAGAGGAAGGAAGTGCTTATATAGGCCTCGACCTTGTAACCGTTTAAACAACTAGCCATTTGCTAGCCGTTTTAACCTTTACTGCCATTGCTTTTACTGCCGCGATGGGAATTTCGGCAGACTAGCCGTTACACTTTTCTACCCGTTGGGACTTTTGCGGCTTCTGACACTGTTTTCTGTCCCGGTAGCACTTTTTCTACTGTGAACTATTTCTCCTTTATTCTTGCTTATTGTTCTAAAAATTAAACAAAAAAAATAATTAAAGATAAATATAATAAAGATTTAACTCTAAACTAACTAATCCTAATAATATATATAAAAAAATTAGAGGAAAGAGATTATGTCACTGGGGGAGTGCATGCAAATGCATCTCCTAAGGTGATTATCTCTTGTTCGCCAGAATGGTGTTTCAGATAATGGCCATTTTCTTTGACTTCATGTCCATCCCTTTTCGTTTTGATCTTCTCTGTACCCTGTAGGTATGGACAATGTGCTGTTTTGTTGGTTTCTTCCACTTCTGGCTTAATCTTCTTGCCCAATATTTTGCCGAGCATGCTGCTGAGGCAGTTGCTGCTGAAACAGGATATCTTGGTGCCTGCATCTATGGTGTGGAGGACTTTGCACTCTTCTTCATCATCATATCTTTTCAAATTGTGGAAGACATTGAGTTTGACTTGTAGGTCATTAACCCTCATTGTCAACTCTCCTTTTTTCCACATCAATTAGAGTGCGTCCAGTGGCAAGGAAAGGTCTCCCCAAGATGATCGGTGTATTATCATCTGCTTCACAATCAAGAACAAGAAAGTCAGCGGGAAAAATAAATTTATCCACTCTTACCAGTATGTCCTCGATCTTTCCTTCAGGTTGCACATACGATCTATCCACAAGTTGGAGCATCACTGTTGTGGGTTTTGCCCTTCCTATTCCAAGCTTTTGGAACACGGATTTGGGCATT
The DNA here is from genome assembly GCA_035048815.1 of Abelmoschus esculentus. Taxonomy (NCBI): domain Eukaryota; kingdom Viridiplantae; phylum Streptophyta; class Magnoliopsida; order Malvales; family Malvaceae; genus Abelmoschus; species Abelmoschus esculentus. The sequence continues at coordinate 5,641,067 of JAUCBN010000065.1, forward strand.
AGGTTTATGCTTGCTCCAAGGTCGCATAAGGCCTTTCCTTCGTAGTTGTTACCTATCGCACAAGGTATGGTAAAGCATCTAGGATCCTTCAATTTGGGTGGCATACGATTGTGCAGTATTGCCATACATCCTTCAGTAGCAGCCACTGTTTCGAACTCACCAAGCCTCTTTCTCTTAGATACAATGTCTTTCAAGAACTTAGGGTAGTTGGGCATTTGTTCAATTGCCTCTACAAATGGCAAGTTGATGTGTACTTGCTTTAAAATATCTAAGAATTTCTTAAATTGGTGGTCTTGTTTCTGCTTTTTCAGCCTTTGTGGGAAATGTGGTGGTGGTCTCATCTCTTCCAAGGTTTCATTAGTTTGGAATTTAATACCTGGCACCACTAGGTTTTTATCTATCTCGAAAACTTGTCGAGGTACTGCCGAGTTCTCTGCTGGGACAGTGCTTTCTGCTGTGACATGATCAGTTTGTTCAGCATCCAAGTCCTCTTTTTCTTGTTCTTCTAGTGGGACTTTGTCTGCTGGGTTTACTTTCTCCTTCAGTTGTAGACCACTCCTAGTAGTGATTGCTTTGCATTGTTCATGGTCCATTATCTTAACAACTTTAGTATTGCTAGGTAGTCCTCCTTGTGGTTTAGTGTTTATGTTCTGGGCAAACTGCCCAACCTGAGTTTCCAGTGCCTTAATTGTTGCCTCTTGATTCTGCAACCTCATCTCAGTTCTATTTATGAATGCATTTGTTCTTTAGATGAAGTTGCTATTCTCTGCTATGTATGATTCAGTTTTCATCATAAAGGCCTTCAGAGAATTTTCCAGTGAATCTTCAAGCTACTGGTGATGCATCTGCTGTTGCGGTAATGGTTGCTGGACCGGCTGCTGCGGCAGATGTTGCATTGGTTGTTGGAAACCTAGGGTTTGAGTAATTGGATTCAAGGCATTGTTAGGATTACTCCATGAAAAATTTTGATGCCTCTTCCATGAAGGGTTGTTTGTGTTGGACATCATATTGTTTCGGTTATAGTTTCCAACATACAGGCTGGATTCTTGATTATGCATACATTTAGAAGAATTGTGGTTACCTCCACATAAATTGCAAAAAGAATCAATGACCTTAACCTCATGGGCATTTTGCTGTAGCTGCATGTTTTGCACCATCTTGGTAAGAGAGGCCAATTGTGCTGCCACTGAATTTGATGTTTCTAACTCATTCACTGTGACTTGGCGTCTTACTCCTCCTCGCCTAGATGTAGGGAATTGAAAATCGTTCTTGGCGAGTTTGTTCAAGATTTCAATAGCTTCCTCAGGTGCTTTATCAAGGAGTGTTCCATTAGCAGATGCGTCTAACATCATCCTGGTTGGGGCATTGGTTGCATTGTAAAACATGGTTACTTGTGTCCACAAGGGAAATCCATGTAAAGGACACTTGTGCAGTAGCTCCCTATAGCGCTCCCATGCTTCATACATTGGTTCATCATCTGTCTGTCGAAAAGAAGTAATTTCATTACGTATACGATCATATAAATTAGTAGGATTGAAAAGTGTAATGAAATCACGACAGAGTTCACTCCAAGATCCAATAGATCCTGCTGAAATGCTATTTAACCAAGCTTTTGCCCTATCCCTCAGTGAATAAGGGAATAGTTTCAGTCTCAAAACATCTTCATGGACTCCTTGGATTTTGAATGAATTGCATATCTCCATGAATGACTTGAGGTGCTGCCTGACATCTTCAGTCATAGACCCACCAAACTATCCAATAGTGTTGAGCATATTGAACATGATAGGTTTTAGTTCAAAGTGGGCTGCTTCGATCTCTGGTGTAACGACTCCTGGATTTAACACATTCAAATCCTCTTCCAAGAAGTCTCGAACAGTAAGCTGTCGCGGCTGTGGTGGCGGCGGAAGTGTTGGGACCGTCGGCACACCCCATGGTGCAGCGGAACAAAATTACGACGGTCTTTCCATTGATCCATGTACGTTTAATCCGAAATCGGGAGGAAGAGATGCGATAACTTACATTGGGTTCCTTGATAAACAACAAAGACAGCAACGGGATCTGCTGCAGTTACGATCGTTCAACAATCGAATCTTTAGCCTCCACGAATATCGTCTTGACCTCTACTCAGTTCACCCGGTTGAGAGAGCAAATCTCGAAAAACTGTTTTTCTTGATTCTAAGGTTTGGAATTCGGAATTCTATGTTATGGCTGCTAGACCAAAGATCCTTTATATAGGTGTAACCCTAGGTATAAGAGTTTGATTCCGAATTTGTTTATAGAAAATAATTACTTTAATTATTTCCTTAAATTTCGGAATCTATATATTTAATTCGAATTTAAAAGGGATATAATTACTTTAATTATATCCTTTATTTAAAATTCGGGATTAAATATATTCTTCTTATACTTATATATATTTTTGCTCCTTTTCAACCATTGGGTGTGACCTTGTAGGCTCATTGTAACGTTAGTAGTAATATTAGAACAATTCTAATATTACAAACAATGAGTGACATCTAGCAATATATCATTGTCATCTAAGTTACAAGAGATCATGATTCGATGTATCATGTCCGTGACCAACTATGTTAATGTATTATATCCTTTTGTCCTTTTATATCTTTAATAGGCACAAGTCTTGGAATAGTCACACTTGTATAGCCTATTTTAATGTTTCTTGATATCTAGAGTGGACTACTTTTAATGAATAATTTGTGATATCTCATATCAACGTATTCAAGCATGGTCATGCATTTCTAGTCTCACTCAATCAAGTGGCCTTTGATATATTTTCATATTATGTAGGAAGGACAAATCCTATCTTGATCATTCACATCTCACTACATACATTGTAATATGTCCAATGTCAGTTTTTATAGTGTAACTAATTACTAGATACGTTTAACTGCATCAAAACATAAAACAACATATGTTGAGATAGTAATAATCTCAAGTCTAAGGACCATACATATAGTTGTCACTATGAGCAATATTGTGACCGTCACATAATAATCCAAGATATATGCTCATAGTGGGTCAATCCAATATATTATTCTCTATTAATATATTCATGTATTAATTCTGACATCTCTATGTCAATGACAACTCATTGTCATCAATTAATCACATGTTAGTTTTAAGCGTATTATTATTGTCCATACCCATAATAATACTTGACTAAGGATCTTTTAATAATAATACATATATTATTATATGGACCTTATTATTTCTCAGTTTATGTTATACATTGACACATATATCTGAAAACAACAATGGTAATGCCTTTATTCAATAAAATTGGTAAATAAAAGTATCCTTACAATCATCATATGATTGGTCTTTGGGCATACTCTAACAGAAAGGCCTCCATTGCCAGTAGATAAGTTTCGTCCTGTCGGATAATCTGCCATAGTTCCTTGGATTTGTCTCCTCAACCTTTGCCGTATACGTTCGATCTCTGGATCTAGTTCGTACAAAGGGTTGGTTAGGTTGGCCCTGGTCATACACCAAGAAAAACCACAGTAAAATAAAAATAAAAAGTAAAAAGCAAGAAAATAAAGAAAACAAAATTTAGTTGCCAATCCCCGGCAACGGCGCCAAAAACATGTTGCGTGTCAAAAGTGCGCAAATTGTGCAAGTGAACACGTCGCAAGTAATAAAGTGATAAGTATATCAAATATCGTCTCCAAAGGGATTGGTCTACTTAATATGTCTTCTTTTATCTTCTTGCTCTGAAAAGGAGTAAAATAAAGACACAAGTAAGATTGGGGTTGATGAATACTAAATAAAGAAAACTAAAGAAAAAGAGAATAAACAGATTAAAGAAGTGGCCAGGATCCAGTTGTGTTGTATAGTGGATTCAATTGACTTGTTTCTGTCCAATGCAATCGCACAACACTGCCTCGGCAGTACTGCAGATTACTGCCTCGACAGCGATGATACTTGTCTGCCGTGGTAATCTCTTGCTCTTGGGTAGACTTTATCAAAGTTCGGCAAAGTGTCGTTTAATGAATCCGCTTATCTCTAAGTCGAAGTATTGTTGATGAGCAGTCCTTGATGATACCTCTCGGCGTGAATCAATTGGAATCACCAACCAATCCTACACTTCTCTTAGCAGCTGAAATTCTTAACCTATCTCTATGCCGAGTTAGTGTTTCCCGATTGAAACAACGTACTTATTCCTTTCGTGAATCTAACTCTCTCGATATTAGATAAATGGATTACTCGCAAACTTATCTCTCGAGCTTGGATGCAAGAACAAAGAATGGCAAAGTATAAGCAAACCTTGATACTTTATTGTATTAAAACAAGAAACAAAAGTCAATCTCTTCTCACTAATACTCTACAACCTTCACCTAAGCCTAAGGAAACTTAGAACATAATAAAAAGTAAAAGAGAAATCTAAAATCTAAGATGGAGTCGGCTCTCTATGATGCTAAGTGTTTTGTGCCGAAAACTCTTTTCTCCTCCTCCTCTTGGATGGCTAAGGATTATATAGGCTTGGTCTAGGGCAAACCTTTCCTAAGTAGGAGTATAACTTGGAGTAGGACACAAGTCAAGTCCATAAATAAAATATTTCCAAGTTTACTCCAACTAGGATTCTTTTCCGCGTGGCCTTTGACTTGGGCTTTCCATTTGCTACCCAGCTCCGATTTATGCGCTGCTTGTCCAGAAATGTCCAGCTCATTTTTCTCTTCAAGTCGCCTACAATATCGTTACTTGTCCTTCAGCTGATGTCTCGGCATCAGGTCCTGCCTCGGCCTCGGTCGCTGCCGCGGCAATAGTTTTTCCTGCACAGACATAGAAGTACAGTAAAACTCGCCTTTTCGATAAATATCATCTTTATATGTTTCAAAAGCAGAATATCTAATTATCTCTCATTAAGCACATGCATTGGTCCAAGTGGGTGTAGATTTAGTGATTATTGTCCATGAAAGGTGTAAAAAGTGATAGTGAGTTGAGCACTTATCACTTATCATAGGAAATGACATACCTACCTTACAGCCAGTTAAGACTTGGTTAAGTAGTTGTTTCTCTATGAAAGATTTGGGTGAGGAAGTATACATCTTAGGGGTTAAGATCTATAGAGATAGATCTAGACGACTTCTAGGTCTGAGTCAAAGTACATATATAGACAAAGTTCTGAAAAGATTTAGTATGGAAGAATCCAAGAAAGGATTCTTACCTATAAGACATGGTATATCTCTTTCGAAGGAAATGTGTCCTTCAACTCCACAAGAAAGAGAACGAATGAGTAAGATTCCATATGCTTCGGCTATTGGTTCTATCATGTATGCCATGATATGTAATCGACCAGATGTATCGTATGCCTTAAGCATGACAAGTCGATATTAGGTAAACCCTGTTGAAAGTCACTGGGTAGCAGTCAAAAACATCCTTAAGAACTTGAGAAGAACTAAGGATACATTTCTTGTCTATAGAGGCAAAGAAGAGCTAAGTATAAAAGGTTATACTGATGCTAGTTTCCAAACAGACAAGGATGACTCAAGATCGCAATCTGGATTTGTGTTTTGTCTTAATGGAGGTGCTGTAAGCTGGAAAAGTTTTAAGCAAGACACAGAAGCTGATTCTACGACAGAGGCTGAGTATATTGCAGCCAGTGAAGCAGCAAAGGAAGCTGTTTGGATCAAAAAGTTCATATCCGAACTAGGGGTTGTTCCAAGCATATCAGATGCTATAGAACTCTGTTGTGACAACAATGGAGCCAGTGCACAAGCAAAGGAACCCAAATCTCATCAACGATCCAAACATATTCTTAGACGCTTCCATCTCATTCGAGAGATCATAGATCGAGGAGATGTGGAGATATGTAAAGTAAACACGGATGATAACATTGTTGATCCCTTAACAAAGCCTCTGACGCAACAGAAGCATGATCGTCACACTGAGTCACTCGATATTAGATATGTGAGTGATTGGTCTTAGTGCTAGTGGGAGATTGTTAGAGTATGCCCAAAGACCAATCATATGATGTATGTAAGGGTACTTTTATTTACTAATTTTATTGAATAAAGGCATTGCCATTGTTGTTTTCAGATATATGTGTCAATGTATAACATAAACTGAGAAACAATAAGGTCCATATAATAATATATATATATATATATATTATTAAAAGATCCTTAGTCAAGTATTATTATGGGTATGGATAATAATAATACGCTTAAGACTAACATGTGATTAATTGATGACAATGAGTTGTCATTGACATAGAGATGTCAGAATTAATACATGAATATATTAATAGAGAATAATATATTGGATTGACCCACTATGAGCATATATCTTGGATTATTATGTCACGGTCACGATATTGCTCATAGTGACAACTATATGTATGATCCTTAGACTTGAGATTATTACTATCTCAAAATATATTGTTTTATGTTTTGATGCAGTTAAACGTGTCTCGTAATTAGTTACACTATAAAAACTGACATTGGACATATTACAATGTATGTAGTGAGATGTGAATGATCAAGATAGGATTTGTCCTTCCAACATAATAGGAAAATATATCAAAGGCCACTTGATTGAGTGAGACTAGAAATGCATGGCCATGCTTGAATACGTTGATATGAGATATCACAAATTATTCATTAAAAGTAGTTCACTCTAGATATCAAGAAACATTAAAATAGGCTATACAAGTGTGACTATTCCAAGACTTGTGCCTATTAAAGATATAAAAGGACAAAAGGATATAATACATTAACATAGTTGGTCACGGACATGATACATCGAATCATGATCTCTTGTAACTTAGATGACAATGACATATTACTAGATGTCACTCATTGTTTGTAATATTAGAATTGTTCTAATATTACTACTAACGTTACAATGAGCCTACAAGGTCACACCCAATGGTTGAAAAGGAGCAAAAATAAATATAAGTATAAGTATAATATATTTAATCCCGAATTTTAATAAAAAATATAATTAAAGTAATTATATCCCTTTTAAATTCGAATTAAATATAGATTCCGAAATTTAAGGAAATAATTAAAGTAATTATTTCCTATAAACAAATTCGGAATCAAACTCTTATACCTAGGGTTACACCTATATAAAGGATCTTTGGTCTAGCAGCCATAATAGAGAATTCCGAATTCCCAAACCCTAGAATCACGAAAACAGTTTTTCGAGATTTTGCTCTCTAAACCGGGTGAACTGAGTAGAGACCGAGACGATATACGTGGAGGCTAAAGATTCGAAATTGTCGAACGATCGTGATTGTCGCAAATCCAGTTGCTGTTTTTGTTGCTTATCAAGGAATCCAATGTAAGTCATCGCATCTCTTCCTCCCGATTTCGGATTAAACGTACATGGATCACTGGAAAGACCGTCGTAATTTTATTCCACTGCGCCATAGGGTGTGTCGGCGGTCCCAACACCGAGGCTTAAGACTGAGTATCTGAAACAGAAATTGAGAGGTGTAAGCTAGAGAGTCTAGTGTGTCTCTAGTGTGCAGATAAACAGAAACAGAGAACAGTATAATAGATGATGACATGTATGCATGATATGCACCCATCTCCGAACACCATCAAAAGTGTAGGTTCCCCTTGAACCACTCTAACTCCATCACAACAAACAGAAGTGGAAACTCGACCTGTAGGTGGAGCCACTGAATAGAAATGGTATATCACAGAACCACTGAACAGAAGTGAATTTATCACTAAAATTCCTCCATACAAATAATCCAACCAGATGCAATAAGTGCAGATACAGAATCAGAATGCATGCCTTAATATCTAACAGGAGGCATGTATGATATTAAGGATCAAATATGAACTTAATAACAGAACATGGCATTATGATGTATGAACAGAGAATTTGAGAAATGATGTATCAACATACTTATACAGAAAAACAGAATCTGCACACACGGAAGTAAACGGAATTTACAAAAGAGAACACACCTAAAGCAGAAGATTCAACGTCGAGAGTGACGTCTATTGGACTTGGCTCTACCACTAGAATGTGCAGGTGTAGAACCTAAGAAAAACAATTATCATTAGACACAAAACTATGCCACTATACCGATAAGTACACTAAACAGAATTAAACCGATACTCACGTGCGGGTCCCGAATGCTGATGAATAGGAGGTCTTCTAGGAGGAGGAGGAGGTAACTGCTAAGGATTCGAATTTCTAAAAATAGACTGCGCCATTAAACTCAGGACGTCGAAAAACATAAAGTGGAACCAAGTTGAAAAAGTCAACGCTGAGGTCAACGCTGAAGTCAATAGTGACATCATCAGGTCAATGCTAATGTCAGCAATGTCGTTAGCAGATGACGTCAGTAGATGACGTCAGCGGGTCACGGGTCCAGTCGGTCAGTTCGGGTTTTGGGTCGATCGGGTTGGGTTTCAGGTCGGTCGGGTTTTCCCAGAATTTTCCCGTGTCCCAAACACGATTTCCAGATTTTAAACCCCTTCTCTAACTCGATTCATACCCCTTTCGATTCGATTCAAAAACAGAAGAACAACCCACTCGTTTTGATTCAGAAACACCCCAAAACTGATTCAAAATCCTTCCTAAAAACTAATCAAACCACAACCCACTTTCTTCTATACAAAACTTAAACAACCAAACACCTACTTCTGACTGATTCGAACCAAAACAGAAATGTCCTCATCAACAAACCAAACGGAAATAACAAGAATGGTGGTCGAAAGTTTACCAATACTTACCAACAGAATGAATCGAAGATCCGCGAAAAGATGAAGGTTAGAAGAACACTAAGGTTGATTCGAAGCAGAAAACATAGTGATTGAAAAGTGGTATAACTTGGTTGACAAACTCGGATAAGAAACGAATAAATTTTTGGATTAAAACCTCAGTTAAGGGAAAATTAAATCCTTCCCGAAATAAAATGAAACGATAGGAAGGGACAAACAGTTACCATTTGAAAAATGTTACAATTCTCTTACAAGGGTTTCTATTCTACAGAGTTAAAAGCTGAACCGTTGGATTTTCAGAATTTACAATTTAGTCCCTGAATTGACTTTAGAAAATCCCAAATTCTAGGTTTGAATTAGGGATTTAGATTTTAAATAATTGGGGGGAAATTGGGTTGTTACAACTATCCCCCTTACAGAAATTTTATCCTCGAATTTTACCTGGATCAAAGAGATGTGGATACTGGGCTTTGATAACAGATTTTGGCTCCCACGTAGCCTCATCATAACCTCGGTTACGCCATAGAACCTTAACCATTTTAATGGTTTTCCTCCAAAGGACTTTCTGGTTCTGAGCAATAATCTGAACAGGTTCCTCCTCATAACACAGATCTGGACAGATCTCAAATTCCTCCACAGACAGAACATGAGACGGATCAACTCGATAACATCTCCATACAAAAACATGGAAAACATCATGAATACACTTAAGCTTTGGTGGTAACTCAAGCTGATAGGCTACTAGTCCAACTCATCTAATAATATAGTAAGGTCCAATATAACGGGGACTGAGTTTGCCCTTACGGCCAAAACGGAGTACCTTCCTCCATGGAGATACTTTCAGGAGAATCTCATCACCAACCTCAAACTCAAGATCCTTACGCCTCAAATCTGCGTAGGATTTCTGTCTATCAAAAACAGCCTTAAGCCGATCTCGAATCAACCTGACAGTCTCCTCAGCCTCATGTACAAGATCAGGACCCAATAACCGGTGGTCATTAAGCTCAGTTCAACCAATAGGGGTGAGACACTTACGCCCATACAGAGCCTCATAAGGTGCCATCTTAATACTGGCTTGATAACTGTTATTGTATGCGAACTCAGCCAACGGTAAGAAATCCTCCCAACTACCTCTAAAATCCAGAATACATCATCTCAACATATCCTTGTGGATCTGAATCACACGCTCAGACTGACCATCTGTCTGAGGGTGATAAGCAGTACTGAAGTTTAGTCGTGTACCCAGAGCAGAATGCAAAGAACCCCAAAACTTAGATGTAACCCTCGGATCCCGATCAGATATAATAGACAGAGGCACCCCATGTAACCGGACAATCTCAGAGATATACAACCGGGCTAACTTACTCAGAGGGTAAGTAGTCTTAACTGGAATAAAGTGTGCAGACTTAGTCAAGCGATCAACGATGACCCAGACAGAATCCTTCTTTGACGGAGTCAAAGACAAACCATTGACAAAATCCATAGTCACACGCTCCCATTTCCATTGAGGAATCTCAATATGCTGAAGAAGCCCAAACGGACGCTGATGCTCTACTTTGACTTTCTAACAAGTCAAGCACTTAGATACAAAACTGACGCCTCGCTTGAGTCCTTTCCACCAAAACTTCTCCCGAAGATTCTTATACATCTTATCCCCACCTGGATGCATCGAATAGGTACTATCATAAGCCTCCCAAAGAATGACTTGTTTTAACTCAAAATTCCTTGAAACACAGTATCAACCCCGGAAACACAAAACTCCATCCTGATCAATAGAGAAATCCTGAGAAGTTCCCTCATTAACCTCCGCAATACGATGGGCCAAGAAAGAATCCTTGGGCTGCTCAGCCCGAATATCAGATATCAGGGTAGGAACCACGCGGAGTTCTACCAACAGACTACCATCCTCAAACAAACTCAGCCGAGCAAACAGAGCTCTAAGATCAGAAATGGCGTTGCGACTCAGAGCATCAGCAACGACATTAGCCTTGCCTGGATGGTAATCGATCTCACATTCATAATCTTTTAGAAGCTTCAACCAACATCGTTGTCTTAGATTGAGATCCTTCTGAGTGAGAAGATACTTTAGACTCTTATTGTCTACGAAGATGTAACACTTCTCTCCATAGAGATAGTGTCTCTAGATTTTCAGAGCAAAGATCACCGCTGCTAGCTCTAGATCGTGGGTCGGATAGTTACACTCATGCGGTTTCAAATGAAGAGAATCATAATCCACTACCCTCCCGTCTTGCACCAGAACACAACCCAAACCAGTATACGAGGCATCACTATAAACCGTATAGGGTTTCCCCGACTCTAGTTGTGTTAGAACTGGTGCTTGCATCAAAACAGATTTGAGTTTCTCAAAACTCGCCTACTGAGCCTCACACCAAGAAAATGGAATATCTTTCCTCAGAAGTTTAGTTAACGGTGCAGCAATAGAAGAAAAACCCTCTACAAACCTCCGATATTAACCAGCCAATCCCAGAAAACTACGGACCTCCGCCACATTCTTGGGTTGCTTCTATTCCATAATAGCCTCAATCTTCTTCGGGTCAACCTGAATACCCTTAGCTGAAACCACATGCTCCAGAAACACAACCTTGGATAGCTAGAACTCACACTTTCTGAACTTTGCATAGAGCTATTTCTTTCTCAGAGTCTGTAACACAATACGGAGATGCTGCTCATGCTCAACCTCAGACTTAGAATAGACCAAAATATCATCTATGAAGACTACCACAAACTGATCCAGATAGGGTCGAAACACCTTGTTCATCATGTCTATAAATGCAGTAGGGGCATTAGTAAGAGCGAAGGGCATAACCAGAAACTCGTAGTGACCATAACGAGTCCGGAAGGCTGTCTTGAACACATCAGAATCCTTAACCTTAAGTTGGTAGTAACCAGATCTCAGGTCTATCTTAGAAAACACAGAAGCTCCTCAGAATTGGTCAAACAGATCATCAATGCAGGGCAGAGGATACTTATTCTTAACTGTTAACTTGTTCAAATTCCGGTAGTCGATACAGAGACGAAGTGACCCATCTTTGTTTTTAACGAACAGAACCGGAGCTCCCCACGGAGAAACAATGGGTCGAATGAAACCTCGATCCAGAAGTTCTTGCAACTGAACCTTAAGCTCCTTAAGATCTTTTGGATCCATCCGATATGGTGCCATAGACATTGGAGTAGTCCCCGGAAGCAACTCAATACCGAACTCCACCTTTTCCCGCTTAGAGGGTACTCCCGGTAACTCTTCTTGAAAAACATCCGGAAACTCACACACAACTCGGATCTTATCTATCCCAGAATCATATTGCCTTGAGTCAAGAATGTAGGCAAGATAGGCCACAGATCCCTTCCTGATCATCTTTTCCGCTTTGAGAGCAAAAATAACATTGGTCAGAAAACCTCTACGCTCCCCGATAAGAGTTATCTCACGGTCATCAGAAGTCCTTAGAGTTGCTCTCTTACGCTCACAATCCAAAGTAACACGGTGAGCTGACAACCAATCCATCCCCAGAATCAGATCAAACTCCCTAAACGGCAACTCCATTAAATTAGCCGAAAAGATTTCCCCTTGGACCACAAGAGGACAATCTTTATACACTTTGGTAACCTCCACAGGGTTACCTACAGGACTATAGACTGAGACAGAGCTACTGGTATCCTCTACAGGAATCTCCAAATAACCAGATACAGAACTAGATATATAGGAATGAGTAGACCCATTATCAAGAAGTGCGAAAAGAGAAATAGCATGAACAGAAAAAGTACCAACAATGATGTCTGGCTCATCAGGGTCCTCATGCCTCCTCGTAGCATAAACCAACCCGGGCTGAGATCCCCCTGATCTGGCAGCTCCTCTGAACTGACTAGGTCTGCCCCTACTACCGGTACCAGATGCGGCAGTTTTACCCTGACCTCTTCCTGCTGCAGGAGTCTGAACTGATGTCTGAGATTGCCCCGGAGCATACCCTGACTGCGGAGACACTAGACAATCCTTGAGGTGGTGATCAAAAGAACCACATCGAAAACACGCCCCGCTCCTCATTCGATACTCTCCTAAATGTCATTTCTTACATATAGAACACTGAGGTAAGGCTCGAATGCTAGTGGATCCAGCTCCACTAACAGCAGGAACAACTGACGCTACTGGTCTAGCTCGAGAAAAACTTTGTGGCTCAAACTCCTCACGGCCCCTCTTCCGGAACTGAAAACCCTAACTGTGTTGTACAGGTGTTGTAGGCTGTCGTCTACCTCTATCCTGGATTTGGGATTCCAGCTTAACTCTCAAACTCTCGTTACGCTCGGCTATCCTGGCACGCCGAGTGATCAACTTATATTCCCTGTCGTGGTCGGTGGCTACAACAATCTTTAATGGTACCCTGAGTCCTTTTAGAAAGTGGTCACACTTTTGTTTCTCGGTGGTAACAATTCTAGGAGCATACTGAAGGAGGCGCAGAAACTCAATCTCATAGTCTTTCACTGACATGTCGTTCTGCTACAGATTTAGAAAATCCTCTCGGCACTTAGCCAAATACTCGGGACCCACATACCGGTCCTCAAAAGCCTGTCTGAAAAATTCCCATTCAATCTTATCCGAAGCAATCACTCTATCCTCTACCTCCTACCAGTTTAGAGCTTCACCTTGGAGCAAAGATATAGCTGCCCTCAGTTTCATATCAGAGGCGTAGTCCATCTCTACAAACAAACACTGAAGCTTTTTCAGCCAATACTCTGCATCGGCTGGGTCTGCACCGGTCTTACCATCGAACATAGTCATTCCAGCAGCTAAAAACTCGGTAGAAATGGGTTTCCTAACACCGTTATTCTACCGCAAATATCTGAGCAACTCTCTCTACATGGTCACAGAATCTAAACCAACAGTCTCGCTGTCCCCAGACACATATGGTCTCTCACTCTGGACCGGATGATCAACCTCGGCTTGTTGAGCCTTGGTATGAACCTCAGGTAAATCCTCTCCTCCTATGTCATGAGCCAAACTCTGATCCTGTGGAGGGTCCACAGGAGGCGGGACATCACTAGCAGAAACAGCAGAACGACCTCGGCCACGGCCTCGACCACGACCTCTCCCGGTCGCTAAGCGTGTACATCTACGGGGTGACATAGTAGAGTATCTAAAGAAGGACAGACAATTCCTATATTAGAACCGGCTCTTGGAGTATAAATCAAAATATTTTAGAAAATTTTCAAATACGACTGAAACAATAATTCGGATTTTCAAATAAGATTATAAAATCATTTTCAGATCAAAAATTATTTTAGACCTCTCAGTCCGAGGGTTGAACCTGGCTTTGATACCATTATATGTAACCCTAAAATTTACCTAATTTCTTAGATTAAAAGTTAGGGTTTTCGTACTTAAAACTTGTGTCTCAAGTTAGGTTTCCGAAATTGAAATTGATAAAATTCGATAATTTAATAAAAATCAAAATAAATGAAATACTGATAAGTACAATAAATCATAATTTAAACTGTTCAACCCCAAAACATAAACATTAAATCCGAAATCCGAATAAATAATTAAAGTCCATTACAGAAAATAAAATCCGAATTAAAAGTAAGCCTGTAAGATTAAAACATACTGATTAATAGAAATTCAGATTCATCAGTTCTCCAAGTACCGAGGCCTAAGACCGAGTATCTAAAACAGAAACTGAGAGGTGTAAGCTAGGGAGCCTAGTGTGTCTCTAGTGTAGGTTCCCCCTGAACCACTCTAACTCCATCACACCAAACAAAAGTGGAAACTTGACCCGCAGGTGGAGCCACTGAATAGAAGTGGTATATCACAGAACCACTGAACAGAAGTAAATTTATCACTAAATTTCCTTTGTACAAATAATCCAACCAGATGCAATAAGTGCAGATACAGAATCAGAATGCATGCCTTAATATCTAACAGGAGGCATGATAAGTGCTTAATTCACTATCACTTTTTACACCTTTCATGGAATATAATCACCTAATCTACACCTACTTGGACTAAAGCATGTGCTTAATGTGAGATATTTAGATATTCTTCTTGCATGACTTAAATAGATGATATCTATAGAAAATACATGATTTACGGCACCTTTTATGCAATTGCAGGAATATCCACTGCCGCGGCAGTAATTGAGGCCGAAGCAAAACCTGAGGTCGCGGCAGCCGCTGAAAGACAAGTACCGATATTGTAGGCGACTTGAAGAGAAAAATGAGGTGAACGTTTCTGGACAAGCAGCACAAGGATCTGAGCTGGGAAGCGAGCAGAAAGCCCAAGTCAAAGGTCACGCGGAAAAGAATCCTTATGGGAATAAACTTGGAAATAAAACAATTATTTTATTTATGTACTTGACTTGTGTTTTAATCCAAGTTGTATTCCTACTTAGGAAAGGTTTGCCCTAGGTCAAGCCTATATAAACCATAGCCACCCAAGGAGAAGAGATCATCATACAACGCACGAGAGAGTTCATCTCAGAATTTAGAGTTTTCTTTGTTTCACATTATGTTCTAATTTCTTTTAGGCTTAGGTGAAAGTTGTAGAGTATTTGTGAGAAGAGATTGAACTTTGTTTTCTTATTTCAATGCAATAAAATATCAAGGTTTGTTTATTCTTTGCTATTCATTGATCTTGCATTCAAGCTCGGGAGAGAAGTTTGTGACAAATTTATTTGTCTAATATCAGGAGAGTTATGCTCACGAAAGGAATAAGCACGGTATTTTTCTAGCTGGAAAATACTAACTTGGCCTAGGGATAGGTTAGAGTTTTAGCGGCTAAAAGAAGTGTGAGATTGGTTGGTGATTATAATTGATTCACGTCGGGAGGTATCATCAAGGACTGGTCATCAACAATACTTCGACTTAGGGATAAGCGGAGTCATCAAAGGACACTTTGTCGAATCTTGGTAAAGTCTACCCAAGAACAAGGGATTGCTGCGGCGGAAGAACAACATCACTGTCGAGGCAGTAAAACTGCAGTGCTGCCGAGGCAGTGTTGTGAGATTGCATTGGACAGAGACAAGTCAATTGAATCCACAATACAATACAACTGGATCTTGGCCATCTTCTTATTCTGATTATTTTCTCATTATTTAGTTTGTTTTATTATTCAAGATATTTAGTTTACTACAACCCAAATCACTTGTTTTTTTATTTTATTTCTTTTTCAGAGCAAGAAGACGCAAGAAAGCATATTAAGTAGACCAATCCCTGTGGAGACGATACTTGTTACTTATCACTTTATTACTTGCGACGTGTACACTTGCACTAATTGCACACTTTTTACACGCAACAAGTTTTTGGCGCCGTTGCTGGGGATTGGCAACTAAATTTTATTTTCTTTATTTTCTTGCTTTTAGTTATTTTTATTTAACTTCAGTTTTTCTAGTGTATGACCAGGTCAAACCCAAGCAATCCATTATACGAGCTAGATCCATAGATTGAACGTACGCGTCAAAGGTTGCGAAGAAAAATCCGAGAAGTTATGGCAGATCATCCAGTAGAACAACACTTACCCGCTGGCAATGGAAGGCTTCCGCCGCCACCAGGTCCGCGGCAACTCACTGTTCGAGATTTCTTGGAAGTGGATTTGAATGGGTTAAATCCAGGAGTCGTTACACTAGAGATCGAAGCAGCCCACTTTGAGTTAAAACCTGTCATGTTTAATATGCTCAATACTATTGGACAGTTTGGTGGTCAGTAACTGAAGATGCCAGGCAACACCTCAAATCGTTCATGGAGATATGCAATTCATTCAAAATCCAAGGAGTCCATGAAGATGTTTTGAGACTGAAATTATTTCCCTATTCACTGAGGGATAGGGCAAAAGCTTGGTTAAATAGCATTCCAGCAAGATCAATAGGATATTGGAGTCAACTCTATCGTGATTTCATTACACGTTTTAATCCTACTAATTTATATGATCGTATACGTAATGAAATTACCTCTTTTCGGCAGGCAAATGATGAACCAATGTATGAGGCATGGGAGCGCTACAGGGAGCTAATGCACAAGTGTCTTTTACATGGATTCCCATTGTGGACACAAGTGACCATGTTTTACAATGCTACCAATACCCCAACAAGGATGATGTTAGACGCCTCTGCCAACGGAACACTCCTTGACAAACCACTAGAGGAAGCTATAGAAATTTTAAATAAGCTCGCAAAGAATGACTTTCAATTCCCTACATCTATGCGAGGAGGGATGAGACGTCAGGCCATAGTACATGAATTAGAAACATCCAATTCAGTGGCAGCACAATTGGCAACTCTCACTAAGATGGTCCAAAATATGCAAATGCAACATAATACCCATGAGGTTAAGGTAATAGATTCTTCGTGTGATTTATGTGGAGGTAAACATAGCTCTTCTAAGTGCATGCAGAATCAGGAATCTAGCCTTTATGTGGGAAACTATAACCGGAATAACAACATGATGTCCAACACATACAATCCAGCTTGGAAAAGGCACCCAAATTTTTCATGGAGCAATCCCAACAATGCTTTGAATCCGACTGTTCAACCCTCAGGTTTTCAGCAATCAATGCCAATGCAACATCCGCCGCCGCCGCCGCCGCAGATGCAGCAGCAGCAGCAACCCGTAAGTTCATTGGAAAATTCTCTTAATGCATTTATGATGAAAACTGAATCATATATGGCTGAGAATAGTAACTTCATTAAGAGAATTGATGCTTTCATAAGTATAACTGAGATGAGGTTACAAAATCAAGAGGCAGCTATTAAAACACTGGAAACTCAAGTTGGGCAGTTCGCTCAAAGTTTGAACACTAGACCTCAAGGAGGATTACCCAGCAATACTGAAGTTGCAAGGGGAAAAAGCCATGAGCAATGTAAGGCAATCACTACAAAGAGTGGTTTACAACTTAAGGAGATTTCAAGCAGTTCGAGCAAAGTCCCAACAAAGGAACAAGAAGAATCAGACAGAGAGGACATAGATACTGCATTAAGTGATCATGCCACATTAGACAAGTCGATCCCAGTAGAAGGCACCATCAGGGCAGAGAAATCGGCAATACCACGTCAAACGGCCGAGACAGCACCTACGCCAGTGGTACCAGGTATTAAATTTCAGACTAATGAGACACTAGAGGAAATGCGACCACCGCCACCTTTTCCACAAAGGCTGAAAAGGCAGAAACAAGACTATTAATTTAAAAAGTTCCTAGACATCCTAAAGCAAGTGCACATAAATTTGCCATTAGTTGAGGCAATAGAACAAATGCCAAACTATGCCAAATTCTTAAAAGATATTGTTTCTAAAAGAAGGCTTGGTGAGTTTGAAACTGTTGCCGCAACCGAAGGATGCATGGCCATGCTTCATAATCGCATGCCTCCTAAATTGAAAGATCCTGGCTGTTTCACTATACCGTGTGCGATAGGAAGCCACTATGAAGGAAAGGCCTTGTGTGACTTGGGAGCGAGCATCAACTTGATGCCAAAATCTGTATTTCAAAAGCTTGGAATAGGAAGGGCAAAACCTACAACCGTAATGCTCCAATTGGTGGATAGATCATATGTGCAACCGGAAGGAAAGATCGAGGACATATTGGTAAGGGTGGATAAATTTATTTTTCCAGCTGACTTTCTTGTTCTTGATTGTGAAGCAGATGACAATGCACCAATCATCCTGGGCCGACCATTCCTAACTACTGGACGCACCCTTATTGATATGGAAAAAGGAGAATTAACAATGAGAGTCAACGACCAGCAAGTCACACTTAACGTTTTCCAGATTTTAAAAAGACATGATGATCCAGAGGAGTGCTAGTTAATTTGCACCAAAGATGCAGACATTGCAACACCTTGCCTCAGCAATCACTGCCTCGGCAGCAGTGATAGTGATTATTCACAGCGTTGCCTCAGTAGTACAGTGGACGACTGCTACAACAGTATACTGAACAGTGTGCCTGAAGCTGATGAAGTTGAGACACAAGAGACGGAGGAAGTTAATTGGACAGCACACCTCCAAGGTAAGTACTTCAAACCTCTAAATTATCCAGGTAAGGATGAAAGACCTTCGAGTGAGGAACCATTAAAGATCGAACTAAAACCTTTACCTGATAAATTAAAGTATGTTTATTTGGGACCCAACCACACAATGTACGTAATTATTTCTTCTGAGCTGCAGCCGGAACAGGAACAAAGCTTGATAGAGATGTTGCGGCAGCACAAGAAGGCAATTGGGTGGTCAATTGATGACTTGAAAGGAATAAGCCCAACAGTTTGCATGCACAAAATCCTTTTAGAGGAAGATCATAAACCTACTGTTGAGGCCCAAAGGAGACTCAATTATGCCATGAAGGAGGTAGTAGCAAGGAGATAATCAAATGGCTTGATGCTAGTATCATATACCCTATCTCTGACAGTGCATGGGTGAGCCCGATACAATGTGTACCCAAGAAAGGAGGCATGACCGTGATAACCAATGAAAACAATGAACTGATCCCAACTAGGACTGGGACCGATTGGAGGGTTTGTATGGATTATCGCAAGTTAAATAAGGCAACAAAGAAGGATCACTTTTAATTGCCCTTTATTGATGAAATGCTTGATAGACTTGCTGGTAAGCCTTTTTACTGTTTTCTTAACGGGTATTCAGGTTATAACCAGATTGCTATAGACCCTAAAGACCAGGAAAAAACCACTTTTACTTGCCCGTATAGAACATATGCATTTAGAAGAATGTCGTTCAGCCTTTGTAATGCCCCGACAACCTTTCAGCGATGCATGATGGCAATTTTTCACGACATGGTGGAAGACTTCCTAGAGATATTCATGGATGATTTTTCAGTATTTGGAGATGACTTCAATCATTGCCTCGGCAATTTAGAGAAGGCGCTGCAAAGATGTGAAGAATCCAACTTAGTGCTTAACTGAGAAAAATTTCATTTTATGGTCAAGGAAGGTATTGTTTTAGGTCACAAAATCTCATCACACAAGGCATAGAAGTTGACAAGGCCAAGATAGATGTGATAAAAAAAATTGCCTCCACCAATTTCAGTCAAGGGAGTCAAAAGCTTTTTGGGTCACGTAGGTTTTTATAGGAAGTTTATCGCTAATTTTTCAAAAATTTCTAAACCTTTATGTGCTTTACTTGAACAGGACAGGAAATTTGAATTTAGCAAGGAATGCATTGAAGCATTTGAGACCCTCAAAGAGAAGCTGATCACTACACCATTTGTAGTTCCCCTAGATTAGGCCTTGCCCTTTGAAATAATGTGTGATGCTAGTGATCATGCTATCGGGGCAGCACTTGGGTAAAGAAAGAACAATATATTCCATGTTATTTACTATGCTAGCAAAACTCTAAATGAAGCCCAGATTAATTACACCACCACGGAGAAGGAATTACTAGCAGTAGTCTATGCATTTGATAAATTCTGATCTTATCTTATCGGAACAAAAGTGACTGTCCACACCGACCATTCGGTAATCAAGTACCTTTTTCTTAAAGAAGGATGCCAAACCAAGACTGATTAGATGGATTCTTCTTTTGCAGGAATTTAATATAGAAATTAAGGATAAAAGGGGTACGGAAAACCAGGTCGCCGACCATCTTTCTAGACTAGAAGCTGAGGAGAAAAATAGGCTACTGGAAGAAATACAAGACGCATTCTCAGACGAGCACATCTTGAAAATCTCAGGAGTGGCAGCAGAAACTGTCGCGGCAGAGATCGCAGAAGTATACAATGTTAGAGTATGCCCAAAGACCAATCATATGATGATTGTAAGGATACTTTTATTTACCAATTTTATTGAATAAAGGCATTGCCATTGTTGTTTTCAGATATGGGTCAATGTATATAATAAACTGAGAAAAAATAAGGTCCATATAATAATATATGTATTATTATTAAAAGATCCTTAGTCAAGTATTATTATGGGTATGGACAATAATAATACGCTTAAAACTAACATGTGATTAATTGATGACAATGAGTTGTCATTGACATAGAGATGTCAGAATTAATACATGAATATATTAATAGAGAATAATATATTGGATTATTATGTGACGGTCAAGATATTGCTCGTAGTGACAACTATATGTATAGTCCATAGACTTGAGATTATTACTATCTCAACATATGTTGTTTTATGTTTTGGTGCAGTTAAACGTGTCGCGTAATTAGTTACACTATAAAAACTGACATTGGACATATTACAATGTATGTAGTGAGATGTGAATAATCAAGATAGGATTTTTCCTTCCTACATAATAGGAAAATATATCAAAGGCCACTTGATTGAGTAAGACTAGAAATGCATGGCCATGTTTGAATACGTTGATATGAGATATCACAAATTATTCATTAAAAGTAGTCCATTCTAGATATCAAGAAACATTAAAATGGGCTATACAAGTGTGACTATTCCAAGACATGTGCCTATTAAAGATATAAAAGGACAAAAGGATATAATACATTAAGATAGTTGGTCACGGACATGTTATATCGAATCATGATCTCTTGTAACTTAGATGACAATGATATATTGCTAGATGTCACTCATTGTTTATAATATTAGAATTGTTCTAATATTACTACTAACGTTACAATGAGCCTACAGGGTCACACCCAATGGTTGAAAAGAAGCAAAAATATATATAAGTATAAGAAGAATATATTTAATCCCGAATTTTAATAAAGGATATAATTAAAGTAATTATATCCCTTTTAAATTCGAATTAAATATATAGATTCCAAAATTTAAGGAAATAATTAAAGTAATTATTTCCTATAAACAAATTCGGAATCAAACTCTTATACCTAGGGTTACACCTATATAAAGGATCTTTGGTCTAGCAGCCATAATATAGAATTCCGAATTCCAAACCCTAGAATCACGAAAAACAGTTTTTCGAGATTTGCTCTCTCAACCGGGTGAACTGAGTAGAGGCCAAGACGATATTCGTGGAGGCTAAAGATTCGATTGTTGAACGATCGTAACTGTAGTAGATCCCATTGTTGTCTTTGCTGTTTATCAAGGAACCCAATGTAAGTTATCGCATCTCTTCCTCCCGATTTCGGATTAAACGTACATGGATCACTAGAAAGACCGTCGTAATTTTGTTCCGCTGCGCCATGGGGTGTGCCGGCGGTCCCAACAGTGGTATTAGAGCCACTTTTACGATCCGTAATCGGGTTAAATACTTGGGTGATGCGATATGTATGACATGCATGATTTGTTTTACTATATCGACGATATAAATATTGATATTGATAGTCGATTAGGGATACGATTAATATGTTAATCTGTTAATTACAGTCGCCATGTTGCTACAAGGGTTTTACGATAATCATATGTCAATGGTTGACATAGTGATCGACGGAAATGCGATAGCAGATCGCATCAAGGAAAAAGGAATAATTGTTATTCCGATATGGAAAAATCTAAGGGATTTAAAAATCTCGAAAACGTGATTCTGTTGATAAATCTTATCAAATCTTGATGTTTTTCCATAGAAAAATAGTCGCTATTTTTCAAAATTTCCTGTCAGCTGTACCGGCACGGCTTGTGGCCCCTTGACCCCTTCGTAGACAAAATAGATTGTAGGCCCATATTGGTAATATTAACGATTTCATGATAGCATATATATGATATGTTTGCTTTGCACGGTGTTTGACATGCATGGTTATAGCCCTTGCTTTTACAATAGTTGTAAATTTTAAATACGGCCTGCGTGTCGTGCCTTTCTCTATCTCTGTTGTACTTCTCTTCTCATCTTACTCCCTCGTATGTAAAACGAGTTTCTATAATTGTAATATTATTCCAAGAAGCAATCGAGACATTTGGAGCAAAGGCGAGAAGATGCTTGAGAAGCAGTTTTAGTGTAGAATTAGGGTTTTAAGGTTCTCCCATTGGCTTGGGATGAGCCACCTTAATTCTTTATTTTGGGCTATAAACATTGCAATCTTATTGTTTTATATCTATCATGTATGTGATGCAATGTATGATATATATCTTCTACTCGTATATATTGATGAGATCAATAAGGGCCAAATTAAAAGAAATAACGATGAGATAGTTAATGTTTTCCCTCAAATTAATCTAAGTTAAATTTAGTCGTCCAATATTTGTCCTCGTTAAGGCCTTGATCGATCTTATGTGGGTTTTGCCAAAGCATTGACACATAAGTCCATCTTGGTTAAATGCAAAGAATAAGCAAGTGATATTCGTTGGTCGAAATATTGGTAATAACTTAGGTTATTCTAATAGGATTAGAAACCTAAAGGCTAAGTATTTGGTTAAGTCATGAGATGACTGAACAAGAGTTGTTCACCAAAATGGAGGTGTTACATGAGATGTAATTAGTAAAGGGATACTTACCTAAATAACCTATATCCTAAAAGAAAAAGCCAAAGCTGATTTAGTAAATTGGTGAATTATGGATCCTCGCTCACTAGAAAAATTTTCGTTGAATTTTTCCGAAATTAAAAACGAGAGGGGTTTTTAATTTTGAACAAAATAATGGGAGTATTTTATAAACAAAGAACTATTTATAATATTTCAAATTGGTAAATTTATATTATGTATTTTCATTGTTGTAGATCTAAATGACAAACAACACTATATCATTGCGATCACTCCTTGAGAAGGAGAAACTCAACGGCATAAACTTCCTTGATTGGTTCCGCAATTTGAGAATTGTTCTCAAACAGGAAAGAAAGGAATATGTCATTGAAGAACCTGTTCCTCATGAACCGGACGCCATCTTTCTGATACGGAAATACATAACTTTACCTCTGCTAAAAGTGAACTTGATAGCTTGTTAAATGCGAAAGAAATATAATGGGCTCAACGAGCTCGGACACACTGGTTGGAACACGGAGATAAAAATACCTCCTTTTTCCATGCTAGAGCAAGCAACAAACGACGGAAGAATCATATTGCTGGACTTCTAGACAACCAGAACATATGGCAAACACATACAAACGATATCATATCTACTGCTATTTCTTACTTTCAAAACCTTGGCCAGGATTTTACAAACCTCTGCCTCGGACTCTTGCAAGGGTCGATTAATATGGAAGAGGTAAATCGTACTATCATTGTTCTTATTCCCAAAATTAGTGACCCCACTACAATGCGCCATCTCAGACCTATTAGCCTTTGCACATTCATTTACAAAATTGTATCGAAAGTGCTTGTTAACCGTCTAAAATATATCATTCCCTTATGTATTAGTGGCAATCAAGCTGCTTTTGTTCAAGGAAGGAACATTACGGACAACATCCTTATTGCACATTAGCTCATCCACACTTTAAATACGGACGAAACATCTCTTGCAAACGGTGCTAGCTTAAAACTCGATATGGAAAAGGCTTTCGACCGTGTTGAATGGCCTTTTCTTGAACAAATTATGATTCATCTAGGTTTCAACTCCAGTTGGGTTTCCCTTATTATGAGATTTGTATCCTCAGTATCCTTTCAAGTACGTATCAACGACTCCCTTTGAAGACCTTTCAAACCCCATAGAGGGTTACGGCAAGGGGACCCTCTCTCCCCTTTCTTGTTTCTTTTCTGTACTCAAGGCCTTTTAGCCTTGCTCAATGTTGAGCAAACAATTGGTAACCTCCCTGGTCTATGTGCCAGCAGGAATGGGCCACGCGTCAACCACCTTCTCTTTGCTGATGATTGTGTCGTATTCATCAAGAATACAACTACAGAGGCTCAACGCCTTAAGGATACACTACATACTTACGCTACTTCGTCTAAACAGGCGGTAAATTTTGAAAAGTCTACTATTTTCTTTTCTTGGAAAACTTCCATGTCGCTTCGGTCGAAAATCAATAATATCCTTCAAGTAAGAGAAGTGGAAGATCCAGGTATTTATCTGGGAGTCCCTTTCCTAATAGGAAAGAACAAGACAACGGCCTTGGGTTTCACCAGGGAAAAAATGAATGCTCGTCTATGTAATTGGGATAAGCATCTCCCTTCTTTTAGTGGTAGAGAAATTTTTATTAAATCCGTCATAGAGTCTATACCACAATATGTTATGTCTTGCTACCTTTTACCACAAAACATTATTCATGATATGATCGCTTCGATACGCTGTTATTGGTGGTCTGGGAAAGCTGACAAACGAGGATGGCATATGCTCCCTTGGGACACCGTCTGTCTGCCAAAAGCAGTAGGAGGTATAGGGTTTCGCGATCTTCACCATTTCAATGTTGCTTTACTAGGCAAACAGATCTGGCGTCTGGTTTGTGAACCTGATAATCTCCTTAGTCAGGTCTACAAATGCAAGTATTACCCATTGGGTTCTATTTTTGAATCTTTTCACACTCAGAGATCTTCCTTTGCTTGGAAAGGCCTTAGTCTTGCTATCTCTAAACTTCGCGATGGTTTTTTCAAACGCCCAGGTATATCCATCCAAGTCAAAATCCACTTTGACAAATGGGGTGGCTCCTATCCTGTCAACCTTTACGGTGATTATGAAGTAAATGACGAAGTCCCTCTTCGAGCAGGTACATTCATGTTGCCTAATTTACCCCGTTGGGATGACTCAAAAGTACGAGAATACTTCTCCCACGAAGACGCTAATACCATCCTTAATGTACCCATCATTAATGACACAAAAGAAACCACCCTTTGGGGTCAACATGACTCTGGCATGTACACAGTTCGGTCTGGTTATCAATTTTTGCAGTTATAGTTGGGGCCAGTCAATAGGCCCTCCAAGCTTTGGAAAATTATATCTAAACTGCCTACTCTACCCAAGGTTCGTACATTTGGTTGGCGTTTATGTCATGATGCACTCCCATCTGGCCATAAAATCCTACAGACCAATCTTGGTACGGGGGTATGCCCGATCTGTAACATGACTATTGAAACCACCATTCATTCTATGCGGGACTGTCCTAGTGCAAAGGAGGCACTCCAGTTGGCAGGGCTTCCTTCACGAATTTTCTCCAATACCTCTGTTTCTCCCCACTAGTGGCTTTCTAAAGTAGCTGGCTTTCTCTCCTTACATCAATTTTCACTTCTTATCACGATACTTTGGAATTTATGGAATCGCCGAAATGACTTTGTCCATAATTGCCATCTCCAACCGGTTTGGTTAACTGTCTCCAATGCACAAAAACTTTTTAATGACTACACATCAATTAATGATGCCTCCCATCTACGTTCCCGGCTAGCTGAGCCCACTTTTGCTCAAGCTAGATGGATGAAACCGGACCCTGGTTTCATCAAGATTAACACGGATGGCGCTTTTGACCCCGTGTTAAGAGGTGCTGCTGCTGGCGTCATTGCCCGAGATTCCTCTAGCATCGTCCTCGGTGGTTGTTCTATGCCGCTCATTTGCCCGGACCCTGCTTCTGCGAAGGCTCTTGCCATCTTGGAAGGTCTAAAGTTTGCAATTGCTAATGGCTGGTCTCATGTGGTCTTTGAAACTGATTCAGCTTCCATTGCCAACAAGGTTAATAACATCCATCACCAAGAATTTTCCACCGTGCAACATTTGGTGTCTCGTATTCGTTCCACTCTTGGTACTTTGCCTAATTGTAAGATTTGTTATGTACCTAGAGACGCAAACGTTGTAGCCCATGTCTTAGCTACTAGGGCTTTGCGTTCTTTTACTTCCTGTGCTTTTTATTATAACTTTCCCGATTTTATTCGGGCGTCTGTAAATTCGGAGAGGTTCTCCTCTTCTTCTCAATAAATCTTTGGGTACTCTTTTCCCCATAGGGGCCTACTCACCTCTCGAGGGGTTTATAGTGAACCCGTTCGAATTTTAACAGAGTAAAAAGCTAGATATTTGAGATTAATCTGTATAATTTTATTTAAAAGCCCATAAATAAATATTTTAACTCTTAAAATTTTATTTAAAATCATTTGGTTGTCGTTTTATTGTGATTAAAACGTGCATGTCTAAATGGGATTTGTAGAGAATTCGTTCAAATTTTAACCGAGTAAAAAGTTGAAAAATTGAGATTATGTTGTATAATTAGGTTCAAACGTTCATAATTAACTATTTGAACTCATAAAATTTGATTTATTATAATTTTGCGGTCATTTTGTTGGTATTAATACGTGCATATCTAAATGGGCTTTATAGAGAATCCGATCAAATTTTAAACGAGTATAAAGTTAAAAAAATTGAGATTATGTTGTATAATTAAGTTCAAATGCTCATAAATAACTATTTGATCTAATAAAATATGATTTAATATCATTTTGTGTTCGTTTTATTAGGATTAAAACCTGCATGTTTAAATGAGCTTTATAGTGAACCCGTTCGAATTTTAACCGAGTAAAAAGCTAGATATTTGTGAGTAAGCTATATAATTCTATTTAAAAGCCCATAATTAACTAATTTAACTCTTAAAATTTGATTTCAAATCATTTGGTTGTCGTTTTATTGGGATTAAAACGTGCATGTCTAAATGAGCTTTATAGAGAATCCGTTCGAATTTTAACCGAGTAAAAAGTTGAAAAATTGAGATTATGTTGTTTAATTAAGTTCAAAAGTCAATAATTAACTATCTGAACTCATAAAATTTGCTTTAATATTATTTTGCGATCGTTTTATTGGGATTAAAACGTACATGTCTAAATGGGCTTCATAGTGAACCCGTTCGAAGTTTTAACAGGGTAGAAAGCTAGATATTTGAGATTAAGTTGTATAATTTTATTTAAAATCCCACAAATAAATATTTTAACTCTTAAAATTTGATTTCAAATCTGGTTGTCGTTTTATTGGGATTAAAACGTGCATGACCAAATGGGCTTTATAGAGAATCCGTTCGAATTTTAACCGAGTAAAAAGTTGAAAATTTGAGATTATGTTGTATAAATAAGTTCAAACATTCATAATTAACTATTTGAACTCTAAAAATATGATTTAATATCATTTTGCGTTCGTTTTATTAGGATTAAAACGTGCATGTCTAAATGAGCTTTATAGTGAACCCGTTCGAATTTTAACAATGTAGAAAGCTAGACATTTGAGATTAAGCTGTATAATTTTATTTAAAAGACCATAAACAAATATTTTAACTCTTAAATTTTGATTTAAAATCATTTGGTTGTCATTTTATTGGGATTAAAACGTGCATGTCTAAATGGGCTTTGTAGAGAATCCGTTCGAATTTTAAATGAGTAAAAAGTTGAAAAATTGAGATTATGATGTATAATTAGGTTCAAAAGTTCATAATTAACTATTTGAACTCATAAAATTTTATTTATGATCATTTTGCGGTCGTTTTACTAGATTAAAACGTGAATGTGTAAATGGGCTTTATAGAAAATCCTTTCAAATTTTAAACGAGTAAAAAGTTGAAAAATTGAGATTATGTTGTATAATTAGGTTCAAACATTCATAATTAACTATTTAAACTAATAAAATATTATTTAATATCATTTTGCGTTCGTTTTATTAGGATTAAAACGTGCATGTCTAAATGAGCTTCATAGTGAACCCGTTCGAATTTTAACAGAGTAAAAAGCTACGTATTTGAGAGTAAGTTGCCTATAATTAAATATTTTCTCTTAAAATTTGATTTAAAATCATTTGGTTGTCTTTTTATTAGGATTAACGTGCATGTCTAAATGGGCTTTATAGAGAATCCGTTCGAATTTTGAAGTGGTAAAAAGTTGAAAAATTGAGATTATGTTGTATAATTAGGGTCAAACATCAATAATTAACTATTTGAACTAATAAAATATGATTTAATATCATTTTGCATTCGTTTTATTAGGATTAAAGCTTGCATGTCTAAATGAGCTTCATAGTTAACCCATTCGAATTTTAACCGAGTAAAAAGCGAGATATTTGAGAGTAAGCTACCTATAATTAAATATTTTCTCTTAAAATTTGATTTAAAATAATTTGATTGTCTATTTATTGGGATTAATGTGCATGTCTAAATGGGCTTTATAGAGAATCCGTTCGAATTTTAAAGTAGTAAAAAGTTGAAAAGTTGAGATTATGTTGTATAATTAGGGTCAAAAATCAATAATTAACTATTTGAACTCATAAAATTTGATGTAATATCATTTTGCGGTCGTTTTATTGGGATTAAAACGTGCATGTCTAAATGAGTTTTATAGTGAACTCGTTCGAATTTTAACAGAGTAAAAAGCCAGATATTTGAGATTAAGTTGTATAATTTTATTTAAAAGTCAATAAATAAATATTTTAACACTTAAAATTTGATTTAAAATCATTTGGTTGTCGTTTTATTGGGATTAAAACGTGCATGTCTAAATGGGCTTTATAGGAAATATGTTCGAATTTTAAATGAGTAAAAATTTGAATAATTGAGATTATGTTGTATAATCAGGTTCAAACGTACATAATTAACTATTTGAACTCATAAAATATGATTTAATATCATTTTGTGGTTGTTTCATTGGAATTAAAACGTGCATGTCTAATTGACCTTTATTGTGAACTCGTTCGAATTTTAACCGAGCAAAAAGTTGAAAAATTGAGATTATGTTGTATAATTAGGTTCAAAAGTCAATAATTAACTTTTTGAACTCATAAAATTTGATTTAATATCATTTTACGGTCGTTTTATTGGGATTAAAACGTGAATTTCTAAATGAGCTTTATACTTAACTCGATCGAATTTTAACTGAGTAAAAAGCTAGATATTTGAGAGTAAGTTGTATAATTTTATTTAAAATCCCATAATTAAATATTTTAACTCTTAAAGTTTGATTTAAAATCATTTGGATGTCGTTTTATTAGGATTAAAACGTGCATTTCAAGATGGACTTTATAGAGAATCCGTTCGAATTTTAACCGAGTAAAAAGTTGAAAAATTGAGATTATGTTGTATAATTAGGTTCAAACATTCATAATTAACTATTTCAACAAATAAAATTTGATTTAATATCATTTTGCGATCGTTTTATTGGCTTTAAAACGTGCATGTTTAAATGGGCTTCAAAGAGAATCTGTTCGAATTTTAAACGAGTAAAATGTTGAAAAATTTGAGCTTTATAATGATCCCGTTCGAATTTTAACCGAGTAAAAAGCTATATATTTGAGAGTAAGCCGTATATTTTTTTAAAAGCTCATAATTAAATATTTTAACTTCTAAAATTTGATTTAAAATCATTTGGTTTTCGTTTTATTGGGATTAAAACGTGCATATCTAAATAGGCTTTATAGAGAATCCGTTCGAATTTTAGCCGAGTAAAATGTTGAAAAATTGAGATTATGTTCTATAATTAGGTTCAAAAGTCAATAATTAACTATCTTAACTTATAAAATTTGGTTTAATATCATTTTGCGGTCGTTTTATTGGGATTAAAACGTACATGTCTAAATGGGCTTTATAGTGAACCTGTTAGAATTTTAACAGAGTAAAAAGCTAGATATTTGAGATTAAGCAGTATAATTTTATTTAAAAGCCCATAAATAAATATTTTAACTTTTAAAATTTGATTTAAAATCATTAGGTTGTCGTTTTATTGTGATTAAAACATGCATGTATAAATGAGCTTTATAGAGAATCCGTTCAAATTTTAACCGATTAAAAATTTGAAAAATTGAGATTATGTTCTATAATTAGGTTCAAACATCAATAATTAACTATTTTAACTCATAAAATTTGATTTAATATCATTTTGCGGTAATCTTATTGTGATTAAAACGTACATGTTTGAATGAGTTTTATAGTGAACTCAAACGAATTTTAACCGAGTAAATAGGTAGATATTTGGGATTAGGTTGTATAATTTTATTTAAAACCCCATAAATAAATATTTTAACTCTTAAAATATTATTTAAAATCATTTGGTTGTCGATTTATTGGGATTAAAACGTGCATGTCTAAATGGGCTTTGTAGAGAATCCGTTCGAATTTTAACCAAGTAAAAAGTTGGAAAATTGAGATTATGTTGTATAATTAGGTTCAAACGTTCATAATTAATTATTAGAAATCATAAAATTTGATTTATTATCATTTTGCGGTTGTTTTATTAGGATTAAAACGTGCATGTCTAAATTGGCTTTATAGAGAATTCGTTCGAATTTTAAACGAGTAAAAAGTTGAATTATTGAGATTATGTTGTATAATTAGGTTCAAACGTTCATAATTAACTATTTAAACTAATAAAATATTATTTAACATCATTTTGTGTTCGTTTTATTAGGATTAAAACGTGCATGTCTAAATGAGCTTTATAGTGAACTCGTTCGAATTTTAACCGAGTAAAAAGCTAGATATTTGAGATTAAGCTGTGTAATTTAATTTAAAAGTCCATAATTAAATATTTTAATTTTATTGTTATTAAAACGTACATGTTTAAATGAGCTTTATAGTGAACCCGTTCGAATTTTAACCGAGTAAAAACCTAGATATTTGAGATTAAGTTGTATAATTTTATTTAGAAGCACGTAAATAATATTTTAAATCTTAAAATTTGATTTAGAATCATTTGGTTGTCGTTTTATTGGGATTAAAACGTGCATGTCTAAATGGGCTCTATAGAGAATCCGTTCGAATATGATTAAACCACTTAATCTCAAATTTAGAGCACTTTACTCGGTTTAAATTCCAATGTGTTTACTTTAAAACGCCTTAGATATACATATTTTAAACCTAACAAAACGGTCGCAAAATAAGCATAAATCAAGTTCCATGAGTTCAAATAGTTAATTATGGACTTTAAACCAAATTATACAACTTAATCTCAATTTTTAGAGCATTTTACTCGTTTAAATTTCTAACGGATTCACTTAAAAGCCCAATTAGACATGCACGCTTTAAATCGAACAAACCAACCACAAAATAAGATTGAATCAAACTACATGAGTTGAAATTGTTAATTATGTGCTTTTGAATATGATTAAACCACTTAATCTAAAAGTTAGAGCACTTTACTCGGTTTAAATTCTAATGTGTTCACTATAAAACTTATTTAGATATTCATACTTTAAAATTAACAAAAAATCGTAAAATACAAATAAATCAAATTTCATGAGTTTAAATATTTAATTATGGGCAATGAACTATATTATACAACTTAATATCAATTTTAGAGCTTTTTACTCGTCTAAATTTCTATCGGGTTCAATAAAATGCCCAATTATACATGCACGCTTTAAATCGAACAAACCGACCACAAAATGAGACCGAATCAAACTACATGAGTTGAAATTGTTAATTATGGGCTATTGAATATGATTAAACCACTGAATCTCAAATTTAGAGCACTTTACTCGGTTTAAATTCCAATGTGTTTACTTTAAAACTCATTAAACATACACACTTCAAACCTAACAAAATTGTCGCAAAATAAGTATAAATCATATTTCATGAGTTCAAATAGTTAATTATGGGCTTTGAACAAATTATACAACTTAATATCAATTTTAGTGCATTTTACTCGTTTAAATTTCTAACGGGTTCATTAAAAAGCCCAATTAGACATGCACGCTTTAAATCGAACAAACTGAACACAAAATGAGATTGAATCAAACTACATGAGTTGAAATTGTCACTTATGGGCCATTGAATATGCTTAAACCAATTAATCTCAAATTTAGAGAACTTTACTCGGTTTAAATTCCAAAGTGTTTACTTTAAAACTCATTAGATATACAGACTTTAAACCTAACTAAACGGTCACAAAATAAGCATAAATCAAATTTCATGAGTTCAAATAGTTAATTACGGACTTTAAACCAAATTCTACAACTTAATCTCAATTTTAGAGTATTCTATTCATTTAAATTTCTAATGTGATCACTAAAAAGCTCAATTAGACATGAACACTTTAAATCGAACAAACCGACCACAAAAAGAGATTCAATCAAACTACATGAGTTGAAATCGTTAATCATGGCCTTTTGAATTTGATTAAACCACTTAATCTCAAATTCAGAGCACTTTACTCAGTTTAAATTCCAATATGTTCACTATAAAGCTCATTTAGATAAGCGTACTTTAATACTAACAAAACGGTCGTAAAATAAGAATAAATGAAATTTCATGAGTTCCAATAGTTAATTATGGGTTTTGAACCAAATTATACAACTTAATCTCAATTTTAGAGCATTTTACTCGTTTAAATTTCTAACCGGTTCACTAAAGAGCCCAATTAGACATGCACGCTTTAAATCGAAAAAACCAACCACAAAATGAGATTGAATCAAACTACATGAGTTGAAATTGTTAATTATGGGCTATTGAATATGATTAAACCACTTAATCTCAAATTTAGAGCACTTTACTCGGTTTAAATTCTAATATGTTTAGTTTAAAACTCATTAGATATTCACACTTTAAACCTAAAAAAACGGTCGCAAAATAAGCATAAATCAAATTTCATGAGTTCAATTAGTTAATTATGGACTTTAAACCAAATTATACAACTTAATCTCAATTTTAGAGCATTTTACTCGTATAAAATCTCTAACGGGTTCACTAAAAAGCCCAATTAGACATGCACGCTTTAAATCGAACAAACCAACCACAAAATGAGATTGAATCAAACTACATGAGTTGAAATTGTTAATTATAGGCTTTTGAATATGATTAAACCAATTAATCTCAAATTCAGAGCACTTTACTCGGATTAAATTCCAATGTGCTTACTTTAAAACTTATTAGATATACACACTTTAAACCTAACAAAACAGTCGCAAAAAAAGTACAAATCACATTTCATGAGTTCAATTAGTTAATTATGGACTTTAAACCAAATTATACAACTTAATCTCAATTTTAGAGCATTTTACTCGGTTAAATTTCTAACCGGTTCACTAAAAAGCCCAATTAGACATGCACGTTTTAAATCGAACAAACCAACCACAAAATGAGATTGAATCAAACTACATGAGTTGAAATTGTTAATTATGGGCTATTGAATATGATTAAACCACTTAATCTCAAATTTAGAGCACTTTACTCGGTTTAAATTTCAATGTGTTTACTTTAAAACTCAAAAGATATACATACTTTAAACCTAACAAAACAGTCGCAAAATAAGCATAAATTAAATTTCATGAGTTCAAATAGTTAATTATGGGATTTAAACAAAATTATACAACATAATCTCAATTTTAGAGCATTTTACTCGGTTAAATTTCTAACCGGTTCACTAAAAAGCCCAATTAGACATGCATGCTTTAAATCGAACAAACCAACCACAAAATGAGATTAAATCAAACTACATGAGTTGAAATTGTTAATTATGGGCTATTGAATATGATTAAACCACTTCAGAATAGCTTGAGAATGCATGGAACACTCCTACTGTACTTTAAGGACTCAAGGCTAGCTCCATGTCAGCTCACAAAACCCTTATGAGTTCAAATGAAGTATAATTCAAAATGATGCCTTAGGAGATTCGGATCATCTCCAAAACACTCCTCACACTATAAGAGAGTATAAGGAAGCTAATGGACCAGCTCACTTTGCTAAAGGCGGCTCGGATTAGCTTATTTCAGCTTCAAACTTTAGCTAACTCTTTCAGCTAGCTAGATCAGCTCAAGTCAGCTCAATCAACTCGTCTCAGCTCACCCTACAACCTTTAGCTCAACCATGGAAGGACATATTCCCTACCCAAGGGACACAACCAATCATCCATGGAGGTAAACATGTTTAGGTGCCACTCATTGGAGGGAAACATGAATTTCACGCCAAAACAAAGAGGCATCACTCTTCATTGGGCAGATTCATGATGGTCCACTTGTTTGTCATTTTTGAGCAGGATCCAAGTAGAACTGGGTTTTGGTGTTTTCATGAAAGTTGTTCCCCTATATCTTATCTTTCCAATGCATGTTGAATCGCATCAATCCGATATCGAGAGCTCGAGATATTACCCAATTACTGAAGACTATGCAGGCTGGACCGAAAAGTTACAACTCTTCTAATAGATTTGGAGGGAGACACCATTCAAATGAATGGTTATCCAAATATTTAAAGGCCATTTCGGCCAAAACCCTTAGAAAACTATAAATAGGGCTTTAATTTCATTTTGTAAACACACCAATCAGATTATATAAAATTACTTGTGAGATTTTTTTTTGTCGTTTAGTTATTCTTAGAACTTTATCGACTTATCAAGTACTTTTGTACTTGTGGCGTTAAACCCTTTCTATCCATCTTGATACTTCAGGTTCTTTTAGTTTAATATTCTAAAAGGGTCAAGGTTCGTTTATCACCACCCTTTAAAGATCAATATAAGGTTCAGGATTAGGTTTTCTATAACCTAGTTTCTTCCTTGAGTATCTTTAAGATACTATTTCCATTTCACCATTCATTTTCACCATATCACCATCCTTACATATCATCTTATTCCATTCACCATTCTCATCCTTTATCATCATCGTAAAACATCCTAAACATCCATTCACCCTTATCAACATCACACATCCTTCTGCTTCCAAATCAGTCCCTAAACTATCCCCTTCATTCATTTCACCTATTTCTTTCATTCATTATCCCTAAAATAACCATTTTAGTGACGCACAAGTACATTTTACTTACCTAAGTCTTGAGTAAGTTATTCTAAGAACTATACACGAGAGAAAAGAGTGGAAAAAGGCAAGAGAGTTGTGAGATCAAAAGAGGACAGTAAAAGCCATTAAGTTCTAGAGTGCAAACACGGAGAGAGAGATAGCTGCTAATTCTAGAAAATTTGTCATATGGCGTTACTTTTTGTATGTTTTAGTAGGTAATAGATGTCTATGGGGAGTGTTAGGGACCCCGATAAAACAAAATCTGAATAAAATCTCTGAAATGAATGGAATTCGATTATTGCAGGACCAAGTTGAAGCAGACAGAAGTGGACTGTGAGTATCTCAAGAGATGTTGCGAGAATCTGACTGAGGAGAACCAAAGATTGCAGAAGGAAGTGCAAGATCTTAGAGCATTAAAACTCTCTCCACAGCTCTACATGCACATGAATCCTCACACTACACTCACTATGTGCCCTTCTTGCGAACGTGTGGCGGTTTCTTCTTCAGGTGCCTCAACCCCTGCATCTGTTGTTCCGGTTCCAAACCAACAACGACCATTGCCTGTTAGTTCTTGGGCAACAATGCCAATTAGACACCAACCCTTCAATCCTGTCCCTACATCTAGATCATAACTGTAATCAACAATGATGGCTGATGGGTACTAATTAGGCTACCATCTTACTTAAAAATTGTTTCTTTTTGGAACAAAAATGGGATATAAAGGGTGAAATATTGATAGAAGCTTATGTTTTAAACAGCAAGCAGGGGAAGAAGATGAGGACTGAGAAACGTATGGGGAGGAGAGTCCTCGACGCAGTTGTAAGAGCTTCAACGGGTTGGGTTTAAACCTGAGATAGGATCAAATCAATCCTACATAGTTAGGGTTTTTTTATTCCTTTTCAAAAGTTTAAAATTGGACATATGGATTTGGAAAGTCTTACTGTTTGATTATGCTCTCCATCTTCCCAGATTTGTTCTCGATTCTCGTTCGTATCTATCCTCTATGCTACCTGGTTCCACTGATTTCTCCGATTAAGCCATAGTTCGTTAATTCACTCACTCCTTTTGATCCATAATCTCAACAAACAAAACTTTTCCGGAAAAATCTTTTTCGTCTATACGGTGGCGTTTTATACTATAGTGATATTTGATATCTTTTTAATTTATGATTAATGGGTGTAAACTCTTGATTTTTAATTTTTAATTATTTTTATATTTTTGTCGCAACTGAACAAATATTAAATTAATTATATTACTATATTTAATATTTTAATAAATAAAATATAAAAAAATTATGAGAATAAAGTTGAATGATAATTAATATATTTTATTATTTTTTATTAAAGAAAAACGAAAATTAATATCATAGAAAGATAATGATAATGAGAGAAACCATATCCAAAATGAATTAAAATTTAATTATTGTAATAAAATTTTTAAATTTTAATACTCAAAATAAAAATAATTTAAAAATTTGATGACCATTTATATAATTTACCCGAAAAATTTACTAGGATAGAACGCTTAGTGAATTTTGGACGTCGAAAGGAAAAGTTTGGGCGGAGAAGGGCGAAATTTTTAGATTTTAAATTATTAAAAAACAAAATATTTTCTAAAATTACTAACGTTAATTTTTAAGTGGGTTTATTATTATTAGATTTTAAAAATATTTTTTAAGTTGAAGTGAGAATATAGTTAATTTTCTTAATATACGTAAAGGGTATATAGATAAATAAGTTTATATTTTCAATTTTTTTATAAGATATTAATATTTTTACAGATTTTTTTAGGATTTTAATAGTGATTTATACAGGTAAGATTTAGATATTTTATAGTAAAAATTTAACAGTTTTTATTACCATTCCCATTTGAGTTTTAAAGTGATAAAACTTGTTCTCTTATTCTCATGGATGGAGATTTTGATTATTCTTTATTTCTATTAGTTTGGATCCTACGTTTTTTAAATATTTATCACCTTTAAGATTAAAATTTTGATTTGAATTAATCAATCAATAAGTTAGATACAATTAAACAAAAAATAATCTCTTAATTTTTTAATTTTTGTATAGAAAAATTTATTATCACTCCCTAACTTAAAATATTTATGAAATCAGTCTAATAAAAATACAAAAACAAATACAATTATTAATTATTTTTGATAAATCATATCGCCTTAAAGGAACCAAACCGTTTTTTAAAAATATTTTATAAGTATTTTAATATTGTTTTAATATTTTAATATTTTTCGCTTAAATAGTAAATAAATTAATAAATTTTTAATTAAACATGAAATTTAATTTAATTTCTTTACTATGTCATCATCATCATATATATATATATATATATTATCATATTTATATATCGGACCACCATAATTAATCGCCGTGTATGAGATGCAATAGTTGGCCGGAGCTAAAGATAGACGGTGGCCTATATTGTTAGTTTTAGCAGAAACTTTATAAAAGAAAGAATGAAAAACTCTAAAAAATGGTGTGCCTTCATTTCATGAATTACATGCATTATATAGAAGAGAAAGAACTCATGGCTTTTAGCGTCAACCCTAACAGACTACCAGCTATAACCAAGGGGAGCGGAAAGTTTGTTATAACAATTTTATAACTTTCTCTCTTCTTAATTCTTTAATATTTCCTTTTTTTTTTAATTTCTGAGAGTTTTTGAATACACAATTTGTATCGAAATTCATAAAATTGAGTAACCGACAGTGATTTTGTGAGCACATCTGCAACTTGATTATGTGCAGGTACATAATTAACTTTCAAATACGAGAAGTAATTTTCTCTCGCACAAAAAACATGTCAAGATTAACATATTTGATTTTGACGTGCATTACAGGTTTTGCTGCCATGGCTACACTCGTATTATCATTTTAAATTACAGGAATAGCATCTACAGAGATGAACATGTCCTTAAGCACTGCTTGAATCCACAATACTTCAGAGGCAGCATCTGCAATGTTTCGAAATTCAGCTTCTGCAATTGATCCGGAAACAACACGCTGCTTACGTGAGCTCCAGGAGATTAAATGTGTACCAAGATAAGCATAATTTCTAGAAATTGATCATTTATTATCGGATCACTACCCAATCAACATCAGCAAAAGAATGAACTTCAAGAATTGATGTTTGCTGTGGAGAAAACCATAATCCATAATCAATGATAGCTCTTAAGTATCGAAAAACTCAGTTTGATAGCTATCCAATAAAACTCTGTAGGTTGCTACATAAATTGAACTACTTTATTTACTGAGAATGAAACATCACGCCTTGTATGACAAACATACTGAAGAGATCCCACTACACTTCAGCATCAAGTAGCAATTCCCCACCAGTTTTACTTAACTTGAGATTGGTTACCATAGGAGTAGGCACATCACTTGTATCTCTCAGATGCAAAAGTGAAGAAACGGCCGTGGTTACTTGGTTTAAACAGAATAAAGAGAGTCAACTGAGTTTATTAAAATTGGATCAAAGGAGTAATTCAGACCAATACAAATGAACCAACCAAACTAAATCTTAGCTGAAAACAGACTAATATGAACAAATCCCACTAATCCTAACTCTATCGACTATCATCATATAAAAAGAAAAACTACAAACCCTACCAAGGAAGCCAGATGATTAATTAATGTCTATCTTCTTCAGGTGGCCTGTGGTAAATAATGGTCTCATCTGAACTTGGATTCGCATGATACTGTCCGTAAAATGCATAAATAATAACAGATATTAAGCTGAGGACCACAAATCGAATCCATGCTTCATAGTGCAACTGTGACAAGATAACAGGAAAAGATGATGAACATTGGCCAACTTTGATCCATTAATTCTTGAAATTTGAACTCCATTAATGTTAGGACTAGGAGGCATACCTGTGCAAACAGGAAGATGTTGAAAAAGATGCAAACAGATGGCAAGACAGGAACCCAGGGACAGGAAAACCCTGGAGCTTCAGAATAAGCCTGAGAAAAAGTACAGTTAGGGGGGTTCAGGAAATCTTATTAGAGGCTTATTCAATATTGAACTGTCAAACCAATCTTCCTGGCATTGTTAAAAAGGAAAAGTATAAAAAATAGAGATCAAT
The DNA here is from genome assembly GCA_035048815.1 of Abelmoschus esculentus. Lineage (NCBI taxonomy): Eukaryota > Viridiplantae > Streptophyta > Magnoliopsida > Malvales > Malvaceae > Abelmoschus > Abelmoschus esculentus. The sequence goes on from JAUCBN010000065.1 coordinate 5,680,327, forward strand.
TCCTTCACCTGACGGCAACAAAGAGCAGCACAAGCCAATATGGCTATTACTGACGCAACAATCATAAAAATAAAGGAAGCATCGAAACGATAAAGAACTCCGATGGCAAAACCACAGCAGGCCACTATGATGATGCATATGACACCTTCACACCAGGTTGACATGCCTGTTGAAGAATCTAGATTTTCTGTCTTTTTTTTCCAGCGAAGAGTTACTACAGATGCAGCAACAACAGAATAGCCAGTCTGAAACAAATCAAAAGGCATAAAATGAGGTGCTTCTCCTTCACAATTATGCATGTACAAATGTAATTTCTACTTCAAAACATCTACTTAATTTATGCGGGTACTTTGCTTTGAAACCACAACTATCCAATACACGAACTTCTATCCATTAATTCATGTTGACAAAAACCAACTAATGCACTAAAAGTTCTGCAGATAGACATATGCGTCGATCCACTAAAGTTTATGCCATATCAACCAACTTCAAAGTAAAAGGCAATATGGTAGTTTGGGAACTTAATAACTTCGTACAATTAAGCAAGTATGGGGCAAAGAGTACTCAAAAAAAGAGGAAAAAAATGCATACCAGTGAGCCAACTGAAAGAATGTGTGATAGGACACGCACATTAAATAACCCTCCCAAAACCGCAGCAATGATACCAACCCAGACTTGAGAATGAACAGGTGTGTGGCGTTTCGGATGCACTTTAGCAAATATTGAAGGCAGTAAACCATCCCTTCCAAGACCGAGATATAATCGAGACTGCTCAGAGAAACACTCTATCAAGCATTTCATCATGTGAATTTTGGAGCATGTTACTCAATAAAGGCATCATGACACAACCAAAACATAGATATTCCAAGTAGGGGTGTTATGGTAGGTTAACTATAAGGTTTAGTTTAAACAGTCGCTTAATCGTTATAGAATTATTAAGATTAACCTAACCATTAAGAAATGGTTAACCGTTATATAGAGAAAGTTGTAACATATTATAATTTTCTTTCAAATGTTCATATTTCTTTTTAGAATAATAAATTTATAACTTCAATAAATATTATATTAAAATTTTCAAAAAAAATTAAATAAAGAGATTTTAAACATAAAATTAATACTTAGTTAAAAGAAGTACTTAAGAGTTAACCATTAATCATTTTTTTTAGTGGTTCGGTTAAATTAATTAACCTATAAAATAAATAGTTAGACCGATTAATGGTTATTGTTGATTTTGCATACCAATAATTCAAAGTTAATTCACCTGAACATATAGACCAACTAGGAGGGTTGTTGTAAGCCCAGCAACAGCTCCAATACTGATTAAAATAGAAACATATTTCAATCCCTTGGATGTAAAAGCTGCAGCTAAAGGAGCTTCTTCTCCCAGCAGGTTGTATGGAACCATCCCGGTGATCACCAAGCAAACGGCAATGTACAAAACAACACATATAAACAGACTTCCCAAGATTCCTATTGGCAAATCCCTCTGAAATATCAAAATCAAAACAGGGAAAATGTAAAGATTGAAACTACAAAAACAATGCAGACATTATACAAGAATGCAAAGAATACCTGAGGTCTCTTTGATTCTTCAGCAGAGTTAGCAACCGCATCAAATCCAACATATGCAAAGAATACCACAGTAGCTCCTGTCAATATTTCTTTAAAACCATTGGGAACAAAGGGAGACCAATTTTCTACATCAACTTTGAAAGATCCAGCAATGATGACAACAATAACAATGAGAACTTGCAACACACTTAATGCAAAAACAGTTACCACTTACCAATCACAAAAGACAAAAGTTAACTTTTATCTAGTATAAAAATATCATAGGCTTTAGTGGCCAAACACCATCTTTGTCGTTTTATTATAGATCAACACAAGCTTTTACGTAAAGGATATAAAATTATAGTAAACTATGTTAAAAATTTAGCTAGCACGTGCATAATTATAAAATTTTAGGGGTGCCATGAGACTCAATCCATTCATGATATCAGAATATGAAAACAAACGAAGTCTTAAAGAAAAGAGAGTACCTTGGTTGCAGTCATGACAGAATTAGCCGCAGATGATTCTTTAACACCTTGACAGAGAATGATACTCAAAAGGGCAAGAAGAATCGGAGCCAGAATATTGATAGAGAAAGTTCCTCCAAATAATTCTTGACCACCATGACCAATCCAGGGAGGTATTTTTCCTTTCAAAGCAGGAATAAGCTCGAGAATGGTAGCCACATAACTCGCTAAGCTACGCGAAATACTAGCAGCCCCAATATGATAGTCCAACATCAACTGCATAAACACAAGAAAAGCTGTAATTTCATTGAAAGCCGTATACGCGTACATGTACGCGCCTCCAACTACGGCGGGAAACCGTGACGATAGCTCAGCGTAGCAGAGCGCGTTCAACACACACGACACTCCCGCGAGTATGAAACTAACAGTCACTCCTGCAACAGATACGAAATCGCCGCAAAAAGTTTAAGTACAAGAATGAAATCCACGATCCGATAAAATGAAAGAGATAGATTATCAGATTAGAGAATCAGTACAGACCAGGACCGGCATCGCGAGCGACGGTTCCAGTGACAACGAATATACCAGCACCGATAGATGCGCCGACGCCTAGCAGTAGGAGATCTAATGCGCCGAGTCTTCGAACAAGTATATCCCCAGAAGCACCACCGGATGATGCTTTTAGGGGTTTTGACCTCCGCGCCGCTGAGCAAAACTGAGAGAAACAAGAAGTGGAAGATGAAGCTGAGGATCCGTGTTTGTGTGTAGTATCCATGGGTCAGATTTAGTGTGTCCAGGTTCGTATTGTATCTTCTTTATAGTCCGAAAATCCCTGAGTCTGGTAGGGTTCGGTAAAGATATCTTCCAACTCGATCTTAGCCATGCAGTATTTGTTTCCTTTTAAAACAACAATCAGATTCAGATATATTTTCTTTTTCCTTTTTCTTCCATTAACCATCTGCCTGCTTACTTACGGCCAGGCAAGGGAATCCCTTAAATCTTTTATAGTTAGGAATTAATAACAGAATTTGACTTAATTTACATATTAAATAAACTATTATTAATGATAATTAACACAAATTTACTCGTATTAATAGTATGAAACGGTTCAAAAATGTAAATCGAGAAATTATATTATAGGCCCGACTCATCACGTTAGTCGTGGTCTCATCCAATGAAAATCATCAACTTCATCATTATCTTCCAACTCATTTTTTTTCAATCAATGAATCTTCACTCATCTTTTTCATGTCATTTTAAAAATATAATTTCTAAAAATTATATTAACGACATGGCTGATTAATGGTGGAATGAGTGATTTTCATTGGTTAGGGACCACGACTGACGTGGTGAGCCAAACCTATGATATAATCTCTCCAACAATAGAATAACATTCACTATTCATTAAATTTATTGAGGAATATGTTTTTTAAAGTAATTTTTTATAAATATACGTATTATACGACGAGAAAAACTTTGATATGTAATTTTATATAAATCATAGGTTATAGTGTTTTGAATACAATTTTTATAGGTTTAGAATTTATGCCAAAACTTTAGGGTTTATGATCGGCTTAATACACATTTTGCTGAGCTTATTTTTCCAATTTTCTTTCTAGACTTTTTTTGGCTTATTATGCCCCTAAACTTTATGAAATTATACCAAAATCAACTCTATTTTGATAATAACTTAAAGAAAATTGGTATAGTTAAGGAAAATTTGGTAACAATGTAAAGTATAAGGGAAAAATAAGTCAAAAATAGCTTAGACAGTAAATAGGAAAAATATATATAGTCTAGGGGGAAATATGTTTTAAGCCCTTATGATTTGAAAATTTTTAGAACGGATAATAAGAGCGTTTATTATCAGGTACCTGGTTTTCGGATACCCCAAATACTAAGTATCCAGTTCAACCAGATATCTACTTTTTCGGCTCGTGTTTTGGCATATTATATATGGGTACCCGCTACTCGAGTATTCATGAAATTCGAGTATTCAGAAAATCGAGTATTAGGTACCCGATTCATAGTTTTTTATTTTTTAGTTTTAAAATTTAAAAAATCATATATTAAGCATAAAAATATTTTTAAAAATTTAAAACTTAAAATTTAAAAGTGTATAATGCATACATAGAAAGAATTTAGGAATTTGAATTTAGTTTCAGGGTCAAAATATTAAGAAACTTAAAATGAAAATATAATTTGAAATATGAAAATATATATTAAAAATTATGGGGTTGGGTACTCGATAAGGAAAAATCTTCGACCCATATCCCAGCTCGTCCCAAAAAATTACTGGGTCGGGTACCCATACCAAAAAAAATTAAGAAAATCCTTAAAATATCCGTCTATTTTGTATTGGATAATTGGATAGTCGGATCGTATAGTTTTGAACACCCATAACGGACAATACACACTACTACACATCATTAAATTTTTAATGAATCTTAAATTATTATTAAAAACCTTAAGAATCAAACATATAAGTAAAATCATTTTAAAAAATAGAATTTTGATTTAATAAACCATTCATATTTTTATAATATTTTTGGGTTCTTGGGACATGCAGGGTTCTATAGACGGTTTATTTCTAATTTTTCCAAAATTTCTAAACCTCTTTGCAACTTGCTTGAACAAGATAGGAAATTCGAGTTCAATAAAGAATGCACTGACGCATTCGAGACTCTCAAAGAGAAGCTAATCACTGCACCAATAGTTATCCCACCGGATTGGTCGTTGCCATTTGAATTAATGTGTGATGCTAGTGATCATGCTGTCGGGGCAGCACTCGGGCAGAGGAAGAATAATCTGTTTCATATGATCTACTATGCCAGCAAAACGCTCAATGATGCCCAGATTAACTACACCACAACTGAAAAAGAATTACTGGCAATAGTGTTTGCCTTTGATAAGTTTCGATCATATCTCATCGGAACAAGGGTCACTGTCCACACGGATCATTCAGCAAATAAGTATCTTTTCTCAAAGAAGGATGCCAAGCCCAGACTGATTAGATGGATCCTTCTTTTACAAGAATTCGATGTTGAAATCAAAGATCGCAAGGGTACAAAAAACCAAGTGGCCGATCATCTTTCTAGATTAGAGAACAAAGACAATACTCACTCACTTGAAGATATACAAGATGAATTTCCAGATGAACAAATACTGCAAATTGTTACTACTGCAAAAGATACTGCCGAGACAGAGGCCATCGCAGTATACAACCGCGCTGCCGCGGTATTGACTGAATACATATCTGCAACATTAACAGAAGACCTTGTCGCCGTAACGTCCACCCCCTGGTATGCTGATATTGTTAATTATCTTGTTAGTCGTAGTATTCCTTATAACCTCAATCATAACGAAAAGAAGAGATTTCAGCACAATGCAAAACATTATTACTGGGACGACCCTCTTCTGTTCAGGCATTGTGCAGATCAGGTTATAAGAAGATGTGTGCCAGAAGAAGAACAAAAAGCAGTACTCCAGCACTACCATGACTCACCTTGCGGTGGGTATTTTGGAGGAAATAGGACAGCAGCAAAGGTACTGCAGTACAGAAAACCAAGTGGCCGATCATCTTTCTAGATTAGAGAACAAAGACAATACTCACTCACTTGAAGATATACAAGATGAATTTCCAGATGAACAAATACTGCAAATTGTTACTACTGCAAAAGATACTGCCGAGACAGAGGCCATCGCAGTATACAACCGCGCTGCCGCGGTATTGACTGAATACATATCTGCAACATTAACAGAAGACCTTGTCGCCGTAACGTCCACCCCCTGGTATGCTGATATTGTTAATTATCTTGTTAGTCGTAGTATTCCTTATAACCTCAATCATAACGAAAAGAAGAGATTTCAGCACAATGCAAAACATTATTACTGGGACGACCCTCTTCTGTTCAGGCATTGTGCAGATCAGGTTATAAGAAGATGTGTGCCAGAAGAAGAACAAAAAGCAGTACTCCAGCACTACCATGACTCACCTTGCGGTGGGTATTTTGGAGGAAATAGGACAGCAGCAAAGGTACTGCAATCCGGCCTATACTGGCCCACACTTTATAAAGATGCCCATGACTACTACAAGAGCTGTGATCGCTGCCAACGCACAGGCAACATTTCAAGACGACATGAGATGCCTTTACGACCCATACTGGAAGTAGAATTGTTCGATGTTTGGGGAATAGATTTCATGGGACCTTTTCCATCTTCTCAAGGAAACCTTTATATCTTAGTGGCCGTGGATTACGTATCAAAGTGGGTCGAAGCAATCGCCACACCGCACAATGATTCTAAAACAGTTCAAAGATTTCTCAAGAAAAACATTTTTACAAGGTTTGGAATCCCTAGAGCAATCATAAGTGACGAAGGGAAACATTTTGATAACAGACTGATTACCGCGGCCTTAAAGAAACTAGGCATCACCCACAAGCTCGTGACGGCATATCATCCACAGACAAATGGGCAAGCCGAGATATCCAATAAGGAACTAAAACAAATCCTTGAGAAGGTGGTAAATCCATCTAGAAAGGATTGGTCTTATCGCCTCGATGAAGCTTTATGGGCTTACAGGACAGCATTCAAAACTCCATTAGGAACATCACCATATAAGCTTGTGTTTGGGAAAGCCTGTCATTTGCCTGTCGAAATCGAGCACAAAGCATACTGGGTAGTCAAAAATTTAAATATGGATTGGGAAAAAGCCGGACAGAAAAGACTACTAGATCTCAAAGAGTTTCGGACAGCAGCCTATGAGAATGCCAAAATCTACAAAGAGAAAACAAAGAAATGGCATGACAGAAAGTTATTGCCGAGGCAGTTCCTGCCGGGGCAGCACGTTCTCCTTTTCAACTCCAAACTTAAACTGTTTCCAGGAAAACTCAAATCTAGATGGTCAGGACCATTTGAAGTTGTTCGAGTTTTTCCCCATGGAGCTGTAACGATCAAATCACTAACAGATGACCATGAATTCAAAGTAAATGGCCAACGCTTGAAGCATTATTCTGGACCACAGGACATAAAAACCATGGAGACCATCACTTTGGAAGATGCCCTAGCACGCCCTCCTTTAACGAATTAATGCCGCAACTTCCGATCTTTTATTTTATGCAATTTATAAGAATAATTTTAGTTTAGGACATTTAATATCTACTGGTTGTTTTCTTTTGTTTTTAGTAGGAGAAGGAGAAGAAGTAGAAGCCCCAATGCATAGAACCCCACCCACTCAAGTCCAGCCGCCGAGGCAAGCAAAGGCGCAACCATCGCCCTCCCCAAGGACAAAGCACTTGGCATCTAAGCAACGGAGGAAAATTGTTACGAGCAGCTCTTCGGAGTCGCTCTAAAATTCTTTGTCCTTTATTCAATATTCATTGCTTTTACTATTTTTCTTTGCTGCATATAATTCATATTCTGTTTTGCCGTTTATTCCTTCCAAATATAAAGCATTGAGGACAATGCTTGGTTTGAGTTTGGGGGTGTAGATTTACTGCCAAGGCAGCAATCTACTGTCGCGGCTCTGCCAAAAAGGGAGTATTCTAGTGATTTCTTTAATTTTTATGCTCCCTGCCTTACTTGAATTAACTGCCTACACTCTTGCACTGCTCATCATCAGTATTGCCTTAGTTTATTCTTTAAGGCTATAGAAATCTTTCTCCTTACCATGTTTAGGTTCTGTTAAGAGGGCTTAACCTTAGGATGCTTAAGGATGAAAACTTAGAAGCTTACTATAGGAAGAACTTTAAACACTTTTGGGACTTGTGGATTATAGGAATTCTTTTAATGAACTTAGGTGATAAAGACTTAGATTTTTGGAAAAGTAACTAGAGGTGCCTACCACCGACTCTAGAAAATCTCTTCTTCATGCTAGAGGTGCCCGAAATTGGCTCTAGTATGTATTAAGGAATATTAAAAAGAAAAGACAAAAAGGTTTTTAGTGAAAAGAAAAACACAAGTCTTTGAGGTGCCCGAAACCGGCTCAAGATTTGGGGTTTGAAAAAGAAGAGAACACTTAAATCAATGTCTATTTGTCTTGAACTTAGAGTTTATCTAAGAAAGCCTTTAATCAACTTGTCCACAAAAACGCACACACTCACAAATCCTATAGTTTGTTTCTAGGTAAATTCTTAGGTAGCCGAATGGTTAAGGCTTAAAGATAGGCCTAGCTATGGTGGGGAGAATAGATGGACATGTAAGACCAAGAAAGAATAGAGTTCGGCAAATTGATGGTTTGCATTGCTTGAGGACAAGCAATAGTTCGAGTTTGGGGGTGTGATAAGTGCTCAACACACTATCACTTTATACTCCTTTTATCGGCATTTATCACCAAATATTCACCCACTTGAACCAATGCATGTGCTTAATGTGATATATTTAGAAGTTATACTTAAATAGATAATATTTATAGAAAAAGGCACGTTTTACTGCGTTTTCATATCTGTGCAGAAAAACCATTGCCGCGGCAGCGATAAGGCCGAGGCAGGACCCGATGCCGAGGCAGCAGCAGGAAGACAAGAAGCAAAGTGATAGGCGATGGAAAGACAGGAAGCAAAGTGATAGGCAGGACCTGATGCCTAGCCACCCAATGTATGATATATCGAAATACCTAGGGAGAGACGACTTCTACTCTTGTTTCTTTCCTCTCCATCATGTTCTAAAACCTTATAGGGTTTAGGTGAAGGTTATGGAGTATTTGTGAGAGGAGATTGTAATTTGTCTTTTATTCAATGCAATAAAGATTATCAAGGTTTGCTTATCCTTTGTTATTCCTTGTTCTCGCATTCAAGCCCGGGAGGGAAGTTTGTGAGTAATCCATTTATCTAAGCTCGGGAGAGTTAGATTCACGAAAGGGGTAAGTACGGTGTTTCAATCGCGAAATACTAACTCGGCCTAGGGATAGGTTAAGAGTTTCAGCGGCTAAAAGAAGTGTGAGATTGGTTGGTAAGTATAATTGGTTCACGCCGGGAGGTATCATCAAGGACTAGTCATCAATAGCACTCTGACTTAGGGATAAGCGGAGTCATTCAAGGACACTTTGCCGAACTTTGGTAAAGTCTGCCCACGAGCAAGGGATTACCGCGGCAGGCAGCGTTATCGCTGCCCAGGCAGTGAACTGCAGTACTGCCGAGGCAGAGATATACGATTGCATTGGATAAAGACAAATCAATCAAGTCCACAATACAATACAACTGGATCCTGGCCCATCTCTCTCTCTAATATTTCGACTCTTTATTTTTATTCAATTATTCTAGTTTAAATAAATCACATCAACTCATTTGTGTTTTTATCTTTCTACAGAGCAAGAAGATGAAGGAAGCATATTAAGTATACCAGTCCTTGAGGAGACGATAACTCGATAACATACTTATCACTTATTACTTGCGATGTGTCCGCTTGCACTAAACGCGCACTTTTGACACGCGACACCCTCAAAACCTGGAGAAGGACTTTTAGGTGGTAGTCATGCTCCTCCTCTCAGCGTGAATACACCAATATTTCATCGATGAACACAACCACAAACTAATCTAGATAAGGCTGAAAGATCCGGTTCATCAAGTCCATAAAAGTTGTTGGTGCATTCATGAGCCCAAACAGCATCACCAAGAACTCATAATGCTCGTACCGCGTCCTAAAAGCGGTCTTTTGGACATCCTCTTCCACCACCTTCAACTGATAAATCTTAAAGAACACACGGGCATCCTTCAACTGATCAAACAAGTCATCGATCCTTGGCAACGGATAACGATTCTTGATCGTGACTTTGTTGACCTGACGGTAGTCGATGCACATCCTTATCGATCCGTCCTTCTTCTTTATAAACAAAATCAGTGCTCCCCACGGTGACACACTCGGTCTGATAAAACCTCTCTCGAGCAACTCTTGGATTTGTTGTTTCAACTCTTTCATCTTCTTCGGTGCCATACGATAAGGTGCTATGGACACCGGTGTCGTGCCTGGAAACACCTATATACGGAACTTTAACTCATGATCGGGAGGTAAACCGGGTAACTCCTCCAAAAACATATCGGGATACTCACATATTGTCCTCAAACTCCTTAACTCAGGGCTCTTATTCCTCACATACACCACGTGAGCTAAGAAAGATTCACAACCTTTTGTATTAACCGCTGAGCTGACAAAGCCGATACAACATTCGGCAAACAGGTGTTTCTCTCTCCCTTCACAACAAGCTTAGACCCATCCACAGCGCGGAGCTTCAAACTCTTTGATTTACACTCAAGACTCGCATCGTGCTCGAACAACCAATCCATCCCTAGGATTTCGTCGAACTCTTGAAAAGGTAAAACCATAAGATCTGCAGGAAAGATCAAGCCTTGCACCTCTATCGGACACCTCCGATAAACCTTTTCCACCAAAACATCTAGACCCAACGGACTTGTCACACGAACTCCTATCTCTAGATCTTCAACTGGTAACCCCCAACACTGAGATATCCCACTACGGATATAGGAGTGGGTAGAACCCGAGTCCACAAGAGCAACTATGGGAACTGAAAACAAGGTAAACGTACATGAGATAACGTCGATAGCCGCACAGTCCTCCTTTGTCCTTACAGCATACCGCCTAACTGGTGCTCTCGCCGTGGACTGAAAGGTACCGCCCGAACCATGACTAGACTCTCCACGGATAAAGCCTTTACCTCTTTGACTAGGATAATCGATCCTCTGAACCTGATCCGAAGTCTCTCTAACCTTCTTCGGGCAGTCCTTCACTAGGTGTCCTGATGACCCACAACGGTAACAAGCTTTGACTGTGTTCCAACACTCTCCTCTGTGGCTTCGCCCACACTGCTGACAAGTTAGAACACCTAATCTCCTCTGAGAGCTCTCTAGGCTCATCATTGGAGATGACGTAGACTGTCTCCTCCTACCAGCAGACTCAGACCTGCGGTTAGATCTTGCACTCTGACTAGAAGCTCCCCTAACCTGATTCCAACGGTTCCTATTCCTCCCCGAATATGACTGAGAGTTGTTGGAGTAGCTCTGATTACCTCCACTAACACTAACCTGACCGGAAGATGAACCATAGGTCAAACCTTGAACCTGCTCTAAAGACTTTGCGCTAGCAGTCAACTCTGAAAACACTCTGGGTGGAGTAGTAGTGAGATATGTCTGGATCTCTTTCCTTAGTCCCTTTAGAAACTTCTTACACCTCATCTTCTTTGTGGCCACCAACTCTGGTGCATACCTACTCAGCTGTAGGAACTCTTGCTCATAAGCGAACACCGAACGGTTACCTTGCACAAGGTGGGTAAACCGCTCCCTCAAGGTGTCGATGTGGGCTTCTCCCACATACTTATTCTCGAACTCATCGAGGAAGTCATTACAGGTTGGTCTCTCGGGATCCCAACTAAGCTCCACTGTTTCCCACCATTCACGGGCATTGCCTTTCAGCAATGACAGAACACATGACAACTTGTCCTCAAATCTCAACCTCATCTGTCTCATGATCCAACGGGTGTCATGTAACCATTGATCAGCTTGCACGGGATTGTCTTGTCCTGTCCCATGAAAGTCAACAGATTTATGCCTACGCGCCCTCTCCACTGGTGCCTCTCGAGGTGTAGCAGACGTCCTCGGTATAGCTCTCACGATCTGGTCCAACGCCCGGTTCAGCTGCAAGAAGTAGTTGGCCCCTTGATCAACTGCATCATCAGACGATGCCTCTACAGTGGGCACATAATCCTCATTAGAGTCCTCTCAAGAACCCCAACTCTCTTTCACAACTCTGTTCCTCGGCATACTTACTGCACACAACAAACAAACGAGGTTACATCATCGAATTTTCAGCATCAAAGCAAGTACAACTTCGACTAATGGGCATGTACTTATTTGACACCTATATAACACACTAGACTCCCCCGGGGACTTCTTAGAACCGACTCAACCTAAGCTCTGATACTACTAAATGTAACACACTCGACCCGGTGCCACATCGAGCCTCCGGTCCAAAACCTGTTGTCGCATGTCAAAAGTGTGCGTTTAGTGCAAGTGGACACATCGAAAGTAATAAGTGATAAGTATTTTATCGAGTTATCGTCTCCTCAAGGACCGTTATACTTAATATGCTTTCTTCACCTTCTTGTTCTGTAGAAAAGTAAAGAACACAAGTGAGTTGATTTGATTTATCTAAACTAAAATAACTAAATAAAAATAAAAGGTTGAAATAATAGAGAGAGATGGGTTAGGATCCAGTTGCGTCGTATTGTGGATTTGATTGACTTGTCTCTGTCCAATGCAATTGTATATCACTGCCTCGGCAGCACTGCAGTTTACTGCCTTGGCAGCAACAATACTGTCTGCCGCGGAAATCCTTTGCTCGTGGGTAGACTTTACCAAAGTTCGGCAAAGTGTCCTTGGGTGACTCCACTTATCCCTAAGTTAGAGTGTTGTTGATGACTAGTCCTTGATGATACCTCCCGGCGTGAACCAATTATACTCACCAACCAATCTCATACTTCTTTTAGCCGCTGAAACTCTTAACCTATCCTTAGGCCGAGTTAGTATTTCGCGATTGAAACACCGTACTTACCTCTTTCGTGAATCTAACTCTCTCGAGCTTAGATAAATGGATGATTCACAATATCCTCTCCCGAGCTCAATTGTGAAAACAAGGAATAACAAAGGATAAGCAAACCTTGATAACTTTATTGCATTGAATCAAAGACAAAGTACAATCTCCTCTCACAAATACTCGACAACCTTCACCTAATCCCTAAGAAGGTTTAGAACATAATGGAGGAGAAGAAAACAAGAATAGAAATCGGCTCTCTCCCTAGGTATTCCGTGTTTTGTACATTGGGTGGCTAGGTCCTTATATAGGCTAGACCTAGGGCAAACCTTTCCTAAGTAGAATACAAATTGGAGTAGGGAACAAGTCAAGTACATAATAATAAAAATATTTCCAAGTTTGCTTCGGCTAAAGGGTTTTCCCGCGTGGTCTTCCTTTGGGCTTTTCCTTGCGCTAGCCAGCTCCGATCCATGGGCTTCAAGTCCAAACACGTTCCTTGGATTTTTATCTTTTCATCGCCTATAGTCTCGCTTCTTGTCTTTCTGCTGCTGCCTCGGCATCAGGTTCTACCTCGGCCTTGTCGCTGCCGCGGCACTGGTTCTCCTGCACAGATATGAAAACGCAGTAAAACGTGCCTTTTTCTGTAAATATTATCTATATGAGTATGACTTCTAAATATATCACATTAAGCACATGCATTGGTCCGAGTGGGTGTATATTTGGTGATTAATGCCCATAAAAAGAGTAAAAAGTGATAGTGTGTTAAGCACTTATCACCTGTATTTCAGAATTTCTTTCCAAAAGCCAATAAAGTTGGGTCCAAATTCATTTCCATCATAATGCAATAAAATCCAAATCCGTTTTAAAATATAAATCCGAGTAAGTTGAAATAGCAAAGCTCCAAAATATTAAAACCGTTTCAAAGCATTCGACAATAAATAAAACAGAGTTACAATTTACACATATAGGGTCCTACAAGTACGAATGCCCACTATGCCTAAAAACAGTACTCTAACAATAGATATCGATGTTGAACCTACCACGATGATGCTCCTCTGAAAGCTTCCTTAACCTACACACGAAAACTCATTTCGAACGCTGAGCTACTAAAGCATTGAGGACAATGCTTGGTTTGAGTTTGGGGGTGCAGATCCACTGCCGAGGCAGCAATCTACTGTCGAGGCCATGCCAAGAAAAGGAAGTATTTAAGTGAAAAAAAATTTAAATTTTTCATGCTCCCCGCCTTATTTGAATTAACTGTCTATACTTATGCACTGCTTATCATCATTATTGCCTTAGTTTATTCTTTAAGGCTATAGAAATCTTTCTCCTTACCATGATTAGGTCCTGTTAAGAAGGTTTAACCTTAGGATACTTAAGGATGAAAACTTAGAAGTTTACTATAAGATGAATTTTTTTAAACACTTTTTGGACTTGTTGGATTATAGGAATTCTTTTAATGAACTTAGGTGATAAAGACTTAGATTCTTGGGAAAGTAACTAGAGGTGCCTATCACCGGCTCTAGGAAGTATTCTTCTTCATACTAGAGGTGCCCGAAATTGGCTCTAGTGTGTTATAAGGAATATCAAAAAGAAAGGAGGAATTAGTAAAGAGAAAAACACAATCCTTAAGGTGCCCGAAATTGGCTAAAGAATTGGTTGTTTAGTAAAGAAGAGAACACTTAACCCAATTCTACTTGTCTTGAACTCAGAGTTTGTCTAAGAAAGCCTTTAATCAAACTTGTCCACAAAAACGCACACACTCACAAAAATCCTATAGTTTGTTTCTAGGTAAACCCTTGGGTAGCCGAAAGGTTAAGTCTAAAGAATAGGCATACTTATGGTGGGGAGAATAGATGGAAACATAAGACCAAGAGAGAGTAGAGTTTGGCAAATTGATGGTTTGCATTGCTTGAGGACAAGCAATAGTTCGAGTTTGGGGGTGTGATAAGTGCTCAACTTGCTATCACTTCTTACACCTTTTATGGGCATTAATCACCGAATTTACACCCACTCAGACCAATGCATGTACTTAATGTGATATATTTAGAAGTTAAGCTCATAGAGATAATATTTACAGAAAAGACAAGTTTTACTGCATTTTTATATCTGTGCAGGAGAACTAGTGCCGCGGGAGCAACATGGCCGAGGCAGGACCTGATGCCGAGGCAGCAGCTGAGAGCCAGAAAGCAAGACTGTAGGCGATTGGAAGACAAAAATCCAAGGGACGTGTCTGGACATAAAGCACATGGATCGGAGCTGGTTAGCATGAGGAAAAGCCCAAGACAAGGCCACGCGGGAAAGCCTCTTATTTGAATTAAACTTGGAAATATTTTAATTATGTACATGACTTGTTCCCTACTCCAAGTTGTATTCTACTTAGGAAAGTTTTGCCTTAGGTCAAGCCTATATAAGACCTAGTCGTCCAATGTATTAGAGATATACCTAGAGAGAGAGCCGATTCATAGATTCTTTGTTTTCTTTCTCTCAAACTATGTTCTAAGCTTTCTAAGGGTTTAGGTGAAGGTTGTTTAGTATTTGTGAGAGGAGATTGTACTTTGTCTTTGTTTCAATGCAATAAAACTATCAAGGTTTTCTTATCCTTTGTTATTCTTTGTTCTTGCATTCAAGCTCGGGAGAGAAGTTTGTGAGTAATCCATTTATCTAGACTCGGGAGAGTTAGATTCACGAAAGGGGTAAGTACGGTGTTTCAATCGCGAAATACTAACTCGACCTAGGGATAGGTTAAGAGTTTCAGCGGCTAAAAGAAGTGTGAGATTGGTTGGTGAGTATAATTGGTTCACACCGGGAGGTATCATCAAGGACTAGTCATCAACAGTACTTCAACTTAGGGATAAGCGGAGTCATTCAAGGACACTTTGCCGAACTTTGGTAAAGTCCACCCACGAGCAAGGGATTGTCGCGGCGGGCAGTATCGTCGCTGCCAAGGCAGTAATCTGCAGTGCTGCCGAGGCAGTGATATAAGATTACATTGGGCAGAGACAAGTCAATCAAATCTACAATACAACGCAACTGGATCCTGACTTCTCTCTCTATTTATCAAATCTCTTTATTTTATTTAGTTGTTTTATTTCAGTTTATCCAACCCAAAATTACTTGTGTTTTATTTTATTTCTTTCTACAAAACAAGAAGACGAAGAAGAGGACCAACTTCAAAGTCAACCAAGAGAGGACCTGTCCGCTTCGATACTGGTATCGAACCAGAAACTTCACTGGACGACTCGGTATTGATACAAGTATGAAACCCTTTAACCTTACTTCAAAGTCAACGAAAGAGGACCAACCAGCTTTGATACCGATATCAAACCGGGAAGGTCACTGGACAACTCGGTATCGAAACAACCTGCCCGCGTTTCAATACCCTTACACGAAATGTGTAGTTTTGCTTATTCAAACACTTAGAACCTTATCCAAACACGATCCATTTAATACCACACTGATCCTAGACCTTAAGGGATTGATCCTAAACGTTTTTATATCATTTTTACAGAGGTTCATCAACATAAACATAATTCACCATTAAAGTTCACCTAAAGCTACCAAGCATACCATAACAAGCAACAAACATGCATTTAAGCTTAAAACATGTTATGCATGATGATTAAAGGTTGGAAGAGAACCAACCTTAAGCAAAAATAGCAACAACTCGAGCTCCAAAGCAAGCTTAAACCTTCTCCTTCCCCAAAGCTCTTTAAGGCTCTCCAAGCTCTTTCTCTACAAGAGAAAGATGTACAATGGTTAGACACATTTGGGGAAGATTTTAGAATCTTAAAACACTAAAAAGACAGAGATTTAAGCCCCTAAAAATCCATTCCCGAACTTAAGCTTAAACCCCCACAAAAACCATTCTCTCCACCAACTAACTCTTCCTTACCTTGGTTTAAAGATCACCTTGAGCCTAAAAACCTTCCCTCTTCCTCTAAAACAAGATTCCTACTCCAAACTTTAAAGATTTGACCTTTAACTCTCTTTTTCTCTTGTTTACAAAGATAAGGAAGAAGGGCATAGAAAAGAAAGAAGGATGAGATCATTCTGCAGAGAAATAACATCCCCTTAACCTCTCTTGTCCCTATATTAGGCATTTACTAAAATACCATTCTAAACTAAGCCTAACTTAAAACCCAACTCAAGCCCAACAACTCAAGGCCCAACAAGGCCCAAACTACTCAAACCCGGGGCCCAAAACCGAAGCCCAAACCTCTCGGTTTAACCCGACACTCGGGTCCAAATCCAGGTCGTTTAAGCCTTGGAATTGTGTGTTGGGTTGTTTTGGATCGGCTTTGGCTAGTGTTTTGGGTTTGTTGATGGCTAGGATGGATATCCAAATGAGGAAAAATGTGTAATTTGGAAGTGATAGGCAAAGAGGGGATAAATTATTATACGGGTCGGTTTCACCACATCATCCATGGTCCTAACCATTAAAAATTAGCCAACTAATTTTTTTTATTTTCCTTATCATTTTTTCTTTCTTAATTAATCTCTATATAACCACAAGAAATTATTACATGGACTCGTTCCACCACCTAGGATATGGTCCTAACCAATTAAATTAAGACACATCATATATTTTTTCCATATCATATTCACATAAGCATCATCCAAATTATTTACATTAATATCTTTGATTTAAAAAAGGAAAAAATATTATCAAATATTTTTTACGTTGTCTTCCTCTTTATTATTCAATTTTTTAATTATTTTTTCTAACCCCTAACCCTAAACTTTGAACCCTAACCCTAACCTAAACCATAAACTTAAACCCTAACCTTAACCCTAAACCCTAACCCTAATCTAAACCCTAAACCCTAAACCCTAAACCTTAAACTTAAACCATAACTTTAACCCTAAACCTAACCTTAACCCTAAACCTAAACCTTAAATAGAAACCCTAACCCCCTAACCCTAAACACTAAACCCTAAATCTATATAAAAAATTAATTGAATTTTTTTAAAAGAATACAGAGAAAAATGACACAAGAAATCTTTGATAATATTTTTTTCCTTTTTTAAATCAAAGACATTAAATTAGATGATTTGGACAATGCTTATGTGTAAATATGATATAGAAAAAATATAAGATGTATCTTAATTTAATTGGTTGGGGACTATATCTTAGGTGGTGGAACGGGTTCATGTAATAATTTCTCATATAACCACCCACTACCTATTTATATGGTAATAAATAAGTGATTCAGAAAGATCTCATAATCTATTTAACCACCCACTACCTATTTATTGTTATGAATATATTTATTTATGGTGGATATCCATATATTAAGTTAAACTTTAATGGGCTTTGGTATTAAGGTTTAATACCCATTGGAATTAGCGTTTCCATCTTATACCTATAAATATAGACTTTTGGCATAGCATTGTATACAACCCTACTTTGAGAATACAATAAAATCTCTCTCCCTTTTGTCTCTCATCTTTATTCTTCTATTTTATTTTTGTTCTTTACTTTATTCACAACACGTTATCAGCACGAGACTCTAACCAACGGAGGTATTTGTCGTTCGAATCTTAAAGGAGTTATTGACAAGAATTTGTTACTAGCACAAATCAAAGATAAGTTTTTCTTCCTCAATTATATTTTAATTACAGATTATTTTTCTCTCTTGATCTTTGATTTGATTTTTTATTTATTAAAAATCTTTGGTTGTTTGGTGTTTGTGTAGCGATAAAGTGACTCAATTCCTGTGGTGCTTGTCGACAATTCCCAAAAAGGATTTTAACAAAATATTGGTGATTAAACTTTCCATATATTCAAATTAGTGGAAAGTTCGGTATGTTTTATTTATTTAATTTGAGATTTTTTTATCTTTATTTATAACCAATATTTGTTTATTTTATTATTATGATGAAAGATTATGTTTTAATCATATTTTAAGTATTAAATGATATTAGAACAAATATTAAACCTTTAATCAATTAATATGTTCTTTGTTATGTTGGTTTAATCCGAGTATATTGGTTGGACATCCCGTTCTGCGAGGTTACTGGTCTCAAAGGAGGTTCTTTTTTTAAAGGACCTTGTGGACTGGTTTAACAACGCCGCGTATGAGGATTAAATTTTTTGTTCTTTGTATATATTGTATATATATTGTTTGATCAATTACTATTTAATAGTATGAATATTATAAAGTCTATATGTGCTTGGAAGCAATATTTTTTTGTGTCGAAAAACTCGACTATAGACTTCTCCCAAGTTCAAGTTACGAAAATTGTCTTGATCAAAGAATTTTTATGGGAGGCATTCCCTAAAGTGAATGCATGCATGATGATTATTCCATGCGATTATTGGATTTATGATATTCCTTAAAGCGAATGCAAGCATGATGATTATTCCATGCGATTATTGGATTTATGACATTCCATGAAGTGAATGCAAGCATGATGATTATTCCATGCGATTATTTGATTTATGTCATTCCCTGAAGTGAATGCAAGCATGATGTTTATTCCATGCGATTATTGAATTTGTTTCATTCCTTGAAGTGAATGCAAACGTGATAATTCACTATATGGTTAGTGAATAAAACTCAATTATGTGCCAGAGTATCATTGATGAGAATATGTTAGAAAAAAAAAACATACTCCACTTTCCATGCCAACAATGTTGTCCTTCAGACACAATATCGTGAAAAAAGCTTTAAGAAATATTCTGAGTTAATTTCTTGCCTTCTTGTGGCTAAGCAAAATAATGAGTTGCTCATGAAAAATCATGAATATCGCCCAACAGGCTCTGCTCCATTCACTGAAGCGAATGTGACATTATATAGCGGAATGAATAAAAGCCACATTAGTAATTGTGGTCATGATTGAGATCATAAAATAGACATGGATAAGATGATTATTTTGAGAATACTTATATCCACAAGAAGTGGAATTATAAAGATGACAAGAATGATAGAGATTAGATTAAAAAATCTTTATGTTATCAATGTGATGGTATAAACCATTGATCTCGTACTTGTCAAACGCCGAAGTATTATGGACTTTATTCATAATCATGAATGATAAATTAAAGAAAATATAATCAGATTTTCTTTGTGGCGAAAATAATGACGTTATTGATCCAACTCAATTGAATATTGATAATTTTTCTCATAGTCCTTCAAGAGAATAATTCGCTATTTATTTTATTTCCCTTATAACATCTAAAAGAAATAATTGATCTTTATTTATTTTGTTTTATTTATTATATATTTATATTAATTAATTTTACATATTATTTATTTACGCTCTATGTTAATTTATCGTTAATTTATTTTATATATTATTTATTTACATTCTATGTTAATTTATCCTTTGAAGAATATTATCACTTCTGGAATGAAATCTACAATGAATTGTGGCTATTTATGCCAAGCAGACAGTGCAAGTACTCATACTATACTTAAGCATAAGAAATATTTTCTCATTTAAATACAAGGGAAAATGTGAGTACTATATCTCAAAGTACTGAAATATCAATGCTTCGGAAGAGCTTTTGAGAGTTTATCTTTGATAGATAACCGATTTGATATAATATGCTATATTTAATATTTTTCATTGCCCGAAGTGAATGGTACAGAGCACATATTTTTCATTCCCCGAAGTGAATGAAATAAAGCACATATTAAAATGTGCATAATTATGCATATTTTGCCATTTTAAATACAAGGGAATAATGTGAGTACTATATCCGGAATTATTATTACCACAGAAGGCTCCAACTGAGCAAATATGTTATTGCCAAATGAGACTTTATCTCATACTTACAGTGCATTATGCTCGTCAAAGTCGCAAAGAGACTTATTGAATTTTAAAGATATTTGTATAAATATATTGAGAATATTAGTCAAGGGGGTGCTGACTATCTCAATATTACGAGTATAATTCAAGGCAATAATGAAATCTTGGCAAAATTACATGCACTGTCATTCATATTGTACTACATAAGAATTAGTACAAATTGAAGCTCATGCTATTGTAAATCAGATGTTTACTGATAATTTTATTTGGCATGACTGGTTAGACCATCCCGGTTCAATTATGATGCGAAAATTTGATGACATTTTCATGTGGTCATTTATTCAAGAACTAAGATTTTCTTCATGGTAATATTTCACGTGATACTTGCTATGAAAGCAATTTTATTATTCAATCATCAACATCTAAGGTAGAGTGCTATTAATTTTCTGGAACGGATACAAGGTGATATATATGGGCCCATACACCTTTCTAAAAGACCATTTAGATATTTTACGATTTTTATCGATGCATCGACTAGATGGTTATGTCTATCCTTGTTATTAACCCGCAACTTGGTGTTTGCGAGGCTACTTGCTTAGTTGATAAAATTACGAGCACATTTTTCCAGATTATTTTCTAAAGACAATCAGTCTTGATAATGTTGATGACATGCAATTTTACATGTAGTATCACAAATTCGCATCAAGCCAACAAATTATCATAAGTTCTCCCCATTACAAATGGTTTTTGGTTAGGAACCAAATATTTCTCATCTTAGATTTTTTTTGTGCGATATATGTTCTAATTGCTCCACCACAATGCACAAAGATGAGTTTTGTTGGGAATATATATAAGAGCTTCTGATAGGGGATTTATTTATAACCCGATTTACTATCATTTTAATGAGTCATTTTACCCAACATTAGGGGGAGAAAATAAATAGCTGGGGAAAGAAATAAGTTAGAATGAATTATCATTTTTCTCATTTTGATCCACGTACTACACAATGTGAAATATAAGTTCAAAGGATAATTCATTTAGCAAACCAATTGCCAGATATTTTGCTGACCCTAAAAGAGTGACTAAGTCACGTATACCAGCTATGAATGCTCCGATTAAATTTGGTGTCATGGAAGGACAAACTCTAGTTGCTAATGAGTCTAACTTACGCTTAAAGCGTAGTAGACAAGTAAGTTCCAAAGATAAAAGATCCTCGAAAAAGAAAAGGAGCTATATTTTATGATGGTCTGATCGAGGAATCAATGATTATGAAAATCTCTAGAAGAGATTAAATGGTCTCCAACAGAGACATTGACATGACTCAGGTACCTGATAATAAAGAGATCTCAATAGATTATGCCATGTCTGGTAATAAGTGGAACTGAAATTAAATCGACGTCGTTAATATATTTGCATGCAATATAGCACTAGAAATTTTATTTAATGATGTGGATCATGAATCATTGTCAATTGGGCAATGTAAACAAAGAAATGATTGGCCAACATGAAAGAGGCAATTAAGGCGAAACTAAAATCTCTTTTGAAAAGAGAAGTATTTGGGCCTATAGTCCGTACATTGAAATGTGTAAAGCTCTTGGATATAAATGAGCCTTTGTGAGAAAGATAAATCAAAAGGGGAAATCATGAGATATAAGCTCATTTGGTTGCACAAGGATTCTCACAAAGACATGAAATTGATTATGAGGAAAATATATTCCTTGGTGGTGGATGCAACTACTTTTAAATTTTGATCAGTCTGGCAATAAATAAAATTACTCAGTTTCTGCCTAATAGATGTTGTTACATCATATTTGAATGGGCCTCTTGACAGTAATATTTAGATGAAACTTCCGGAAAGATTTAGATTGCCATAAGTAGTTCATTCAAGTTCTCGAAAACATTATTCAATCATATTGAATATACCTTTTTATGGCTTGAAACAATTTAGGCGTATTTGGTATGATCGCCTCATTGAATACTTATTAGCATAATGCTATATGAATTTTTTTCCCCGAGCATTTTTATTAAGAGGTTTAGCTGTGAATTTTTATTGATTGTGTATGTCGATGATTTGAATATCGTTGAGACTCGTGAAGGGACCTCCTCAAATCCTTGTGTATCTATCGACATACAGAAAAATATTAAAAGAGACTTTACATGCATAACGCATATCTATTGATCACCCTTATGGTTGTTGCTAAGTCTCTTACTGTAAACAAAGATTTTTTCGCCTCACGAAAAGGATAATGATATTCTTGGTCTAAAGCACAATATACACATTATTTGATCTGGAAGCATCGTATCTTAGCTGGTTCAGAAATATTATTTAAGTGCTACGAGATCATTACCTTTAAATAATTGTTATGCATGAGGCAAAACCGAAATATGTGTTTGGCTAAACATATCCTGAAGATATGTGAATGTTTTTTACAAGATAAGATGCAAGCTATCTTGTACAAAGATAATACAAAATTTATATCTCAAGGTGGATATATCAAATATGATAAAACGAAACATACTTCTTCAAGTTTCGTCTCTCATGATTTTCAGATGAATAGTATTCAATTAATCATTTCAAGCAATGATTTGGATGATTTATCCATTAGTGCATGATCTACTTCAACATTTGAAGATTGTATTCAATATTGAATTATGAAGATTCAAAGATCTTATGTGATATTTTCATGAGGGGGAGTAAATACACGTTGCACTCTTTTTCCCTTAACCGAGGTTTTGTCCCAATAGGTTTTCCTGGTAAGGTTTTTAATGAGGCAACATGTTATGCGTATCAAATATGTGTGTACTCTTTTTCCTTCACTAAGATTTTTTTCCCACAGGGTTTTTATCTTAGTAAGGTTTTAACGAGGCACATTATCTTCATGGATATCCAAGGGGGAGTGTTATGAATATATTTATTTATGGTGGATATCCATATATTAAGTTAAACTTTAATGGGCTTTGGTATTAGGGTTTAATACCTATTGGAATTAGGGTTTCCATCTTATACCTATAAATATAGACTTTTGGCATAACATTGTATACAACCCTACTTTGAGAATATAATAAAATCTCTCTCCCTTTTGTCTCTCATCTTTATTCTTCTGTTTTATTTTTATTCTTTACTTTATTCACAACATTTATATAGTTTATTTTCTGTATATTTTTTCTTTCCTAATTATTTGACAAGAAATAGGGAGAGATCCAGAAATATCTCATAATCCAAGTGATCCAGTAAGGACTTTACCTGTTAATTTATTATTCCCATACTGAATTGTTGTATCCTTACAATTCGCTTTCCTCTTTTTGTTTTTTACCTGCAGGTAAGCATTGTCGTGCTCTTAAAACGACGGCAACAAGTTCATGTGAGTTAGCACGTACCCAGTAACTCACATGGGTAGCATAATATTTTTAGTAAATATTAATAAAGATTTATTTAATAAAAATGAGATAAAAAATTAATAAAATAAATATATTTGACTAATTAATCTTATAAAAGATATGATGAGAATAATTTATGATATAATTTTTTCAAATTTAAATTTTTTTTCCTGGTATATTTATTTTTACTTTCATTAATATTTTATTCCCTTGACAAAATAGAAACAACGCACTTAGCTTCCCCCAAAGTACTTTTAAATAAGATAAAATTTTCAATGTTTAGATACTAGGGATATCGCAAAAATATCCAGATTTAATAAGTTTTGATCGATTAAATTCTTTTTAAAATCAAGTTTCTGGACAAGATGAGATATTTTTTTAAAAAAAATTCAATCGGATTTAGAGGCCGTAAATGAATTGAGTTCGAGTATTATTAAGCTCAATTGAAACTTGAATTATTTAAAGTTAAGCTTGATTCGTCTTAAAAACTCACGAACATAAATTTATTAAGCTTGAATTTAACTCATTAATTTAAAATTATCAAACTCAAATTAAACTTAATTTTTTTAAGTTTTAATTCGAAAAAACTCAAATTAAACCTTTATTTACTAACTATTATTCCAAAAATCTATCTACCATTATTAACATAAAACTAAAACCAGATTCTAAACTTTAAATTAATCTCAAACCCCAAAATTAAATCGTAATTAGCTAATATAATATATTTCCTTTGTACTATTATAAATATTGTAGACCTAAAATAACGTTGAAAGTGACTTCATTTCCTTTTTTATTTTATTTCAATGCTGTATAACCCTAAAAAGCATAAACTTCGACTCTACCCAAGTAATTAGAGATAAGCATTTTATTCTATCTCATCTGATTTGTGTTTTTTTTTATATAAAATTTAGATGGATTTGATTTATCAAGATTAATTCTGGATTCGAATTTAAAATAAAAATATTTGATTTAATCTCATCTGAAATTAATAGTATAATTTTTATTATATTTTAAAGATGTTCTCAATAATGATCTTTCTATTATTTAAAACTAAGTTAATAAATTTATTATTTTTAATTAGGTCTTAAAAAATATATTTTTTTAGTTTAATCTTTAAAATTTATTTTTTAATATATTAAGTCAAGTTTAAATTCAAATATATATTTTTTACGTATTATATTTTAAAGGGTAAACTATATAAATGGTCTCTTAATTATACCTTAATTATCTTTTACATTCTCTGACTATCAAATGTTATAAATCGATTCATTGACTAACTTTTTTGATATAAAGTGATCATGTGCCGTTAAAAATTTGACGGAAAACTGATATAAACGTTAACATACTGACTTGGATAACCATGTGGCATTCCCGATCAAAGTCAGTATATTAACGTTTAAATTAGTTTTTCGTCAAATTTTTAATGATATAAGACCACTTTGTATCTAAAAAGTTAGTCAATAGATCAATTTATAACATTTGATAATCATGAAATGTAAAAGATAATTAAAGTATAATCAAGAAATCATTTATGTCGTTTACCCTATTTTAAAAAATAAATTAAATCAACTTTTCGTTTGAAATATATATTTTCGGTGAAAATCCTAACTCAGATCCGTGCTCGTCCCTACTTTAAAGTTGAAACACTTGTTGAGAGGAATGAGGATATGGCTGGACCGGATATTCCCTTTCGGACCGGTTTATTCTGTTTGAGACAAAATACCCCAAGTTTAGGTTTACAACTTTGATATTCCCTTGCAAGTGAGGCTGAAATTAGGGTTCATATATAAACCTCCTCACACTCTTGTTTCTCGCATAAGCACGAACTAAGCAGAGAGGCGGCAAAGAGAAAGATGGAGCAAACTTTCATAATGATCAAGCCAGATGGCGTACAAAGGGGATTGGTAATTCATCGACTTCAAATCTTTCAATTTCACTTCCTTTAACCTATAGAAATTGAAAAAGAAAAGACTTTGGTGGTCTGATTCTTTAGCACTGTTAACTAGAACAAATCAGTTTCGATTTGCAGTTGTATGGAACTTAGTGAAGTCTTTTAGTTAGGTTAGGTTACCCAGGGAGAATATGGCTCCAATTTTGCTAATTTTCTATTCTGGGTAGCTTATGAATGTTGTTTTTGTTTCGTTTAATCTATTTTGCATGTCAAGATCATGAGAAATGAATTCTGGAACGTTTAAATTCAGATTGCTATATCTTTCAGGTTGGTGAAATCATTAGCAGATTTGAGAAGAAAGGGTTCTATTTGAAAGGTAAACCCCCTTAGACTTGGTTTCCAAGTATTATAAGAATTGGGTTTTAAGTGCAGTAGAGATGATATGAATGTTCACACTTCACTGTACTTAAGTTGTACTTGAATTCAACTGACAAAATGGATTTTCTTCTATAAGTCAACTGAAATTTGTAGCACTTGTTTCACTTTGGATGTGCCTGATTTAGGTTTGAAACTCATCACCGTGGAACAATCGTTCGCCGAGAAGCACTATGCAGACCTTTCTGCAAAGCCCTTCTTTAACGGACTCGTAGAGTACATCATCTCTGGCCCTGTTGTTGCTATGATTTGGGAGGGTAAGAATGTTGTTACCACTGGTCGCAAGATTATCGGAGCCACAAACCCTGCTGAGTCTGCTCCTGGAACAATCCGTGGTGACTTTGCAATCGACATTGGCAGGTATAGATAGTTCTTCATGCCTGTTTTTGCTATTTCCTCGATCGTGACAAGAATTCATATCAATGTGTTTTCGTTTTTGCAGGAATGTGATTCATGGAAGTGATTCGGTTGAGAGTGCAAGGAAGGAAATTGCTTTGTGGTTCCCAGAAGGCCCTGTTAACTGGCAGAGCAGTGTTCACTCCTGGATCTATGAGTAGGTTTTTCGACTAAGCTGTTGCAGATCATGGCATTACCATGTTTGTGTCTGGTTAGTGTACTTTTTATGAACTTTTTACTAAGTTAATTGCCTTTGGTTACTGTTTAAGATGTTTGTATGATGCCAGTATTTATGTGCACTAGAAGTAACATGTATCCATGAAACAAGTGCTGAAACTTTATGGCAACTGGGTATTATGGTTTGTATGAATAAAATTTCAGTTGGTGACATGTTTGAATTTTATTTAGGGTTAGGGGTAGGACTTACAAATGATTTTATGTTAGGGGTGCGAGTTTTTACGTGTATGGTTCATTTTCGGTTTCTTTTCGAATCAACTTTGATTCCAAAAACCAGTTTGAGACCAAAAGTAACAAAAAAAAAGCCAAAATTATTTTTTAAAAAAATTGAAAATTTTAGTTTTTAGTCACTTTTAAATAAAGTTATTCATATCCTCATTTATAATCCTAACTCATTTATAATATTAATTCTTTTGAATGTTTTAAATAAATATTTTATTTATTTAAAAGTATTTTTTATTGTACTGTAAAACACTTTTTAAAATCGTATTTTTTAAAAGTAATATCAAATTTGCTCTTAATTCCTTCTCTATTTTGCACTAAATTCTTTGTTTCTTGTATTTTTCTAGCTTTATATTGATTATTGGAGAAATTTCAAGTGTTCCAATAAGTGTTAAGGTAAGGAATAAGGATGTTTTAATAAAATCTCAAATTTTATTTTTGAATTTGGTTTAAAATTAAAAAATATTTTTTACTTCACATAAAACACATGTTCATTGTTATGGGTCTAAAAAAGCTTTTGATTTCAACTGATTTAAAAACACAAAGAAAATATATTTTAATTCGATTAATTTAAGTTTAGTAAATTAAAGACCTATTGTTGATACTTATGGAGAAAACTATCGATTACTCGGTTTTGGTTAGACTCAATAGATTTTTATCCGGTTTTAATTTTGATGGGATTAGAATTAGATTCAAAATTTAGGTCCTGATCACAACCAAGACCGAAACTGGATCTTGATTTTTTGGACCCGATACCGATGGATACCCAATCGAACCGGAACTAGATCTTGATTTTTTTTATCAAACTTTTTATTTATGTATAAATTTTATGAGTATGACTTGTTTTAAAACTTATTTTTTTTTTGTTTAAGTAGAGAGATTACGTCTTTTTTTTTAATATCGGGATTCAAACTCATACAAGATGGGACAATATGAGCATCCTTAACTTTAATTTTCAAGCCTACAATATTATAATTTTATTATTTAATAATATTATTGATGGTTAATTTTTTTTTGTTATTGTTCATATTTTCTTAATAATAAACTAATTAACCGGATATCCAGTATTGGTACCAGTTCTCACTAGTAACGAGACTGGATTCTAGAATTTAAGATCCGATGTGACAGAAACCGGACCCAATTTTCAGAAATCGATGGTTACCGAAACTGAGACTAATTCTAATTAAATTAGTCGGGTACCCAATCTTACCCACCCCTATTGATACTAACAATTAATTAGTCTAGCAATATGAGATAAGACTCCGTTCAACAATGCTTTCAAAATGACAGTTTTTGTCAATCGCCTGTTTGGACAGAAAAGCATAAAATTTCAGTTATACGCTCATTTGAACAGAAAATTCTGTTGAAAATCTGTGAAAACACACTTTTGATCATATTGTTTAATATTGTATCTCTGTTTGGCGTTAAAAAAATACTTGAAAAAACATAGTTAAACGGGGCCTAAATCTCTTAAATAATGTTATGAGTTCAAATCATATGTATTATGAATATAAGAATAATTTGTAAAGTTCATCCCTTATAATAGGTTTCTATATAATATGGTTTAAATTAGTTATCAATAAGTCGTATAATATAATTTTAAAAAATAACATGAATTTGAAAGTACTGAAATTCCGGCCCTGGCCTTATGGTCGGTAACTAAGGAGCTATATCAGCTATGGCGTTTCCAGACAAATTGGCTTAAACCATTTCAGAAAGTAGACCCTATTTGATTGGGTTGTAAGAACCACGAGTCCTACAAAATTTATTGAACAAAGTGTCCTTCTCCATCAACCCTCCGCCCCCACGGCCACGAGAAAGAAATGATTTTAAGAAATTCTAGTCATCAACTGCGCGCAAAGCGGCAGCACACGCCCGGGCCAGCAGGACTAACCAAATCCTCAACCAAAGGGAACTGATTAAGATTTTGCTGTCGTAACATGTACATTTGAAGCGTGAAAATGGATAAATGAAGGATTAATGATATCAAAGTTTGGTGAAGGATCGTTACGTTTGAGCTGCAACAAAACAACATTCCCCTCAAGTTTCAATTTCAGACAACCATTAACGAAACAACAGATTCATGATTGAGACAGAATAGTAGGAAAGATTCAAGTTCAGGGGTGTGTGGGACCACCAAATATCTGAGCCTCACTCCATCATCATGAACCTTGAAAGACTTTAAGAATTGATTGGAAAATGCCATCATTATTGCAGGAAAGAATTCACACACAGATACAGAGAGAGAGAGAAAGAGAGGGATTTGGCTTTAGATCCTTCCTCCCTTATTGCTTCAATCTGTAATCCTTTTAATGATTACCCTTTTGAATCCTGGATGCAGAAATCATGAAGATGTCGCTGCTACAACTAGGCTTAACTGTTCCTTTAATCTCTTGCTGGTTGCTTCTACCATTTGTTTTAAATGAAAAGGAAAGTTTTGCATTTCATTTGTCAGAGACTAATTTCTATCTAGACTCTGCGTTGGGATGCCATGGGGTTGTAGATATGGCTGAGGAAGAGATCTCACAAATTTTGAAATCATTGTGGAGCAGTGGCGAATTCAACAGCTGTTGTTAGCTTCTCTTACTCTTTACATCGATTGTAGCCTCAGAAGATAATAAATCTGTGGACAATGGTCCGATTGAAATGCATTTCGGCTTCATTTGCCAGTCACATGAGCTTGTTAGAATAAAAAATAAAACAAATGGTTTCCTATTGCTACCGAACTCTTATCGGATTATTCGGATTAAATATTACGTAAATTTATTATAAGAAACAGTACAGTAAAATTGTCATTTGGGAGAAGGATTATTAGTTTTCACTGGGTTATAAACGAGACGAGACAAATTATGAGTTATTTGATCTTGATTCAATCAGAATTCGATTAGAGCTTGACTCAATTAGATTCAACTTGAGTTTTTAATGAACCGAGTTGAGTTACTTAATACTCGATTCGACAATATAATATATTATTTTTTTTATTTTAAAATTTAAATTCTTAAACTTAAAACTATAAAATAAACCCTAAAATCTAAACTCTAAACCTAATAACCTAAAGCTCTAAACCCTAGATAAACATCTTAAATTTAACAAGTTCGAGTTTACACAATTTGCGTATCAGACGACGAGTTACTCGAGATGACGAACTACTTGAGTCTGACACGACCAAAGATAGGTCGACACTTGACTCGATTGGGCTTAAATCAAGCTCGAACTCGATTCGAGTTTTTAACAAACCGAGCTCAAATTTTTCAGACTCGTTAAAAATCACTTAGACTCAAACTTGATTCAAAATCTTAATAAATCGAATCAAATTTAATATTACTTGAGTTTCACTCGGTTCGCTTATACTCTTGGTTTCCACTACCATGGCACCACTTGTCACTTGTACAGACACAACCACCGGTGGGGATTGCAATAAACAATAGGCAAGAAGTATATAATATATTCCTCTAACCATATGATTACAATTTACAGTGATCCAATTGGTTTTCCTGGTTCGAATCCAATTGGTTTCACCATGACATAACCAGGCAACATGGTATATGCTTCCATTGTGGCAGTTCGAGTTTTGCCAATGTCTTTTTTCTTCTCATTATCCCTTGACTTTGTAGCAGACATCTTTATTTCAATTCTCCCAAACCTTTTTATCTGTTGTCTCTCCTAGGAAAAGAAAATTAGGGAACAGAGAAGATATGATTTGATCCGACCGGATACGCTAGCCGCAGTAATGGTATAAAAGAAATAGTGAGAAAAAAAAAAAGAAAAAAGAAACATGACTCAAGGATATTAGGTTGGAATTAAGGGTGTGCAAAAAATTCGATTATTCGGTCTTGGATTCGGTAAGACTCAATTGATATTTTATTTGGTATTGGTTTCAGTGGGATTGAGACTGGATCCAAAATTTAGGTCCTTGTCATAACCGGGACCAGGTCTGGATCTTAATTTTTTAAACTCAGTACCTAGTGGTACCTAGTAAGATTGGGACCAATACCAAATATCCGGTATTATTATTATTATTTTTTTATCAAACTTTATCTTTATGTATTAATATTATGAGTATGATTAATTTTAAAACTTTAATTTTTAAGTCTAAAATATTCTAATTTTATTATTTAATATTATTATTTGTTGTTGTAATTTTTTTCTCCAATTACTCAAAAAATTTTAAGAATAAACTAATTGACCGAATACTCGGTATTAGAATCGGTACCCACCAGAACGGTACTGATTCTTAATATTTAAGTCCCAGTGTGATCAGGACTGGGATTGGTTCTAATTTTTAGGAACCAGTAGTTACCGAGACCGGGACCAATTCTATTCAAATTGGTCGTGTACCTGGTCTTGCCCACCCCTAGTTGGAATATTATTAAATTAATTAATAAATATTATTTTTTTAAATTTAACATATAATTATTTAAATATATAATTTTTTAACATAAAATTTTAGTTAAATTTTTTTTATATCTGATTATTTAAAAATAAAAATTAAGGATTGAATATATACAAAGAATAATTAATTAAAATTTTAATTTAAATAATTATTAATTATATATTAAATTATTGATATTTTTAATTTTTATTAATTAATTTAATGATATCTACCTATGTTTAATATTAATAATATTTAATAATATTCTACGCATTTTATAAAATTTTCCATATTCATGAGTTCATCATATTGCCTTCTAATACAAGAGAAATAACATTCCTTCAAAACTCAACAGTATCTTTGTGGCTAATGATGAGTTTAAAGCACTGCAAAGTGCAAACGGAAGTTACATCTTTACTGAGAATAAGATCTTCACGTTGCTTTCTGGAAGTAGTTGAGGCAGGGATAGATAGAAGGAGCGGAAAAATAAT
The DNA here is from genome assembly GCA_035048815.1 of Abelmoschus esculentus. Lineage (NCBI taxonomy): Eukaryota > Viridiplantae > Streptophyta > Magnoliopsida > Malvales > Malvaceae > Abelmoschus > Abelmoschus esculentus. The sequence continues at coordinate 5,712,061 of JAUCBN010000065.1, forward strand.
CGCACTTTCTAAAAATTTTAAATTTTTATTTAAATTATATAATTTATCGATAATTTAAGTTTATATAAAATTATGAGTTCGTTCTTAATCGAAGGATAACTACAGTAATAGTTGTTGTGGAGGAAGTTGGGCAGGTCTTTTCATGGAGGAGATGGCAAAGGAAGTAGTTCTTATTTCTGAAAAAATTTTATAACGGGCGTCGAATATTACTAAACACTATTAATGTTAAACATTGTTGAATATTATTAAATTAATTAATAAAATTTTAAAATCTTAAGAACTCAGTATATAATTAATAAAAGAATGATAAACTCAACATATAATTAATAATTATATGATTAATCCTTTTGAATTTTATTTTTTATAAATTAATTTTAACAATGTTTAACGATATTTGACGTCTGTTGTACATTACTCATCCTTATTTCTGGTAGGGAAAGGTCTGTCCGAGTGAGACATATTCTGCTCCCTGTCTAATGTGACAAGTGTGTTGCTGTTGCAGATTAGAATTTGATTTGCAGGGATTTGAAAGCCATGCTTTCATTTAACCATCTTTCATCTGCTTTTTCTTTGTACATTTATGATATTACAATCCAACACTCATGGCCTCCATGACCCACCACTATCTCTATCTCTCTAGTATATATTTGTCTAATAAAACTTGGCATTTATTTTTAATTAATATTAGAAAAAAATAATTATTATAAAAGTATAAATTAAAATTTATACAAATTTGTTAAATTTAAAATTTACTAATTTAATTTAAAGGTTATTGTTGGGCTTGATGTGGCTCGATGAATAACCGATTAAACTCTTGCCAAGTGGTGGAGAAGTAACAATTTGGGTGTTTGTTGTGGAAGAAAAAATAACATAATGATTTCAGAGTGGTTCGGCCTTCGAACAAGCACTTACATCCACTACCTTAGCTTCCCACTAAGGATTTCTCAAATTCACTAAGAATTCAACCTTTTGAGGCTAAAGGGATAGCCTTACAAACCTTGATTCAAAACCGAACCAAGCATCCAAAGTTCACAACTCGAACTTTGGGAATTCACTCAAACAAAGAAAACTTAGCAAACTTGTTTAATCCTTCTAACAAGGCTAATGTTTGCAATCTAAGCACTCACCCAATTCCTAATACACTTGAGCATACATTGACAATTGAGCTCACAAGTGTTTTGTCTACCCAAAGATGAGAAATTAAGCACTAAGACAATTCTTTGATCATAATGTTACAAGTGAAGCATTAGTCTTCTCTTGATGCTTGAGGCTTGCTTTTATCATCCCAAATCATGATCTAGCCGTTTATAGCCGTTGGAGATGTTTTGGAGCCGTTTGGAGTTGATTTCAAGGCATATTTCTTCTTCTGGTGCAGGAGGTATCGATACCCCTTACACTGGTATCGAAACACCCTATTTGAGAAATAACCGTTGACCTGCATTTATGAACTAGTATCGATACCAGTATCGATACCGCTCCTAGCCGTTGGGGATTTTCATAAAATCGTTTATGACCGTTGGGGGTGTTTAGAAACCAGTATCGAAACCAAACATCACATTGGTGAAAAGGTATCGATACCAATATCGATACCACAGTGATTTTGCCTTTGAAAACATGTCATTGAAGAACAAGTATCGAAACACCTTGAAGGTGTATCGAAACACTTGGGTTAAAACCCTTCTTTGGTTTCTTTAAATCATTTAAAACATATTTAAAATCTCTCAAAAACATCTTAAATATATTTTCAAGTAGTTTGGACATAAGAAACATTTTTGAAGTATTTTCAAATTAGTCCAAAACTATTTTTCAATTATTATATCAAAACATTAGTTCTACAATCTCCCCCTTTTTGATATAATAAAACCAACTTGAAAATTTGTTTTTGAGTTTCTCCCCCTTAAATAAACAATTTGAATAAGAGAATAATGATTCACAAGCCTTAAAGCTCCCCTTACTCAACAAATTGAAAAAAAAATTCACAACATTCTCCCCCTTTTTGTTATATCAAAAATGGTTCAAACCAAGTTTGAAAAACTTTAAAGCTCGTAACATAGGAGAGTTTTAAAATGTCAACTGTTTTAAAAAAAAATATCAAAGCTTAGTTTATGAAAACAAAAGACTCCCCCTTACTCAAGGCATCACTAAGTGTTAGTTCAACTAATATGATAATCTAGTTTAAACAAAAGATAAACAAAATTAAAGCTAAAAACTAGATTTTACCACACTTGAACTTAAGGTAGGATGTGAAGCCTTCCTTCTCCAAGTGTCCTTCTTATGTGTATGGAGCTCCCCCTTAATCTTACACTTTGATGCTCATACCTCCATCACACCTACAATAATACAATTAAGTAATTTTTGGTATCCAAATTGCTTTGGATCCTTTAACGTTAGTAGCACAAAGTTTAGTCCCCTTAGGAATCCATTTTTCAATTTCATCCTTTTTGGTTGAAGTGATTAGTCCTTTTGGGACCCAAACACTTCTAAAACATTTTTCTTTCACAAATATAGGAGCACTAGATTGTCTCATGTAAAAATTTAATTTGTCCAAATTATTTTTCTTTTGAAGTTCTTTGGAAATCAAATCTTTTTCCTTTTTAAGATCATCCAAAATAATTTGATGATCTTTTTCCATTGTTTGAAGCAAATTTTGTAAATAAAAAATTTTAAGTTCAAAATCTTTCATTTTTGCTTCAAACTCCAAATTGGTTTTCAAAAGTAAATCATTTTCAATTTTCAACTTTGAAATCAATTTCTTTTTCTTTGAAAATGTAATTTTGAAATCAAAAACCAATTTATCATAAGCTTCTTGCAACTCATCAAATGAATAAAAAATTAAAGTTTGAGAGTTAGAAGCTACCTCCCCCTCATTGAGGGCCATCAAGCATAGGTTGGCTTCTTCATTTTAGGTGGAGTCCCCATCACTCCAAGTAGCCACATATGCTTGTTTCTTTGAAGATGATCCCCTCATGATAGACTTGTGGGAGTCCTTCATCTTCTTCTTTGATTCGTGCTTTGAGGATATTTTACTTTTGCTCCTCACGAATCGATCGAAGTCAATGAAGAGTTGGGCAAGCTCTTCATCTTCTTCACTATCCTCCTCACTTGAATCTTCAAGGTGGATGCACTTGGAGGACTTGAGAGCAACGATGTTGACATTTACACCAAGCTCTTGAACCTTTTTCTTCCCCATTAATCTAATCTCTTCCTTCTTCTTCTCCTCTTCTCTTCCTTTCATCATAATTTGATGTGTGAGGAGGGACCCCATGAGTTCATCAAGCTTTAGAGTCTTGAGATTTTTGGCTTCGCTGATGGCGGTCCTTTTCGAGTCCCATGACTCGGGAAGGGAATAGATGAACTTATGAACAACCTTCTCCTCCGGAATGATCTCTCCATATCCTCTAAGTCCATTGGTGATGGTGGATAATCGATCGAACATCTTTGCAATGTCCTCTTCCGGATTCATCTTGAAGTTCTCATACTCTTGGTTGAGGAGTCCAATCTTGGTCTCCTTTACTTCGTTTGTACCCTCGTAATGTGACTTCTAGCTTGTCCCAAACTTCCTTAGCACTCTTACGAGAAGATATCTTCTCATAGATGCTTGGATGGAATGCACAAACAAGAATGTGCAAAGCTTTGTGATTTAGCACCATCTTCTTGCGGTCTTTCATGCTCCATTCCGCCTTTGTTCCTTTTGGCACGAACGGTCCATTTTCAACTATATCCCATAGCTTTTAGTCTTTTGAGTTGATGAAATATTTTATCCTTATCTTCCATTGGGAGTAGTTGGACCTGTCAAAGAAAGGTGGCTTGTCAATGGATTACGTCATGAGTTGTCGATTGATCGATAATTAGTCGAGCTCTTCGGATCTACTCAATAGGATGTTAATCCCTCTCGATTGAGCCTCGCTCTGATACCAATTGTTGGGCTTGATGTGGCTCGATGAATAACCGATTAAACTCTTGCCAAGTGGTGGAGAAGTGACAATTTGGGTGTTTGTTGTGGAAGCAAAAATAACACAATGATTTTAGAGTGGTTCGGCCTTCGAATAAGCACCTATATCCACTACCTTATCTTCCCACTAAGGATTTCCAAAATTCACTAAGAATTCAACCTTTTGAGGCTAAAGGGATAACCTTACAAACCTTGATTCAAAACCGAACCAAGCATCCAAAGTTCACAACCCGAACTTTGGGAATTCACTCAAACAAAGAAAACTTAGCGAACTTGTTTAATCCTTCTAACAAGGCTAATGTTTGCAATCTAAGCACTCACCCAATTCCTAATACACTTGAGCATACATTGACAATTGAGCTCACAAGTGTTTTGTCTACCCAAAGATGAGAAATTAAGCACTAAGACAATTCTTTGATCATAATGTTACAAGTGAAGCATTAGTCTTCTCTTGATGCTTGAGGCTTGCTTTTATCATCCCAAATCATGATCTAGCCGTTTATAGCCGTTGGAGATGTTTTGGAGCCGTTTGGAGTTGATTTCAAGGCATATTTCTTCTTCTGGTGCAGGAGGTATCGATACCCCTTACACTGGTATCGAAACACCCTATTTGAGAAATAACCGTTGACCTGCATTTATGAACTAGTATCGATACCAGTATCGATACCGCTCCTAGCCGTTGGGGATTTTCATAAAATCGTTTATGACCGTTGGGGGTGTTTAGAAACCAGTATCGAAACCAAACATCACATTGGTGACAATATTAAAAAGGTCTCTTCGAAACAAGTCTAACGATAATCGACGTATCGTCGTTTAAGCTATCGTTCATCAGGGTGAAGAGAGATAATATTTGAAGAAGTTGGTTCGGCATATTTCAACCATTGTCGCTGCGAATGAAAGTCACCATCAAAACTAACAACTAAAAAAAATAATATGTCTATTTTTTTATTATTCTTTTGGTTTTCAAGACTTTAGCCTGACTAAAGTTTATCGACGTTGTTCGGCCATTAGAAGGCCTCCCACACCACTATGCACCACCCTTACGGGTAAACGTATGCTTAGTCAAGCGGATACATGTTGTCATGGTGCATCATGCCACATTGGATTACAAATTCAGTTTCTCATAGATCTGGTTGTATCAGATCACGTCATAGGGTGCATGTTTGTTACTATGCACCACATGATTTATTCAAACTTTTGACCAGCCCGTTGATTATGTTGACCGATGTTAACTAGACATTGACTTTTTTGGGGATCCTACCCGGTTTATATATATATTTTCAATCCATTGGCATAGTATATTTCTTTAAATTTGAATTTGATAAGTTATTTTTATGCGTTTGACTTTGTGAATGGTATAAGAGATGCATAAAATTAAAATGTTTTCGTATTTGTTTTTATATGAGGATTGTTTAAGTTTAGATTTCAGATAAAGTGGATTATTCAGGAAGCTCAAATGAAGATTTTAGCTCAAGGTGATGAGTTTATCTCGAACTCCAAAACGCTTCATGAGTATCATAAGCGTAATTGTTCTGTGTGTTAGTAGATGTAAATTAGGAGACGGATGATAAGTATGTGTTGAGATCAATATTATAAGATTTGATAAATATTGAAATATCTAATGAGGTGCCTAAGAATATTCGAGTTTATATGAGATTTAGAGATCGTATAAAATTATTTGAATATTTGTATAAAATTCTTTAATATATGATGATGCTTTGTATGTTAGCTAAATAAATTAATATGTTCGATTGAATATTGGTTATAGAAAATACTTGGTTAAATATTTATGAAATCAAAAAAATTATATTAGATTAAGTGTGTAACACCCGACCCGGATGTCACATTGGGCCTCCGGCCCAAAACCTGTATTTTAAAATTCCATTCAAAAGCCCAACAAGTAAATCCAATTCCAAGTCCAAAATAATATCATAAGGTCCAAACTCGGATAAAAGTGAATTCCAAAAGATAATAAGTAGTCAGAGCTCCAAAATATTATAAATCGTTTAAAAATATTCGACTCAAGTGGAATAATAACAGAGTTACATTATATAGGGTTCGACATAGTATTAGCCCACTAAATCTAATAAATGTACTCTGACAACATGGTCGATGCTGAAATCTAACCTTGATGGTGCTCCAGGAACCGTCTTCACCTAACCTACGCACGAAGACACATTTCGAACGTTGAGCTACGAAAGCTCAGTGGATACGCCGAACTCGGCCAACATCATGCATATCATAAGCAGTAAAGCAGAACATATAAAATATCGTGCAAGATATGATGATCTAGCATGCTTTCCTACCACATGGCATAAACAATGTATAATAACGCACACAACATATACATGTCAAAACAACAACACAAGGTAGTGAGGCCCGCGTCCACACAGCATCGGGATCCTACACTATGAGCAGGGCCCACGTCCACACAGCATCGGGATCCTACACTATGAGCAGGGCCCACGTCCACACAACATCGGGATCCCATACTCAAGGATGAGGCCCGCGTCCACACAGCATCGGGATCCTCCAAATCCCATACTCGGAATATCACATCGAGTATCTTCGAATGAGGCCCACGTCCACACAGCATCGGGATCCTACATTCGGGATGGTCTTCAAATCATCACCTGGAATGTTACATCGGATGGTCTTCGACGTGTTGTAACACTTTTGGATATCCAGATTTCCATCAAACAAGGACTCGATACACACAAAGGATCCACCTAGGATCTTCTCAATCAAAACATACCAAGACTTAACATAGCTTAGTCGTTCGGGGTTTATAACATTAATCTTGCGTTAACAATTCATTTCATTATTTATAAAATTCATTAGGACCCTTAATTCTATTATCAAACCTCAAACAATACTTAACTTGTCAAGTTCTCGCAAGGGTATCGATACCCTTAGGTAGGGTATCGAAACACCCTGTATATACACTACCCAAATAGGGTATCGAAATACTGGTATCGATACTGGTATCGATACCCTTTGACCAATTTTTAAGTCAACGAAAGGGGGATTATCTGCTTCGATACAGGTATCGAAGCGGAGATGCCACTAGAGGGTTTGGTATCGAAACCTGTATCGATACCCCCTCCTTACTAGCCTATTTTTCCTCAGGGGTATTAATACACGAGCCACCGGTATCGATACCCCCTACACAAAACGCAGGTTTCACTTAAAAATTTTCTAAGGATATTACTTAAACTTGCTCTAATCGAGTCTAAGGCATTCCTACTTGATATTATGATTATTTGGAGTGTTTGAACATCAATTTTCAGCCATTAAACTCACTAACACAAATTTCACCATTAAAGCCTATCAAGCTCAACCAAGCACACATGCACCATATTTATATGAATGTTTTCTACCATGAATTGCATAATGATTAGAAGAGTTGGGAGTACCAACCTCTAGCTAAACCAACAACAAAACGTCACCCTTCTCCTCCTTAAGCTTTCTCTTTTCCAAGTCTTGAGGAAGGCTCTCCAACTTCTCTCTCTACAAAGAGATGTTAAACTAAGCATTAGACAACACTTAGGAAGATTCTCAGAACATCAAAGGCACAAGAAACTAAGATTCAAACCCTTAAAATCTCATTCCCATTTTTCTTCCAAACCATACTCAAAACCCTCATCCTCACCAAAAACTATCATTCTTACCTTGATTTGTAGATCCTTAGATGAACTACAACTCACCCTCAAGCTAAGCAACGTGATTCTTGCTCAAACTCTAAAAGTTTACTCCTTCCCGTTGATGATTTGGGTGAAGAAAAGAGGGATGAACAAAAGAGAACTTGGGTGACTTCACTCTGATTTTTCTATAGAGAAAGTTTAAACTCCCACCCCCTCTTTGTCTTCCTCACAAGAAAGGACCAAAAAGCCCCTTAAACACACTTTGGGCTCAAGGTAACCCCAAAACCAAGGCCCACTAACAGCCCAACACTCAAACCCAAGGCCCACCAAGGCCCAAACGTCAGAGCCCAACATTCCGGGTTAACCCGACACTCGGATTTCAAAATTCGGGTCATTACATAGTGGGTAAAAAGCTGATAAGTGGGTATAATTAATTAGATACACTAACAACATACTTAAATATTTTTTATAAGCTTTAAGAATCGAATAAGTATTATAATTTCATAATTTAAAGAAATAATTTGAACACTCGAATAGGGTACTAGTAAGAGCTTTGATCGTACTAATAAATGATTGTAGTTGTGTTAGTATGGGTTGAACTATATCGATACTCGAGGGTATCATTTAGACACTCGTGCACAAGTACCAATATCTGATACGATATATAATTTATAAATACAAATTAATGATATAAATTGATGTGAATATTTGTAATTAAATTATGACTAGATAATAAGATGATATGAAATAATAAAGACAATGAATGAGATTAATTATATGTTTCTCCATAAGATGATATGACTAGATAATGAATGTGAGATTCCGAGTATTAATCTTCAATGTGAGATTCCAAACATGTGTACGTTCTCAGTGTCGGGTGAAATTGGACCTCACCCTTGATTGTGTATTTTGATGTACTTGTGATTTTATACGTTGCTTTGTGCATAGCACGTGTTTAGACGGTTATGACAATGCCACATGTATATTTATTTCTTTGTTGCTCGTATTAACTTACATGCTTATGTTCATGATTCACATGAAATAAAGTAGGTATGCACCACTGAGCTTTTTAAGCTTAATATCCGAAATCGTTGTTTCTGCACGTAGGTTGAACGTTAGATTGTGAGATCAAGATGCACTATCGATATGGGATTCCAGCTTGTGGAGGTTTCAGAGCATGATACTTGTGTTTAGTGGGTTATGTTATGTATTCATAGGACTTTACATGAGAATGATTGTAAGTATTATTTTGTAATTTATTTGAATCAAATTTAATATTCGATATTTTATTTTAAATGGAACTCTATTTTAACATTATATATATATATATGTGTGTGTGTGTGTGTGTGTGAGATCATTGACTTTGAATATTTTTGAGAATTACTTATTTGGGTCTATGGCCTAAATATGACATCCGAATCCAGATTATTATATATATACTTTTGATTAACGTATTTTAGTAGTATTTTAAATTTTAGTAATATTTTAATATTATTTTTAAATATTTTATCAATTTATATTTTATATAATTTAAATCTTTTAATATTTTCTTAAATTTATATATATATATATATAATTTTACCTTCATACTCAACAAAAATATTAATTTTGCCCTCAAACTAAACAAAATATAAATTTACTCTTTTACTACATCATCTTCACACGTGAACTGTTATATCATTATGTTAATTGTTACATCATTATCATTGACATATCATGGACGAAGTCAGGAATCAAAGTTAGGATGACAAAGTATAAATAACTATAAAATAAAAGGGTAAAATTTAAATAAATTAAAAATTGGAGGTTGAAAGAGAAACAATTTTCATTGTATTTTTAATATAAAAAATGAGAGGGACAACCTTAAACATGCAACAACTCCATCACTGTACCATATGATCACTGTAACGATTAACGTTGGCTTTTTGTCAATTAAAGGACAATTATGATACATTTAAATTAATTTATAAATTAATAAAAAAACAATATAAACAAAATTAATGAATTATATCTACTACATAAGCAAAACAAATCCTACCATCTTTTTTCTATCTTGAATACTTTTACTCACGGTAACTTTTAATTATTAATCTCGCTTTTGATTGATTAAGATAGAACCATTAATATCACTGTGCTTTTATTAAATTTCTTCGTAGGGCCATCGGAAGGTCTCTCATGAGGCTAAAATAAGGGTAGAATCGAAATTGTTATAAAAATTTATAAATTTCGGTATTAACTTTTCGGTATATACTAAAATTCTTACATTTTTATAAGAATTTTGGTATAACGAAATTCTTACACTTTCGAAAATTTTAAACTTTTTGTAATAAATTAAGTATATATCAAAATCTTTACACTTTTTGTAAGAAATTAGATATATACTGAAAAGTCGATACTCAAATTCTTATAATTTTTAAAACAATTTTGATTCTGTCTCATTTTTACCCGTCTCACCTTAGAACTTATCGTACGATTTGTCGACCTTTGCTTAAATAAATGAATAAATCAGACAGATTAATTTAAGACAACATAATGAAGGCACATCCGTTTCACTAACTAATTCCATCTTCCATCATGTTTAAGCTAAGTACTTTTGAGTTTTAATCCAAAAAGTAAACTAACTAATTAATTTATATTAATAATCTTAAAAACAAGTGGTTAAACGCTCTCAATTGACATTTTTTTAAGTTCGTGGGTCTAATACTCATTAGGGGTATGAATGAATTGAGATTTAAAGTTATGAGTAAAACATAAATATTTAAAAGTGATAGATAAATTTAAAAATAAACCAATTTATAAAGAAATTTATATAGAAGGAATGAACCGAAAAAAATAACTAAAACATTTTGTTTTCGAAACGAACTCAAAAATTTCCTTATGAGAACAACCTAAAAATTCTCAAAAATGTGATGTGTGTTTGGTAATGGTTGAGTTTGTATCAAGATTTGTGTGTGTGATAAACCAAAGTGATTTCTTCATATATTGTCATGAGCATAGTGCATGGTGTAGATTGTCAAATAAATATTCGTTTATTTATTTTTGAATTTGAATGAATCTGTATTCATTTATTTATTCAATGTTTATAAACATATTCGTTTAAGTGTTCGTGAATGTGTTTATATATATACATATATATATATATATATGGGTGGACCATAGGAGTAGTTAAGGGGGTTCGATTTCGGTCAATCGTTATTTTATATATTAAGTAGAGATAAAAGAATTTTAAAAAATATAATTTTTCTAAAGCAATCTTTCTTAAAGCAATCTTTCTTGTCCCCGCCAATCAATAAAAATTTTAAAAAATATATATTTTGATCTCCTCTATAATAAATTCCTAATTCTACCTATGCATTTGTGTTCATTTAAGTATCCAAGAACATGCTTGTTTATTCGTTCAAGAACATATTTGTTTATATATTCAGAAATGTTAACTAAATTAACAATAAATAAATAAATAAATAAAAGAAAAATACTAAAATCAGACTTACATTTCAGTACGACTTATACAACATCCTTAGTAACAATAAAAAGTAGTATTTAGATACATTAACAAGCATTTTCATCCTATAAACGAGTTTATAAACTATCTTATAAACAAGCCTATAAATAAACATAAAAATTTTATTCATACTCGTTTATTTAACTTACTACACTATACAATCAATTCGTCAAATGTTTTATTCATTTATGTCCTTATTTACCCTCAAATTGAACTGATATTTTTTTTTGATTTAGCTAATAGTGATTACAGTTGAATCTGTTCTAGAAGATAATCTCAATTATTTGACATTGATCGCTCAATCACTTTGCTGTAATTACTGGTGCTCGAATTCATGACCTCTAAGAACAACAACCGTTTCGTTAACCACTGGGGTATATAATATCTTTATATTTATCCCCATATTTTCAATTCAATTTTTATTTCTTATTTTAAACAAATATTATGATATACTGATTAATAACAAATAATATTGGTGTATAGTGAAACTCATTTGAACCCCACCAATCATCATCAACAGTCACCTTATAACTATCCTCTTATAATTTAAGGGTAAGAGGGTAACTTTACTTCTTCCTCCAAACAAGAGGTTTTCCCCTTTTGTCGACGAGTTTTGGTTGATACTTTAGGAAAATTATATCAGGAGTTATTCTCGTTATATTATTAATTGAATATATTTATTTTATTAATTTTTATTTTATTATTTTTATTAAGTGAATCTTTATTTAATGAAAAATATTTTTAAATTTAATTTATAGTAAATATTAGTAAAAGTTATTTGATAAAAAGTTGAGATGAAAAAAATTAATGAAATGAATACATTTGATTGTTGGTCCCTAGATAATATGACGAGAATAACCAATGATATAATTTCTCCTTGTTACCATAACCAGAGTACTATTTTCATTCTCTAAAATCGAGAAATTATATCATAGTTCATTCCCATCATATCATTCATGGGACCAATAAATCAAATGCATCCATTTCATTAATTTTTTATCTCATCTTTTTTATTAACTGAACCTTCATTTGATAAAAAAAATATTTTTAAATTTAATTTACAATAAATATTAATAAAAATTCAATTGATAAAAAATAAAATAATAAATAATAAAATAAATATATTTAATTGGTTGGTTCTATAGATAACCTGACGATAATGACTCGTAATATAATTTTGTTATATCCAAATTTCATATATCATATTTACTATTCTCCAACTAGATCAGAAAAATTAAATTATCTTAAGTACATTATAACATATAATTTCATCTCAAACAATTATATTGAAAAAACTAATGGAAAAAATCCCAAAATTTATTCTAATTATGCATATTGATCCTATATACACCTAGCTAACAAAAGATAAAATTAAGAGAAATATAAAAAATATATCGGTAGTCAATAAAAGAAATGATATACATGTCCCATTGAACCAACTCTCTTACACGAAAAATTATTAGATGAACCTTATTCATCACGTTATTTGTTGTCTTAAACAATCATAACTGTTTATCTTAATTTTTTAAGGTGAATCATCATCTTTTTCCTACATGTAATTAATGGCTGGGTAGTTATTAAATAATTATTTAAAGATAAACGATTTTAATTACTTAGATCATAAATAACGTGGTGAACAAGATTCACCTAATAATCTCTCTTTCTTACACATACATGCATGCATCAAAAGAATTCCATAAATTCCAAAAACTATTCACTCATAAGTAATAATAATCTGTCCTATTATATTCCCTTGTTTTTTCCTCCTTATACTTGCGTATCCACTTAATAATTTGGTTTCACTGTGCATTGAGAGAAAGCTGTGCAAGTCTGGGCGCAGCAACATCAACAACAAGATGAGAAAAAGCATAATCTCCGGGAGAAAGATTCTATCCAGCGTCTACTACTGAACCAGACTAGGCGCTCTGGGTTTCAAAACAGCACTCGATCGCCCTATTGGCTGTACAAAACAAGCAATCTTGTGAGGAAGACAGCTTGCTGGTTTTGTTTTTTGTTTGAAAGCAAATGGAAGGAGGAGAAAGAGGAGTCCCTAGCTATGGTCTGCAAGTCTTGTTTGCTAGTAATCCACAGGCGATCCATGAAACTGGGTTTATACAGTTTGAAGAGAACCAAGTTATGGGTTTCTTGGCTCCATCACAGTCTTCTCATCAAATTATATCTCAACCTATCAGTACTTCACCTAACAGTAATCCAACCAATTCCCCCACCGCCATCAGATTCAGACATAACGACCAGGTATATACAGAGTTAGCCTCAGAGAATTAGGTTTTCGGGCACAGTGTTTTATCGAATGTTATTTTGGTCATTACAGACAGTTATTTTCTGTAAATAACAATTTCGAACTTTGCCGTTACCGCTATCGTGTTTTATATATATATATATATATATATATATATATATATATATGTCTATGTTGATGTGGGGAAATGTTTATAGGTAGGGACCTTAGATCCCGTTGCCAAAGCTGTAGACGATGAGAACTGCGCCAGTAACGCCAAGGATGGAAATAATAATTCATGGTATTCTGATTTCTTCTCTCTTTTACGGGTCATGTTCTCTTTCAAATATCATGCGCACTGAAAATAAATTCCCACCCAAACAACATGCATGCTAGCCGCCAGCCGGTTCATATTATGCCCTAGATGTACAAGATCCTTTAAGATCTGTCCTAATTTGCTAATGGGGTGTTTTCTGTACAGAATATGAAGAAGGCATTTAGTAGTTTGATATGAGAATGTCTGCATTTCATGTCGGTGGAATAGGAACTGGTTGTTATAATTTATAAAGCAGTTTTGGGGTTTTTGCAGGTGGAGAAACTCGGCCTTGGAGAAGAACAAAGTGAAGGTTAGGAGAAAGCTTAGGGAACCAAGGTTTTGTTTTCAGACGAGAAGCGATGTGGATGTGCTAGACGACGGATATAAGTGGAGAAAATACGGACAGAAGGTTGTCAAGAACAGCCTTTATCCGAGGTACATACTTGCTTTTTATTTTTCATATGCTTCGAAGTTTTTTTTAGAAATCATGACACAGTAGAATGTTTGTTAGATTTCTTTCCTAACTATGTAGTATTAATTTATGGTCATAACGCATTGTAATTTCTTTTAAGGTCATCGTAATATAATATTGGCACAACACAATACATGAATCGATTTTTATAATATAAAATCATTATATAACACCATAATTAGGGACGATATTGTGAATAGATTCTTTCCCTTCCCAATATTAAATTTTAATTCCGTCCCTGATTGTTGTATATTGTACCGCAATGTTACAATATTGTAATAAATTTTCAAATGATTAGAAATTTAAAACTCTATAATTAAAATACTCGAGAGTTTTTAAATTTAACAATTAACTACACCAGTATGTCATCCATCAATTGATCTCGTGAATTAGGATCAATTAGGTTCGTGAATATAAAAATATATTTGTATATTCATGGTGTAACTCAAAGTCATGCATGCATAGTTAGATCCATTATCTTGTCCGTCGAGTAAACATATTAATGAATAAAACCTAAATAAAAAAAATTAGAAATATTTACCTTTTTCATGTTAAAATATGATACTATTCGGTATTTATGTGCTCTTTTAGTACGATATTTTTCGTATATTATTCATTAAAATAGGATTATTATCATCTATTATTTCATCTTATGATGTCTGTATAATCTATATTTTTAAATAATTTTTTATAGATTAGAATTTTATTTTTATAAATTAAATAAAATACATAAAATAATATATTAACATTAGAACATGATGTGTATATATATAATACTTTAAAAATTATAATTTTTTATAAACAAATTATGATACATTAACCATTATGGGTTACGTTACGTCCACGACCACAACTGAAACATTATCGTCATAACTGTAATAAAAATCACAAATGCAATTTAATACTATGATATATTACTCAATGTTACCCTGGTTCGATCAAATGATAGCTTTTAACTTAAGTTTTTATTACAACTCTGTCAACATTACTCGACTGAGTTTCCCTAAACATTTATGTGAAATTGGTCCTAAACAATTAAGTGAAGCACTCAATTTCTGACACATTTTTTTCATCATGAGTTCATGACTTGTATCATCCTGTGAAGTGTGGTCTTCAAAATAGATCCATCTTCAACAAAAGCTGACCACTGCTGCATGCGCACTTGTATGTTCCATCACTCAATCATACATTTTCATTACAGTTCAGTGCTCAAACAGTGGCTGTAGGTAGCCTTCTATTCAGACATGGTATGGTTAATGCCTTTAGGGCTAGCTAGACACAGTCTTTAAAGCATATTTGCAGAACATTCTGAATATTCTCCATCTCTTACCAAAGGTTTTGTTTGTGTCTGGTTATTGCAGAAGCTACTATCGTTGCACGCACAACAGCTGCAGAGTGAAGAAGAGAGTTGAACGGCTGTCTGAGGATTGTCGGATGGTGATCACAACATATGAAGGTAGACACAACCATTCTCCATGTGATGACTCAAATTCATCTGAGAATGAAGCCTTCACATCTTTCTGATTAGGGTTTTTAGAGAATCAAGACATTCAGGGAGATGACTATATATGTCTTTATCCAAATATTCATATATAAATGTATGTATGGTAGTTATTTTTATGATGAATATACAGTTTCAGACAGGATGGGCATTCTCATGCATCCAGTGTTTCTTACACTAGATTGTGCATAGATCACATATTTCAACAAAGAAATGACATTTATAAGTACACCGTTGATAAATTCTATATAAAAAAATGAATCTAAGTGGTGCTTTGTATTAAAATAATGTTGACATTTTATATGTTCGAACAAAAAAACATTCAACATAATTGGGAAAAGTAAAAAAACACTCAATTTTGTGTCCTTAATATTAGATTTAGGGTGTAAGATTAATTTTAGTATTTATAAATAGAGATTAAAATAATTTAAGATTTAAACTTATATTTAATAATATTTGTGTTACCGTGTACGTATACTATTTTCTTTAGTAAATTAATATTATCTGATAAAACGATGGCGAGTCAATTTTAATGACGTGATAATAAAGTTGATATAATTTTTCTAAAAGTATATGTAATTTTAATATAAATAAATAATTTTAAACCTTTTTATTTGTATTATCATGTTATCAAAATTTATATGTCATCGTTGATATGACATAAAATTAGTGAAAATGATTGACGTAGAAGCTGATAATGATTAAACGCATAAAATTTAATTGTTTTGTCAATCAATGATAACTAAAAACGAGACTAATACAATTCAAAAGTTTGAAAGCTAAATCAATAGATTAAAAAAGATAAACAATATTATTAATTTTTAGAAGAATACAAGGACTAAATTAATGCAATTAAAAGGAGAGATAATATTGCTTATTTGAGATTACAACAAGAGTAAAATTATTGAAGTAGTCATTTTAAAATTTATTTGAGTCTTTTAATCTAGTAAAAAAAAAAAATTCTTTTATCGTCTAAAATATAATTTTTTATCTTTTCTTTTGTCGTTTGAAATATTTTTTCTACCTTAAAGTATCTAATAGTAACATTATTTTTAGTGTTGATTGTCGATCATTGATAATTTTTTATTTTGTTTTTTATTTTTTATATTTTTAAATTTAATAACTATGTCTTTGTGATACATTTTTTCTACCTTTTGGTATGTATTTTTCGTTTTTGACACACATTTTTCTCTAATATATGTTGTTTGACTATTTTTTTCATTAATTTTTTTATTAGGATTGAATTTGGCGTCGTCGCGACTGATCAACATAGTGAACTTTTGATTATCTCGTTGATCTTAATATTTTGGACCCTTAAAATGAATTAGATACGAGCTCACAATCATCGTTCTTATTTGCAATTTAGCTATGATATCTGTAATTAAAGTTTTCATTTATTAAAAATTATTGAATAATATAATAAAATTTCAACTGTCTACTCCACTTCGGGGACAAGCATTCTTTTGGGCCAAAAAAGCCCATATGTTCATAGATCTAATTCCAATTTTGACTCAACTCTAACTTAAAGCTTACCCAAATATCACTAGTTTCATACAGTTTCATCTTCCAATTTCTTTCTGTAGGCAGAGGGCGCAACAATGGCTTCCAAATTTCTACAGATTTATGGTAAAATTCGGCTTTTAAAGTCATTCAGAAGACGTACACTTCGTATCTCTTGAGTTTATTTACTAATGATTTTGACAGGCTACGATGTACTTCTGGGATCTATTGCCGCGTTTTATGTGCTCATGGTGCCCTACACTAAAGTTGAAGAAAGCTTCAACATTCAGGTGATATTATTTATTTGATTTTCTTCCTTTAATTATTTGTTCGTTTTGCATTTTCTCTAGTAAAATCTGATTGTTTTTTTTATATTAAGGCTATGCACGATATTCTTTATCATCGGCATCGCTTAGATAATGTAAGTTTACCTTGTTCATACCTTATTTCTCTTTATTTCACACTTTCAAACTATGGTTATGCTGTAATATCGCTTAAATTTTATACTTGGTTTAATAGTTTTATGTTTGTTCGTTTTGATTCTGATATCAGTATGATCATTTGGAGTTTCCTGGTGTTGTTCCTCGCACTTTTATCGGTAAGCTTTGATGGTAGTAAGAATGAGTGAATTTAAGAAAATTTGTGTTTAAAACTACTTGTATGATGCTTTTTTTTTTCGCAGGGGCATTGCTTGTGTCAATTTTCGCATCTCCAATTGTATTAGCAATGCAATTGCTGCATTTGCCAAAGATTTATAGTCTTATAATTGGTTAGTCATCTTAATACTAATAGCTGATAGATTTTTGTTTGTTAATTAATTCTTACTGGATTTTGTAATTCCTTTATAATTCTTTTAAGATATGCCATGTTGAGAATTTCAATCACAGGATCAGCTGGCAGAAAAAAAGGGAACATATTTTGTTTTGATTTAATGAGATATTTGGGTTAATAGTATAAGATTTCGTAGCATTTCTTGTATTACATTTGTTCACCATGCATGCTTTTAGTTTTTTATTTTTTTTTTCTTGGTGTTAATTGAACTGTTGAATTTGCTGGTTCGACATATTTATTGCCTACAGTTACTGAATCAATGTAACTTCTGTTTTTAGTACGTCTGGTGCTGGGTTGCATCATACTATCTACATTACGCTTTTTGCGTATTCAGGTATATAGCTTCCCCCCATGCTGACCATTTATTTTACTTCTTATTCTAGTTTTAGGTTTAAATTTCTCAGAAGGTTCACTGTAGGGTTTTAATCATTGGGGTTTTTATTTGTTGTTTATGCAGGTCAGAGACAAGTTTGGACACCAAGTTGAAGTGTTCTATGTGATATTCACTGCAATTCAGTTTCACGTGCTGTTCTATTGCTCTCGTGCACTTCCAAATATTCTAGCTATGGGTGTAGGTGATTGCTTCCTGCAGTCTAACTTTCTATATCCTCACTTATGTTATTAACATGAATGCACTTACTTTTCACCCTTCTAATTTACTTAAGGTCTTGGATAGTTTTGTCAACAAGGTGATAATTGGAAAGAATCCTTCTATGTGTAAAACAAGAATGGGCTAATTACATCTATAAGTGGGGTTTATGCTCATGTAATTGTTTTAAAGTGATCAAAAGTTGTTCATATACATGCATGTATTACTATCTAACTTTTGGGTTGGAATAGTCACTTATTCAAAATGCTATTGTGATCCTTTAGCTTTGTAAAGGTGAACAACGACTGCACAAATTAAAAGAACTTATGTTGTTAAAAAAGTACTGATAGGTTTTCACAGTACTATATTGGAGGTAATTTTGAACATTGTTTTTGGATACAATGCGTAAATTACCTATAATCCTCCAAACCTAAATTGGAGGTAATTGTGGGCCTAAGCATACTCAAACCCACAATCTCCAGGTTGTTGCATCAGCAACGGGGCCACTGAACTAAGACTCAATTGGAGAAATTATTAACTTGTTATTTGTTTTGAAAAGAGTTTTACTACCTAGAGGGCTGGGCAGACTAATTGTCTCCAACATGCACCTAATAGTGAATTATACTTCCTGAGCCGGTAACCATGACTTATGATTGGCAATGTGGATTGAAATGGTTAAGTTTTTAGGTGAAACTTTTGTTCCGGTTTGGAATATTCTGCTCTTTACAAGCTGAAAGTGGTATCTAGAAAGAAGAAAGAAACAAAACAAGAAAGGTTTTCTTAATCAAATAGAAGTTGTGTCTCACAACAAAGGTTGTCTTTTTCCTTTGAAAGCAACTGCGGTTTTATCTATTCCTTTTCTTGTGAAGAAGTCTATGAAACTTATAATTTTCCTTTTATGCAGTAAATTTGGCTTATGGGTATTGGTTGAAGGGGAATTTTTATGCTGCTTTAAACTATCTGGTATGTGTTCTTACTGCTTAAGCTTACCATATCTGGTTGTTTTCTTGGATCATGGTTTTGTTGGTGGTGGTTTGTTTTAAATGTATTCCTTCCATGATCTCTGATACAACTTGCTTGCAGTTTTAGGTACTTTGTGTCTTGTAATTTGTGGTTGTGGCATACCAATTTTGGCTTGTTGGAATCTTATTAATTTGCTCTTCATTCTTAATGATCAGGTCTTTGCTACAACCATATTTAGATGTGATATAGTCTTACTTCTTGGACCTCTCGGCCTGGAGTTTCTGTTGGTAGGTTGTCGTTTAATGTACCCCCCCTTTCGTTCTCTTTCATATATTCCACTTTCTATTGGGAAATGGGAATTAAAGTTTGTCCGAAACATGTGTAGCACCATGCTATTTTCTTGTCTTCTTAATCGCTGTCATTGCTATATGCATATGTTTCACTAGAAATCACATGTTACCTTCTGTGCTCTATTGAATCAATTAATTATGTTATCTGTTATTGTTTAGCTCTTTGTAGTTATATATTTGGATCTCATGGCATGTTAATTGTTTAGTTAAAATTGTGCTGAGTGCTGACTGCTGACTATAATATTTCAATTTATGAATGGCAGACCAAGTCAATTTCATTTTGGAGAGCATTAAAGGTCTGCACTTTGACCACTATTTTGTGTATAGGTTAGTTGTTTTGCTCTTATTTTTGACTAAGGGTTCATAAACTGTTATCACTTATCAACTTATGGATTTATTCTCAGCTCAGGTCTCACTGTATTGGTTGATTCAATCATGTGGAAGAGGTTTCTTTGGCCTGAATTTCAAGTTTTTTGGTTCAACTCTGTTCTTAATCGAAGTTCTGAATGGGGTGTATCCATTTTTCAAGATTTTCCTTTTCCACAATCCTTTTTTTTTTTTAAATTTGAAAGAGCAAAATCAATATTTTTGGTTGATGTGGTTAACTAGTTTCATTCATAACATTTTTTCTATTATAATTTCTAATTTATTAGATGTTGGAAGATGTGAGGTATCCCTTTATGCGCCTTCAAAATTTATGTCTGCCATGCACTAATGGAATCTGTAGCATTTATTATAGATGTCACCAGTATGCCTTCTTTGTAAATTATTACTTTTTATAATGTTATTGGCTAAGGCTGTAAATTTCCTGCATGCATAGCCCCACTTACTTTATTGGCTTTGCTAGTTTTTGAAGCTTTAACATTGATTGCCATCAGTTCTATTAGTTCTTTTTACCTCCTTTTGAATATATGTTCAATTTTTTGTTTATCTGAATATGCATGTTTAAAATGTTGTACTATGTTCTTTTGCTTGTTTATCCGTCTCTTTTCCTTGACGATAATTTTTATTTAGACACACTCCATTCACTGGTATTTTACTTCTGCTCTGCCTCGTTCGTTACTTGCTGCGTATCCACTTTTCATGGTGAGTCTCAAACTTGTCATATAAAAGTTATACTGCATTATTATTCTAAACTACTGCATTTTATTTTTGTTATGTTTTGTAGCTTGGGGTCTTACTTGACAGAAGGCTTATTCCACTGGTTTTACCATCACTTTCTTTTGTTGTACTTTATTCTAAGCTTCCACACAAGGTAATACAATGTAAATTTGTACATGGTTGGCTTGCTTCCAGATTTATTTAAAATAGACACACACATGTTCAGATAATCACCCAATTTTCTAATCACATCCTTTTTAATGATGCAGGAACTCCGTTTTATCATCAGCTCAATTCCAATCTTTAACTTATCTGCTGCAGTTGCAGCAAGCAGAATGTATTTTTTTTTCTTTTCTTGTTTTTTGAAGCTTAAGCTATTGGAAACAATTGAATAGATGTTATGGTTCACATATTTATATGGAACTTCTGAATTTAAAAGAAGTATTTAGGAAAAAAGGAAATCAAAGCTCATGAACACATTACATAAAAATACAATAATCTTGTAAGGTTTTGTTGGTACTAGTCATGCTTTAGTTTTAACACTGCCAAATTCTTGCTGTATTGGTGTGAGTTGATTGCTTGTATTTTTGACATTAAAGTCACCTCCCTAATTATCTTGGATAACCAAAGATATGACACACTTGATCCTGTACTAACAAACAACACTGATTGTTGAATTGATTGCATTCCCCTCCTGCACTAGGAAATTTTGTGTTAAATTTGTTGGATATCTGAGCCAAAAGAAACTGATATGAGCAATAGGGTGATGATAGGGTTGGCTGTGTATGTACTAGTTTGAGTTTTTAACTCATCATTATGACTCTTAAAACTATGGGTGACTTTTGTGTAACTTGTTCTTGGTAGTCATGCAGGGGGCTGCTTTTTCTTAATGAGTGAACCTTGTGATTTTTTGTCTTTTTACATTCAATTGTTGTTATGTTAGCAAAATATATAATTTACTGTGTCTTCTTGTTACAGCTATAACAACCGGAAGAAAAGTTTCTGGAAATTTCTCAATTTAATCATGCTAGGATTACTTTTAATCAGGTTAGGTGATTTTTCACTTTTTTATGTTGTTTGAATTATTTGTTTCCTTGTAAACCATGTCACTGCAACTGATTTGTACAATTATAGTGTCCTTATCCGTAAATGTGGAGTTTTATGGGTTCTACGCGTAACCCTCACTATGGATGGTTGAGATATGATTCTAAGTTCATTTTATCTACTTATTTTATTTTGTAGTCTAGGATGCACAATCATAACTTTCATGGCATCCAATGAGAATTATCCCAGTGGTTATGCCTTAAAAGAGTTGCATCAGATAGGTGAGTCCTTCCTATCTCTTTCTCTCATAGGCAAATACACACATGTGCATAAATGCTCTCATGTGTTTGTCTTACAACTTGTGTACTTGATTTATATCCCTTCTGATGAGTCCTTATGATTGATCTATTATGAAAATAATAATAAAGAAAATATGGAATATAGTAGACTTTGGCTATAAAGCATATGTAGTTGAAGATAGCAGTATTTTCTGTGTGCTTGTGCATTATTCCTTCAATGTTTCTGTGCGTTGCCATGGGTTTAGCAGAGGAGGTTGGAAGCTTGTTTTCATGTGCACGAGTCTCGCTCTCGCTCTCTTTGTGTGTGTGTGCATGCACACACGCGTGTCTATTTTAGTAATTTTGTTAAGGTCTGGCTAGTTGGCTATGAAGTTATATATTCTTCTTGTTTTGAATACATCCAGAACTCCCCCTCTATTTTCTGTTATCCTTACATTCAACTAAAATTTAGTTGCTTTGTTTTCGATGTTTCTTCATTGTGGCTTGCTGATATTTTGTGCCATGGTTCATCATCTAGCAGGCCATCTTTCTAACAAGTCCAATGAACTCTGGGTTCACATTGATCCATTTTCAGCCATGAATGGAATATCCCTTTTCTGTGAAAATGAGTTGCCATGGAGGTAGTTTTCTTTGCATGACGAATTCTTATATCACAGGTGGAATCATAAAATTAGGTTAACTAATGTCAAAATAGAACTTCATTGCTATAGTTATGGGAATTTCTATCATCGGAGAGAGCCTACCATCAAAATATCATCTCATCTGAATAAAGCACTATTATGAAATATTATAGTATGAATAGTAGGCTTATGTTGCCTGTGGTGCTAGAAGGCTATAACAGCACTTGTGTTACTAAACTGGAAATGCTAACCTGTAAAGGATTCATCCGCCATCTTTAATGCCAAAACTGGTATCAGACCATTTTCCCTAAACCTAGGAAGAATATTTGAAACATGTTAAAATAAAATTGCATGGATATAAGAAAAATGCTCAAGCAGTTGTAAATCTCCTCCCTCTTTTTTTTTTTGGCTGCTGTCATTAACTTATCGGTGTAGAAACAGAGTAAGAATATATTCTCTGTGTTATTTTAATTAATGAAAAAAAAGTCTAAATATATAGACTTATTTACAAGAGACTTTAAAACTAAGAAGTCTTACTAAATCTAATCTCTTAACATGATAAGAGATAAGATAAATTATTATCTCTATCAATAACTTCCTATTAACTAGGAATTATATTCTAAAGTAATAACCAACACTCCCCCTCAAACTGGTGTATATATGTTGTATATACCCAGTTTGGATGAGAGTTCATCAAACGTTACTCTAGGTAGAGCTTTGGTGAAGATATCTGCAATCTGCTTCTTCGTAGGAATGTACTGCAACTTGGCTACTCCATTGTTGACCTTCTCATAGATGAAATGTCGATCTATCTCAATGTGCTTCGTTCGATCATGCTGAACTGGATTCTTAGTTATACTCATAGCTGACTGGCTATCACTGAATATCTCAAAAACTTTCTCCTGATCCAATCCAAGTTTTGAGAGCACCTTTTTAATCCATATTCCTTCACAAATTCCAAGAGCCATTGTTCTAAATTCTGCTTCAGCACTACTCCGAGAGACAACAGCCTGTTTCTTGCTCCTCCATGTGACTAAGTTACCCCAAACATAGGTACAATAGCCACTAGCAGACCTCCTGTCTGTTAACTCACCTGCCCAACTAGCATCTGTGTACACCTTCACACTCCTATCTTGATTTTTCCTGAAGATAGGTCCAGCTCCAGGTGTAGATTTTAAGTACCTCAGAATTCTGTTGATTGCTTCCATGTGTTCCTCTCGTGAATCACTCATGTATTGACTAACAATGCTTACTAAGTATGCAATGTCAGGTCGAGTGAGTGAAAGATAGATTAACTTACCAACTAGTCTCTGGTAAGTTTATCTGTGTAGGGTCTCCTGCATCTTCTTTGCTGGATCTCAATCTTGATTCCATTGGAGTGTCAATTGGTTTGCAACCAAGCATTCCTGTTTCAGCAAGTAGATCTAGCACATATTTTTGTTGATTAATCACTAGTCCTTCCTTGGATCGTGCCACTTCCATACCCAGAAAATATCTCATATTTCCGAGATCTTTGATCTCAAATTATCTTGCTAGATCTCTCTTTAGTCTCTCGACTTCTTCATTATCATCTCCAGTAACAATTATATCATCTACATATACAATGAGAATAGTAACTTTACCATTCGATGCTATCTTCTTGAAGAGAGTGTGATCTGCTTGACTCTGTTGAAATCCACTCTAAATAACTGCTTTAGCAAAACGATCAAACCAAGCTCTGAGAGACTGTTTTAACCCATATAAGGATTTCTTGAGTTTACAAACAGTGTCCTTGGTAACTTTCCCTTCTAATCCTGGTGGAACTTCCATATAAACATCCTCCTCTAGATTTTCATTTAAGAATGCATTCTTAATGTCCAACTGATGTAGCTTCTCTAGATTTTCATTTAAGAATGCATTCTTAATGTCCAACTGATGTAGCTTCCAGTCCTTATTGACAACTATTGATAGTAATTTTGCCACTGGAGAAAAAGTCTCCTGGTAATCAATACCATAAGTCTGATAGAAGCCATTAGCAACCAACCTTGCTTTATACCTCTTTATGCTCCCATCCGAGTGATATTTGATGGTAAATATCCACCTGCAGCCAACAGCTTTCTTTCCAATTGGTAAATCGATTAACTCCCATGTATCATTCTTTTGTAGGTCCTTTATCTCCTCTTCCACAACCTTTCTCCATTTTGGTGACTGAAAGGCTTCTGTTACATTCTTTGGTATCTTCTCTTGATTAATATTGGTTGTAAAAGCCCTGAAATCAGAGTGTAATTTCCCATATGCAACATATCTGTTTATAGGGTGAGCAGTACACTTTCTTACCCCTTTTCTAATAGCAATAGGAAAGTCATCAAGATCCACATTGACTGCCTCTTTGGACCCTTCATTGCTTTTGGCTACAGTCTCATTAAGATCCACATTGTCAGCCTCTTTAATCTCTTCATTACTCTCGGATTCAGTCTCAAGTGTTTCTGTTTCAGTAACAGAAACCAAATCTGGTTGTTTGACATTGCTAGACTAACAAATATCTTCGACTAAGGTTCTCTTTCTTCTGGAGTATACCTTAAGTTGAGGTGTGGTTTCACGGTTATTGGTAGGTAGGTTTCTCAAGGTTAAAAGGGTTTTGTATGAACCTGATTGTGGAGATAAAGGAGTAGGTAAATCCTCCTTGGCAGAATCATTTAGATCTTTCACACCACTTGGTACTTGGCCACTGGGATACTGAGGATTAATGGTCATAATAGGTGTTATACTCGGCTGTAAAATGGGACTTGATATATGAATAGGTTGAAATTTGTAGAAAATCAACTTCCAACTTTATGAAAAAATAAAATAATACATAAAAAAGAAAAAAGAAAATTCAAGCCTTTTGTGAAAAGGAAGAAAAAACATAATTGATTTTCTGTTGTTGAATGAATGAATTTGATTACACAAGCTAATGCCTTTTTATAGGCTTTAGAATAGGACTTTGAATAGTATTAGAAGTCCTAATTACTTTAGACTTTTAATCCTATTAACTTAAGACTTTTAATTCTACTAAAATTATCTCTAAGTAATAAATCCTAACTCAAATTCCTAATAGTATTATATATATCGTATAGACTCGTACTCTATATAATCTCACACTTCCTCTCAAGTTGGAGAATATATACTGTATATTCCCAGCTTGAATAGAAACTTGTCGAAAGAAGCTTTTGGTAATGCTTTTGTAAACACGTCTGCCACTTGTTCTTCTGTAGGAACATAGGATAAAGAAGCTATCCCATTAGTAATCTTTTCTGAGATAAAATGTCTATCAATCTCCACATGTTTCGTCCTATCATGATGAACTGGATTTCGAGCAATTTGTATGGTAGACTGATTATCACAAAAAATCTCAAACTTTTTGTCTTGGTTCACATCTAGCTCTTTCAATAGCTTTAATAACCAAATTCCTTCACACATTCCCAATGCTAAAGCCCTATATTCTGCTTCAGCACTGCTTCTAGATACAACTGTTTGTTTCTTACTTCTCCAAGTCACTAGATTTCCCCAAACAAAGGAACAATAGCCACTAGTTGATCTCCTTTCTGTCAGTTCACCTGCCCAGCTTGAATCTGAAAAAATCTGAACAGTACTTTCTTGAGTCTTTTTAAATAGCAGTCCATGCCCTGGTGTCCCTTTCAAGTATCTCAAAATTCTAATTGCAGCTTCCATGTGATCTTCCCTCGGATCAGTCATGTGTTGACTGATAACATTAACTGGAAAGGCAATATCTGGTCTGGTTAATGACAAATAAATCAACTTTCTCACTAACATTTGAAATTTACCCTTATTAACTTTATGGCTTGAGTTCTCTTTACTAAATTTTAATCCTGCTTCCATAGGAGTATCAACTGGTTTGCATCCTAGCATCCCTGTTTCATTAAGTAAATCAAGAACATACTTTCTTTGATTTATTACTAAACCTTTACTCGACCTAGCAATCTCCATGCCTAGAAAGTATCTGAGTTTTCCTAGGTCTTTTGTTTTAAACTCTGTATTTAATAACCTTTTTAAGTGACTTATCTCTTCCTCATCATCACCTGTCAGAATTATGTCGTCCACATACACTATTAAAATAACACTTTTATTGTTAGAGGTTATCTTAATGAAGAGTGTGTGATCTGCTAAGGATTGTTTGTATCCAGCTTTCAGAATCATTTTGGTGAATCTGTCAAACCAGGCTCTAGGCGACTGTTTTAAACCATAAATGGATTTATTAAGTCTACAAACTTTATGATCACCTTTTATCGACTTCAAACCCGAAGGTACTCTCATGTACACTTCTTCCCATTTTCCATCAAGAAAGGCATTTTTAATGTCAAGTTGATGCAGCATCCAGTTCTTGTTTACTGCCAAACTTAAGAGAACTCTAATTGTATTTAGCTTAGCTACAGGAGCAAAAGTCTCATTATAATCAATTCCATAGGTTTGAGTAAAACCTTTGGCTACCAACCTTGCTTTATACCTTTGTATACTACCATCAGAGTTGTATTTTATGGAGAACACCCACTTGCATCCGACTGGTTTCTTGCCCTGCGGAAGATCTGTAATGGTCCAAGTATCATTCTTTTCAAGTGCTTCAATCTCCTCTTCAACAACTCTTCTCCACTTAGAATCTTTTAGAGCCTCCTCAATAGTGTCAGGTATTTGTTCTTTATCTAAGCAAGTTGTAAAAGCCTTGAAAGATGACATTAGATTACCATAAGCAACATACCTCTGAATGGGATGCCTTATACATTCTCTTACCCCTTTCTTTTTAGCAATTGGCAAATCATCAACCTCAGGTAGCGAGGAAGGAATCTCGTTAGAACATTACCTTCATCATTCTCATTGGCAACTGAACTCAAGTTTAATTCTTGGCTACTGTCAGATTGCAAAACAGTCTCTGGAATAATTTTCTGTTTTCTGGTGTAAACTTTCAATTGCTTAGGGGGTTGAGGAGTTTGTGAGGGAGGTTTAGGTGAGAATTGAGGAGTAGTAACAATAGGTGAAGGATGAAAAGTTGTAGGTGAAGAAGTGGAAGAGTTATGAGGTTCAAATGACAAAGGATTATTAATAAATAAATCTGAAGAATAAACCTGATTTCTGAGAGGCTGAAAGACATCACTATTCTCCCCCTGATTTTCAGTCGAGTGGAAATAAGGTTTATGTTCAAAAAAGGTGAGATTTATTGAAGTAAATTTTTTTTGAGAAGGAGGATGATAACATTTGTAGCCCTTCTTAAGTGAAGAATATCCTACCAATACACACTTCAAAGATCTAGGGTCTAGTTTTGACATAGAGGGAGCAGAATCCTTTACAAACACAGTGCAACCAAAAACTTTAAAAGGAAGAATAGATGACAATGGTTTAAAATTTGGGTAACTCTCCAAAAAACAACTCTAGGTGTTTTATGTTGTAAAACCTTACTAGACATTCGATTAATGAGATAGGTTGCAGTTAACAAAGCCTCGCCCCACAAATACTTAGGAGTGTTACTAGTGAACATCAAAGACCTAGTAACCTCTAAAAAATGTCTATTTTTTCTTTTTGCAACCCCATTTTGTTGTGGTGTATCCACACAAGTGCTTATTTGAACAATCCCCTTTTTGTTAAAAAATTCTACCAATGACTTGGTAAAATATTTACTCCCATTATCAGATTTGAATATCTGAATTTTACATCTAAATTGAGTTTCGACCATATTGTAAAATTTCTCAAAAACAGAAGCTACTTCAGATTTATCCCTTAACAAATATGTCTAAGTTATTCTACTATGATCATCAATGAAAGTGACAAACCATCTACTACCAGTTACATTCTTCACTCGAGAAGGACCCCAAATATCACTATGAATCAATGAAAAAGGTTGAGAAGGTTTGTAGAAAGATGGTAAATAAGATGATTTTGTCTGTTTAGCAAGAGGACATATATGACATTTAAAAGAACTTGAATTTTTATTAACAAACAATTTAGGGAATAATTTAGCAAGATAATGAAAATTAGGATGCCCTAACCTAAAATGCCATAACATTATATTATCAATTTGTCCTAAAGAAGTAAAGGAACAAGAAGTATTTGGTATGGTAGTTGGTTGATTACAGAGAAGGACATAAAGACCATTTTGTAAGCTAGCATTGCCAAGCATTTTAATCGAATTCATTGCGTGTAAAAAAACAACCAGATTCAGTAAACTGTAATGAACACTTGAAATTTTTGGAGAGTTTACTAACAGCGATGAGGTTGCAGGCAAGATTAGGCACAAACAGAACATCTTCAAGCAACAAGTCATCATTAATGAGGACCGAGCCACTTCCTTTGATAGGAGAGAAGGAGCTATCGACTGTTTTAATAGAACTTGTAGAAGATGAATCTAAAAAATTAAGGAATAATTCTCTGTTACCAGTCATGTGATCAGATGCTCTAGAGTCAATGATCCATGTTGATGTACCTTTAGAAGAAAAGAGTGCAGTAGGAGAACAAATATTTTGTATGCCTTTAT
This sequence comes from Abelmoschus esculentus, assembly GCA_035048815.1. Lineage (NCBI taxonomy): Eukaryota > Viridiplantae > Streptophyta > Magnoliopsida > Malvales > Malvaceae > Abelmoschus > Abelmoschus esculentus. The sequence goes on from JAUCBN010000065.1 coordinate 5,741,483, forward strand.
CCTCCACGAGAGCTAAATTTGTTTCACAGGTTACCGTCGAACTTGGAATTGCTTGAAAAAACTTCAATCCAACCGTCTGTTTTGTTATGGGTAACATCTCAGAAGTTGTCAAAAGGAATCTCATTAAGAATTCAGACTAGGATCGATATTAGACTGATACCATGTAGAAAATCAACTTCCAACTTTATGAAAAAATAAAATAATACATAAAAAAGAAAAACAAAGAAAATTTAAGCCTTTTGTGAAAAAGAAGAAAAAACATAATTGATTTTCTGTTGTTGAATGAATGAATTTAATTACACAAGCTAATGCCTTTTTATAGGCTTTAGAATAGGACTTTGAATAGGATTAGAAGTCCTAATTACTTTAGACTTTTAATCCTATTAACTTAAGACTTTTAATTCTACTAAAATTATCTCTAAGTAATAAATCCTAACTCAAATTCCTAATAGTATTATATATCGTATAGACTCGTACTCTATATAATCTCACAAAATTCTATAAGGTTCCCCCCCTGAATTTCGGCCTTAGAGAAATAAGGTTTATCTTCAAAAAAGGTGACATTAAAGGAAACATAAGTTTTCCGGGTAGATGGGGAATAACATTTATACCCTTTTTGATTGGAAGTGTACCCTATGAATATACATTTGACATACCTTGGATCTAATTTTCCTCTAGTATAATGGTGAACATGTACAAATGCAGTACAACCAAATACCCTAGGAGTTAGATTCGAATGTAAGGGTTTAAAGTATGGAAACTGATGGAAGAGTACCTCAGTAGGAATCTTAAAACCTAGAGACTTACAGGGCATTCGATTTATAAGATATGTGGTTGTAAGAATAGATTCCCCCCAAAGGTATTTAGGTACATTAGAAGCAAACATGATCGACCTTGTAACCTCAAGAATATGCCTATTTTTTCGCTTAGCAACCCCATTTTACTGAGGAGTATTTACACAAGAGGTAAGGTGAAGAATCCCTTTTTTCTCAAAGAAAGACCTAAGAGATTGACTCAAGTACTCACTTCTATTATCATTTCGAAGGATTTTTATTTTGGAATCAAACTGAGTAAGGATTTGTTGGTAAAAATTTCGAAAAATAGATGCAACTTCAGATTTTTCTGTCATAAGGTAAACCCATGTAGTTCGAGAAAAATCATCAATGAAAGAAATAAACCATTTGTACCCAGTGATACTCTTAACAGAGCAAGGACCCCATATATCTGTATGTATGATTGAAAAAGGGTGAGTAGGTTCAAACTTTGTAGGACTATAAGACTGTCGAGTATTGTTAGTTATCCAAGAAGTGTTAGAGATTGAGGAGAAGTCTAAGTTAACGAGGAGTGCTAGAGTTTTTATTTAATATTTAATTAGAGTTTATTCCTTATTAGTAGTTTAGATTTATTAAAAGTCTTATTTAAATTAGGAATAAATATTATTTAAATTAGAGATAAAGTATAATTTTAGTTATATTAAAACTCTATTTTAGCCTATTTAAAGGCTTATTCTGCAATCATTTGATATAGAACAATAATAAGAAAATACAAAGAAATACATTGTTCTCTCTGGAAAATATTTTTGTTCATCCTATTCAAACAACAAATCCCTAACCACCGATCATATACAAACCACCATCATCCGTTGCATCTACGGCCACCATGGCCCCTTTCTCACAAATATGCTTGACAAATTGACAGAATTCACATAAAAAATGGGAAGGATTTTTATTAATAAATAAGCTGGGAAACATTTTCGATAAATAGAGAAAGCTAAGATATCCTAATCTATAATGCCATAACATAACGTCATTTGAGCCTAATACTGGTTTCCTAAGTTGAGTAGAGAGAGCCATGGTTGGAGGTGCTATATGCCTAAGAGTGTAGAGACCTTTGTCAAGTCTAGCACTGCCAATCACCTTCATCGATTCCTGTCCTTGAAAAACACAGTCACCAACACCAAACAGAACATTACAATGGTTATCTTGAATTAACTTGCTAATTGATAATAAATTGCAAGTTAGTTGTGGAACATAAAGAACATTGTGAATAACAAATCCTTCATCTAAAGTTACTGAGCCACTCCCTTTTACACTAGTTAGGGAACCATCAGCAATGCGAATCGATGCAGGGAAAACACTCTCACCATAATTCTCCAACAAAGCAAAATTTCTTGTCATATGGTCTGTTGCCCCTGAGTCCACTATCCATTGTACTGATTTATTAGAGGAATCATACCTGCAGTAGCAGCATGAGCCTCTGTGGAAGGTTTGGCTACCATAGAATGGAGTAGCTGCTGTAAATCTTCAATCTGCTTTCGACTGAAGGTGCTGGTCACATCATCTTGAGCAACCTGACGAGCCTCTCTCTGAAATTTTGCTCGATTTGACTTCCAATCCTGTGGTTTGCAATGTAACTTCCAACACTGATCTTTCATATGTCCCAACTTCTTACAGTGTTCACACCATGGCCTGCTTTTCCTTTGCTGGTTCCTGGAAGTAACCACCAAAGCTGAATTTTTTTGTTGTGTATGTGTTGGAATCATTAAAACTCTTCTACTCTCTCCTTATGTCTGAGAAGACCTCTTGTGCTAAAGGAAGAGGTTTAGAAGCTAGAATTCTTCCACCGGCACTAACATCAAACTCCTCATTTAATACAGATAGAAACTGGAAAATTCTTTTCTAGTTCTTGTGATTCTCATATAGACTCTTATCCTCTTGACACCTCCATTGAATATTCTCATACAAATTAATTTGTTGCCAACATTTATTCAAAATTCCATAATACTGAACAACTTTTAGATCCCATTGTCGAAGATTCTTAATCTGATTCTCCACAGCAAACAACTCCGAAGTATTATCAGCACTAGAATAAGTGTCTCTAGCTGCTGTCCAGATCTCTGCCGCAGTTTGATACAACATAAAATTTTCCCCTACTTCTGGAACCATCGAGTTGATGAGCTATGACATGATCATGGTGTTCTCGCTTCTCTAAGTGCTATATCTGAGGTCTGTAGTGGATGGAATTGGCATAGACTCAGAAAGATAGTTATCTTTCCTTCGACCAGTGATGTACAGGTGAACTGACTGGGACCATGGGAGATAATTATGGCCATTAAGTTTATAGATAGTGATGGGTGAAAGAGATGAATCAGAAAGTATATATTCTGATTGGGAAGAGTTATTCTGACTACTAACCTCAGAATTTGAATGATCTGGGTTAGTCATGAGGGAAGAATAACTGAGAAATTAGAGAGGAGTAAAAACAAAAAATCTGATACTTAGATGGATCGGATTGATGATCGTTCTATCCTGAAACTGATACCATGTAGAAACAGAGTAAGAATATATTCTCTGTGTTATTTTAATTAATGAAAGAAAAGTCTAAATATATAGACTTATTTACAAGAGACTTCAAAACTAAGAAGTCTTACTAAATCTAATCTCTTAACATGATAAGAGATAAGATAAACAAAGAAAACTCCTAAGATAACTCCTAAAAGATAGATTATTATCTCTATCAATAACTTCCTATTAACTATAGATTATTATCTCTATCAATAACTTCCTATTAACTAGGAATTATATTCTAAAATAATAACCAACAATCGGTCACCTCAAAAAAGCAGCAACCACCACTTATGCCTCTTAATTCTTATATAGATAATTTGATCTGATAGCTTGTTAAGCTTTACGGCGAAAATCATACGTTTTTAAGTTTTTCTTCTGAAAGCACCGTATTTCATGTTATTTTCTTGGACTTGCAATTCTTTCTTTGCATGCAATCCTCTTACATAATTATTAATGCAGGTACTCTAAAGAAGAAGGGATTTCCCTTGAGGAATTTAGCCAGAGAAACTTCACCTATCTTATAAAGTGAGTTCCCACTTCCTTTTTCACTTGTGTATTTTAATAAAGGAAATATGTACCAAAACAATAATCATTGTGAATTCATGGCCTTGTTCATACTTATCATCATCGTCTCCTCAACAGTGAACATCCAGCTATTGATGGTTACAAATGTTTGTTTTATGTGAATGGTTTCTCGAGACTTCGTATCTATCCAGGACTTCGTATGTTACATTAAGATGATATTTTTTTGAATAATTTTATTTAAAGGAGAAAAAATGGAATTTGTTCTAATGAATAATAAACTTATAACTTTAAGAAGGAAAATATATGAGTTTTTAATTATTAGTTCTTGAAATTATTAACGACAATGATAGTTATTAAATTATAATTGAATCGATTTTTTATATTTATTATAATACTTTCTCTTAAATACAAACAGTTTTAATAAAGGTTCGATAATTTAATAAGTATTTAAAATATTTTTTAAAATAGGTCTAAATTATATTTTGAGTTAAATAAGTGTTCAACGTATTATTTTATGATTCATTTAAAAAAAATTATCAGCTCTTACTAGAAAATTTTTACCATTCAATAAGAATTATGACATGTAGCCTATATGTATATTTAATTTTTAAATTTCTCTAAAACTTTGAATTTCTTAAAAAATCTTAAAAGTTTTATTTTTTCCATTAAAACCTCAAATCATATATCCTTCAATATTTGATGTCACCATAAGTCGGTGGATCATTGTTCACTATTGAAAGCGTCGTGTACCTCACCATTCGACAACCATCATCCTATATTCACTTGTGGGAGCTCAAATGACCCTTTTTTTTTCTTTATTATTGAGTGTTCGTCGATGGTGTAATGGGTCATTCATTGATTTTTTATAACGAAATGATATGGTTTTTAGTCGTGTTTTTTCTATGAATACAAAAGTGACTAATAGTTGTTAAATCAATGATCGGAGTGAAAAAATTTAGGGATTTATGGTTAATATTACGTTTTTTTAAATAAAGATTGTTTTATTAATTATATTATTTTATTTTTTTAATTTTTAGATTTTAATTTCATAAAATGATTGACTATGTCACGTGTTCGAATTTTATTATATAACAAAAAAAATAACATTCATCATAAAAAACTTTAAATAAATAACAAAATAAAATGTTAAACACTTCTTTAACCTAAAATATAATTCATTCACCTCTCTAAAAAAATATAATTTGAACACTTAATCAAGTGTTAAACCTTTAATTATTTATGCTTCTTATAAATGCATGATACTACAATAAATATAAATTAAACCTACATAAATGGACCATGGCCACTCGGCTAGACTTCTCCTCAATGAAAAATGCTTTACATTTAATCATGCATTTACAATCAGGTAAACCATTTATTGAAGAATCCTACATCTCCTTTTAGTAAGCTCTTTCTTTTTGTTATTAGAATTCCTGAGTTTGTGCGCTGCACATGCTAGTCCTAGTCCTAGTTCTTGTCCTTTTTCGAAGTCCTCTCTTTCTCAACCTAATCTATACCCACTTAAATGACTTACTGTGGCCGTGAAGACCCTGAGTAGGAACTCTGACGACAGCCTTTGCATAGCATGACATAACTCACATGATGTTCCCTTGCTAATTGCTATATAGAACAGAAGATGGTCTGCAAGTTAGAATAGAGGGAGGTAATAAGCCATGGATTATGGTAAAACAAGGATCAAAATTGCCATAACTCGTACGTATTTTTCAAAGACCTAGATGACTGCAATCTGCATGCATCACAAAGGGAACAAAAGGGTGCTTTGAAGTGGGATCCTTTTGATTGCATGGTCTTTTGCTTTGATTCCTTGGTCTTGAAGCTTCAATCTCAGCTTTCTTTTGGCAATAACACACCCATTATCAAGTAAACAATCAAGCCTACAAATCCACCCTACAGTATTGATAAAATCAACTTTAACATCAGCATGCTTAGCTCTCCTTCCATTAATATATTTTTCAAGGAAACTTTGAATATATCAGTAATTATTGGTATAAGCAAGTAATATAACACGTGAGGTTCTTCTCTATTACATGATAATTACTGTCCTTTATTGCAGAAGAATCTGAAACTGACAGTGAAGAAACAGATATCCATTAGAGGAGTTGCTGTTGAATTCTGAAATTTAGGCTATTATTACTTGTTAGTAGCCCATAATTCTTTTCTCTGGGGTGAGGGCTCTAAAGTTCAATAGTTCGGCTTTTTCTTTGGATCCTCGTGAGGATTATGGCCGGGAAAGAACTTAGAAGAGTGGATCAAAATTTTATGGGAATTAAATTCCTAGACAGCCTACTTAATTTCGGTAGACAACTCTTCACTGGCTCCATAACTCACTGGATGACAATCTGATCATGTGCAGTTACCAAACATGTTATGTACTTTCCTTTTGTAGTGACTGAGACTTGTTCTGTGATCTTTTGGGTTCAGAATCTGTCAATAACACGGAACTCATACTCTTGCTTGAGACGATGCTTTGTTATTTCGAAGAACAGTTTCTTTTACTTTTCTTGAGTTTTTGATATTGCAGCAGAAACTATATTGTTGCCATTGTTTTAAACCTTGCTTTTTGTGACATTTCTGACCTTATAGTTCTAGTCATAATGTATCTGATTTGCCTACTTTTCTCGTGTTTTCATTGATGCTTTGTCTGATACATGTCAAGTCTTCCTCTATGCTTTGATGTCAAGTTTTTTCTTCTATAAAATAGGTGTCAACGTTTGTTGCTTGATACTCAAGTAACTCTGCAGCCATCAATGCATATTCGTTCTTGCTATTAAGTAGATGTATTAATCGATTTTATAGGTGATATGTTCACTGAAGAACAAAATGAATTGGTTGAATCGGCTGCTGAAATGTTGTATGGTCTTATACACGTTCAATACATATCAACTAGCAAGGGAATCTCTGCGATGGTAAATATTGCTGTCAATTTTCCTGTTTTCTCTTTGCTTTCTGTTCACTTTGTCATGTCTCCTTCTTCTATCTCAGTTGGAGAAATACAGAAACTATGATTTTGGAAGATGCCCCAGAGGTTATTGCCACTAAAACCGACGCAAAACTACATCCCCAGAGTTTTTGGCTTCAAGATCCACAGGCCCTGACCCGATGTAAGCTTTATATCTAGGGATTATCTTTCACAATGTCTGGTCTACAATGGCGATTTTGACTTAGCTTCGGTGCATCTTACACTGCAGTGGTACCCTATGTAGCTTCAAATCCCCACGAAGCATGAAGAGAAAATTCTACCCCGAAGCCGAGAAGCAAGGTCTGTGTTGTCTGTTTCCACGTAAACATTGCAAAATCCTGCATAAAAAGCAGCAAAAGACCCGAGACTAACTGCAGAAGACTCTGCCACACTTGCCCAATGTAATAACCCATTCCCCCATTTTATTTACAAAACCCATACCCAAACAAATTAAACCCCTCAGCCCAATAAGCAAAACCCAATCCAACAATTAACCCTAATGATGAACTAAATCCTAGCAGCAGTCTCCTCTAGCCGCCGCCGCTCCTTCCTTTGTCACAACATCCTCCATGTGGTTGCCACGTGCCCCACACATATTGGATCGTCCACCGGCCACCGTCCAAGCCTCTGCTCTACCGCCTTTCAGATCTGCAAAAAAGCAAGAAAACCATGTTTTGTAACCTATTTTTTAATATTTTCGAATGGGTTATAAAAACTCAGATCTGTAATGTTTGAAAGGGGGAAAGTTTCGAAGAAATAAAAAAGAGATTCGAACAAAAAAAATAACCAAAAATCAAAAGCCAAGACTAAACATTCGAACGGAAAATAGAGAGAAGAGAGGGAGAGATCGGAAGGAAACCATAGAGAAAAAAGGTAAAAAAAACATAAAAGTTCGAATTCTTATCAGTTAGATCTAGGACTGTGCGAGGCTTGAATCGAAAATCTAACGTCGGATTCGGGTTCTACGCGTCGAGAGGATTCGGAAAGGTCCCGCCTTTTTTCGATCGCAGGCGCAGGCGCGGTGGCCGGCAGCCGTGCACGGTGGTGGCCATGGCGGTCTTTCACCGGAGCTCCAGATCTCCAGAGAGCCTTCATCAGCCTTGTTTTGGCTTCATTGTGGAGTAGAAAACAAATGAAAATGTGTTTTAATTTTGGGTATAAAAGGAGACCACCAAACGACGTTGTTTTGGTGTCTGATCTTATGACCCAAAACAACGTCGTTTTGACTTAATAACCCGTGGAGTAGGCCCAGATCCATACCCGAACCCGCCTGTTACAAGAAAAAAGGGGCAAATTGCACCTGCAGTCCCTGTGCTTTTAGCGTGTTCGCACTTCTGGCTTTCGATTTGCATCGCTTTTAATTTTGGTCATTATTTTGCTAAATTTGGCCTTATAATTTATATTTTCTTCAATTTCAGTCCATATTTTAACCATTCTAACCATTATAATTTCTATTTTTGCAGATTTAGTCCCTCATAGATTCTAAAATTATTATCATCATGTTTTATTATTATTATATTTATTATTATTATTATTATTGCTATATTATCTATTATTATATATTACTTTTATTTTTTATTCATTATATGTTTCAATACTAAAAATTAATGGGATCATATTGAATCTAAAATCGGATTTATATTTTTGTTCGTATAAAATATTTTGTAACCGATAGGTGTCAATTTTGGGCGTTGTGGGGGTGCTCACCCTTCCCCACGCGTAATACTCCCGGATCCAACTCTGATTCCGAAAACCCGAATTTGGTGTTCCAATCGCACCGTAAAAAGGATTGGTGGCGACTCCCTGGACCAATACCGGTGATTACAGCTAGCGACTCTGCTGGGGACAATTTTACGAGAGTCGAGCCTAAAATCGGTTACATTTTATTTAATGATCGAAAATATAAATTCGGTATTTTTTAATTTTGTGATCCTTTATTTTATTTATTTAAAAATATTTACTAATATTTTTAAATGTTTTTTTCAGGTCTCCCCATTTTCATGAGCTCTCAACCTGGGCTCCGTCCATTTAAGTGGGAGCATGAAACCGCTCCTTCGTGAGGTTCCGCCTCCGTGTAGGATGGTGAATTGCTTTTGGGATATTTTTCCCTCTGTCTTGTGAGACCTACGTCTTCGCATAGACTTAGAGAAACGTATCCCCCTGAATCGTGCTTATTATCCTTAGTAGGGTAATAAGTATTGTTCGGGTACCTTCTAGAACCGAACCACATATAGTGAGAGCTAGAAGCCTACCCCTTAGAGCCATCAAGCCGAAACTCTGCCCCGTTTGTCATTAACCTTTTAGGCTTTGTAGCCTTTATTTACAGCTTTATTATTTATTGTTATTATATTTGTAATTTAATTTATTTATTTTTTTATGTGAATTAACTTCGTTTCTTTTTGAATGCGTCATAATATACCATAATCATCCATTTCGCATCAATTACCACGATCATGTTTTAATTTTTTGCACTTCACGAGCATGAAATGTCGATTCACGATTGGTTCTTAATTTAAAATATGTCGGGAGAAAATCTAGCACTCTAGATATTAATACAACATTCAAAGTTGTGAACAAATTCCGAATGGTGGACTCGAGAACCATTTTTGAATCGATACTTTCACATTTAAGTCATGCACCATGCATTCACATGCATCCATTTTTAAAGCATCAAGACTAATGTTCGGGGTCCCCTGTCTCAGCAATACTGGACCAGACGACAATTCATCATCCCTACGGAACCCGATACAAGACGAAAAAGATGAACGAAGATAGATTTATAAAATCGAGCAGACTCAAAAAGACCTACAGGCTGATTTAACAAGAAAAATGGAAGACCAATTAGCCAAGGCTCGACAATAAATGAAAGACCAGATTGCAAGATCTCAACAAGAAATGCTCGGGAAACTAGCACAAATGCTCGGATTCAAACAAGAAGACGCTTTTGTTATCGACCCAGGGGCAAATCCCGCTGACATGATTGGAGATCCTATCAGGTTTTACTCCTCTTCAAACTAAGATACCATCAGAGGTTCATCCCCAGGTGGTTTTTTCTAAAGGAAAGTTACCATTGCATCCAACCGACATATTCGGCCCCATGAACATACCCTCCACATCAGAAGCCAAACTAGGGGGCAATCAGGCAGAAAACTTTGTCTCTGAATTAGACCAACTGATCGAACCAAAGATCGAGACATCGAAAGAAATCGAGGAGCGATGCAAACGACTCGAAGAAAAGATGGAAGCTATGGAGATTGAAGACACCTTCCTTGGATTCGATGCCAATGAACTCAGCCTCGTCCCAGATCTGGTATTACCCCCCAAATTCAAAATCCCAGAATTTGAAAGATATGACGGGACCAGTTACCCTCGAGCCCATCTTACTATGTTTTGTCGAATGATGACGGGATACGGAAGAGATGATAAGTTATTGATCCACTGTTTTCAGGATAGTTTAACGGGATCCGCCATTAAATGGTACAATCAATTGAATCGTCATCTGATAAAGTCATGGAAAGACTTGGCTAAGGCTTTTCTGGAGCAATATAAGCATGTCAGCGATATGGTACTAGATCGTTTGACTTTGCAACACATGAAGCAAAGGTCTAACGAAAGCTTTAGACAATACGCACAACGTTGGAGAGATGTAGCAGCACAAGTCCAACCTCCTCTTAGTGAAAAAGAGACGGTGGTTATATTCATTCAAACTTTAGAAGGCCCAATCCTGGATCGCCTCATAGGCAACGCAACCACCAATTTTGTTGATCTGGTGCTATCTGGTGAGCTCATCGAGAATGCCATCAAGAGTGGTAGAATTGACCCTGGTGGAAGTTCATCCCATAAAAGGCAAACATATGGAAAGAAGGACATTGAAGTGAATTCTTCAGGAGTCTATAACGTGAATTATTCCAAGCCTGTAACGATGACACAACCTGCAGCTACTGGTACTTATAACTCCTCAAACCAAGATTTCAATCAGAGAAAGAATTTTGAAAAGAAGGAATTTACTCCATTACCAATGTCTTATGGAGAGCTACACAAACAGTTGTATGATAAACACGTGGTATCACCCTTCTATCAAGCCCCGGTACAGCCCCCTTTCTCGAAATGGTACGATGCCAATGCAAGATGCGATTATCATGCAGGACAAGTGGGGCATTCAATCGAAAATTGATTCCGTTTCAAAAGGCTAGTGGAAAAGCTTATCAAGCTCGGAGTAATAAGATTCGACGACTCAACTGAAACGACAATGAACAATGATCCCATGCCGAAGCATGAAGACACCAAATAAGAGCGACAATGTTATTGTTTTTTGGGTTGTACAAAAATCAACTATGCCTAATATCACTCTACCTTGACCATAGTAGGTCACTTGTAGTTTTCATCTCTTTCAATGAGATGTTTTTGTGAACTATCTTGCTAGCCTAAGCCCACTGGCAGCGAGAGTCTTTTGTAAGGGCATAAAACTACAAGTTACAATGGAAATATATTTTGTATAATACTTTGAGGTTGAATGTTGAGCGGACCAAATTCAGAAGATAGAAACTACCCAAATGGACAACATGACCATATGAATTCCGGCACTTTAAAGGTTCAGATTGTTAAAATTTGTTTGGGGCATCCATTTTGAGAAAAAGTTTCGAGAAAGGAGGCCAAATCAGAGAACTTCAAGCATCTTCCATTATGATCAGTGGAATCAGGGGCACCCCTTGGAAAATCATGTCATTCATGCATTTAAGCATTATGTATTTACAAACCATGCATTTAGATTTAAACATGCATCGAGCATAAATTAGGAACATCCTTTGAAAACAGAAAAATCATTCATGCATTCAGATATTTTGCATTTAGACATCATGCATTCAGACTTGACATACATTGAGCATTCATGATGCACATATTTTTACTTGTACATACAAACAGGTCCGCAAAAGAGACCGAATGACCTCAATCATGGGGCATCAACGCGATAACCAACCTTTGGCCCCGAGAAGGCTAAAATAACACAGATTTTTCAGGTAATGACTCCAGAATTTTGAACAGTAACTAACAAAGGTTTTATTTTCCTTTCAGGTCCTAACTACCCATTATGGAGTAGCAGAAACGAATTTTTCCCAATGTCGCCTCCATCAATGGTGGTAGGTCAATTTTTGCAGAACTTTGCCCTTTCGGCGGCTATGTTGAGGATTAGATCGTCATGCAGATCTCGTTTTTACATATTTGTACAGATAGTACATGTGAATCAAAATTATTTTGAAAAAAATGAAAATGATGAAAAAATGAAAACTAAAAAAAATGAATGAAAAATGATGTTGAAAAAATGAAATGAAAAAATCGGAAAAGACATACAGAAACAAGACATTGGATAATTCAAATGTCCTTCCAAAATCCATTTTTGCGAATGGTCAAAGGAAGATAAATCCTTTGAAAAAATCCAATCTTGTGATTGGTACCAACTGATTGTACCTAGGGGAATGGTACAGCTAGCCTGGAGTAAACGGCTACCGGTAAAGGCAAAACAAATCCGTTAATCCCTGTACATTTGGGAAAAATGCATTGATAAGGGTCATTCAAATGTCCATCGAAATCCATTTTTATGAATGGTCAAGGAATTAAATCCTTGGTACCAACTGATTGTACCCAGAGTAATGGTACGGCTAGCCCGGAGCAAACGGTTACCGGTAAAGGCATATCAAATCCGTTGATCCCTGTGCATTTGGGAAAAATGCAAAGAAGATATATGATATCAATTGAAGACCTTTCGAATCAGATATTCAAGACTTTCAATCTTTGATCTTACCCCTTCGTTGATGAAGTGGATAGATCCCAATTCAATCCTGCTTCTCCGTTGATAGTGCAGTAAGATCCAAATTACAGACTTGATCTCGTCCCCGTTGATGGTGTGGCCAGATCCCATTCAATCATGCTTCTCCGTTGATGGCGTAGTATGATCCAGACTTGATCTTCCCCCTCCATTGATGGAGTGGATAGATCCGACTCAGTCCTGCTTCTCCGTTGATGGCGTTGTAGGATCTAAATTACAGACTTGATCTCGTCCCCGTTGATGGTGCGGCCAGATCTCATTCAATCATGCTTCTCCGTTGATGGCGTAGTATGATCCAGACTTGATCTTACCCCCTCCGTTGATGGAGTGGATAGATCCAACTCAGTCCTGCTTCTCCGTTGATGGCGCAGTAGGATCCAAATCACAAACTTGATCTCGTCCCCGTTGATGGTGCGGACAGATCCCATTCAATCATGCTTCTTCGTTGATGGCGTAGCATGATCCAGACTTGATCTTACCCCTTCGTTGATGGAGTGGATAGATCCCAACTCAATCCTGCTTCTCCGTTGATGGCGCAGTAGGATCCAAATTATAGACTTGATCTCGTCCCCGTTGATGGTGTGGCCAGATCCCATTCAATTATGCTTCTCCATCGTTGGCATAGTATGATCCAGACTTGATCTTACCCCTCCGTTGATGAAGTGGATAGATCCAATTCGGTCCTGTTTCTCCGTTGATGGCATAATAGGATCCAAATTGTTGAAATTTGATCTTGTCTCCGTGATGGTGTGGCTAGATCTAAATCATCGAAGTTCAATCCTGCTTCTCCGTTGATGGCGGAGTAGGATCCAAGTTGCTGAAATTGTATCTTACCCCTCCGTTGATGGTGTGGATAAGATCCAACCTTACACTTCAGGTCTTCTTCGACCAAATCTAACAAGTTCTCATTCTGTCGTTGATGGTATAACCATATCACATTTTGACCGGTCTTGTTTTACCGTTGATGGTACAATTAGACCAATTTTCGTATTCACGGATATCATATCTTTACTAGAAAAAAGAGGGAAAAAAAAGAAAGAGAACAAAAAAAAAAAAGAAAACATGTCAGATCATGCGTCTTCATCATATGCAGCTGGATCAGGTTTTGCAGACCTTCCCTCTTTGTCAATGTTGCAGCTAGATCAAGTTTTCTCCAAAGATGGCAACATCATGAGTGTCGCTGCAAATCAAGCTTATTTTGTCTTCTATAGCAAGTTAAGCTTGTTTTGTCTCCTCTAACAGTTCAGTCGGCAATTTTTTGTTCTCTTCAACGGATCTACTCATTTTGAAGATTTTGCAAGCAAGAGCAGTGGAGTAGATCAAGTCAAGGCTTCAACAGAAGAAGCGGTGGCCAAAAAAACCTTCAACCTTACCAAAAGAATCCCAACCTTATCAAAAGAACCTTCAACCTTACCAAAAGAACCATAACCTTACCGGAAGAACCCCAACCATACCAAAAAGAACCATAACCTCACTAAAAAGAACCCCAATGTTACACAACAACGAGCAAAGAGGGGCAGCTATAATAACCCATTCCCCCATTTTATTTACAAAACCCATACCCAAACAAATTAAACCCCTCAGCCCAATAAGCAAAACCCAATCCAACAATTAACCCTAATGATGAACTAAACCCTAGCAGTAGTCTCCTCTAGCCGCCGCCGCTCCTTCCTTTGTCACAGTATCCTCCATGTGGTTGCCACGTGCCCCACACATATTGGATCGTCCACCGGCCACCGCCCAAGCCTCTACTCTACCGCCTTCCAGATCTGCAAAAAAGCAAGAAAATCATGTTTTGTAACCTTTTTTTTAATATTTTCGAATGGGTTATAAAAACCCAGATCTGTAATGTTTGAAAGGGGGAAAGTTTCGAAGAAATAAAAAAGAGATTCGAACAAAAAAAATAACCAAAAATCAAAAGCCAAGACTAAACATTCGAACGGAAAAATAGAGAGAAGAGGGGGAGAGATAGGAAGAAAACCATAGAGAAAAAAGGTAAAAAAAAAAACATAAAAGTTCGAATTCTTATCAGTTAGATCTAGGACTGTGCGAGGCTTGAATCGAAAATCTAACGTCGGATTCGGGTTCTACGCGTCGAGAGGATTCGGAAAGGTCCCGCCTTTTTCCGATCGCCAGCGCCGGCGCGGTGGCCGACGGCCGTGCACGGCGACGACCATGGCGGTCTTTCACCGGAGCTCCAGATCTCTAGAGAGCCTTCATCAGCCTTGTTTTGGCTTCATTGTGGAGTAGAAAACAAATGAAAATGTGTTTTAATTTTGGGTATAAAAGGAGACCACCAAACGACGTCGTTTTGGTGTCTGATCTTATGACCCAAAACGACGTCGTTTTGGCTTAATAACCCGTGGAGCAGGCCCAGATCCATACCCGAACCCGCCTGTTACCCGAAAAAAGGGGCAAATTGCACCTACAGTCCATGTGCTTTTAGCGTGTTTGCACTTCTGGCTTTCGGTTTGCATCGCTTTTAATTTTGGTCACTATTTTGCTAAATTTGGCCTTATAATTTATATTTTCTTCAATTTCAGTCCATATTTTAACCATTCTAACCATTATAATTTCTATTTTTGCAGATTTAGTCCCTGATAGTTTCTAAAATTATTATCATCATGTATTATTATTATATTTATTATTATTATTATTATTATTGCTATATTATCTGTTATTATATATTATTTTTATTTTTTATTTATTATCATGTTTCAATACTAAAAATTAATGGGATCACATTAAATCTAAAATTGGATTTATATTTTTGTTCATATAAAATATTTTGTAACCGATAGGTACTAAAATAATGTTGGATGCATGATCATGGCAGGCAGGCGGACAAAACGAAGAAAGTCAATAGGAATGATTAGAAACGCGATTTCAATTTTTTTCAACAAAAATATAAGCTTTTGTTATGTATATTTTAATCATCTTCCTCTTCCAAATCAACGAACGAAACCCCAAAGCTAATTTCTTCTTATTCTTGACAAATTCTTCTTCTTTTCCTCCAAAATTGTAAGTATTTTTTTAGAATTTAGCTTGAGATTCTGAGGAATGTATCCGCCGCCAGGACCGGCCATGTACTACAATTACCCTCCGCCGATGCTGGTTGACTGTTCCGGCTGCCGTACCCCTTTGCAGCTCCCGCACGGCGCCCGATCCATCCGTTGTGCCATATGCAAAGCCGTTACCAACATCGCTGACCCTCGATCCGTCCCTCCTCCCTCTCAGCCGCCTGCGCCTTCCGCCCATGCGCCTCCTCCGTCGTCCTCTTCTGCCCCTTCTCCATATAATCACGCGCCTCCCGGTGCCCCTCCCCACGCCCACGGCCGGAAAAGAGCTGTGATCTGTGGGATATCGTATAAATACTCGAGGCACGAGCTCAAGGGTTGCATTAACGACGCTAAGTGCATGCGTTTCCTTCTCGTCAACAAGTTTAAGTTTCCCGAAGATTCTATTCTCATGCTTACAGGTAATCTTTCCCTTTTTTCCCCTTGTTCTTTTTATGATTAGATTTCGTATCTTTTGTTCGAATTGGAATCAATTCTATGGAATAGTATTTGATTGGGCAGTAAATTCTAGGGTTTAAAGATCGAATTTTGACTATAAAGGTAATAGGCTATCTCAGGGAATCTTTCCTTTCAGTACACTGCATTTATTTTATGGTTTTAGCTCAAGTGTTCTTAATTGTGTGAGTTAATTTTATGTTTCTGGTTCGAGTTGTCTTAATTGTGTATTTGAATTAAATAATTAGAAGTGATTAACTTTTTTTCCTAATGCAGAAGAAGAAACTGATCCCTACAGGCTTCCAACAAAGCATAATTTGAGGATGGCATTATACTGGCTAGTACAAGGTTGTCAACCTGGTGATTCTCTGTTATTTCACTATTCTGGTCATGGTTCGCGGCAACGGAATTACAATGGTGATGAAGTAGACGGCTATGATGAGACCCTTTGTCCTTTGGATTTCGAAACTCAAGGGATGATTGTTGACGATGAGATAAATGCAACTATTGTTCGACCACTGCCTCACGGGGTTAAGCTCCACGCGATCATTGATGCTTGCCATAGTGGAACTGTATTGGATTTACCATTCCTTTGTAGAATGAACAGGTTTGCTACTACTGAACATGCTTATGTACCATTAACTTTTTAATCAAGATTCCCTACTAATTTTGTTAGAAACAGAATCTCCATTCCATAGGGAAGAGATTTTGTTTGCATGTCGGAAATAAAAGTGAATTTCATGTTATGCATGTTAGATGAAGAGGGGCAAAAGGTGCTTGAAAGGACCCCACTTATGGCCTAGGGTTGATCCATAAACTTTTCGTACTCTTTGGCCCTTTGGCATTTTAGTTTACGGTTAACTATGTTGTTTTATATATTTTGAAAACCGGTAGTTGATGCCTTGCTTTTGTCCAGGGCTGGACAGTATGGATGGGAGGATCATCGTCCTGCATCAGGTTTATGGAAGGGAACAAGTGGTGGAGAAGTAATCTCCTTTAGTGGTTGTGATGATGATCAAACCTCTGCTGATACATCTGTAAGATTCCTGAAAACTGATTGCATGTCTAGAACCTTCAGTTCTGATGGCACTTTAGATTTCAAAGACTAAACAAAATATTGTAATGTTTTGGGGAGCAGGCCCTATCAAAGATTACATCAACTGGTGCCATGACATTCTGCTTCATCCAAGCCATTGAACGGGGGCAAGGGGCTACATATGGGAGCATTCTCACTGCCATGCGCAATGCAATTCGAAGTGTGGGTGGTGGTGGCGGTGACCTTGTTGGTGGTGCTGTTACGTCCCTCGTCACCATGCTTTTGACAGGAGGTAGTATTGGTGGACTTGGTGGTGGGTTGAAGCAGGTAATATTCCCGTGTTTAAGTATTAAAGGAAACCTCTCTGTTTCTCCATCTAATCAGTTTATTTTCCATACCTCAAAAAAGAAAGTGCTTTGATTGATGTACACCGGGGCATATCTCAAACACACCATACGTAGTCAAACATGTTAATGTGTAGCAACTAGGTTGATATATGCGTAAAAATGATTATGCAGATGCATGAGGAAGCAACATGTATCCTGCTAACTAATTAACATTGTTTGGAACAAACTTTTGATGCATGAGGAAGCAACATGTATCCTGCTAACTAATTAACATTGTTTGGAACAAACTTTTGATGCATGAGGAAGCAACATGTATCCTGCTAACTAATTAACATTGTTTGGAACAAACTTTTGGTAAAATCTCTGTTGTTAAAACAACAGAAACTTTGGTCTGATTGTTTGTCTCTCGACTATTTCATAATATCAAGTCTTTTAAGCTAAGTTCATTTTAGAGTTTGGCTACTGGCATTGTGCGAAAAGGCATATTCGAGTTATCGAACCTGGATTATCACAGTGAAACATAACTGCAAATTTTATTATGGTTTCCATGACAAGTGAAAAAGCTGAAGTGAAGATAACATGTGTAGGAGCTTCTGACTTATTTTATCTGTGTTTTTACAGGAGCCCCAGCTGACAGCATGCCAGCCGTTTGATGTGTATACAAAACCTTTCGTCCTTTGATTATTATTATTATTTTTTATAAACATTTTTATATATGATGTTTGTAAATTGAATTTATTTATATCCCCGGAGAAGGGGTTGGATTTCATTTGTGTTCTAACAGCATATTGTTTAAGCCAGAAGTTTCTGGGGATGAGGATTTTGTTACCACCTAGTATTAATAAATACATGTTTATCTTGTTTGCTGGTGATCTTAACTTGTACCAAGTCACCTAGGCTTTTAATTGAAAAGGAATGTTCAACTGAGATTTGCTTAGAACATATTGGTGAAGTCAAATGGGGTGGTTTAAAATTTGTGACATTGGGTATGTTTTGTAAGAATGGGGTGGTTTAAAATTACCCATGTTATTTTTAGTATATCAGTTGGTATTAATTGTACTTGGTAATTTCTAATTTGATTTATGCTGATTCTTCTTTAATTTTATGATAAATTATGTGAAGAGTTGTATAATTATATATTTTTCTTTGGTAAACTATCCATCTAATGATTTTTTAACTACCGAATTAAAAAAAATAAAAATAAAATTTGATCATTCAAATTTATTATATTGACATACTTTGATCATCACTGTTAAAAATTAATAGAGGAGTGATGTAAATTTATAAAATTAAAATTTATCTAATTAATACTAAAATAAACGATGACACATGTTACTAATTAATTTAAAGAAAATTAAAGAGGAATGATGCACATATTGATCCTACAATCTTCAAGTTAAAAATCCTAATTAATTTATCACCACTACAACCCATCTTTAGTAAACTAAATTGTACCATTTAGTATATACTTTATAATATAGTAAATATTAGGGGAAAAATAAAATAGTTAAAAGGAGATTCGAGCTTAAATCATTTAATCACATAAACCACCAAAATAAATAATTAATTAAAAATAAAAACTTTTTAAATACGTTTAAAGCAGTTATGAAAACAAGATTTAAAATAAAATAAATTTTTTATTTTTAAATTAAACCAAATATTTAACATAGTTTTTAAATATTCAATTTAATTTAAATATGAAAATATTTAATTTAAAAAATATCCAATTTAATATATTCGAATATTTTTTTCTTTTTATATTTAAATTAAATCAAATATTTAAAATAATTTTCAAATATTTAATTTAATTTAAATATAAAAATATTAAATATTCAATTTTAAAAAATATTTAATTTAAAATGTATTCAATATGAAAAACTATTATATTTAATTTAAATATATAAAAAATATTTGAAGATATTAAATTAGATATTTTTAAAATTAAATATTTAATATTTTAAAATACAACCACAATCACTTTTTAAAATTTTATCTGTCACTACATCTTTCAATATTAGTAATTACTTAAATATTTTTATGCGAACATTATTTATATCCAACAATCGAAAAAAACTCATAAAAATATATTGGAATTCAAAATCTAAAATAAATTAAGTTCATAGGCAAACTAAAGAGTACATCATCATTATTCAATTACAAAGAAATATATAAACTCAAATAAAACCTTCACTCCTAGAAGGATTCAACATGAATCTACAAATCTCTCCCCTTGCTCTGGCACTTGGATCTTTGTACTCACCACAAATTTTGTCTCGATTTTCCAGAATGTAAGTTTAAGCGATCATGAAAGAAGTTTCAAATTAGATAAAGATAAAAAAATGATAATTCGACTTAAGTGTGTTTCTCTCTGTAAAATGTCTATTTTATAGGACGGTGTAATAAGGACACATGTCCTACATGTGAATCGTGTAAAGAATTATCTTTTTTAACACTAATTTTCGAGTGTAACATCTAGTTTTACGATTATACCAATCAGGACAAAATCACTTCTAAAACAATATTTTTTTTACTTTCTTTTTCCGACATGTACATCCACTCAAAGGGAAACAAAATAATCTGCATGATTCAAAAGTCACATACCTAGAGTACAAATGAAGCAAAGCTAGGGTAAAGGAGAACCTTCAATGGCAAGCTTCCCATCAAAAACTTCAGTTTTGCTCCAATGGGAAATTACAGGGTGCATGCTGCTGCACACAAGGGTGGAGCCAAAAATTTATTTAAGGGTATCATTTTCTTAAATAATGTTTAAAAAGAATTAATTATTTATAAAGGGGTGTCAATTATATATATATTTAATTTTTTCAATATAAATTATATAAAAAAAATATGATTTTTTTCAAAAATTTTGAGGTATCAACAGACACCCCGATTATACATGCGGCTCCGCCCATGGCTGCACACACACATATGAACAGAACTGGTTTACCTAACAAGAAAAAAGAACATGCATATTCTTACAGCATCAATTCCTTACACCATACACTGTTTACATGCATGCAGATGTAATAACTAATCAATGGTGTAGCTGAGCTAAAACCAGCTCTATATTTAATTTCTACACAGCTCCAGCTATAAATTTGAATGGCCATATCATACTTATCAACTTACTACCCCACCGACATTCCTTTACTTTCCCTTCTTCGAACAGATCAAAAGCTTGTTTTCCAGGAAAATAAATATATTTATATCTGCAATCAGCATGTTATTATATAAATTATATGACTGCAAAAGCAAAACTGCATATTTGGGCGATGGTTTTGGCAGGGGAGTGTGCAGCAAGCAATGGCAGGACAGGTTGAGGTCGTGGTTTAGAATGATAGGGAGAAGTTCATGCTTCTAGGATTTTATGTGGTTTAGGGTTAAAGAGTTTGCCCTAATTATTTCAGAGTTTATTATATTTTTGAATCTGTCTAAGGACAATAATATGATACTAAATTTTATAGAAAAATTCTACAACGGTGTTGAATATTGTTGAACACTATTAAATTAATTAATAACAATTAAAAATCTCAAGGACTCAATACATAATCAATAAAAGAGTGATAGACTCAATATATAATTAATAATTGTGTGTTGAGTCTTGAGATTTTTAATCTTTATTAGTTAATTTAATAATGTTCAACAATGTTTAACATTAATAGTGTTCGACGGTGTTCGACGCTCGTTATAGACTCATCTTTATTTTATATAGGTGTCGATGGATTCCCATCTAGCAATTAAAGATTTTCAAAATTATTATTATTATTATTATTATTATTATTATTATTATTATTACCACTTGAGCACCACCATTTGGATTTATTTTTTATTTTAATGGATAAATGCTCCATTTTCATCGAGGTAAGTCAACTAGTAAAATACAATATATATATATATATATATATATATATAAAAGTAAACTGAAGGCAAAGAATTGAGATCACATGACAAATGTTCACTACTAGAGTGAGTAAAAAATTATTTGATTTTGAAAATATTTTTAATTTTTTTAATTTGATTTGATAAAAAAAATTGATTTAATCGGATTTGAATCGTAATTTTATAAGTCTAACTCAGATTTTTTTTTAAAAAAAGTTTGAATTATAAATTAAAATTTTAAATAACTCAATATTTTTAATAATAATTGAATCGTTTTTAAGTTTGAGAGTCTCTCAGTTTTATCTGATATATATATCATACATAAAAATATAAAAAAATATATACATAGATCTTATATATAGTTATAAAAAAAATTAAATTTAAATTAATTAATACTATAACATTATAAATATTTATAATCAAATATAAAAAAAATTATAATAATCAAATCGCTTATTATTTGGATAATATTATTAGTGCTTGTACATCAATTTTAATATTTTATTAATGTATCTTATCTAATATTTTAAGTTTCTTGACTTTATGGCTATTGCATTCATTAATCCATCCTAGACGAGAAGTAATATAATACTAATCATGCGTAAATACTGAGATTGACCTACCAGTACAAAAACATTATACAACTTGTTTTTTTTTTTTTAATTTATTATAACAATATTTATTCAAGTAGCGGTGAAAAGATGAAGAGACTTTAATTTTATGTAGGGTTATTTAAAATTATTCGATTCGATTAATTTAATCTGATTCTTTGATTTTAATTTTTGTGAGTGGCATTGTTGAGGGGTTTCGTGCCTATGAACTGAGTCTGTGAAGTCGAGTCGAGTGACTCCATGACTCAGCGTTGTCTCTTTAAAATCTGCGCCTCCGCATTTACTCACGCGCTGCCCTCCCTCAAAATTCATTTTGGCTGTTCCAAATGAATGTCTCCAGTTAATGCTCCCTCCTTTACTTCCTCATAAATACCCCCATCAACGCCCACTCGCCGATTCCCCAAGTCACCTCGCTTTTCACCTTTTCAAACTCGGTCAGTAGTTCTTCTCATGTGAGAGGCGCGTGATACTACTCCTCTGTAATTTTGTACAAACTGAAAGAGATGGCGTCGATGGCGCCGCCGCCGCCTTCGTTTTATGGTGTTATGGGAGGTGCTGGGAACTTCGATGACAATAACAACAGGGAAAGCTTGCATTCCTCTTCGTCGATCGAGAATGTTAAACCGAGTATTATAGTAATAGTTTTAATCCTTTCTATAACCCTGCTCCTGTCCGTCTCTCTTTATCTCCTTCTTCGCCACCTCAATCGCCGCTGCCTGAGCCATATCTTTCGCCCGTCCACCTCCAATATCACCTCCACCACCGCTTCCAACCACCGTGTCACGCCAGAACTACCGGTGGCGGCTCCGTTCCTGGATTCTCTCCCTCTGTTTACCTTCTCTGCCATTACTCACGGCTCCAACAACGGTTCAACGGTTTCAGCAGACTGTGCTGTTTGTTTGTCTAAATTTGAACCGCCGGATCAACTCAGGTTTCTTCCACTCTGCTGCCACGCGTTCCACGCTGATTGCATTGACGCTTGGCTGACTTCGAACCAATCTTGTCCTCTCTGCCGCTGTCCACTCTTTGCCTCTGAGTCTGATCTCATGAAGGTAATGCTTCCGTCTTCTAACGCCGTATGTTCCAATAGAAGTGGAGGAAGCTATAGCTTTCGGCTCGAGATTGGTTCTATCAGCCACCGGCAATCAGGCTCCGACTCCGGTGATCAGAGAAGAACGTCTTATTCCATCGGCTCCTTCGACTACATCGTCGAGGAAGAATTGCAGTTGAATAGAACCCAAACGAACCCTAGAAACATGTCCGATAAGGAGGAGATTGTTGGAGTTGAGGCATCTCCGGAAGCGAGTCTCGCCGCCGAGGTTTCCACGGGAAGGAGCTGGCTCAAGGATTACGTCGACAGACTCTCCTCTTCGTTATCAACTCGTGCCATGTCATTTCGAAGCTCTGGAAGGTTAGTCGCCGGGAGCAGCTGCCGAAACGACATTTCTGTCGCCGCTGGAGACTACGACGTGGAAGCCAATCGTATCGGCGAGGAGATCAGCGAATTGTTTCGCTGGTTCTCAGGGGTATAAATGGTAAATATGACGTCTAACGTTCGGCAACTTTGTCATTTCACTTTTAGGATTTTCCAATAGATCAAACCACATAAGAAAAAAAATGGATTGGGCGCTATTTTTTTTTTACCAATATTCTCCCAGGTGAATTTTATTTTTAGTATTAATTATTCTGATATATTAACGATCCGACGGTTCACATTTGATTCAGAAAAAAATCGAGTAAAATTGCAATTTAATTTTTTTTAATTTGATGGATTTGGTGCGTATAGAGTTAAATATCTCGTCAAATTTATTTTTATCAAATCATTAATTAAATTAAGACAAATTTTATTATAGTTCGAAAAACATCTAAAACAAATTTCACATCAACTTGAAAATAATACATTAAATTCTTTAAATAAAGTTAAAATTTGAAGGCTTAACTCAGTAATAGGTGCCCAAAGTATACACTTTTTCTAAAATAGGTGCCTAATGTTTTTTTTGGCTGAAATAAATGCCTAAACTATATATTTTTTCTGAGATAGGTGCCTAATGTATTTCTTGGTTCAAATAGGTGGCTAAAGTTTTATTCCCTTAGTGTTTTAAGGTAACACTGTTAAAAGAAAATTGTTTAATTTATAAATAAATACATAAACTATATATTTTTTTAAAATAGGTGCCTAATGTAATTTTTATTGAAATAAATGCCTAATTTTTTATTATAAGTAATTTATATTTCTTATAAGATATAAAATTATTTATATATCATCGTTTTAATCTATTAAATTATTTATTATAATTGATTAATAATTTATTTAAATTTTGATTGGTTGCTGAAATTATGAGAAAAAATTATTTTTTAACAATACTAAAATAAAAAATAATTAAAATTTATATAATTTTATATTAATATTCTCAATTCTTTTTCGATACAATTATAAATGTAATATGAATATAAGAATTTTTGTATATATTCCCCATGTGAACCGGCGACATGTCCTTTAAAGTGAATCGATTTGTCCCATTGATGATTGTTGTGGAAAATATGAAAAATATTAATATAAAATTTTATTATATTTTAGTGTTGTTAAAAAATATTTTTTTCTTATAATTTAAAAGGTTAAATGATTAATTTAAGATGTAAATAATTTTATATCTTATAAGAAATATAAATTACTTATAAGGAAAAAAATTAAGCATTTATTTTAATAAAAAATACATTAGGCACCTATTTTAAAAAAAATATATAGTTTAGGTACTTATTTATAAATTAAACAATTTTCTTTTAACATTGTTATCTTAAAACACTAAGAAAATAAAACTTTAGGCACTTATTTCAGCTAAAAAATACATTAGGCACCTATCTTAGAAAAAATACATAGTTTAGGCACTTATTTTAACCAAAAAAAAAACATTAGGCACATATTTCAGAAAAAGTGTATATTTTGGACACCTATTACTAAGTTAAGCCAAATTTGAATTATAACATTATAAGTAAAATAAATTAAGTTAAAAAAAATTATTTTATATTGAATATTTAATTTAAAATAATTAATTATTATATTAGATATCAATAATTATATAAAAAAACACAAATCAACTTTAATAGAACATCCATGAATGTTAAAGATCTGAACCAACCGATAAACAATACAAGAAAAAATATGAATAAATCATGAAGAATAAGTAACCATTCACTAAAATCGTTCTTGATATTTTAGTGGTCCAAGATGAATTTAAAAATTAATTTTTAATTAAAAATATTAAAAATAATAACATTTAAAAGTAAACTCATAATGATAAGTATTAAAAAAATAGTCGTTAACAAATATTAAAAAATAGAGCATATTCTTAATAAAAATCCTAAAAATTATACTCCTATTAATAAGTATTAAAAAAATTGAATCTTAATAAAAAATATTAAAATTTTAAATTTTAAAAAGTATATTTCTAATAATAAATATCAAAGGGAAATTAGGCTTTAATACTAAGTATTAAAAAATGATTATTTAATAAGAAATATTAAAAAAATAAATTTAAGAGCACGTGTCTAATAACAAATGTTTGAAATAAAATAAATTTAATAATTGGAACTCTGTTAATAAATATTAGAATAAATTAAAGTTTAGAGTAGAGTCCAGAAATTATATCATGGGTGAATTTTAAAAATATGATTTCTAAAAATTACATTAATTACATGGCTGATTAGTGACGGAATAAGTAGTTTTAATTAGTTAGGGACCATAACTGACGTGATAAGCCGAGCCTATGATAATCTCTCCCTAATCACAAATTTTGTAAAAAATTGAATCCTAATAATAAGTGTTAAGAAAAATTAAATTTTAACCGTAAACCTCCCATAATTAATATAATATAAAAAGACTGAACTCTGAATGAACACTCCTGCTCATACCTAGGAACAACGCCATTCACCATAACAAAATTCATAAAAAATTCACCAAATACTCACGTGCAAATAACTGTTTATCAATCATCATATAAAATTTATTTATTTCAAAATAATAATTTTATTAACGAATTTTAAATAAAAATAGTAGAAGTATAAAATATATTCTACTATATTTATTTCTTTGTCTGATTACCAGTTCCACTCAACCGCTCATGATCTTTGATAGCAATGTAACAAGTAGAAGATTCATGTGTTTTAAATGTCATGTTTTAGTTTATGTAGTGTTAGGTCTGGAATCTGGATAATGACGTTTTAGTTGAAATCAAAATGTTGGGTACACTCACCGGCTGTTCCAGCTGATTCCTTTTATTACGAGTAAAACCGCAGAGTGTCGGTTTTGGCATGGAATGTTACGGGCAGGGCAGGCACATGTCCGGTTCACCGTTACATAAACAGACAAAGATGAAGGATCAATTGAGTACAGAAGAACGAGTGGACCATGACTAGTGCCTAGGGGGTAAGGTTCAACTAATTGCTTATGGGTAGTATTGCTTTTTTAATAAGTTTGAGCAATTTCATGCAACAGGAGTCTAAGACTTGGGTGATAACGAGACGAGACGAGTCTGGTCAGGTTTGGTTCGATAAGTTCAAAATTTTAGATTTGGGTTCAGCTCAAAAATAATATTATTGGATTAGATTCGGGTTCGAAGATCGTCGGACTCGTCTCAGGCTTGGCTCAACTCAAAATGAAAAAAAAAAACACCTAATTTATTTTAGTTAATTTATTTTTAGTAGATTTCTCTTATTTTATTTTATTATTTCTTTTGCTAAAAAGATTACTTTTAGTGTATATATAGCATATATATAATATATATAATTATTCCGAACCTGTTCACGAGTTTTTCGAGCCGAACTTGTTGGATAATGCTTGAATCCTACACTCCGTATTTATAGGAGACATGGAAGCAGTTCGGTTAAGTTAAAATTCATTTTGAATTTTAAATGTGTAACCGATTAGATTTAATAAATATAAGAGATTTGATTTGATATTATCTGTTATTAAATCTAATTTTGAATAGATATTATCCGAGATTTAAATAGATATTTTCGGTTATCAAATCTACTATTTTTGGATAGATATTAACATATTTATCCGAGATTTTAAATGGATATTATCTGAGAGATTTGATTATGATATAATCTGTTATTTAAATAAGATTTTATCTGATTCTCGGACAGATTTGCCCCTACTTTCAACCTATAAATAAGAGAGCTCTCTCTGTTTTAATCATCCCATTCAGATTTAATTCTGTCTTAATTGAGAGAGTTTGAGTTCTTCTTTTTTAGATTAGACGATCATTTCTTCTATAGTCCACTCCAAACTTTGGGTGTACAAAGTTTGGAGGACCGTACTAACCTTCGGGGGATAACCGCCTAAAGTAGCGAGTACACACATCGGGGCAAATTGTTTCTAAGGTAGTGGCCTCCATACCACGACACGGTCTAATTATCTTTCAGTTCGTTCATTTTATTTTTCCTGTCAGTGCTAACGCCCTGTTTTGCAGTCCATATATCCAACAAAACTTGAATTGATTTAGTTCGGTTTTTAAAGGTCTCGAGTCGAACCCAAACCTGAATCGAACTCACTCGAATTAAGCTTTGACTGAACCGAACCCGAATAACTCGCGAGCTAGTGAGGCTCATTATCATCCCTAACTAGGACATGTAATAACATGCATATAGGTGAAAATTAAGATGGTCTTTTCTGTTGGTCTTGATTGTTTCTGTTTTTGGTTGTTCATAGTAACTAGTTTTTGTTGTGTTTGTTCAATGTGAATGAACCTATTACTATTAATTAAGTTAGGATTCATTTTATCTCCTTATGATTTCGAAGTCATCTTTTAAAAGAAATTTTTTTCGAGAAATCGAATTATATAATTTGGTTGGTGTCGTTTATAAAGGCATAATATTATTAATATGATAAATCAAATTGAGAAAATTGTTTTGTATTATATTTTTTAATATTTAATTTAAATTAATTGATAATAGATAAAAAATCAATCAATCAATAAATAATATAATCTTTTGATTAGTTATCTTTCTCGTATGTAATTGCACACATAATATGACATTAAGAAAAATCAATTACTATGTTGATGTTATTATGTCTGAATTCTTTCTCTATTAAGCTGTTGTATCTGTTTATTTCATTTTATATTTTAAAGTGGGATATATAAAGGACCAGATCAAATCAAATAATAATTAAAAATAAAAATTAAATATTTTTAAAGCAGTTAAAGCAATGTTTGAAATAAAAATAAATTTATTTTTTTTATTTTTAAATTAAATCAAGTATTTCTTTATGATCATATTTATTTTAATGATTTCGTATATATAATTTTGAATCAAATTATTTTATTTAATTAATAATTTTATTTTTTATTAAATATACATATTTAAAATTAAAATTATATTTTAATTTAATTAAGTTATTCAATAAAAAAATTAAAATTATTAATTAAATAACTTGATTCAATATTATATATAGAAAATTAATAAAATACATATGAAAAATAAAAAAAATTGATTTATTTAAAATAAAAATTATAAATCTATTTTCATTTTTAATCTAGGTTTAACTACTTTAAACGTATTTAAAATATTTTTTATTTTTAATTAATAATTTTATTTAATTTGGTAATTTATATGATTTTACATGTTTCAAGTAATTTATGTTTGAGTCTTTTTTCAATCATTTATATTTCACCTCTTAATATTTATTGCATTATAAGATATGTATATAAAATAATACAATTTATATCATTAAGAGTAGGTTGTTACGGTAGTAAAGGCTTCAGTTGATATGTGTCAACACTTGATTGAAAAAATATAATATATTAAATAAAATTTTAGTAAATCTATTTAATTGAGTGACGATATATGTTATTGTCTAATTGATTAATTAATTTTATATAACTAAATTAAAATTAAAACCAAATTGATATAATAGATAAATAAAAAGGATCAAATATATAATTTTGCAAAATCACGTTAACCTCCACGTTAGGGTTGTTTATTGTCAGATATCGAATCGGATCGGATCTGATTTTTTTTGGATATCCGGGTTTTCGGATCAATGATATAGTGATCCGTATCTGATCCGAAAAAAAACGGATATTCGCATATTCGGATACTCGGTTCGCATATTCAATTATCCAAAAGTATAATTTGATTAAACTAATTTTTCGAATTTGAAGGTTATATTTATAAAAATTTTAGAATTTCGAATATAATAAACAATAAATTACTAAATACAATAAGAATTACATTTATAAAAGTTTCGATTTTTAAATTTTTTTGAAAATAACAAGCATTAAATTGTTAAATATAACAAAATTAATATTAATAAAAATTTAAATTTTTAGATTTTCAGATTTTCGAATAATCTAAAAATTGAAATATTATGATCTGTATCTGATCCGAAAAACTTAAAATCAGATCGGATATCCGATCCAAAATTAAAAATTAGATGGGATATATGTATTTTTGAATCAGATCAATAAATAATCGGATCAAATCGACCATATCGAATATTTTTGAACACCCTTACTCCACGTGACCCTTTCACTGCCACGTCGTTAATTTTTTAATAACAACGGTTAAAATAAGACTAAATTAAAATTTTAATATAATTGGTAAATTATTTAATTTAATAATTAAAATAAATATACTTAAATAATTCGGTAGTTAAATTTCTCTTTCAAACATTCGAAGAGTAAAGAGTTAAAAATAAATAAAAAAATTGACAAGTTCAAGAATTATTACGGACAAAAACATATGTGGACCAAATTAAAACAAATACAAAATTTAGTGACTAAAAATTAATTTTCTCTTTAAAACGTGTGGATGTCTCTAGAACTTGGCCAAACATGGATGATGCGCAGAAAAATGACCCGTCATCCATTAAAACCCTAAGGACCAAATCAGGGATTTAGGTTTAGAATCAGTACTTTGTATTCCCAGACTTTGATTCAACCGTCGATTCAAAGAAGCTTCTTATCAATGGCGTCTACATTTTTGGCACTCCCAAACACCTTCACTCTCAACAAGCTCACCTTCCCTTCTCTTTCAACCCACAATCTTATCGGTTAGTTTTGCATTTGTCTTATCCCCGATTTTCTACAGGAAATTATACCTGCTCTTTATATATAAAAAGGGTTTCTCTTTGTAATTGCGTGTTTCCAGCTGGGTCTCGAAGAAATTCTCTTAGAATCAATGCAGTTGCCAGTAAATGGGAACCCGCCAAGGTATTCTTGTTTAATTTCATAATTTGGGTTAATTTGAAACGATTCATTGTGTATTTGTAAATTGATGTTCTAAATGTGTACATTCGGGATTTTTTCTCTCCAGGTTGTTCCACAAGCTGACAGAGTTCTTATCCGTCTCCAAGAATTACCCGAGGTTTGACTGGTTGATTATTCATTTTTTGTAGTACTGAAGTTGCTTAAGTGTATCCATCGAAATCTGGGTTTCTTTGGTATCAAGATTGTTCCGTAAATACAACTGTGAGACTTGTTCGTTTTTCATGTTCTCTGAATTTACATGAAATGAAAACTGAGTTGGGTTGTTTTGCATTTCTTATTGATATATTCAAAAAAAGCAATTTGATAATTACTAGAAATATGCGTATCCATATGTGAATAGTTTTATTATGAAGAGGGGGTCAGTTTTTTTGGACTTGTGAGTTGGTTTCTTTTGACATGAAAGTACATAACTGGTTATTTTTAAGTTAATTCTGTAAGTGATTTTTCATGTTGTTAGCTCTGTAGAGCACTATAAGAATAGAAGTGTGTGTGTGTGTGTGTATATATATATATATATATATATATATATATATGAGATGGAATGTGGTTAAGGAAAGGGGAACTATGTTATAGGTGGATGAATGGTCATTTCTTGGCTATCATGTGAATTTGTAGAACCTGTGGAGTAGTTCCAGTGGTAAAGGATGATGTTATTCATCTAGGTGACCTGGGTTCGAGCACCATGTGTATGCGGTGTGTGCCTTATTAAAAGGGCTAAGAAAATTTGAGCAGATACTAACTTTTAATCACACCAGCATATTAAAAAAATATGAATTTGTAGATCAATAAGCCCTTTGGTACGGATTGTCTACTTTCTGTTTATCATTTGTGATGAATATCGCCTTTGTAAATTGTCAAACTATTGAATTGCCCATTTTATATCACAGAAATCGGCTGGTGGAGTTCTGTTGCCTAAATCAGCTGTCAAGTTTGAGAGGTACCTAATGGGGGAGGTATGATTAGAATGCTTCTATAAAATTTTCCCCTTTGAAAATGAGTGATTGGGATGTCTTGATTAATTCTATGATGGTTTTCATTTCAGATAGTTTCAGTTGGTACCGATGTAGGACAGGTGGAGCCGGGAAAGAAGGTAATAAATTCAGGGGGCTGCTTTTTTCAATTTTCCAAGCAACCTCGTCCTAATTGATGCCATTTTTTCCCATTGTGAAAATGCTTCCATTTTCTCATGTAGATAATCTTCTAATACCATGACCATCTAAAACAATGCCTATGTTTTTGCCATTGCAGGTTCTTTTCTCTGATATAAATGCTTATGAGGTTAGTTAGCATTTCTTTTGGCAAAAATATGTTATCTTATTTTGTTTGCTGTATTTGTCGATATTGAATTAGTTAATGAAAGAATTGTAGTTACTGGCAAGTTCTAGCAGTAAGACTATGATCAAACTATTAAACGTCGTCATCTGTTATTAGTGTATTAGTGATGAATACTTTATGGCATAATCTGTGACTCATTCATGTCCATAGGTTTCTTTTCCGAACATAATCGTAATGGTGTATCTAAAAAGTTCGTGTCCGCACGACTGTGTTATGAACTTATGAATGCTGTTGTCTTGCTTGCAGGTGGATTTGGGAACAGATACTAAGCATGTCTTCTGCAAAGAGAGTGACTTGTTAGCTGAAGTTAATTGAGGTTTGTTCTGGTCATTTATTTTGAATAAGAATCAATAATCAATAATCAATGTACTCTCCATTTGTTTCAGTTGCTCCTGGTACATTGTTGTCTAACTTATTAGAGATTATAATTATTGTTAACTGTTAAGAAACTTGAATTATTGGTTCACAAAGTATTGGTGTTCTTGACAAAAAATAATGTCTACATGTAAACTTGTTAAATATTAACGACGACGTACGAGAACTCGGATTGAAATCCTAATAAATCCATAACTCTATTCAAATTAAAATTTAGAGTTTAAAAATCTAAATTTTGTTTCTAAAAATTAAGCATTTTTTTAAAATTCAAAAATTAATTTTAAAGCTACAAATATATTAAATAATTAAAAATATTAAAATATTTAAATTCTTAAAAATATAATTTTTAAAAATATTTTTATATTTAAAATTATTAAATCAATTATTTTCTTAATATTTAAAATAAATAAATAAATAATATTAAAATTTGAATAAAAAATAAAGTTTCTAAATTATTACAATATTATTTTTAAAATTACAAATAAATATTATAATTATAAATGTAAAATATTATATGTTTTAAAAAAATTAAAATATTTAAAAACAACAAATATTATTAAAATGTTAAAAATAACTTGATTTAAAAATTATTTTAAAAAATAATAGATATTTAAATTTTGAAAAATAAAACATTTAAAATTATAAAACATTACAAAATTAATTTAAAAATTATAAATAAATATGGATATTATTAGACAAGTATAAATAAAAAATTCAAAATTATTACAATTTTTATTTAAAATGATTGAAAACTCAAAATTATAAAATATGTAAAAATCTAATACAGATTTTTTAACGAGAGATTATGCTCAATACTTCTTCTCTATTGGTATTTATGGCACTACAAGGTAGTAGTAGTTCTTTGAGAGGGATCTATGTCGTTGTAACACAAGGTTGTAGTCCTTACCAACGATTCCAAAAAAGGTTTGTTACCGTTGTAACAAAGGTTATTTAACGGTAACATTGTTATTGAAATCTTTATTCGTAAAAATAATTGTGAGATTTAAATTTACACTGATAACAATCAATAACGACCGTTATTTAACGGATAACGACAATAACGGTTCACTATTTCCGTTATTTACCGTTATTGTACCGTTATTTAAAAAAAAACTCTCATAATAAATTGTGCGAATTTTAAAAAAAATTACAACCGCGACTCCCACAATGACTTTGATAGTAACCACTATGTTCACAACTGTAATAAATGCTACACGACCGAAAATACTTTTTAAAATTCACCTTTTACCATCCTTTTTAGAGGACCGAACACGAAAGATAAACTGATTGAAATTCTTGGTCAAATATGAATACCACTTTTCTGATCGACTGAACAAGAGCTTCTTCTTGAAGAGTCCTCCTCAAGCTCAAATCCTCGAAAGGAATTTTTTGATGGAAATAGATTTGGAGTTTGAAAGTACCGCCCAAAATCAAGCATTCTTTATGGAGGGCTTGCCATAATTAGGGGTGTTCAAAATTACCCGACCCGATGACCCGATAATCAGAAAAAAATATCGGGTAATTCTCGAAAAAAATACCCGACCGGGTCGGGTACCTGACCCGGAAATTAGTGGGCCGAGCTTGGGCCGAAAATTTTGAATTCCCAGGTACCCGACCCGATTAATTTTATTTTATATTTTTTTAGTTTTAAATTATATTTTTATTTTAGACTTGTTTAATATTTATACCTAAAATTAACATTAAATCTCTAAATTAGTTTTATGTTTGTATTATATACTTTTAGGTTTTAAAAATTTTAAATATATTTTTATTAATTTACTAATACCGAAAGAAAAAACGAGATTAATACTTTTAACGTTATTTTAGTGATAAAATTTAATAAATATAGATGTATATATAAATTCAAATATTCTAAAATTAACTTTAAACCACTCGTTTTTATGTTTGGTTATGAATTTATAAATTTTTAAAACTTATATAATTAATATGTAATTTTTTTAAATTTTAAAATAAAAAATAAATAAAAGTTATGATCCGGGTACCCGATAATAAATACCCAATTTAAATGGGTCGGGACACAGGCCGATTTTTTATGACCTGAGGGAACTAGGTACCCGGTTTTTCGGGTACCCGAAAACCGGATACCCTGTAAAGAACACCCCTAGCCATAATCCATTGCATCAAAAAGCAACCTTAAATCTAGATTCAAAATGGGGGATGAAGGTTGCTCTGTAACGCTTAAAAAATGGACCAAGAAGTTAGTGAACTGATTTTGCTGGTTTAACTTAGTTCGAGATTAAATACTTAAAAAATGAGTTTTTAATAAAAATAAATTCTGGAAAAGTATCCTAAATCCTTATTTGACTTTGGTCAAATCAATTTCGAAAATTAACCATTGAATCTCTAAGATTTTAAAATTAGTGACCATTTTGTAAAAATTAAAAACTTGAGGACAATTTTATAAACTAAGCCAAAACTTTGAATCTTTAAAGGTTTTGATCCAATTGTAATCCTATTTGGTCTAAAATTTCCAAGAGCCTATTTAATTAACTCTTAGCCCATATTTTAAATCATATAATTCAAATTACTTAAAATTTTAATCATAAAAACCTTATTTTACATCAAAACCTAAACACTTTTTATTATTTTCGTTTTCCATCTTCTAAGGCAAAACTTCATCACTTTTTTAGTTAAAAACTTTATCTTTTCAATAGAATTTCGTTTGGGATAATTCTTATAACTTTTCTTCTTCAAAATTTTCGATTTTCAATCATTATCTAGTTTTAAAATCTTGGAAAGACATTGGATCTGTTTTGGAGGTGAGATTTCTTCAATCCTCTAAGAACCTAAAATTCTTTAATGAAATTCCAAAGGTATTGGCTTGGTACAATTGTTTTAATCTTTTAGTGTAAGAAATTTTTGATCAAAATTCATGATTTACGTTCAAGGGTTTTAACTCACTGTTTTTGAATCTTAAATACATGATTTTGTAAGTTTTAGGATGATTATAACATTTTTTTAAAGTCCTTAATCTCAGACTAAAGGTTTAGGAGAAGTTTGGATGGTTTTAAAGGGTTTTCGGTTAAGTTTTTTAATGGTTTTAAGGGTTGTTGTATAGGAATCCGACTTAAGGGTTATTTTAGTGCGTTGAATGCACTAAACCCTCTGATTTTGATGCTTGAAACAGGTTAAGAAGTAGAGGATCAAGTTTGAAGGTGATTGATTAAAGTTTCAGTGGCTTGTTAAGCAAGTAACGCCAATTGATGAGTGAATTTGAGAGTGGGCTGCTTTAGCAGTGATTTACTTTGTTTTTCAATGGTTTGGGGTGTAGGTAAGGTGTGAGAAACCTCCCTATACTCTAAAGTAAGTTTTACTTTTGCTCTCGTAAAAGGGTTTTCCCATATTATGCTATTTTGCTATATTTTGGTCATGCTTGTTATATAATTATGCATATACGATTATGCATGTGATTAAATGCTCATGAGACTGTTTTTAAAATGATTTTAACTCTCTCATGATTTTTTTCTAAATTATGCTAAATGTGGTTTTTATCGGTTTTTGCACTTGGTGTATGAATTAGTGGGATGCATAAGATTTGCCTACTATTTTAGATGTGAAACTTGAGCATTTAGTTTTGTTTTGTGTTGGACATTTAGATGATATTGATGAGATAATTTGATCGATCAATAGGATGTACAATGCACTATAAATACAAAATTCATACGTGTTATAAATTCCTTAAGTGATGCATTAGAGGTTAGCCTAGTGCTGTGTGGTGTGATATTCATATCGCATTCGGGAATGGCAAACTATCCCAGACACTAAGGCGGGATCATTGTGATTGTGATAGTGAATCATGTGCGTGATTGACGGTACGATGCCAACACTTGTGTCCGTTTATCTCAATGATTAGAGGTAATTCTAATCGTGTCGCTAAACCAACATATGGAAAACGCAAGTGTAAACGATTTACTGTTTTTTTTACAATTCAAGAATTACATGTGATTCGATAACGGACTCAACTATTTTATAAGCCTTGCTATAAAAGCATGTAAGCCTTGGTTTTGTGGCATATTGTAACGACCCAAATTCTCAGATTCGTGTGTCGGGTTAACCCGAGAGTTTGGGCTTCGGTTTTAGGCCCTGAGTTGTTTATCTTTCTCTTGTAGAGAAAGAGGTTGGAGGGCCATCATTGAGCTTGAGAAAGTGAAGGCTTTGTGTGGAAGAGGAGCTCGAGTTTTTACTGTTGCTAGCTAAGGTTGGTACTCCCAACTCTTTCTTTCATCATTCATTTCATGGTAGATAGCATTCATGTAGATTTTGTGCATGTGTGCTTGGTTTGTAGCTTAATAAGCTTTAATGATGGAAATTATGTAAGTGTGTTTAATGGCTAGAAATTGATGTTAAAACACTCCAAATAATCATAATATCAAGATGGAACACTTTAGGATCGATTAGAAGTAATTTGGGAATGGTCCTTAAAAAATATCAAGTGAAACCTGCAGTTTCGTGCAGGGGGTATCGATACCGGTGGCCTGTGTATCGATACCCCTGAGGGAAAAATAGGTTAATGGGGAGGGAGTATCGATACAGGTTTCGATACCAAACCCTCTAGTGGCATCTTCGATTCGATACTCGTATCGAAGCAAATAATTCCCCTTTCGTTGACCTTAAAGTTGGTCAAAGGATATCGATACCAGTATCTGCCAAATAGGCTTGGATGACCTCGTCTCTTTGCTTTATGTACTTGAAAAATTCCTTTAGATCTCTTGACAAGTCATCAACTTTTGCCATGACATTTTTAGAAAACTCCAGCACATCATTTGTTTGGAATGGGCCTCTTCCTCTAGCAGCAACAACATGAGAAGCTTTCGGCTGCTCTTCTATGTTTTCCATTAAAACAATCACCTTTTCAGCAGATAAACCTTTCATTCCTTCCAAAATTTCATCAAAATCATCTTTCGGAACGATCTTTTTCCGACATAGTGCGGTGATTAAGTTTGGAAATATGAGGGGGCTCTTGGGTCGTTTCCGACAAGCATGCGTCTCATGCACAATTATCCTTCCTATGTCCATTGGGAAGCCAAAGAAAATAGAATGTAACAGCATAAGTTTAGGTAAACTCACGGTAATTTGATGCGAAGTGGGCATCAGCTTGTATCTCATAAAGTGGTTCCACAACCGGGCGTTGGGAAGCAAATACTCGCGGTTCACCGTTTGTCTCGATGCTTGTTGTTCGTTCCACTCGGTCTCTGGCAGAAAAAGATCCATTCACGCCTTGATATGTTTCATAATCAGCCTTTTCTTCTTTCTTTGCGTGTCTGTCCACTCCTTGATTGATTTTGAAGAAACGGTTGATAGCCGTGTTTGTGAAGTGGATGTTTTTACCCCGGACATATGTAGATTTCTGGTCAGGGCTGTGAATATTGACATAAAACTCGTGCAACAGTATGGCGTTGACGGAGCCTGGATGGGCAACAAAATGCTCCCAATGGTGGCACGCCACCACATCCTTCACCTCGGGTCCAAACTCGTCGGAGGGTTAAAGCCAAGTTCAAAGAAAAGTTTTCTGTTTTTGAGAGTTTTAAACCTCTCTTCCGCCGCATTGTTCACAAAAATGGTAGGAGGTGGTGGTGCGGATCGTGGGGGTCTGGTTCGTACCATCTTTAGGTTGAAAGAGAGGAGAAAAAGTAGGAAAGCTTAAAGCTTTTCTCTAATGGAGGGGGGTATTTCGGCTATGGAGGTGGGGAAAGATGAAGAAGAAGATGGAGAGTAAAGATGAAAAAAAAGAAATAAAGGTGAGACCTTTATTTTTTAGTGGGGGTGTGGGAATAAAACGTGTGGAGGCGGTTGATTGGGTGGTGGTGTTAGATTTTTAATAGGAGAGAGAGGGTTGGTTTTTGAAATTCAAAATAAAATAATAAAAGGAATAAAAACTCTCCCTTTTTGTCTTCTTGCCGCCCAAAACTTTCAAGGTAGGGTTTCAAACTTTTCTCCTTCTTCTTCCTTCAGCCGACAACCTCCAAGGGTGTATATTTCCTAAAAGCAATAAAAAACAGTTAAATTAATTAAGAAAATGATGTAGCATAAAAAATAAACTTACGACAATTTATTTATGAACATGAGTAAACTGAAAATGCCATGACATTTCAGCATGTTAGGCATCTCTAAGATGTGCGGTAGGTTTATCTCGCATCACATGGGCTCCAGTGTAGATCTTTAGGCGCTGACCATTGACTTTGAAAATTGTCCCGTTGTCTAAGTTCTTGATGTCTATAGCTCCATGGGGATACACTTAAAGTATTTCGAATGGTCCAGACCACCTTGATTTAAGCTTCCCATGGAAGAGCTTTATCCTTGAGTTGAATAGGAACACTTGTTATCCCACATGAAAATGCCTTGGCAAAATCGCTTGATCGTGCCATCATTTGGTTCGCTCCTTGTAGAGTTTAGTATTCTTATAGGCTTAGGTCCTGAATTCCTCCATCTCATTCAGCTCTAGAAGTCTTCTTTCACCAGCTAACTCTGCATGAAAGTTGAGCTTCTTGATTCCCCAATATGCCTTATGCTCTAGCTCGACT
This sequence comes from Abelmoschus esculentus, assembly GCA_035048815.1. Taxonomy (NCBI): domain Eukaryota; kingdom Viridiplantae; phylum Streptophyta; class Magnoliopsida; order Malvales; family Malvaceae; genus Abelmoschus; species Abelmoschus esculentus. The sequence goes on from JAUCBN010000065.1 coordinate 5,780,066, forward strand.
GGGAGGTGACATGCTTTGCCATAGATTAACTTAAATAGAGACATTCCTAGGGGGTCTTGAATGCTGTTCGGTACGCCCACAACACTTCATCAAGCTTGGGTGACCAATCCTTTCTTCTCGGATTCACCACTTTCTACAGAATTTGCTTGATTTCACGGTTGGAAACCTCGGCTTGCCCATTGGTCTAGGGATGATATGTCGTGGCAATTTTGTGTCTTACCCCGTATCTTTGTAATGCCTTGGTAATTAACTTGTTGTCAAAGTGAGTGTCTTCATCACTGATGATAGCCTTTGGCATGCCAAACCTTGTGAAAATGTGCTTATAAAGAAACTTAAGCACTGTCTTTGCATCATTCCTTGGTGTCGCAACAGATTCTACTTACTTGGTCACATAGTCCACTGCCAAAAAGATATACAGATCTCCATATAAAGATGGGAAAGGTCCCATGAAGTCTATGCCCCACACATCAAACAACTCTATCTCCAAAATATTTTGTCGTGGCATTTCATGACGTCTGGAGATATTCTCAGTTCTTTGACATCGATCGCAGGCTTGGTAAAATGCTTGGGCATCTTTGAATAAGGTAGACAATAAAAACCTGATTGGAGGACCTTAGCAACAATCCTCATACCTCCGAAGTTACCTCAACACGGGCCTGTGTGACAGTGATACAAAATATCTCTTTGTTCCTCTTCGGGCACACATCTTCGGATAATTTGATCGGCACAACGCTTGAACAGATACGGCTCATCCCAGAAATAGAACCACGCATCATGTCTGAATTTTTTTATTCCCTGGCTAGTCATGTCAAAAGACAAAATACCACTAACAAGAAAATTAACAAGGTCAGCGTACCACGGGATTGCCGTGGCATAAAGAATTTTCTCAACAGGAAATTCATCATCAATTTCAATTTTTTCATGACATTCTAGGTTTACTTCTAGCCTATAAAGATGATCAACAACTTGATTTTCTGTGCCTTTCCTATCTATCACTTCTAAATCAAATTCTTGCAACAACAATATCCATATAATAAGTCTAGGTTTGACATCCTTTTTAGTCACTAAGTATTTAATAGCTGAGTGATCGGTGTGAACAATGACCTTAATGCCTATCAAGTATGGTCTAAACTTGTCTAATGCAAATACAACGACAAGTAGCTCTTTCTTTGTGGTAGTGTAGTTAAGTTGTGCTTCATTTAAAGTACGACTAGCATAATATATAACATGAAAAATTTTACCTCGACGCTTCCCTAAAACTGCTCCCACGGTATAATCGCTTGCATCGCATATCAGCTCGAACGGTAAGGTCTAATCCGGGGGAACAACAACGGGTGTTGTGATCAGGTTTTGCTTCAGCTTTGTGAAAGCGCCATGGCATTTTTGATCGAACACAAAAGGCTGGTTTTATTGCAACAACATGCACAAGGGCTTGGAGATCTTGGAGAAATCCTTGATGAATCTCCTATAGAATCCCGCGTGTCCGAGGAAACTTCTTATGCCTTTGACATTTGTAGGCGGTGGTAACTTCTCAATCACCTCGAGCTTAGCTTTGTCCACCTAGATGCCTTTGTGTGAAATCTTATGGCCTAACACAATACCTTCAGTCACCATAAAGTGACATTTCTCCCAATTCAGCACAAGGTCAGCTTCTTCACATCACTTCAAGACCTTTGCTAAATTGCGAAGACAATTCTAGAAACTGTCTCCAGAAACAGAAAAGTCATCCATGAATATTTCTAGATAATCCTCAACCATTTCAGAAAAGATAGCTTGCATACAACGCTGGAAAGTTGTCGGGGCATTACACAATCCAAAGGGCATCCTCCGGAAAGCATAAGTGCCATAAGGACAAGTGAAAGTGTTCTTCTCTTGGTCCTCCGGTGCTATGGCTATTTGGTTATACCCCGAATATTCATCCAAGAAACAATAGAAACCTTTTCCCACCAAGCGATCCAACATTTGGTAGATGAAAGGTAGAGGAAAGTGGTCCTTACAAATCCTCCATCCGGTTACTACACGCATCGACAATAACTCATTATCTTTATTGCTCACCACGGTTGTGCCTCCTTTCTTGGGTATACATTGAACCAGGCTTACCCATGAACTGTCCGATATTCGGTAAATAACTCCAGCATCGAGTCATTTGATAACTTCCTTCATAACAACTTGCTTCATAATAGGGTTGAGTCTTCGTTTTGGCTCTATGGATTTGCCATGGCATTCTTCCAGAAGTATCTTATGCATACAGATAGTGGACAGATCCCCTTTAAATCTGCCATGGTCCATCCTATCGCCTGTTTATGCTGTGACAAAACAAAAAGTAAACTTTTTTTTGATCAGCATTAAGATTTGCAGAAATAATAACAGGCAGGGTCTCGTTTTCACCCAGATAAGCATATTTCAAATATTATGGCAAAATATTCAGCTCCAACTTTAGCGCATTGAGTAATGATGACTTGGGAGGAATGAATTCTTTGAAGTCAAGAGGTTCAAAGCTCGAATGATTTCTAGCTATCAACAGACTAGATTGGTGTTCTTCCAATGAAGATTCACTAGCTTCTTACTCTTCTATGAGCTCTTCATACTCATCCAGTTGTACAAAATTGTTGTGGCAAAAATGATCAGCTTCCGTTGATTGCTCATAATCTACTTCCAAAATGTTCTGGCATTCCTCAGAATCATCCATGTACTTGAGAGAGTTGTTGATGTTCACGATCAATCTTTGATTTTCTACACGCATTGTGAGTTCACCCTTCTCACAATCAATGAGAATGCGACCGGTTGCTAGGAAAGGTCTCCCTAAGTTAATAGGTGTATTTGCATCAGCCTCACAATCAAGTATAAGGAAGTCGACTGGAAACACGAAGTTGTCCACCCTCACTATGACATCTTCGATTTTCCCCTTGGGTCTCATATGGGAACGATCGGCTAGCTGTAATATGACAGAAGTGGGTCTCACATCTCCCATTCCAAACTTCACAAAAATTGACTTGGGCATCAAATTTACACTTGATCCAAGATCATAGAGTGTTTTCCCAACGAACTTTTCTCCAATAGCACACGGAATAATGAAGCTGCCTGGATCCTTCTTCTTCATAGGTAGGTTGCTTAAAGCAGAGCAATACTCTTTTGTCGTGGCAATTGTCTCAAATTTCTTCACTTTAAGCTTCTTCGTAACTATCTCCTTGAGAAATTTAGCGTAGGTAGACATCTGGTCAATTGCCTCCAATAGTGGGACATTTATGTACAGTTGGTCCAATTTATCAACAAACTTCTTAAACTGGATCTCATCGTTGTGCTTCTTCAGCCTCTGGGGAAAGGGTGGTGGGGGTCTAACTTCTTCCACTGCTGGCGTAGGAATTGATTTTGCCGTGGCATTTATGCTCGCTCCATCAGCAAGTTCCTTTGTCAAACCTTTCTCCTTCTCTTTTTCCTCGAGAATTTGCTCAGGCATTTCTTCTTGCACAGGTTTGGGTAGGGATTCATCAGACTTCTTCCCCCCAAACTTATCTTCTTGATTAATCTTCTTGCCACTCCTTAGTGTGATCGCGCTACATTGCTCTTTACCATGTAGCTTAGTGACTTCAGTATCACTGGGCAATCATCCTGGCTGACGCTCTTGTAATGCCGTGACAATTTGGCCAACCTGACTCTTTAGATTTCGCAATGAAGCACTGTGGCTTTGTAATAGGGTTCCTTGGTTCTTGATGGTTGTAGTATGCACTTGAAGCATAGTCTTGGTACTTAGAATAAATTCTTGCATGGTAGCCTTCAAAGAACTGGTATTAGATGATGATGCAGCCCCATTGTTCTGATTATGCCAAGGCATATTCGCTTGAAACTGTTGGGGCTCATTAGCATTCTGGTTTTGCTCTGGGGGATTAGGATTGTTGGATCCTTGGTTTCCCCATGAAAAATTTGGATGTTATTACTCCCTCTGTTGAAGTTGCTCACATAATTGGCTGACTCATGGTTTCCTGGGCACTCGCTTTCATGATGATTGCCATGGCATAACAGACATGCTGAACTGACCATCTTCACTTTCTTCACCTCATTGGAACGTTGAATGCTCTTCAACATGTTGGTGATAGCTGAGAGTTGTTCGGATAGTGAATCTTTAGCATCAAGCTCGAATGTCCCTTGTGCCTTTTTCCCAGTTCCAAGTCTTGTAGAAGGAAATTGATAGTCATTGTTGGCAATTCTATCTAGAATTTCAAATGCCTCTTCGGGTGATTTGTCTAACAAAGTTCCATTTGCCGAGGTAAATAGCATCATCCTCGTCGGTGCATTGACTCCGTTGTAGAACATCACAACTTGAGTCCAATCTTAAAATCCATGATTAGTACACTTGCGAAGCAATCCCTTGTATCGATCCCAACATTCACACATTGACTCATCATCACCTTGTCGAAAAGAAGCTATGTCATTTCTAAGCTGAGTATTGAGATTCGGTGGATTATACCGCAGCAAAAAGCTCTTGCACAGATCAACCCATGACTCCATTGATCCGGATGGTACTCTATTCAACCACGCCCTTGCTCGGCCACATAGGGAATAAGGGAATAACTTGAGCTTCAACACGTCCTCATGAACTCCTTGTTGACGGAAAGAATCACAAACTTCTAAGAAAGCTCTAATGTGTTGCCTTGCATCTTCGTGCGCCATCCCTCCAAATTGCCAAATAGAATTTAGCATATTGAACATGAAAGTCTTAAGTTCGAAATGTGTAGCTGTAATTTCTGGTGCCACAATGACAAGATTAAGATCATCCAAGATAGGATTTAAATGATCCCTAATAGCCCTTGGTCGAGGTGCAGCAGCATTTAGATTTGCTCCGACATTTTGAACTACTGGGTCTAGCATTGCTGGTGGGTCCATAGCTCTACGTTGATTACGCCTTCTTTGACAAAACAAACGCTCAATTTCAGGCACTATAGGATAGAGAGGTCCGTCAATAGACCTTCTAGACATGCACTGAAAATAACCCTGAAAAGAAAAACAAGAAAAACAAACTAAGAAAATAAACTAAGTAAAACAAAAATGCCAAGGTAAAAATGAAAAACTATTCTCTTGCTGATCCCCGGCAACGGCGCCAAAAATTTGGTGTCGCCTGTGTAGCTATAAATTATGCGAACATGTGTGTGCAAGTATACACAGTTGTACAAGTAATAAAAGGGTGAATGAGTATTGTTCCCACGAGGATCGAGGTAACCAGTAAGTCAATATTGTCAAGGCAAAAAGGTGTCACTAACTAAAAAGAGAAATAAAGGTAAAGACAAATTAAAATGGATATGTACGGTGCAGATGTACTGGAGAAATGCTATGGCAATTTTAGAATGCAAGCAACTAAAATATGCCAAGACAAAATGGAATGAATGATGATGGCAGGGTGGATGTATGGAAGTGGTGTGTGAAAAATATAGTAGTGTGATTGCAAGAGAACAAGTAAATAAAGTAAGTAGTTTGTAAATGTGGAGACAAATGCAGGATACAAGAACATGTTTAACAATATGTTGTACTAACCCTCTATTGATGAACTCTCTCGGGAATGACTGGTGGAAGATCCTATGGACTTCTTAACCCTTACTCCTACCTAACATATAGCTTCTACGGTGTATATCTATTCGATAGAGGTTTCTAAAGTGTTCCCGCTCTTTCGAGTCATAGGAACCTGACAAACTAAAATGTCATGGCATCCGCCTATCACGTGGGTAGCACAAGCCTATCGACAAAGCACACTCCTTTTAGTCGTTGAAGCCTTCACCTACGCCTCTTTCGAGTGCTCTAGGATCCAACTAGGCTCTATTTGCAGTCTAGAACCCATTGCTCACGTAGATCCTCCATTAGCTCCTTTCGGATGATCTAAGGATCTATAGATACGCCTCTTTCGAGTTCTCTAGCATGCACCTAAACACGGGACACTTTCGTGCCTCTTATAATGCCTAAATGATTATCAACAATGAGCAAAGTAAATATGCAAACACTTAGAAGACAATATATTAAATAAAAGCAAAAGATAATCATCCATAAGTTTAACCACCTAAACAAAGCTTACATAGTGGTGCGAAATGTTAAAGAAATATCATCCACATAAATCTTAAACATTCAACAATCATCCTCATAAAAGTATGAAAATAAAGCAAAAGAATAAGGACTAGAAGACACCCTCGGTGTGCACAGGCCACCGGCTTCTTCAACCACCACGAGACGTGTCGCGTGTCAAAAGTGCGCGTTTAGTGCAAGCGGACACATTGCAAGAAATAAGTGATAAGTATGTTATCGAGTTATCGTCTCCTCAGGGACTGGTATACCTAATATGCTTCCTTTATCTCCTTGCTCTGTGGAAAGATAAAAGCACAAGTGAATTGGTGTGATTTATTTAAACTAAAATAATTGAATAAAAATAAAGAGTCGAAGTATTACAGAGAGAGATGGGCCAAGATCCAGTTGTATTGTATTGTGGACTTGATTGACTTGTCTTTATCCAATGCAATCGCATATCTCTGCCTCGGCAGCACTGTAGTTTACTGCCTGGGCAGCGATAACGCTGTCTGCCGCGGCAATCCCTTGCTCGTGGGCAGACTTTACCAAAGTTCGGCAAAGTGTCCTTGAATGACTCCGCTTATCCCTAAGTCAGAGTGCTGTTGATGACTAGTCCTTGATGATACCTCCCGGCGTGAACCAATTATACTCACCAACCAATCTCACACTTCTTTTAGCCGCTGAAACTCTTAACCTATCCCTAGGCCGAGTTAGTATTTCGCGATTGAAATACCGTACTTACCCTTTTCGTGAATCTAACTCTCCCGAGCTTAGATAAATGGATTACTCACAAACTTCCCTCCCGGGCTTGAATGCAAGAACAAGGAATAACAAAGGATAAGCAAACCTTGATAATCTTTATTGCATTGAATAAACGACAAATTACAATCTCCTCTCACAAATACTCCACAACCTTCACCTAAACCCTATGAAGGTTTTAGAACATGATGGAGAGGAAGTAAACAAGAATAGAAGTCGGCTCTCCCTAGGTATTTCCGATCTCCGATACATTAGGTGGCTAGGTCTTTATATAGGCTAGACCTAGGGCAACCCTTTCCTAAGTGGAATACAACTTGGAGTAGGGAACAAGTCAAGTACATAATAATATTATATTTCCAAGTTTGAATTCGGCTAAGGGGGCTTTCCCGCGTGGTTTTCCTTTGGGCTTTTCCTTGTGCTAGCCAGCTCCAATTCTTGGGCTTCAAGTCCAAACACGTTCCTTAGATTTTTGTCTTTCCATCGCCTATCACTTTGCTTCCTGTCTTCCTGCTGCTGCCTCGGCATCAGGTCCTGCCTCGGCCTTGTCTCTGCCGCGGCAATGGTTTTCCTGCACAGATATGAAAACGCAGTAAAACATGCCTTTTTCTATAAATATTATCTATTTAAGTATAACTTCTAAATATATCACATTAAGCACATGCATTGGTTCAAGTGGATGAATATTTGGTGATAAATGCCGATAAAAGGAGTAGAAAGTGATAGTGTGTTGAGCACTTATCACACCCCCAAACTCAAACTATTGCTTGTCCTCAAGCAATGCAAACCATCAATTTGTCGAACTCTACTCTCTCTTGGTCTTACATGTCCATCTATTCTCCCCACCATAGCTAGGCCTATCTTTAAGCTTTAACCATTCGGCTACCTATGAATTTACCTAGAAGCAAACTATAGGATTTGTGAGTGTGTGTTTTTGTGGACAAGTTGATTAAAGGCTTTCTTAGATAAACTCTAAGTTCAAGACAAATAGACATTGGTTTAAGTGTTCTCTTCTTTTTCAAACCCCAAGTCTTGAGCCAGTTTCGGGCACCTCAAAGACTTGTGTTTTTACTAAAAATCTTTTTGTCTTTTTCTTTTTAATATTCCTTAATACATACTAGAGCCAATTTCGGGCACCTCTAGTATGAAGAAGAGATTTTCTAGAGCCGGTGGTAGGCACCTCTAGTTACTTTTCCAAAAATCTAAGTCTTTATCACCTAAGTTCATTAAAAGAATTCCTATAATCCACAAGTCCCAAAAGTGTTTAAAGTTTTTCCTATAGTAAGCTTCTAAGTTTTCATCCTTAAGCATCCTAAGGTTAAGCCCTCTTAACAGAATCTAAACATGGTAAGGAGAAAGATTTCTATAGCCTTAAAGAATAAACTAAGGCAATACTGATGATGAGTAGTGCAAGAGTGTAGGCAGCGAATTCAAGTAAGGCAGGGAGCATCAAAATTTAAAAATTACTGGAATACTCCCTTTTTCGGCAAGGCCGCGACAGTAGATTGCTGCCTTGGCAGTGAATCTGCACCCCCAAACTCAAACCAAGCATTGTCCTCAATGCTTTATATTTAGAAGGAATAAACGGCTAAACAAAATATGAATTATATGCAGCAAGGAAAGATAGTAAAAGCAATTGAATATTGAATAAAGGACAAATAATTTTAGAGCGACTTCGAAGAGCTGCTCGTAACAATTTTTCTCCGTTGCCTAGATGCCATGTGCTTTGTCCTTGGGGAGGGCGATGGTTGCGCCTTTGCTTGCCTCGGCGGCTGTACTTCTTCAACATCCGCCATCTCTTCGGTTATCATCACGTCCGTTCCTCCTCCCATCGCAATTGCTCCTCTGGTGTGGTGTGTGCTTGGGCCGGCGGCAGTAGAGCCTTGGTGTACATAAGCATCTATCTCGGCGGATAGACTGCCCATGATAATTGGCGATCTTGGTGGAGTGCTGAAAATGACTCTCCGCTTGGATGGCCTTCGGCTGACAGATGAGGCCGCGGCAGAATCTGCTGGCCTAGATGGTCTAGCAGCCTGGTATTGGGGCTGGGGGTCCGGATGGAAGAACGGTCGCAATCCTCCTGGGGCTGGTGTAGTCTCGGTGTAGGGTGCGGCAATAACGAACATATTGCTTGGGAACTCCGGGAATTGTACGCCTTGGTCCGAGAAGGCGTGCAACATCATCTGTGCGAGAGTGCCATTGAAGTCCCGCTGGTACTCCATGTACCGTTGTTGTCGAAGATCCATCGTGGCCATTCGCTGTAAGAGTTCTTGATTCGGGTCTGCTGCGGCAGAGGTGTGGACAGTACTAGGCATATCTACCGTGTACTGGGCCCCGGCAGCAGTATCGACAGTGAACTGCTGCGGTGTTGCCTGGACAGGTTCTGCTTGTGTTATCTGCATGACTTTGTGGCAGAATTCCCTGGTCCATCCTCTTCTTGGGGGTGTGTATTCATCCGTTTCTTCAATAGGCACACCTGCAGAAACACATAAACCCGTAATCAAGCAAGGGAAATACAATGGTCCTCGATCTTTCTTACCGCACTCGTGAATTTCCCGTAAGATAATTTCTCCAATGTTGATGGTCCTTTTGTTGATGATGGATTGGATGAGCACCAATCTCTTGCGATCCACCGTGCTGTTGTGTGATGTTGGGATGAGGCGTCGTTTGACGAAGGTGTTCCACATCTTGGCCTCCGGCTTCAAGTTTTGTCTTGTCACGGATCCTCAATGGGTACCGGTTTCCCATGGAGTGTTCGCGTAACAAAGATCGTCTTTAATAAGTTCGTAGTCCTCGGAAGTGATATCTTCCAAGAAGTCAGCATGGAGATCACTGTCCGGGGTGAGGCCGTAGAAGTTGTTGATCGTATCGGCATCAAGCTGCATAGGCCTGCCGCGGCAGTGAACAAAGAGGGAGTCTTTGCTGGTCCCATGAGCGTAGAATTCCCGTACGATTGTAGTGTTTGCCTGGGCAGGTTGCAAACAGAATATTTCCCAATTCTGGTACTTTATTCTGTCGAACAAGTAGTGTTCAATGCCGTAATTCTCTTCATCCGCGTGCTGGAACCCTTGTTCTTCCCATAGTTGCCTTGCGATGAAAGATCGATTGAATCGTTCTTCAACGTTGGCTGGGGCGAATCTTTTGTCAGTTGTCATCAAGAAAGAGAAAATTGAGTTCTTGGAGGTTTTCTTGAAAAGAATCTGGAGATTTAAAATGGATTAGTAGGCAGAGAGTAATTGCGAGAGTGATTGTTAAGAATACTAAAGAAAGCAAGAAAGTAAGAGTGAATAGTTCAAGAGGAAGGAGTTTCTTATATAGGCCTCGGCCTTGTGACCGTTGAGATCACTAGTCGTTGTAACCGTTTCCTTCTTCTGCCGTTTCCTTTTCTGCCGCGGCAGGAATCTCGGTAGACTAGCCGTTACACTTTTCTGCCCGTTGGGACTGTTGTGGCTCTGACACTGTTGTATTGCCTCGGCAGAGTTCCTGCTGTGAACTATTTTCCCCTTATCTTTGCTTTTTATTCCTGAAAAAATTAAACACACAAAAGAAAAGTACTGAAAACGAAAATAAGTAGAAAAATAAAAATAAACTACTAACCCTAATATAATAAAGAAAAGAAAAAGGGAGAGCTTAGGTTACTGGTGGAGAGCATGCGAATGCATCTCCCAAAATTATTTTCTCCCTTAGGCCCAAATTATGTATCGGTTGTGGGCCGCTCCTTAGTGCTGTCTGTCCATCCGTCTTGGGCTTGATTTTCTTGCCGAGCAGACTGCCCAGGCAAGATATCTTATTGTCTATTATGTGGATGGCTTTACATGCTCTGGATCGTTATACCTGTTTAAGTTGTGGAATGCATTGAGTTTGACTTGTTGGTCATTGACTCGCATAGTCAACTCTCCTTTTTCCACGTCAATCAATGTACGTCCAGTTGCTAAGAAGGGTCTCCCAAGGATAATCGGTGCGTTGTCATCTGCTTCACAATCAAGGACAAGGAAGTCGGCAGGAAAAATAAACTTGTCAACTCTTACCAGTATGTCCTCGATTTTGCCTTCAGGTTGCACATAGGATCTATCCGCGAGTTGGAGCATTACTGTTGTAGGCTTCGGCCTTCCAATTCCAAGCTTTTGGAAGACTGATTTAGGCATGAGATTTATACTTGCTCCAAGGTCGCATAGGGCCTTTCCTTCATAATTCTTTCCTATCGCACAAGGTATAGTGAAGCACCCAGGATCTTTTAACTTTGGTGGCATGCGGTTATGCAACATTGCCATGCATCCCTCGGTGGCAGCCACTGTCTCAAACTCACCTATTCGTTTTCTCTTTGATATCATATCTTTTAAGAACTTGGCATAGTTGGGCATTTGTTCAATGGCCTCAACGAATGGTATGTTGATGTGGACTTGCTTCAAGATATCGAGGAACTTCTTGAACTGTTGATCCTGTTTTTGTTTCTTCAACCTTTGCGGGAAAGGTGGTGGTGGTCTCATCTCGTCCAGGGTTTCTTTAGTTTGGAATCGTATACCTGGCACCACTGGAATTTTTGCTACCTCGGCAGACTGCTCAGGCGCTGCAGTGCTTGCTGTCGGGGCAGTGTTGTCAGTCTCGGTTTGCTCAGCCTCTTCTCTTGGTTGATCCGCCGGTTGGGTTCGGTTCTCTGGGATCTTCTCTTTCAACTGTAGACCACTCCTGGTAGTGATTGCCTTACACTGTTCATGGCTTAGTACCTTAGCAACCTCAGTATTGCTAGGTAGGCCTCCTTGTGGTCTAGTGTTTATACATTGAACAAACTGCCCAACCTGAGTTTCCAGAGTTTTTATGGCCACTTCTTGATTTTGTAGCCTCATCTCAGTCCTATTCATGAAGGCGTCGGTCCTCTTGATGAAATTACTATTTTCCGTCATGTATGACTCGGTTTTCATCATGAAGGCCTTTAGCGTGTTTTCTAATGAATTGACCGGTTGCTGCTGCATCTGCTGCTGTGGCATTGGCTGCTGAAATCCCGGTGGTTGGGTGATTGGGTTTAAGGCATTATTTGGGTTGCTCCATGATAAGTTTGGATGCCTCTTCCATGAGGGGTTGTACGTGTTGGACATCACATTGTTACGGTTGTAGTTCCCAACATACATACCGGTTTCTTGATTCATGCAATCAACAGAACTGTGGTTGCCTCCACATAAATCACAACATAAATCAATTACCTTGACCTCACGGGTATTGTTTTGTAATTGTAGGTTTTGCACCATCTTGGTAAGAGAGGCCAATTGTGCTGCCACTGAACTTGATGAATCTAATTCGTTTACCGTGGCTTGGCGTCTTACTCCTCCTCGCCTAGATGTGGGAAACTGGAAGTCATTCCTTGCGAGTTTATTCAAAATTTCAATAGCTTCCTCGGGTGCCTTGTCCAGGAGTGTGCCGTTTACCGAGGCATCTAACATCATCCTTGTCGGGGCATTCGTGGCGTTGTAAAACATTGTCACTTGTGTCCATAAGGGAAATCCATGCAGCGGACACTTGTGCAATAGCTCTCTATAGCGTTCCCATGCCTCGTACATTGGTTCGTCTTCAGCCAAATTGTCCAATTGTATTTAACATGTTGAACATAACAAGTTTAAGTTCAAAATGGGCTGCTTCAATCTCGGGTGTAACGACTCCTGGGGTTAGTCCATTTAAGTCCTCCTCTAAGAAATCTCTAACAGTCAGCTGCCGTGGCCCAGGTGGCGGCGGTAGACCTTCATTGCCGGCAGGTATGTTTTGCCCTGCCTGAACCTCTGCCATGACTCCTCGGATTTGTCTCCTCAACCTTAACCCTGTTCTTTCAATCTCAGGATCTAACTCGTATAAGGGGTTGGTTGGATTGGCCCTGGTCATACACCAAGAAAACAAAATTAAAATAAAAATAAAAATAAAAAGGAACAAGAAAACAAGGAAAACAAGATTTAGTTGCCAGTCCCCGGCAACGGCGCCAAAAACTTGTCGCGTGTCAAAAGTGCGCGTTTAGTGCAAGCGGACACATCGCAAGTAATAAGTGATAAGTATGTTATCGAGTTATCGTCTCCTCAGGGACTGGTATACTTAATATGCTTCCTTTATCTCCTTGCTCTGTGGAAAGATAAAAGCACAAGTGAATTGGTGTGATTTATTTAAACTAAAATAATTGAATAAAAATAAAGAGTCGAAGTATTAGAGAGAGATGGGCCAAGATCCAGTTGTATTGTATTGTGGACTTGATTGACTTGTCTTTATCCAATGCAATCGCATATCTCTGCCTCGGCAACACTGCAGTTTACTGCCTGGGCAGCGATAACGCTGTCTGCCGCGGTAATCTCTTGCTCGTGGGCAGACTTTACCAAAGTTCGGCAAAGTTTCCTTGAATGACTCCGCTTATCCCTAAGATGATACCTCCCGGCGTGAACCAATTATACTCACCAACTAATCTCACATTTCTTTTAGCCGCTGAAACTCTTAACCTATCCCTAGACCGAGTTAGTATTTCGCGATTGAAACACCGTACTTACCCCTTTCGTGAATCTAACTCTCCCGAGCTTAGATAAATGAATTACTCACAAACTTCCCTCCCGGGCTTGAATGCAAGAACAAGGAATAACAAAGGGTAAGCAAACCTTGATAATCTTTATTGCATTGAATAAACGACAAATTACAATCTCCTCTCACAAATACTCCACAACCTTCACCTAAACCCTATAAAGGTTTTAAAACATGATGGAGAGGAAGTAAACAAGAATAGAAGTCGGCTCTCCCTAGGTATTTCCGATCTCCGATACATTGGGTGGCTAGGTCTTTATATAGGCTAGACCTAGGGCAACCCTTTCCTAAGTAGAATACAACTTGGAGTAGGGAACAAGTCAAGTACATAATAATATTATATTTCCAAGTTTGAATTTGGCTAAGGGGGCTTTCCCACATGGTCTTCCTTTGGGCTTTTCCTTGTGCTAGCCAACTCCGATTCTTGGGCTTCAAGTCCAAACACGTTCCTTAGATTTTTGTCTTTCCATCGCCTATCACTTTGCTTCCTGTCTTCCTGCTGCTGCCTCGGCATCAGGTCCTGCCTTGGCCTTGTCTCTGCCGCAGCAATGGTTTTCCTGCACAGATATGAAAACGCAGTAAAACATGCCTTTTTCTATAAATATTATCTATTTAAGTATAACTTCTAAATATATCACATTAAGCACATGCATTGGTTCAAGTGGGTGAATATTTGGTGATAAATGCCGATAAAAGGAGTAGAAAGTGATAGTGTGTTGAGCACTTATCAAGACGCCTTGGTGTGCTAGCCCCTTTCGGGTGCCTAGCACACCATTCCCTTCGAGGTCTATCAACAGAGGTCCCTTTGGCCGGAGTTTGAAGAATAAAGGGGGGAGCTTTCCACCGCCGCAAACCACTCCAAAGGTGCCTCTTTTTCTTTGTTTTTGTTCCTCAAAAGGCCTCTCTTTTTTTCTTGTAGGTCACCGTGCCTTAAAAAGGGGTGAAAAAACCTAAAAGATATGGAAATTCCATTCTTGCCCCCTTTCACGTGATGTCATTTTTGTAGAGCTGGCAGTGGTGACAGTGGTCCCCTACTGAGGTGGCTGTGGCCAGGCTGTAATGGTCCCGACCGGTTGTAATGGCACCAACTGACACTCTTATCAAAATATCTTCTTGTCATCTAGCTCAGTAAAGGAGTCCTCCAGCGTTGCCATGTCATTTTCCCATTGTTATCCTTCTGCGAATGCCATGACAAATTGCCTCAACTTCCATTTTTGCTTTACCTGCACAACACAATTGAAAAGAACTACCTTTCCCATAAAATAACACCTATTACCTCATAAAAATGCCAAGGCATAACTACAAAACTACATGCAATGATATGAGCCTAAATGCAACGAAATGAACCTATATGAGCCTAAGGACACTCAATAACTTAAGTGAAAAGGTCTAAAATATAGCTTTTTTGCGGAGTTACCACTTATCTCATGGTTGCACCACCTAAGGTGTTCTCAGAGTTGGTTCCCAGTTCCAAGTCGCTAGAACAGGTTCAGGTGTTGACATATGGTCCGTTTGTTGGCTAGGGAGTCACCGATGGAGCTATTCAGAGTCATGCGGGTAACTCTTAGTGTCACTCCGGTAGGAATAGGAGTCGTTGGAATCAAAATAGAGGAGCATCGAATCAGGGTTCGAGGTCGAACCAGAGATCAGAGTCTGTAGGACTTAGGAGGCAATATGTGTCTTCTACTGCTAGGGGTCCGGAGGGTTTGCAATGGAGTGTCAGTGTTCAGGTTTACAACTAGTTTGGCCGGAATCATCGAGGGCAGTGTTGGGGTAATGCTAGGGTTTGCTTTCAGTGTGGGTCTTCAGATCATCTTGTGAGGGACTATTCATAGGTTGTGACGTCTCCACGAGGTCAAGCTCAGAGGAACATTTTTCAGGCTCAGAGGGGTCGTGGCTTCTTGCGTGGCGGAGCAAGCCATGCATCAGGAGGCACTTTTCAGTCCACTGCTAGAGCACCAGCGAGACAGCATGCGGTGAGAGCACAGGAGGACTGTGCTGCGACAGATGTGATCTCAGGTACGTTCAGTTTGTTTTCTATCCCTATAGTTGCTCTTTTGGACTAGAGATCTACCCACTCGTATATCCGTAGTGGGATATCACAATAGTGGGGTTACTGGCGGAGGATCTAGAGGTGGGAGTCCGTGTAACGAGTCCATTGGGGTTAGATGCGTTGGTGGATAAGGTTTATCGGAGGTGTCCGATCAAGGTGCAAGGATCTATCTTTCCAGACAATCTTATGTTCTTTCCGTTTCAGGAGTTCGGCGCAATCCTTGGGATGGATTGGTTGTTCGAATATGACGTAATTTTGGGGTGTAGATCTAAGAGCTTGAAGCTTCGGGTAGTTGATGGTTCTAAGCTTGTTGTGAGGGGTGAGAGGAGCCTGTGTTTATCGAATGTTGTGTCAGCTTTGTCAGTTCAGAGGTTGATCCAACAAGGTTGTGAGGCTTTCTTAGCTCACGTGGCGGATGTGAGCGTGGTAAGTCCAGCTTTAGAGAGTTTGAGGATAGTTTGTGAGTATCCTGATGTGTTTCCAAAGGAGTTGCCAAGTTTACCACACGACCGTGAGTTAGAGTTCCAGATAGAGGTTTTGCCAGGTACGACACCGGTGTCCATAGGACCTTATCGTATGGCGCACCG
Source organism: Abelmoschus esculentus (assembly GCA_035048815.1). Classification (NCBI taxonomy): domain Eukaryota; kingdom Viridiplantae; phylum Streptophyta; class Magnoliopsida; order Malvales; family Malvaceae; genus Abelmoschus; species Abelmoschus esculentus. Next base: position 5,796,050 of record JAUCBN010000065.1, read on the forward strand.
ATCTTCTTTGTTAAGAAGAATGATGGATCGATAAGGATGTGCATCAACTACCGTCAACTCAATAAGGTCACGATCAAGAATCGTTACCCTCTACCGAGGATCGATGACCTGTTTGACCAGTTGAAGGTTACCCGTGTGTTTTCTAAGATATATCTAAGATCGAGGTACTATCAGTTGAAGGTGGTGGAAGAGGATGTCCAAAAGACCGTTTTTAGGACGCGGTACGGACACTATGAGTTCTTAGTGATGTCGTTTGGGCTCACGAATGCACCTGCAGCTTTTATGGACTTGATGAACCGAATCTTTTAGCCTTATCTAGATCAGTTTGTGGTGGTGTTCATCGATGACATCTTGGTGTATTCACGTTCAAAGGAGGAGCATGACTACCACCTAAGGGTTGTTCTTCAGGTGTTGAGAGATAGGCGTCTGTATGCCAAGTTTAGTAAGTGTGAGTTTTGGTTGTCAGAGGTGGCGTTTCTTGGCCACATCGTTGCAGCGGATGGCATCTAAGTGGATCCTCAGAAAATCCAAACTGTGGTGGAATGGAAACCACCAAGGAATGTATCAGAAGTCTGTAGTTTTCTTGGACTTGCTGGATACTATAGGAGGTTCGTTAAGAGTTTTTCGATCATAGCGGCACCTTTGACCAAGTTCCTTCAGAAAAGTGTTCCGTTTGTGTGGAACGAAAGGAGACAACAAAGTTTTGAGCAATTGAAATCATATCTGACAGAGGCACCGATCTTGACACAACCGAAACCGGGAAATGATTATATGGTGTTTAGTGATGTGATAAGTGCTCAACTCACTATCACTTTTTACCCATTTTATGGGCATTAATCACTGAATTTATACCCACTCGAACCAATGCATGTACTTAATGTGATATATTTAGAAGTTATGCTTATAAAGATAATATTTACAGAAAAGGCAAGTTTTACTGCATTTTTATATCTGTGCAGGAGAAACAAGTGCCGCGGCAGCAACATGGTCGAGGCAGGACCTGATCCCGAGGCAGCAGCTGAGAACCAGAGAGCAATACTATAGGCGATCAGAAGAGAAAAATCCAAGGGACGTTTCTGTACATGAAGCACATGGATCGGAGCTGGTTAGCATGAGGAAAAGCCCAAGACAAGGCCACGCGAGAAAGCCTCTTAGTTGAATTAAACTTGGAAATATTTTATTTATGTACATGACTTGTTCCCTACTCCAAGTTATATTCTACTTAGGAAAGGTTTTCCCTAGGCCAAGCCTATATAAGACCTAGCCGTCCAATGTATTAGAATATACCTAGAGAGAGCCGATTCATAGAGAGCTCACCCTAAGATTCAATGTTTTCTTTCTCTCAAATCATGTTCTAAGCTTTCTTAGGTTTTAGGTGAAGGTTGTTTAGTATTTGTGAGAGGAGATTATACTTTGTCTTTGTTTCAATGCAATAAAACTATCAAGGTTTTCTTATCCTTTGCCATTCTTTATTCTTGCATTCAAGCTCGGGAGAGAAGTTTGTGAGTAATCCATTTATCTAGACTCGGGAGAGTTAGATTCACGAAAGGGGTAAGTATGGTGTTTCAATCGCGAAATACTAACTCGGCCTAGGGATAGGTTAAGAGTTTCAGCGGCTAAAAGAAGTGTGAGATTGGTTGGTGAGTATAATTGATTCACGCCGGGAGGTATCATCAAGGACTAGTCATCAACAATACTTCGACTTAGGGATAAGCGGAGTCATCCAAGAACACTTTGTCGAACTTTGGTAAAGTCCACCCACGAGCAAGAGATTGCCGCGGCGGACAGTATCGTTGCTGCCAAGGTAATAATCTGCAGTGCTGCCGAGGCAGTGATATACAATTGCATTGGACAGAGACAAGTCAATCAAATCCACAATACAACGCAACTGGATCCTAACCTCTCTCTATTAATCAAATCTCATTCTTTTACTTAGTTGTTTTATTTCAATTTAATTAGTTTTATCGAAACACAAATTACTTGTGCTTTTATTTATTTTTACAGAACAAGAAGACGAAGAAGACATATTAAGTATACCAATCCCTGAGGAGACGATACACGATAATACTTATCACTTTATTACTTGCGATGTGTCCACTTGCATTAATCGCGCACTTTTGACACGCGACATGATGCTTCCTTGAATGGGTTGTGTTGTGTTCTTATGAAAGAGGGTAAGGTGGTTGCTTAAGCCTCAAGACAGTTGAAACCCCATGAGAGGAACTATCCTACACATGATCTTGAGCTTGCAGCGGTTATCTTCGCTTTGAAGATATGGAGGCATTATCTCTACAGGGAGAAATGCTACATCTACACCGACCAAAAGAGTCTAAAGTATCTACTTACCCAGAAGGAGTTGAATCTGAGACAACGTCGATGGATCGAGTTGTTTAAGGACTATGACTGTGTCATAGAGTATCATCCCGACAAGGCAAATATGGTCACCGATGCTTTGAGTCGGAAGTCCATGTCGGACTTGAGAGCTTTGTTTGCTCGGTTGAGGATGAAAGGTGATAGAGGTTTGTTAGCAGAGTTGCGTGTGGAGCCCATGCTTGTTCAGGAGATAAAGAGGGCACAAGTGTTAGACGAGGAGTTCATAGCTCGGTTAGATGCTGTTCAGAGGGGTGAGATGTCAAACTTTGAGGTACGAGATGGTGGGTTCTTGTACTTTCAGGGGCGGTTGTGTGTTCCAACCTTAGAGGATCTAAGGGAGCACATCTTGAGGGAATTTCACCGTAGCCTATTTTCTGTTCATCCGGGTAGTAACAAGATGTATCAGGATCTTCACCCTTTCTTTTGGTGGCCGTGTATGAAAAGAGATGTTTCTGAGTTTGTAACTATATGTCTGGCATGTCAGCAAGTGAAGGCGGAACATCAGGTTCCTTTAGGTTTGCTTTAGCCTATCCAGATTCCATAGTGGAAGTGGGATCGAGTGACCATGGACTTTGTCACCGGGTTACCGATGACGTTGAGGAAGCATGATGCTATATGGTTTATAGTTGACCGGTTGACCAAGTCGGCTCACTACTTATCGGTAAGGATGGACTTCAGTTTGGAAAAATTAGCTCGGTTGTACATAAAGGAGATCGTGAGGTTGCATGGTTTACCTTCATCAATCATATCGGATAGGGATCCGAGGTTCACGAAGAGGTTGTGGAGGTCTATCCACGAGGCTTTATACACCAAGTTGCACTTCAGTATAGCTTTCTTTTCACACTCAGACCGATGGACAATCTGAGAGAGTTATCTAGATTTTGGAAGATATGCTTCGGTGTTGTGTTGTGGATTTTGCTCGTAGTTGGGAGGAGCATTTACCGTTGGTAGAGTTTGCTTAAAACAACAATTATCAGTCAAGCATCAAGATGGCTCCTTTTGAGGCCTTGTATGGGCATAGGTGTAAGACACCTTTGTGTTGGACGGAGCTTAATGAGAGAAAGATAGTGGGTTTGGAGCTTGTTAAGGAAACTGAAGAGAAGGTTCAGATCATAAAGGAAAGGTTAAAAGCAGCTTTTGACAGACAAAAGCTTATGCGGATAAGAAGCGTGAGCACTTCGAGTATGAGCTTTGTAAGAAAGTGTTTCTCAAGGTATCTCCGTGGAAAGGGATTATTCGGTTTGGTTGTAAAGGAAAGTTAAGTCCAAGGTACATAGGGCCTTATGAGGTTCCTCAGAGGGTTGGGCTGGTAGCTTATCGGCTAGCTTTACCTCCAGAGTTGGCACGTATACACGATGTGTTCCACTTGTCTATGTTGAGGCGCTATCTTTTCGATCCTTTGCATGTGGTTCAGCTTAAGGAAATAGAAGTCAATGCAGATTTGACTTATGGAGAAAAACCAATCAGAATCTTGGATAGAGGAGTTAAGGAGCTTCAGAACAAGTGCATACCTTTGATAAAGGTTTTGTGGAGGAATCACGGAATCAAAGAAGCAACGTGGGAAGCAGAAAAGTACATGAGAGCTTAGTATCCTCATCTCTTCTTGATAGGTAAATTTCGAGGATAAAATTTTCTTTAAGGAGGGGAGAGTTGTAACGACCCGAATTTCCGGATTCGTGTGTCGGGTTAACCCGAGGGTTTGGGCTCTGGTTTTGGGTCCAGAGTTGTGAGGTTTTGGGCCTTGTTGGCCTGCTAGTTTGGTTGGGCTTGAGTGTTGTTGGGTTAGAAGGTTTTAGTAAAGGGTAGTTTAGTCTTTATGCATGTTGGGACAAAGAGGGGGTGTAGTTATTTTCTCTGCAGAAAATGAAATGGTGAAGTCACCATTGCTAACCTTTTTTCTCATCTCTTCTTTCATACCAACAAAGAGTTAAAGGAGTCATCTTGTTGTTGTGGGTTGTATTTCTCGTTTAGAAGCTTGAGGGTAAGTTGTTGTGCACCAAAGGATCTACAAAACAAGGTAAGAATGAATAGTTTTAGTGGAGGTAAGGTTTTAGTGGAGGTTATGAGTTGAGTTCGGGATTAGGTTTTGGAAGCTTAAAATCTAAGTCTTTTAGTGTTTTTAAGATTTAGGAATCACCCCAAACCGTTCTTGATAGTTGTTTATCTTTCTCTTGTAGAGAAGGAGGTTGGAGGGCTATCATCAAGCTTGAGAAAGTGAAGGCTTTGTGTGAAAAAATAGCTCGGGTTTTTGTTGTTTCTAGCTAAGGTTGGTACTCTCAACTCTTCCTTTCATCATTCATTTCATGGTAGATAGCATTCATGTAGATTTTGTGCATGTGTGCTTGGTTTATAGCTTAATAAGCTTTAATGGTGGAAAGTATGTGTGTTTAATGGCTGGAAATTGATGTTAAAACACTCTAAATAATCATAATATCAAGATGGAACACTTTAGGATCGATTAGAAGTAATTTGGGAATGGTCCTTAGAAAATATCAAGTGAAACCTGCAGTTTTGTGTAGGGGGTATCGATACCGGTGGCCCGTGTATTGATACCCCTGAGGGAAAAATAGGCTAGTGGGGAGGGAGTATCGATACAGGTTTCGATGGCAAACCCTCCAATGGCATCTTTGATTCGATACTCGTATCGAAGCAAATAATCCTCCTTTCGTTGACCTTAAAGTTGGTCAAAGGGTATCGATACCAGTACCGATACCACTGTTTTGATACCCTCTTTGGGTGGGTATCGATACAGGGTGTTTTGATACCTCACTTAGGAGTATCTATACCCCTGCGTAATCTCGCCAAGTAAGTAGAGTTTGAGGTTCGATAATAGCGATAAAGGGTCCTAATGAATCTTAAAAGCAAGGAAATGAATTATTAAACTAAAGTTGATGATTTTAACCCCCAAAAAGATTAAGTCTTGTTGAGTCTTAGTATGCTTTGATGTTAAGGTCCTAGGTGGATCGTTTGTGTGGTTTAAGTCTTTGTTTGATGGAAATTCGGATATCCAAAAGTGTTGCAACACGTTGAAGGCCATCCGATGTAACATTCCGGGTGATGATTTTGAAGACCATCCCGAATGTAGGATCCCGATGTTGTGTGGACGCGGGCCTCATTCGAAAATACTCGATGTGACATTCCGAGTATATGATTTGGAGGATCCCGATGCTGTGTGGACGCGGGCCTCAAATCCTGGATGTAGGATCCCGATGTTGTATGGACGCGAGCCTCATCATTGAGTATGGGATCCCGATGTTGTGTGGACGCGGGCCCTACTCGTAGTTTAGGATCCCGATGTTGTGTGGACGTGAGCCTCACTACCTTGTGTTGTCTGTTTTGCTATATTTATGTTGTGTGCGTCAGTATACATTCATTTATGCCATGTGGTAGGCAAGCACGCTAGATCATCATATCATGCATGATATTTATATGTTATGCTTTACTGCTTATGATATGCATGATGTTGGCCAAGTTTGACGTACCCATTGAGCTTTTGTAGCTCAACATTCGAAATGTGTTTTCGTGCGTAGGTTAGGTGAAGCTGGTTCCGTGGAGCACCATCAAGGTTGGATTTCAGCATCAACCATGTTGTTAGAGTACAATTATTAGATTTAGTGGGCTAGTACTTTGTCGAACCTTATATGTATTTTTGTAACTCTGTTTATTATTCGAGTTGAATGGTTTTAATGGGTTTGTAATATTTTTGAGCTCCGTATTATTTTAAATATTGGACCATGTCTCTTTTGGATTTGAAACCCTTGGTATGTTAAGCTTTTATTTGGATTTGAACCGTTTTTACTTGGGCTTGGAGCCGAAAATTTAAAATACAGGTTTTGGGCCGGAGGCCTAATGTGACATCCGGTTCGGGGTGTTACACATATTCCATGTTTCGAACACTTATTGAATTTTTAACAAAATAGTGGCTCATGCCATGTATTTTATTATTGAGCATAACTTGATTTTAAAATGATGATTTAGTATATTATGGGTTGCATTGCAAGTAGTTAAATGTTTTATAATTCACTCACTAAGCTTTGGCTTAATCCTTCTCTTTTCCTTTCAATGCCGAGATATAAGTGTATCGATCGCCCGAAGAAACAAGAAAGCTTTTTTGTGCCTTTAATTCATATTTAGCTCAAAATATGTTATTTAAAGTTTGAACTAGATAATTGAGAGCAATAGAGTTATGGAACCTTATGGAATCTATGCTTGTTATTTGATTAGTTGAAATTTATGATAATATAAGAATTGTTACTAAGCTTGCACTTTTGATACTTTTTAAATTTATAAAGCATTTGGTTTTGGATTAAAGTCTCATTTATGATTACCTACGATGATATGTGATATTATAGAACACTCTTACAAATTTTGTAATACTTATGCTACCTAAGATGATTTGCATCTAGAGAACATATTGTGATACGTGGGTTACGCCCCATAGGTGAAAATATGCATCTAGAGAACACTTGAATACGTTTTAGGCTTGAAATCTAGAAATCCTGCAGTTTTTGGGTAGGTGGTATCAAAACGTACCTTAAGGTTTTGATACCCAAGCAAAATAAAAAAGGAAAATGAGTCTGGGTATCGGAACGGTAAGTGATTGTTTCGATACTATGTGATGAACACAAGCATGCGTTTTGATACAATAGACCATGGTTTCTAAATCTGATTTTACAGTGGCAAATGGTATCGAAACGTGGTTTTGGCTGTATCGAAAAATGGGCTTGGTACGTAGGGCATCCATCGAGTTATGGCCCTAGTATCGATATACTAGGCCGACGTTTCGAACACTGGTATCAAAACGAGACCTAGGGGTATCGATACCCCTGACCATTAAGTTGGTTATAGACTGAAACACATTTTAGGTTCTTTACGTTTTTGTCACTAAACCTTGAGCATGCAATTAGATGACTTGTAGACCTCGTTTTAAGCCGAAATTTGAGACTTAAGCATGGAATGAACTTAATTGAGGATTGGTAAATTTTATTCCAAAATTGGTCCTTAAATTTCTAAAAAATTATAATTAGGTCCCTAAATTTTGTTTGATTAAATTAGGACTCATTTTTTAACGATTTCTGCTGCAAATGAACACAACCTTTGCATGAACATATAGGATCTAAATAAAGTATCCAGATAAGAAAATAGGTACCAATAAACTTTAGGGTTGTTTATCGGGGCGAGTCTCCGGATTAGCCTCGGTATTCCCCATATAACCTATTCGAGTCGGCTTGTATGTCTAGAGTATATCGAAGTGGTACATGCTCTAAATATGGTGAGAATAAAGAAAGTTTGAAGTATACCATTTTTTTGTTTTCGCAGGTTGAAAAGTCGTATATGTGTATGATTTTTTCATATAAGTTTTTATGTTTTAGCACAATGATCTATCTTTAAAGTTTTATTTTAGTTTCTATTTGATTTTTCAAATATTTTAACGGATATTTCATTAAAAAAAAAGAGTGTTAGCACAATTTGTACACTTAAAAATTTACTTTCGAATAAGGACGGTAAACACCCCGTTGTGATGAGATGTGCATGCGAACGTAGATGAACACTGGTATCAAAACGGAATCCGAAATATAAACATCGATTGGAGAAAACTTTCTAGTTATTTGTGAACTATTATCTAATAAAGAAGATAATTTTCGAATCATTTATGGTCTATCATTTAACTTGAAAACTGAATCACTTGGAATTTATGTAGGTTACTATTTTAATATCATCGATGATCTAATAACTTGAATTAAAAAAAAGGGTAAACTACACACATAGTCACCATATTATGGGGTTAGTATCGATCTGGCCACAATGCTTTAAAAAGAATCAAATACACCGGTGAACTATTAATTTAGTATTAAAATAACCATCAACCGTTAAAAACTAACGGACCTGATGACGTGGCAGTTAAAATAAAATAGAATAATTACACATTTACTCCCTGTCATTCATACATTTTTTTAATTTAATCCTAATTTTAATATAATAAAATAATAAAATAATTTAATTAGGTGGTGACACGTGTCACCATCTTATTGGACAACATTTTTTATATATATTTAATTAATTAAATTTATTTTCCTCCTCCAATCAGGTAGTGACATGTGTCACCACCTGATCAAAGGAAGAAAAACAAAATTCCCCAAGGCACTGGAGAAGGGAGTTGAACACTTGACCTTAAATGTAAATAAGCAACACTCAAACCACTAAACCAAACCAATTTTAATGTCTTAAATCCCTTCAATATGTATATATTGAACACAGTTTTTTATATTTATTCACACAATCATAAATTTGTTTTTTAATTTAATTTAAATATTAGTTAAATTATTTTATATAATAAAATAAAATATTTAAATTATAATAAAAATTTATTCACACAAGCATGCGTTTTGATACTCCTAAACTCTAAACTCTAATGAGTAAGGAAGAATCACCCCCCTTCCTTCATCTTTATCTTTTCACGATAGCAACAAGAAAAGAGAGGAGAGAAGGAAGCTTTGAGAGAAATCCATGGGGGCTTGAAAAGAAAGGCTTAAATTCTTTGCATGGAAAAGAAGATTGATTAGGAAACCATATTCGATTGACTTGGTAAGCTTTCATTTCCTTAAACCGAAAATTTTAGAGTTTTTATGCTTTTGGGATTTGAACAATTGATGATGCTTTGGGTTAAATTAGGTTGCTATAATGCCTGATCTAAGGTTATTACTAATTTGGTTTTTGATGTTGAGGCATGAACAAATTAGCTAGAAGCTTGGAACTTAGATTTTACAAAGTCATAAATGAGTTGAATGGTTCGAATAATGGGTGAAAATGGGTATTATTTGATGTTAATTTTATGGTTGAAATGCTGGAAATTTGCAAGAATAAGGTGGGAGTATGAATTGAAGCCATAGAAGGAAAAGTTAGCTAAAATTACTTAGAAATGCTATTCCGAGTAGCCATTTTCGAAAAATTCCCTAGGCCTCGTTTGGAGGAGTTAGGAGCTGAAATTTTGCAGTATGATGATCTTGTATATCTAGTTTAAGGTAAAATTTACGGAACCCCAATCCGAGTTCGGTAGAAAAAGTTATAAGCTTCTCCGTAGGGCTGCTCAAGCAGTCCCGAAAGTTTCGGACAAGTCTGATTCGAATGAATTCTGGTACTGATCGGGAAAGTATTAAAATATGAGATTAATTTATCTTTGTAGAGGATCCTCTTATCTTTCCAAAGAGATATAATAAGCTCGAATCGGACATGGGATCTAGGAAATACGATCAAATTACGAAAAGGTAGCAAAACTGTTTTTAACGGATAAATGTACATGCTTATGTTAGTTAAAGCTTAAGGTCACTTGAGTTAAGTGATTATGATGTGTTCTAATAAATGTATCTATTTGTATATGGAATTACTAGATAATCAAAGAGAAGAAAATATCGAAGAGGAAGAAAGGCTCGAGCAAACTCGAAAGAAGGGCAAAGGAGTCGCGATATACAATCCTTGAGTTGCTTGGAGAAATTGTGAGTGTGGCAAACCTTGGGGTTAGGACCTAGGGTCCTAACCATCTTTGTATTATTTGATTTATTTGTATTGTAAACGGACTAATGAAATATTTGGTAATACGGGAAGGAGGATTAAATGTTAATAACTTGTTTGATGCCATGTTTTAGTGCTAGATGTTAGACTAGCTTAGAACATTTGCATAGCTCGGAAATGTCGAGGTAAGTAATGGCACGCGGCTATGGATGCCAGGTACGTAAGTCATGCATGAGGCATGTTTAGATTGATTGATTATTCGATTTGTAACATGATGTGAATGATTTGATATGATAGTATGATATTTGATTTTGATACAGTAGCATGACGTATGCTTTTGACTTGTTAGCATGATATATGCTCTTGAAATGTTAGTATGATATGCTTTGGATATGCTAGCATGATGCATATGCTTTTGAAATGGTAGTTGATGTTAATGCATTGGATATTAGCATGATATGGACAACTTATGTGATAAGAAACTTGCTTAATACAAATGGAAAGATTAAATGAATTGGAAACTCTGATTGAGCCTTGGTCGATAGTTGGTCATAGGTAGTAAGGCATGCCTAGGGTTTGAGCTCATTTGTTAGTTTGCCCAGTACTTCGGTACTTCTGTTTAGTACTTCGGTACTTCTGTTGGTACTATGGGTACCTTTGTTGGTGGTTATTCACCATTTGTAGATACCGTGGGTATCTTTTGTTAGTGCCTTCGTGGCACTTCTGTCAGTACCTTTGTGGTACTTCTGTTGACCCGCTTACCTAGTCAAACTATACCAAGGCATCATTTGTAACTAATTCGAAAGATTAAAATTATAATGTTGCTATTGAGCATCCGAAAATGATATTGCCATTGAGCATCCGAAAATGATATTGCTATTGAGCATCCGATAATGATATTGCCATGAACATTTAATATGTTATTGCCTTTGTGCATCCGATAATGATATTGCCATGAGCATTTGATATGTTATTGCCTTTGTGCATCCGAAATGATATTGCCATGAGCATTTGATATGTTATTGCCATTGTGCATCCGATAATGCTATGAGTATTTAATATGACATTATTATTGATCATTTTGAATGATACGGTTATGAACATTTGATATGAGGTTGCCATTATGCATTTGAGCATGAAACTGTAATCGAGCATCTAGTTGTAAATTCGGTTTGCATGCTAGTAATATGATACATGAAAGTGAATCAAGCATGAAAAGCATGATACTCTTTACACATGATCGAAATGTTAGTATAAACATGATGGATTGCTAAATTGGAGTATGTTATGCTGATATATATATATATATATATATATATATAATGTCTAATTGGTTAGACTTAGGGCTGCCTCACTAAGTACTTCGTAAGTACTTACCACCTCTGTTTCCTCCTTCCCAAATCAACAGGTTGTCGAACTAAGGAGATTGATCGGGTTTGATCGCGAGTAAGGACACCAAGCAAGCCTAAGTATGGTATTTTGCACTATTGTAACTCCTAGCTTATGGTGGCATAGAGAGCATGCTTAGAATTGTTCATGCATTTTGATATTTTGATCATGATTTATATATATATAATCATTTGAATATTCGGTATGTAAGCCATAAGGCAAGGTAATTGTAATAGGCTAGTCTTATATGTTTTGGAGATTGATCTATGGTATGTTTATATCGACCTCGTATGAAGCATGCAATGTGTAAGCTATGGAATTGGTAGGAGAATCCTTAGAACCACACTATATATATATTTGTATATGTTAGTCACATAGTGAAATGTAAGTCATAAGGGTAACTAAATTGTTAGATGGCATATGGTGGTATGAATGGCCATTTGGTCAGAAATTATAGCCTTGGTATATTGAAGGTCCATGAATGATTAAATTTGATAATGGTTTGGCTAGATGTTAGAATTGGTAAGTGAATGATGCTACCTAAATATGTTGAATATTGCCCCTTATGGTTTAGGAATGGTTTAGACCATATAGGTGGTCTTTTGGTAGAGTCTAAGTGTTTAAAAAGATAGAATCTGGAAATTGGGCGTGGGTATCGATACCACTTACATGGGTATCGATACCACCTTTGACAGAAACGAAATGGCATCGAAGCATGGTTCGATGCCAAGCTTCAATAAGACCCCCCTGGTTCGATGTCAGTATCGAGCCAGGCCCCTTTCAGCCTTAAGCCATTGAGTCCTAAGAGTAGAACAACATCAATACCTGGTTCGATACTGGGTCTTCCAGTAACGAAATGGCATCGATGCTAGTATCGAACCAGGCTACTTAACTTTAGTCAACGAGTCAACAAGGAGGTCCAGTATCGAAACATGGTTCGATACTGGGACTTCCAGTAACGAAATTGCATCGATACCTGTTTCGAACCAGGCTCCCTAGCCTTGGTCAATGGGTCAACACAGTTGACCTGTATCGAACTAGGGTTCGATACCCCTGTTCCGATACCCCTCTATAGGGAGTATCGATACCCCTAGTTAATTTCGGTTCAGCTCGAATATGAAAAATTTGCTTGATCAATAAGATAATATTAATGGTGATTGATCGAATAGAATTTGGTTAAAGATTCAGATCATGATAATTGTGATTGTGATTGATAAAGGAATAAAAATTGAGAATTGAAAGGGGTAATTGCATAAGTGTGGAAAAAGTTTTAAATTGACCTCAAAATTGATAGAATTTACATATAATCGACTTGAATTAACTCACAAAATAATCGAAACGTTTTGGATTTGGATACAAGATTGGTCTAAAATATAAGTTTGAATGTCCGGTCGACACCTCCGTCTCTTAAACCGGGGCAAGGGTGTCACACCCTAAACCTTAAACCCTGAAACATAAATCACAAACCTTAACCCTTAAACTCTAAAACCTAAATCACAAACCCTAAACCCTAAAATTTAAATATTTAAGGTTTAGATTTTAGTATTTTTTAAATAAGATTTTAAATATAATTCATAATTTTAAATGACTTTAGAGTTTAGGGGTTGTTAAATAAATTTTTATTATAATTTAAATATTTTATTTTATTATATAAAATAATTTATTTAATATTTAAATTAAATTAAAAAATAAATTTATGATTTAGGGTTTGGGGTTTAAGGGTTTAGGGTTAAGAATTTTAGATTTAGGATTTAGGGTTTAAGGGTTTATAATTAAGGAGTTTAGATTTAGGGTTTAGGATTTGGATTTAGAGCTTAGGGTTTATGGTTTAAAAATTTAAATGACTTTAGAGTTTAGGAGTCGTTAAATAAATTTTTATTATAATTTAAATATTTTATTTTATTATATAAAATAATTTAATTAATATTTAAATTAAATTAAAAAATAAATTTATGATTGTGTGAATAAATATAAAAAACTGCGTTCAATATATACATGTTGAAGAGATTTAAGACACCAAAATTGGTTTGGACAGTGGTTTGAGTGTTGTTTATTTACATTCAAAGTCATAGGTTCAACTCTCTTCTCCAATCCCTTTGGGAGTTTTGTTTTTCTTCCTTTGATAGGGGTGACACGTGTCACCACCTGATTGGAGGAGAAAAATAAATTTAATTAATTAAATATATATAAAAATGTTATCTAATAAGATGGTGACATGTGTCACCACTTAATTAAATTATTTTATTATTTTATTATATTAAAATTAGGATTAAATTAAAAAATGTATGAATGACAGAGAATAAATGTGTAATTATTCTATTTTATTTTAACTGCCACGTCATCAGGTCCGTTAGTTTTTAACGGTCGATGGCTATTTTAGTACCAAATTAATAGTTCACCGGTGTATTTGATTCTTTTTAAAGCATTGTGGCCAGATCGATACTAACCCCATAATATGGTGACTATCTATGTAGTTTACCCAAAAAAAACTAAAACCATGCTTAACTAGAATTCATCCAACTATTCAAACACATTTATTTTTTTAATGCTTTCTTAAAATCTTAAACACGAAACCTCTTTTATTTACTTTTATTCGCACTAGTAACTAAACAAAATCTCTTCCCATTTCCTATGGATTCAACCCTCAAGAATAAGTAGATATTTATTACCAAGTAGGTATTTACTTGATGACCTGTACTGGCGGATACACATATTAAGTTAAATTTTTTAAAATTCATATATTTGTCTTTAATTTTTTTAAATCTTATGGGTTAGTCTTTAATTTTTTTAATATTTATAAATTGTGTTTACTTTAAAATTTTAAAATTTTATGTGCATTTACTCTTAAATATTTTTTAAATTCGTCACTGATTACCTGAGTCGATAAACTCAATGCGTTTATATAGCTCGTGATAGAATAACTAACTGATATCCTGCAAGTCAATCAATTATTCTAAGAGGGACCCAATGAAGCTAATCAACCTCTAACCTCTTAACTAATTCGGTTAGACTTGAACACAATGCATCTGCATTCTGCTCCAACCCCTCAATCAACACCATCCCTTGTAGGATGAATTAAGAAGTGTGATGTTTCATTTGACGCAAGTTCGAGTTTGGCCTCGGGAGGTGTAACTTTCCTACTTATATTTAAGTATCTTATAAAAAAGGGATGAACTAATTTTACAAAAGTCAAACTTCTCATTTTTTTTTTCACTAGACCCAAATTAACTCCGAATATAAATAAGGTCGTAAATAAAACGAGACAGATCACGAGGTATTTGAGTTCGATCCGGTCAAAGTTCGATTCAATTAGACTTGACTCGAGTTCTTAACGAGACGAAACGAGCTACTTGATAATTGATACCTAACACGAAAAGCTCATGGGCTACTCGAAAATATAATATACTAATTTTTCTATTTTTTTATAATTTAAAATCTAAATTTCTAAACTTAAAAACCTAAAATATAATCCTAAACATAAGTTTTAAACCCTAATTTAACACACTAAACCCTAAAATTAACAAGTTTGAGTTTACACAACTTGTGTATCAAAGTTTTTTCTTCATAAGGCTTTAAATGAGATGTGACATATAAGAGTTACTCGAGTATAATACGGTCAAAGATCGGTCAATACTTGACTCAGTTAGGTTGAATAAAACTTGAACTCAATTCGAGTTCTTAATGAGCCGGGCTCAATTTTTTTAGACTCGTTTAAAATTACTCAAGTTCAAACTCGACTCTAAATCTTAACGAGACGAGTTTAATACTATTTAAGTTCGACTCGACTCATTTACACCCCTAGATATAAGGATTAATATATGGTTTCGAGGTCTGATTTATTAATCCAAAATTTGGGTCATTACTTCGTCATTATATTTATTTTCACATTGGTGTTAGTGTATTTACTCTTCACAGTTACCGAATTGTTTCGTCAAATTTTTTTTATTATATATTATTATATTATTATTATTTTTAATATTAATTATGATATTGTGTTTTATCGTATTTATTTATTTATTTATTAGATCGAATTAACTGCTTTTGTTATTTTTCAAAATTGTGAAATATTTGTAATCGACTATAATATGCCATGGCATGAAAAAGATTTATCACCAACTACTTTATCATTAATCATTGCGTGCTTACAACGTAAGTGAATTCAATTATAATTTGTTATTTTTAAAAAGAAATATAATTTGTTATTTTTTATAATATTATAATTTATTATTAAGTATGATTAAGAAAATTCACAGAAATAATTAAAAAAGTTTTCAATCACGTCCATTTTTTTTCTCGCGAATTATGATCTTGAATCCCTCTCTGTTAGGGGTAAATACTAAATCAATATTCCAAAAAAATACTAAATTAAGAAAAAAAATTTCAAAATAATTGAGTTGATTGATCATATTTTATAATTTAAATTTTAATTGATTTTTTTTTTCAAAATAATGTGGGCTTTTGAAATTCGACTGAAGTTAAGTCAAGTTTCTGTTAATTTAATACTAAATATTTATAATGTCATGATATTAATTAGTTTTAATTTAAATGGTTTTATAAGTTATATACGAATTATTTAATCTTAATGGTTAAGAGAATGATTGTTGTTTCTAGAAATTACGGATTCGAACGAACGATCAATGTGTCAATGGTTGAGAGTATACTCTAGAACAGGAGAAATTATATCATGGGTAAGTCCCACCACGTGTCCATGAGACCACCCAATAAAAATCATTCATGTCATTTTTTTCATGTCATATATTTTTCAAAGTGTTTCTTCACTCATATTTAGTGTTAATTCATTTTAAAACCAGTTTTTTCGAGTGAAGATTCACTTTGAAAAATATATGACATGAAAAAAATGACATGTATGATTTTTCATGGTTGGTCCCATAGATGAAGTGGTAGAACTTACCCATGATATAATTTCTCCTAAAACAAATACTACTATAACACCGTAGCGGATTAAAAAAACTCATATTTAACTTGTTCTTTTTTAATTTTTTTTATCAATTTCAATTGATTTAACTTATAATATTAAATAACAGAATCTCATGGTTTGTTCAATTGATTTAACTTATAATATTAAATAACATAATCTCATGGTTTGTATTTTAATTATTTGATTTAACCTATTATATCCATTTTCAACATATTTAAATATTTTATGTATATTTTATAATTCCTTTTGGCATTTCAGACATAAAAGTCCGTTAAAGCAAGAAGCCAAGCAGTCCCTGTCTCCTTGTCCCCACCACAAAACCCCCAAAACACGTCCACCCACACGCTCTCCCTCCTTTACATCCTCTTGCTGCCCAATCCATCACCTGTTCTGGAAAAAAATACCCCCAAAAAAAAACAGCAGGAGGAGGAAGAAGAAGATGTTCCGGGATGTCTCAAGCTGCAACACCTACAACTACGGCGATGCCCTGTATTGGGACTCTCGTTATATTCAGGAAGCCGGCGGTGCCTTTGACTGGTACCAGCGTTACTCTTCTCTCCGCCCCTTTGTTCGTCGATATGTCCCGACTTCCTCTCGTGTTCTCATGGTCGGATGTGGAAATGCCCGTAATTTATCTTCTTTTTCATTAACATTATTTCTAGATCTTCTCTTCTAAAAGCTTTTGGCTTATCGCTTGGTATTTTTGATTCAGTTAACTGACTGCATATCTTTTGTTTGCTGAAAAAAGGATAAAAGTATGAAAGATTTGAATTTGATGGATTTGGTTGTTTTAGGCATAAGGGTCTGTGAATTGTAAGTTCAAATCTAGGGTTTTTGTTGCTTTACTCTGCTTGCTTTCAGACAAGGTTTTCCTTTGTAGTTATTTCCGAGGACATGGTCAAGGATGGATATGGAGACATTATGAACATTGACATTTCCTCAGTGGCTATTGACATGATGAGAAGGAAATATGAGTTTGTTCCTCAGCTCAAATGTATCCTTTTGGGTGATTCTTACATCATTTTCCGTTTGTTGTACCTGTTTTTTTGTGGTTTTCCTTGATGAATCTAAATAGACATGCAAATGGATGTTAGGGATATGAGTGCTTTCCCGGATGAATCTTTCAACAGTGTTATCGATAAAGGTATGGCACCTTGTTTCGATTACTTTGTCCGCCAAGGGTTGCTGACTTTCTGCTTTGAATGCTAATCACACTTTCTTGCTGAACCTACTGTACTAATGAGCTGAAATTTGATTTAGGAACTCTTGATTCTTTGATGGTACGTTACGTTTTCAAACGCTTTCATTGTTTCGTCTGTTCGTTTACAAAATCTAAAGGTTTGTTTTTTTCTATTATGAGTTTTAGTGTGGCACGGACGCTCCAATAAGTGCTACGCGGATGTTAGGCGAAGTGAGCAGGTTCTGAACTTAATAGTCTTTATTACATTATCTGATTACAATCACTAGAGGCGTAGTTGTCGATGGGAGTTTCCTCGATTGTGCATGCGCTCAATTTCAAATTTGCTAGCTAAATGTGTTTTGTTTTCTTCTTGGTAGACTTCTCAAACCTGGAGGGATCTATATGTTGGTAACCATTTAGCCAAACCTGAAAACTCTATTGCAGCAATCTTCTCATTTCATTCTTAACTTCAAAATGGATGACGTGTTTGTAAATTTGCCTTTACCAGATAACTTACGGTGATCCGACAGCGAGGATGCAACATTTGAACCGTCCGACATATAGTTGGAATATATTAGTGTACAACCTACGTAAGTTCTATTTCTTATCCATGTCATGTTTAAACATCTTTTTTTTGTTTGACATCATTTGGTTTTCAGATATCTGTCTTGTTGTCTTCTGTAAATATTCTTGAATCATGCACATCTTTTAGCTCTGCCAGGTTACAAATGCTAGTTAGGTTAATCTTGTACGGCGTTGCCTGATTGGATTCTGTTTTCATTGGATATATTTCTCTATTCATTAAGGAGAGACACAAATGCAGTTAAACAGCGATGAAGTTCATTTGAAACATGGATCAGAGTACGATACCTGTGTAGTAACTCAACGGTGCTACCGTGCTAGCATTTCTCCTTCATTACTCTTCCCATGTATGCTATCTGTTGTCGTGTCTCTAACTTCTAGACGCTGTAAGGTGGGACATCGTCCCAAGATGACCATGCAACAGGTCTTTTATTTCTAGGCACCACCTTTTATAATCCAAACATGTTCCGATGTTTACTCTAGGAACCAATGCTGTCTTACCCTTGCATGCATTCTGGTGGCAAACTCGATCGTACTCGCCATCACGCAGATTCTAGACTTTTTGGTGGCAACAAAGTAGTTAGGAATGTTGATAAGAAACATCTATATTGCTTTCTGCATTTATGGTTTTGACCTGATTAAATCCCGTTTTCAGTCTTAACAAGCGAGCTAGGACTAGTTAGGGTAGGTCAGTTGGCACATTGCCAAACATTTCTCGTCTCCTCCCCAAGAACAGAAATACCCTTTGTCGCATAGGATCATCCTTGACTATGTCATATATGTAGGAAGGAAAGGTGTATTAATTATTGAATTCGATGAAAGCCTTTGCCCGTTTTAAAGCCTATGTCCTTGTTGGCTTACTTCATTGCACATCACCATCCATTTAATTGCTTGCATTAACAAAGTCGAGTTTCAAAAGGTCGCAGAATTGCTGCATCTTTACCATGTTCATCTTTATAGTAGACACGTTTTATGGTAAATCCATTGTTCACAGGCAAGACAGAACCTTGTTTTTTATATCATGTATTAAACTGTTCTCTCAACGTATGCCTCACATCGTTTGCAGCCAGACCAGATTTTAAGAGGCCTGGTGGTGGTTCATCGACAAAGTCATACTTGGAGCCAATTCCCATCACCGAGAAGGGCACGCTTCCTGCAGACTTTGTTTTGGAAGACCCGGATTCTCACTTCATATACGTATGCAAAAAAATGAATGACACAGGGATAAGTAACATACCCACATATACATTAACACCCTCGATTTTATATCGAATCGAGTAAAGCTTGAAGTGCTAAGGTAGCATTTATACTTGCTTTACAAGCTTCACAATCACTTTTCCATTTTTAAGCACTATTACCAGAACTCCCCACCAATTAGGACATTTTACTAGGAAAACTATTGTTTGTAACCCCAGAAGGAATCCTGTTGTGTTTTACAGACCTTGAATAATATCCTACAGGCTACAGCTTAAGGAATGAAACAAATTACATCAACTAAGTCTATCTTATATGTTGGAGAGTAGGTCCCTGAAAATGTATCAATCTGGATCATGGACATTTGATAACTCTTGCATGTTTGGTACCCTCACTACCCAAAATTAAAAAATCAGTCCATTGATTGTTAAATCCTTACGATTTAGTCCCCTAACAGTATGCAAACATCAGCTAATGCTTCATATTACAGAAATCCTCCCCTTATGCCATTGTCAATATTATAATCAATGCACGTAACATTCCCAAATATGTATTTACATTGCTTTTATATCATCTATTGTTAAGATTAAAAGTAGAAAAATAAGAGATTTTTATATAAAAGAAAGTAATTTGTAATAGATTGTTACTTAATCAATGCAAAAATCAAGGGGTTTTATATATTTTTAGACCATTGGACGAGAATATATTAGTGTCCGAGTTTATTCTTTTTCCAAAATATCTATTCATTATTTATTATTAATTTTAATAATTTATTTACTTTCATCTAACAGTAAAAAACATATAAAATTGAATATTGTAATAAAATCTTACCTCTCTATATATAAATATCTAAAAGTCCATGAGTCCAGTAAAATTAAGGGTTCTGACTAAGCGCATATTTGAGTTGATTCGAATCTTGTTTTGGTTTTAACTTGAGCATGACACGTGGATTAAAATCGTTAACGGTGGTTCCGATAAAAAAATTATAGGAGATCTGGGTTTAACAGCTTTGTTTGTAAAGTGTGTGATATTAAAGAGTTAAAAAAATTCATAAACATATATTATTGTGTTAATCAATTTTAAACTATTAAAAAAAGGCAAAAAGCAACAAAAAGAAAATCTTCTAAGGTTCGATTGAATAGTTACTTTGATTATTATTCTTTTTTTAAATAATTGAATCCTTAATGTTTCATTTTAGGGCACATTCGCATATAAAAATTATTAGTTAATTAGCGACAAACGACTTAAAATAATATAATAAACCTATATAACACTGCATGCTAGTGACATGACAATACCATATACGAATGAACAAAATTCAATTCAAATAAAAAAATGATTTTTTCCACCAATTTCAAGCTTGAGTTGAAAATTTCCAACTCCAAAAAATGTAAAAACAAAATTCCTAATTTTGCAATTTAATTTCTAATTTTATTTTTTTCTTCAGATTTTCCTTATTATTTTTACCTAATTTGAATAACATATTACTAAACCATTGTAAAATTACTATTTAGTTTCACTTCATATTTTTAAAAATATTTTTTTATCTTTTTTTATAATTTAATCCCTTAACTTTGTCTGATTTTTTTTATTTCTTTAATCCTTTTTTCATTTCAAGCCCATTTTGATTAAACTTGAATCACCTGCTCTTAAATCATTGTAAAATACCTAGTTAGCTTTAATTTATATTTTTAAAAGAATTTTTTTATTTTTTTTCAATTTAATCCCTCAACTTTGTATGATTTCTCATTTTTTCAATTCCTCTTCGTTTAAAATCTATTTTAACCAAAATTAAACCACATGATCCACTAACACTATATAATATATGTAACTTCAATTAGGATTTTTAGCAATATTCTTTCTTGCAATATAATCTTTTAATTTTGAATTTTATTCAATTTGATCATTCAATTAAAATTTTTTATAAAAGAAATTTACATCAATTCATTGACTCCTATATACGTCCATCGAAATTTCATGCCCCAAAAGTTTATTATTTAAAATTAACATATAAAATATGTTTTAGATGTTTAGATTATATATTTTTATTAAATAATATTAAATAATTTATTTATTCATATAAAAAATACACGAAGATATATATGTAGATCTTATATGATTAGAAAAAGTCATTTAAATTAAAATCAAGTTGTATTATAATATAATAGATAATTATAATTAAATCTATTGAATTGATCAATCAATGAAAATGACCAGGTGAAAATGAATTGATAATTAAAAAATTTGATGAAAGCGAATGTAAAAAGAAATAATCTCATAAATTCTAGACTTATACCTCAAACTTTAACAATCCCCCGCTTAAAATTGAAAAAAAAACACTATGAAATTTCTTCAAAGAAAGTTGTTTGCACAAATTAAAGTTCAATACAATCGAACACTTAATTAAAAAAGAATTATAATAAAAACACTCAAGTGTGTACAAGATTTGACAATAAAGAGCTCAAAATTTTTAATCGTTTGGGTTGTTGAAGAATTGAATTGAGACGTTGGGAGTAGATTTTTTCGCAATAAATATTATTTGAAAAATATAGATATCGGTATGTGGATCTATATATTAATACATAGGGATGTAAAAAGTTGACCCGACATGCAAACCTGACTGAAACTTGTTTGAGTCAGAACCTGGTTTGACCTAAGGATGTAATGATCCGAACACAATTTGTATCTAACTATTGTTGACCTGAACCCGAGTTGGATTTGTTATTGTAGTAACCGAACCTGACCTGCATCCGATCGAAAATGATCCGAAACCGATTTGAACCTGTTAATGTGTATCCAAAACCAGACCTACATCCGACTAAAACAAACCCGAACTCGAGTCTGACCTGACAGATAACCGATATTATCCGACTGAATTGACCTGAGACTTGATTTTACCCGACCTTTTTTAAACCCGACCTGTTTTGAACCTGACTTATTTTGAACCTGACCTGTTATTGACCTGAACTAATATAAACATGATATTTACCTGACATGTAATTGAGAATGTCTATAATTTGATGAATTAATAAATATAATGTCACAACCCAGATTTGGATCCGAGTGCCGGGTTGACTCGAAGAGTTGGACTTCAGTTTTAGGCCCCGAGTTTGTGTAGTTTAGGCCTTGTTGGGCTTAAGTTGTTGGGCTTTGAGTTGGGTTTTAAGTTAGGTTTTGTTCAGTAGCGCATTTTGGTAAATGCCTATGTGAGATGAGAAGAGTGGGGCTGGAGGTTTTTTTCTCCTGTAGGTGATTACCTCATCTTTTTCCTTTCCTTTATTCCCATCTTCATCTCCTTTGTTACAAGAAAGAGTTGTCTAAAGGTTGAATCTTTGAGAGTGTAGTTGAAAATCTCGTTTTTGGTCTAAAAAGGAAGTTATAAGGCTGTGAAGGATCTATAAAACAAGGTAAGAAAGTGTTGGTTTGGTGAAGATGAAGGTTTAAGATAGGTTTTAAGGTGGAGTTCGAGAATAGATTTTTAGGGGCTTAAATCTCTGTTCTTTTAGTGTTTTAAGATTCTAAAATCTTCCCAAAGTGTGTTTAATCTGTTGTTTATCTTTCTGTTGTAGAGAGAGAGGTTGGTGAGCCCTCAAGAAGTTTGAGGAAAGAGAAATCTTTAAGAAGGAGGTGAAGCTCGGGTTTGCTGCTTTTGTTGCTAAGGTTGGTACTCCTTCAACTCTTAATCATCACGCATATTATGTTTAAGCTTTGTCGCATTGTGTGTTGATTTGGTTGGTATGCTTAACAAGCTTAATTACCCTCTAATGGTAGATTATTGTCCAGTTGATGAACCTTCGTAAAAATGGTTTAGACATGTTTAGGATCACTCCCTTAGAGTCTAGGACCGATTTGGGATCGAATGGATGATTTTTGGATAGAGTTCTAAGTGTTAAAAGTCTCAAAACTGCACTCTTCGTGTAGGGGTATCGATACGAGAAGGTCATCTATCGATATCCCTAAAAGGAAATTAGGCTAGTTTGGGCATGCGTATCAGAACGCCTAGCTCGTGTTTCGATACCGAGGTTTATAGTAGTGAAAGTGTTCTGATACCCCATATAGAGTGTATCAAAACAGGTAGTCTACCTTAGTTGACTTTGAGGTTTGTTCAAAGTGTTTTGATACCCCCTTTGGGAGGGTATCGATACAAGGTGTTTTGATACCCACTTTGGAGAGGGTATCGATATAGGGTGTTTCGATACCCCATGTAAGAGTATCGATACCACTGAGTAAATTGCACAAGTTCTTAAGGGTAAAGTTGGAAAGTCTTATAATGTTACCCTAGGGGTCCTAGAGGTCGTTTAAACTATAAAATGAACTTTTAAACAGAGATATAGGCTTCTAACCTTGTTTAAGAGATAATCGAATAATAATTAGAATCTAGTGGTATAAACTAATATTTGAAACCATTAAAGGTTCGATGTGACATATTCGAGTCTTGTGGCTTACCAAAAACCTTGCTTAGTGCTGATGGGTTGCCTAGAGTGTATTATATGATTATGAGATAACCTAGTAAGATTGCTTAGTGTTGATGGGTTACTAGAGTAAATATTATACGAAAGGTAAAACTGATAATCTTGCTTAGTGTTGACGGATTATCGGTATTATATCATGCGGAAAACCAGCTAGGACAATTTTGATGGATTCCTTAGCGGATTATGTGGAGTGGCATGTCACGGGCCTTGCTTAGTGCTGACGAGTCCTCTACTTCTATACTACTATAAGGTGATAATATATGAGATATAAATACGAGATAAGAACTTGAGATGTTGTATAATCTTCTCTTGTCATGCATATGCTATGTGCTGATAATATGCCATCATGATATCATGTGTTTAGGCGGTTATGGTAACGCCATCGTACTCATTCCATGTCATCATTCATGTTGCTTATACTTATTTTATGATATGTTTGATACGAGCCGGTTGGTTGAGTATCCACTAAGCTTGTGTAGCTCAACGTTTCGAAATGTGTTTTCGTGCGTAGGTTAAAGAAAGCTTATTCGAAGAAGCATCATCGTGGTGGGTTCAGCATCGACATCTGTTGTTAGAGTACTGTTATTAGGCATAATGGGCTTTGTACTTGTAGATCCTATATGTGTAATTTGCAACTCTGTTTTATTTATTTGTCAAATGCTTTTAAAATAGGTTCTAATATTTTGGAGCTTCGCTACTTTAACTTACTCAGATTTTATTTTTTAAATGGATTGGATTTTATTATCTTATGATGGAAATGGATTTGGACTCATCTTATTGGGCTTTTGAAAGAAATTTTGAAATACGATTTTTGGTCAAGAGGCCCAATGTGACACCGGGTCGAGGGTGTTACATATAAATTATTAAATATTAAAAATTAAATAATAATCCAATATACTTATACTAACTCATTTTATAAATTATAAACTATAATTTAATTTTTATTAAATAATTTAACACTTAAATAATACTAACTCATTCAATATAAAGTATTAGTCTAATTAATAAGAACTCACGCATTTAAATTTCTAGTTATATATTATTTATACTTATATTATACTTATATTATACTTATATTTTTACATACAATAAGATATCATATACTTGTATTTATAATGAAATTAATACAATACTTAGCGAAAATTTACATAATTAAATTTATACTTATACTTATATTTTTAAGTACAGTAAGAAATCATATACTTATATTTATAATGAAACTGGTACAACACTTAACGAGAATTTACATAATTAAATTCATAGTTATATACTTATATAATTAAATTTGTAAACATCAATAAGTCCATAAATAAATGATTATATTGTCTTAGTAAAATGAATAAATTTTATTGATTAACTTGTCAAAAATTTCTAGATATTCCTCGACTTGAACTACAAATTAAAAACTCTCTTGTGGATACTTGATTTGATAAAAAAACGAATTGAAATTAAATAGAACATAAGTTTAATAAAACAATATTCATAAATAAAGTTATTTCAGATGCGTTAAAATCATCGTACATAATTTTACTAGTTGGATGCTAGAATGGAAGATAAAAATACCTGAGATATTATATTTTTCTTGATCAAATCTTTGAAAAGATGTGATTCAGATAAATCCAATCCAAGTAAAGGGAATTTTGTATGTTTTTGCATAATTTTTAATTTTTCATCAAAATATAAAGATTATAAAGGATTAAAACTTTATGTCCCTGTAAATATCCAAGTAAATTCGAATCTACAAGCAAGACAAGAAAATTATGAGCTCGACTGAAATCGTAAAAGGAAGAGAAGTCGAATCGTCTACCTTTGATTTTTGGCGAACAGAGCCATGACTGAAAAATTCGAACGGTGAGGAGATTCGTGGTCACATATAGACTATCATATCCCAAAAACAACAGGATCCGATAGTGAATTCTTGAAATTGGAAGGTAAAATTTCTCGAAATGCTAAATCTTTCTCTTTAGATCTATTTGGATTGGTTGCGTTTTTGACAAAACTAACTTGAGTTTTGAGTTTCGAGAAGAGAAACGAATAAGAGAGGGTACAAATGAATTTCAATTCCTTCATTTAGGTGATTTGATACTAATAGAGGAAGGGAATTGTGAATTAGCATCGGTAGGAGGGGAAAAAACCGCTCATTTTTTAGGGTAAATTAATTTGTTTTTTTTATGTGATTTATTTTTACTTCCTATTTTTTTTAGATTATTTTAATTATGTCCTTTAATTATATAATTAATTAGGTGATTAATTGATAAGTTTTACACTCTATTAATTAGGTGATTAATAGATATTAATTTAGGTCTTTAATTACATAATATAAACATATATATACATAATATTATCTAATGACTAATATTATATATATATATATATATACACGAATATATATTATAGACTAATATATACATCTAGTAATATATACATACATCTAATATATTATATAGATTATAGTATATGTTAATGTATTATGTATACATGATACATCTAATTACTAGTATATAATTATATATACATATAACATATATTAATGTATACATTTAATTACCAATATATATTATATACATACTTATATTAATGTATTCGTATATTAATACATAAATACATATTTATATTTATATATAAGTATACATACAATATATATTATATACATACTTATATATTATATACATAATACATATATTAATGTATACTATATAGTCTATTATCTATATAGTGTATATGTAACACCCTCAACCCGGTGCCATATTGGACCTCCGGCCCAAAACCTATATTTCAAAATTTCTTTCAAAAGCCCAAAAATATGAGTCCAAATCCATTTCCATCATAAGATAATAAAATCCAAATCCATTTAAAAACATAAATTCGAGTAAGTTAAATAGCGGAGTTCCAAAATATTACAACCCGTTTTAAAAGCATTTAACAAATAAATAAAACAGAGTTACAAATTACAAATATAGGGTCCTACAAGAACAAATACCTACTATGCCTAATAAAAATACTCTGACAACAGATGTCGATACTGAACCCACCACGATGATGTTCCTCCAAACAACTTTTCTTAACCTACGCACAAAAACACATTTTGAACGTTAAGCTACTAAAGCTCAGTGGATACTCGACCAATCGGTCCACATCAAGCATAGCATAAAATAAGCATAAGCAACATGAATGATGACATGGCATGAGTACGATGGCGCTACCATGACCACTTAAACACATGATATCATGATGGCATATTATTGGCACATAGCATATGCATGACAAGAGAAGACCACACAGCATCTCAAGTTCTTAACTCGTATTTATATCTCATATATATTTATACTTTTATATATATATATATATCGATGTCCATATCACCTCATAGTAGTATAGAAGTAGGGGACCAAACAACACTAAGCAAGGTCCGTGGCATGCCACTCCACATAATCCGCTAAGGAACCCATCAACACTAAGCAAGGTCTTAGCTGGTCTTCCGCCTAATATAATACCGATAACCCATTAGCATTAAGCAAGGTTATCAGTTTTACCTTTCATATAATATTTACTCTAGTAACCCATCAACACTGTCGCGTGTCAAAAGTGCGCGTTTAGTGCAAGTGGACACATCGAAAGTAATAAGTGATAAGTATTTTATCGAGTTATCGTCTCCTTAGGGACCGGTATACTTAATATGCTTTCTTCACCTTCTTGTTATGTAGAAAAAGTAAAGAACACAAGTGAGTTGATTTGATTTATCGAAACTAAAATAACTAAATAAAAATAAAGAGTTGAAATAGTAAAGAGAGATGGGCTAGGATCCAGTTGCATCGTATTGTGGAATTGATTGACTTGTCTCTGTCCAATGCAATCGTATATCACTGCCTCGGCAGTACTGCAGTTTACTGCCTTGGCAGCGACAATACTGTCTGCCGCGGCAATCCCTTGCTCGTGGGCAGACTCTACCTAAGTTCGGCAAAGTGTCCTTGGATGACTCCGCTTATCCCTAAGTCAGAGTGTTGTTGATGACTAGTCCTTGATGATACCTCCCGGCGTGAACCAATTATACTCACCAACCAATCTCACACTTCTTTTAGCCGCTGAAACTCTTAACCTATCCCTAGGTCGAGTTAGTATTCCGCGATTGAAACACCGTACTTACCCCTTTCGTGAATCTAACTCTCCCGAGCTTAGATAAATGGATGATTCACAATATCCTCTCCCGAGCTCAATTGTGAAAACAAGGAATAACAAAGGATAAGCAAATCTTGATAACTTTATTGCATTGAATCAAAGACAAAGTACAATCTCCTCTCACAAATACTCGACAACCTTCACCTAATCCCTAAGAAAGTTTAGAACATAATGGAGAGGAAAGAAACAAGAATAGAAATCAGCTCTCTCCCTAGGTATTCCGTGTATTGTACATTGGGTGGCTAGGTCCTTATATAGGCTAGACCTAGGGCAAACCTTTCCTAAGTAGAATACAACTTGGAGTAGGGAACAAGTCAAGTACATAATAATAAAATATTTCCAAGTTTGATTCGGCTAAGGAGGCTTTCCCGCGTGGTCTTTCTTTGGGCTTTTCCTTGTGCTAGCCAGCTCCGATCCATGGGCTTCAAGTCCACACACGTTCCTTGGATTTTTATCTTTCCATCGCCTATAGTCTTGCTTCATGTCTTTCTGTTGCTGCCTCGGCATCAGGTCCTACCTCGGCCTTGGCGCTGCCGCGGCACTGGTTCTCCTGCACAGATATGAAAACGCAGTAAAACGTGCTTTTTTCTATAAATATTATCTATATGAGTATAACTTCTAAATATATCACATTAAGCACATGCATTGGTCCGAGTGGGTGTATATTTGATGATTAATGCCCATAAAAGGAGTAAAAAGTGATAGTGTGTTGAGCACTTATCACACCCCCAAACTCAAACTATTGTTTGTCCTCAAGCAATGCAAACCATCAATTTGCCGAACTAAACTCTCTCTTGGTCTTACATGTCCATTTATTCTCCCCACCATAACTAGGCCTATTCTTAAGCCTTAACCATTCGGTTACCCAAGGGTTTACCTAGAAACAAACTATAAGAATTGTGAGTGTGTGCGTTTTTGTGGACGAGTTGATAAAAGGCTTTCTTAGATAAACTCTAAGTTCAAGACAAATAGACATTGATTAAGTGTTCTCTTCTTTTTCAAACCCTAAATCTTGAGCCGGTTTCGGGCACCTCAAAGACTTGTGTTTTTCTTTTCACTAAATTTCTTCTTTCTTTTTAATATTCCTTAAAACATACTAGAGCAAATTTCGGGCACCTCTAGCATGAAGAAGAGACTCTCTAGAGCCGGTGGTAGGCACCTCTAGTTACTTTCCAAAAATCTAAGTCTTTATCACCTAAGTTCATTAAAAGAATTCCTATAATCCAACAAGTCCCAAAAGTGTTTAAAGTTCTTCCTATAGTGAGCTTCTAAGTTTTCATCCTTAAGCATCCTAAGGTTAAGCCCTCTTAACAGAACCTAAACATGGTAAGGAGAAAGATTTCTATAGCCTTAAAGAATAAACTAAGGCAATACTGATGATGAGCAGTGTAAAAGTGTAGGCAGTTAATTCAAGTAAGGCGGGGAGCTTAAAAATTTAAAAAATCACTGGAATACTCCCTTTTTTGGCAAGGCCGCGGCAGTAGATTGCTGCCTTGGCAGTGAATCTGCACCCCCAAACTCAAACCAAGTATTGTCCTCAATGCTTTATATTTGAAGAGATAAGCGACAAAACAAAATATGAATATAATAAACAGAAAATAGAAACATTAAAAGCAATTAATATTGAATTAAGGACAAAGAAATTTAAAGCGACTCCGAAGAGCTGCTTGTAACAATTTTCCTCCGTGGCCTTGATGCCAAATGCTTTGTCCTTGGTGAAGGCGATGGTTGTGCCTTTGCTTGCCGGGGTGGTTGGACTCGAGTGGGTGGTGTCCGTTGCATTGGGGCTTCTACCTCCTCTCCTTCTTCTACATCAGCCATCTCTTCGGTGAGCATTATGTCCGTTCCTCCTCCCATTGTTGTTACTCCTCCGGTGTGGTGTGTGCTTGGGCCGACAGTAGTGGAGCTTTGGTGCACATAGGCATCTATCTCGGTGGATAGACTGCCCATGATAATTGGTGATCTGGGTGGTGTGCTGAAAACGACCCTTCGATTGGATGGTCTTCTGCTGACAGACGAGGCCGCGGCAGAATCTGCTGCCCTAGATGGGCCGGCAGCCTAGTGTTGGGGCTGAGGGTCTGCATGGAAGAACGACCTTGGTCCTCCCGGGGCTGGTGTAGTCTCGGTGTAAGGGGCGGCTGTAACGAACATGTTGCTGGGAAACTCCGGGAATTGTACTCCTTGGTCCGGGAAGGCGTGCAACATCATCTGGGCTAGAGTGCCATTGAAATCCCTTTGGTACTCCATGTACCTTTGTTGTCGGAGATCCATTGCTGCCATTCGTTGCAAGATCTCCTGGTACGGGTCTGCAGCGGCAGAGGTGTGGGCAGTACCAGGCATGTCTGTCGTGTACTGGGCCCCGGCAACAGTATCGGCCGTGAACTGCTGCGGCGTTGCTTGGACAGGCTCCGCTTGCGTTATTTGCATGACTTTGTGGTAGAAGTCCCTGGTCCATCCTCGTCGTGGGGGCGTGTATTTGTCCGTTTCTTCAATGGGTACACCTGCAGAAACACATAAACCCGTAATCAAGCAAGGGAAATACAATGGTCCCCTATCTTTCTTACCGCACTCGTGAATTTCCCGAAGGATGATCTCGCCAACGTTGATGGTCCTCTTGTTGATGATGGATTGGATCAACACCAATCTTTTGCGATTTACCGTGCTGTTGTGCGATGTGGGGATGAGCCGTCGTTTGACAAAGGTGTTCCACATCTTGGCCTCGGGCTTAAGGCTTTGTCTTGTTACGGATCCTCGATGGGTACCGGTTTCCCATGGGGTGTTCGCGTAACAAAGATCATCTTTGATGAGCTCGTAATCCTCGGCAGTGACGTCTTCCATGAATTCAGCGTGGATGTCACCGGCATGGGTGAGGCCGTAGAAATTATTGATCGTCTCGGCATCGAGCTGGACTAGCCTGCCGCGACAGTGAACGAAAAGGGAGTCTTTGTTGGGCCCATGCGCATAGAACTCCCGGACAATCGTGGCATTCGCCTGGGCAGGTTGAAGACAAAAAATTTCTCAGTTTTGGTACTTAATTCTGTCAAAAAGGTAATACTCAATACCGTAGTTCTCTTCATCTGCATGCTGGAAACCTTGCTCTTCCCATAGTTGCCGAGCGATGAAAGATTGGTTGAAGCGATCTTCAACGTTGGCGGGGGCGAATCGCTTGTATGTTGCCATCAAGATTGAGACATGTGATTTCTTGAAGTTTTTCTTGAAAAGAATCTGGAGTTTAGCGAAGATTAGTATGCAGAGAGTATTGTGAGAGAGAGCTTGTTATGAATACTTAAAGAAAACAAGAAAGCAAGAGTGAATAGTTCAAGAGGAAGGAGTTTCTTATATAGGCCTCGGCCTTGTGACCGTTGAAGCCACTATCCGTTTTGTAGCCGTTTCCTTTTCTGCCGTGGCAGGAATCTCGGCAGACTAGCCGTTACACTGTTCTGCTCGTTGAAACTGCTGCGGCCCTGACACTGTTTTCTGCCTCGGCAGAATTCCTACTGTGAACTATTTCTCCTTTATTCTTACTTTATTAACCTAGAAAGATAAACATCAATAAAGAAATATTCAAATAATGATAAGATAATTATTCCTAAATACCATAAAGAGAATTCATGAAAATACCAAATAAAATAAAAGAGAAAATTAATATAAAATAAGAATATAAAGAAAACTTATGGAGGGTCGTTTCCGATATTTCTTATAGTCCATCTGCACCCTCCATCGAGTGACAATTTTACTCAAAAAGATATGGGCTAATGCGGGTACGGATACTCCCATTTGTGCTATCATGGTGGAGGTGTCTTCCGTTTGTGTTCTTTTGTAATCCGTGCCTATCCTCCAACTTGATATTATTCCTGAAGGCATGAATATCTCGTTAGAAAAAATTATATCAATATCCAACAATTTAATTACCTCATTCTTGTTGATTTCCAAAATGGTTGGATATAGTCCTTGTTGTCGAGGCAATTTCTTTGCTAGCCAATTTCCGTGGCAATCCTCTACCAAAATTCTGTGTGCGTTAAATGAAGAATCCTCATTCTTGAAGTCTTCAAGAATCAACCCCCATTGTTCTTTATGCTTCTCAAAAATCTCCATCAGTAGAGATTTTGGTTGAGAACTACTATTAGATGGAATTGTCACAAATATATCTAAACAATCATATCCTATTTGTGATGGCTTCAAATCATGTAGCATTGACTCCTCGGAAGATACTTGCAATGGAAGAGATGAGTTTTTAAAGAATTCAAAAGGTTTATTCGTTACCATCTCATATTCTATTATCACGGCATTGCCATCTTGTTGATCAAGCATGTCATCGTGTAACTGCCCCAGCAGCTGTGAGTGAGGGTAATCCTCAGCTTCCTTTTTCAGCATCATTGTTGCCGTAACATCCTGGGAATCAGACTCCTCAGAATTTTCTAGAGCATTACTTTCATCGGCCTCGTTGAATGGTATCGTGACATTGCCCTGTTCAGGCTTCTCTATTGCCGCGACAATTATTTCGGGAGACTCATCCAATGTTTGACAATCTTTCTTATCAACATGTTCTAGACTCAGAGGTTCCGGAATTTCCTCTATGTCCTCTAGTGTTGGGATTTCAGTATCCCTGAGGATTGATTGTTGGGTCTTGTTATCCATGGCATATTCGGATATCTGTAATTGATTTTCTGAATTCCTCAAGGGTGCATCCAATCTAGCTATATGTGCATCCATGAACCTTGATTGCTCTGTCATTAACTCTTCAATTCTAGCCATTAAATGCTTTCAATGTTTCCTCAAATGAATTTGGATACTCTTGAGAAGAATTATATTGTCATGGCATATCTGTAACATCAACAAAATTGTCATGATAGAAAAACTTTTGAGTGTTTTGATCATACCATGAAGGATTTTGTTGTTGGTTCCATCTATGGTCCTCTCTGTAGCCATATGTTCCAGTACTATACGGGCAATTGCTAACCAAATGATCATCTCCACAATTAAAACAAAAATTTGCCCAGGCATGAACTTGTTGGGTTGCTCTTGGTTTCATCATTTAATCTAGGAAATTCTTGATTGGCTCGATTCATATATTCCAACATCAACTCCCGAATAGATTTCTTTCTTTCTCCTTGCATCTTGAAAATCCTTCAACTTGAAACACACCTATAATTTTTAAAGAAAAAGAAAAAGAAAATATGTTAGTAAAAATAACTAAAAACAAGAGAATAAAGAAGACAAAATTTAGTTGCCAGTCCCCGGCAACGGCGCCAAAAACTTGTCGCGTGTCAAAAGTGCGCGTTTAGTGCAAGTGGACACATCGAAAGTAATAAGTGATAAGTATTTTATCGAGTTATCGTCTCCTTAGGGACCGGTATACTTAATATGCTTTCTTCACCTTCTTGTTATGTAGAAAAAGTAAAGAACACAAGTGAGTTAATTTGATTTATCGAAACTAAAATAACTAAATAAAAATAAAGAGTTGAAATAGTAGAGAGAGATGGGCTAGGATCCAGTTGCGTCGTATTGTGGAATTGATTGACTTGTCTCTGTCCAATGCAATCGTATATCACTGCCTCGGCAGCACTGCAATTTACTGCCTTGGTAGCGACAATACTGTCTGCCGCGGCAATCCCTTGCTCGTGGGCAGACTCTACCAAAGTTCGGTAAAGTGTCCTTGGATGACTCCGCTTATCCCTAAGTCAGAGTGTTGTTGATGACTAGTCCTTGATGATACCTCCCGGCGTGAACCAATTATACTCACCAACCAATCTCACACTTCTTTTAGCCGCTGAAACTCTTAACCTATCCCTAGGCCGAGTTAGTATTCCGCGATTGAAACACCGTACTTACCCCTTTCGTGAATCTAACTCTCCCGAGCTTAGATAAATAGATGATTCACAATATCCTCTCTCGAGCTCAATTGTGAAAACAAGGAATAACAAAGGATAAGCAAACCTTGATAACTTTATTGCATTGAATCAAAGACAAAGTACAATCTCCTCTCACAAATACTCGACAACCTTCACCTAATCCCTAAGAAAGTTTAGAACATAATGGAGAGGAAAGAAACAAGAATAGAAATCAGCTCTCTCCCTAGGTATTCCGTGTATTGTACATTGGGTGGCTAGGTCCTTATATAGGCTAGATCTAGGGCAAACCTTTCCTAAGTAGAATACAACTTGGAGTAGGGAACAAGTCAAGTACATAATAATAAAATATTTCCAAGTTTGATTCGGCTAAGGAGGCTTTCCCGCGTGGTCTTCCTTTGGGCTTTTCCTTGTGCTAGCCAGCTCCGATCCATGGGCTTCAAGTCCACACACGTTCCTTGGATTTTTATCTTTCCATCGCCTATAGTCTTGCTTCATGTCTTTCTGCTGCTGCCTCGGCATCAGGTCCTACCTCGGCCTTGGCGCTGCCGCGGCACTGGTTCTCCTGCACAGATATGAAAACGCAGTAAAACATGCTTTTTTCTGTAAATATTATCTATATGAGTATAACTTCTAAATATATCACATTAAGCACATGCATTGGTCCGAGTGGGTGTATATTTGATGATTAATGCCCATAAAAAGAGTAAAAAGTGATAGTGTGTTGAGCACTTATCAAACACTAAGCAAGGTTACTAAGCTATCTCATAATCATATAATATACTCTAGGCAACCCATCAGCACTAAGCAAAGTTCCTAGTAAGCCACATGACTCGAATATGTCACACCGAACCCTTAATGGTTCTAAATACCGGTTTATACCATTAGATTCCAATTATTATTTGATTATCTCTTTAACGGGTCTAGGAGCCTATCTCTCGGTTTAATATTCATTTTAAAGTTTAAAAAATTCTTAGGAACCTCTAGAATATCATTATGAGACTTTTCAACTTATCCTTAAGAACTTGGTCTAATTTGCCCTACGGTATCGATACCCCTACTTGGAGTATCAAAACTCACTGTATCAATACCCTCACCAAAGGGGTATCGAAACGACCTGTATCGATACCCTCCCAAAGGGGGTATCGAAAAACTTTGACCAAACCTCAAAGTCAACTAAAGAGGACCTACCCTTTCGATATCGGTACCGAACCAGGAAAGTCACTGGAAAACTCCGTATCAAAACGCAGGCAAGGAGTATTGATACCCCTGCACAAAAAGTGCAGTTTTGCATTTTCAACACTTAGAACCCTATCTAAATTCTATCCGTTTAATACCAAATTGATCCTAGACTATAAGGGAAACTTCCTAAACATGTTTAAACCTTAATAACAGAAGTTCATCAACAAATGCAAGATCCACAATTAAAGACCACCTTAAGCTTGACCAACATACCAAACCAATCAACAAACATGCTAATAAGCTTAAAATATGATACGCATGATGATTAAGAGTTGGAAGGGTACCAACCTTAAGCAAAAACAACAACTACCCGAGCTCCCAAGTAAACTCAAACCTTCTCCTTCCCCAAAGTTCTTGAAGACTCTCCAAACACTTTCTCTTGTTCGATAGATCCTTGGTAGCCCTACAACATTTTCCCTAAAATAAAAACGAGATTCCAAAAAAAAATCTTAAAGTTCTAAACTTTTTTCTTTCTTTTCTTGCTTCCAAAAGACGTAGAAATGAAGAGAAAAAGAGAAAAGATAAGCTCACTCTGCAGGGGGAATTAAAACCCCTAACCCCTCTTTCTTCTATTTTGATATTTACCAAAATACCCTTCTAAACAAAGCCTAATTTAAAACTTAACTCAAGCCCAACAACTTAAGGCCCAATAAGGCCCAAACTACTCAAACCCGGGGCCTAAAACCGAAGCTCAAATCCATCAGGTTAACCCGACACTCAGATCTGAATTTGGGTCGTGACAATATAAGTATACATATACATATATACTTATATAGTTATGTATAATATTTTTATATATATAGTATTATACACTATATATTTTCATATATAGTATAAATTCTTTTTCATATATAGTATTATTTCATTTCCAAAAATAGAATTATTCCATATATAATATTATTCCATTTTCAAAAATAGTATTATTCCATATATAGTATTAATCCATATATAATATTATTCATTTCCAAAAATAATATTATTTTATAGATATTATTAATCTATATATAACATAATTTTTATATATAGTGTAAAATTCCTTATATAGTATAAATTTTATATATAGTATTATTCTATTTATAGTATAAATTTTATATATAGTGTAAATTTTATATTTCTATTTTTGAAATGTATTAAACTATATTGTCTAATTATAAATTATAATGTATTAAAATATATTAAAGTTAACATTTTTATCGAATTTAATTATTATTAATTTATATTTTTTATAATTTAGTCCTTATAAGTTACAATTTTTTTATATTTTGAATTGACTATTATTTATTTTTCTAATTTATTTTAGTGTTTTTAATAAGATGATATTTTATTTTATTAATTATTATCCTTTTTTAATTTAAAATTTTATTCTATTTATAGTATAAATTCTACATATAGTTTAAATTCTATATATAGTGTAAATTATATTGTCTAATTATAAATTATAATATATTAAAATATATTAAAGTTAACATTTTTGCCGAATTTAATTATTATTAATTTATATTTTTTATAATTTAGTCCTTAAAAGTTACAATTTTTTTATATTTTGAATTAACTATTATTTATTTTACTAATTTATTTTAGTGTTTTTAATAAGATGATATTTTATTTTATTAATGTTTATCCTTTTTTAATTTAAAATTTTATTCTTTGACTTT
The DNA here is from genome assembly GCA_035048815.1 of Abelmoschus esculentus. NCBI lineage: Eukaryota > Viridiplantae > Streptophyta > Magnoliopsida > Malvales > Malvaceae > Abelmoschus > Abelmoschus esculentus. The sequence goes on from JAUCBN010000065.1 coordinate 5,832,610, forward strand.
GTAGTCCAATATTTATTCCTTATTAATTTTTAATTTTTATAATTTAGCTCAATTTTTAAGATATGAATCATTATTCATTATATGATATTTTTGTTTAGTCTAGTGTATAATATATATTTTTATTGGAATTCATGCTAGTTAAAGACGTTAGATATCAAATAATTAATTCGAAATGAATGATCAACAATTCAAACCCAAAAGTCTATCAATTATTTACTTAATTACTTATTTATACCAAACTCAAACTTAATAATTTTAATTAATATGAATTTAAAACCCAAATTAATTTGACCTGAAATAAAGCCGACTAGAAATGAATACGACCTGAAATGCAACCGAACTAAAATGAACCCGACCTGAAATCTACCCAACCTGAAATGAACCTGACAATTATCTGATTTTGACCTAAAGCGTTTGAACCTAACCTGAAATGAACCCAACTGAAATAGACCCGACCTAAAATAAACCCGACCTGAAATGAATCTGCACCCAATCCGAATCGAGTAAAACATTAAATCAACCTAAAATGACATGTATTCGATTTTACCCGACCTATCAATACCCATCGTGAAACTCATCCGAGTAGTCGTCTTTACATCCCTATTGATACCTACTTAACAAAGAAATAATCATTACAAGAAAGGGGTATTGGTACAAAGGTTAACATATCGGTAAGGAGTGATAAAAATATACGGGGTATTGATACGTTACTTCGTATCGATACTTCAATTTACTTATCGAAATTTTTAAAAAATTCAACTATCGATACACATAAAATCATATCGATACTCTGTTGATTTGAAAATAAGTTCACTTCAAAATCTGACAAGCATTTAAAATTCTTAGAAGTTGTACCGGTGCGCCTAAGGCTCGTATTGTTACTTAATTTCAATAAAAATATTTTATTTAAAATAATTTTAAGTTCGATCGAATGTTTGTCTATTAGTGAGTAAATTTCAATACTTTAAAATTTTATTTATTTTCAATTAACTCCTTGTTATATTAAAATCAAAACATTGATTTAATAAAATTTGTATAGAAACTCAAAAACCTGAATGTAATCGAAAAAAATTCAAATAAAGTTTAAGTTATAAAATACAATATATTAACTCGAATCAGGGCTGTAAACAAAACGAACGAATATGAACGAGGGTGTGTTCATGTTTGTTTAATTTTAACCAAACAAATGAATGAACACGAATATAAACGAACACAATTTTTTTTGTTCGTGTTCGTTCGTTAAGGATTGTAGCTTGTTCATATTTGTTTATGTTCGCTCGTTTAAATGATAAACGAATGTAAACAAACATAAATAACATATATAATATGCTAAATATTTAATATTTTGGATTAATTCGATTAATTCAGTCAATTAACAGATTTTAAACTGAATTAATCGATAATTAATATAAAAAAAACTCTTAATTATTAGACAAAACCAAAATTTAATTGATTAACCAATTTTGTTTTGGTTCGATCCGTTAACTCGATTTAACCGAACAATGAACACCCCTAACTTATAACAAGGAAGTTTTTAACGAATCATAAAATAAGGCTTCTCAACTCAAGTAACTCAATTTTTTTTGACTCGACTTACTTGATCTAATGCTCACCCTTAAATATATGTGAATAAATTTAAACGAATGAACATAAATGAACGAACATAAACGAACACAAACGAACGAACATAAATGAACAAACATAAACGAACATATTACCGAACGTTCACGAACATAAATGAACGAACGAGCCCTTTGCTCATATTCGTTCGTGTTCGTTCGTTTAATAAATAAACTAACATACACGAACTTTCCGTCGTTCACCTTAATCATATAAACAAAGATATTGACGTGAAAGAATATTACATTAGTCGAAAATAATTTTATTTATTTTTTATATTAACATTTGTCATATTGTCAAGTTATTTATCATTAATTGATTAATTATTTTAATTCATAGATAGATTTTTTGACCTAAAATAAAATATTAACGGTCAAAATTACCTTAAAGAAGAATATGAGTCAAATAACTATTCATTCAATTAAAGGTAAAACGATTTGTTCTTCACATTATGAAAAAAAAAATTAAGGTAATATGGCTTAAAAAGGCAATATTCTAAATTTGTAGTGGAAATGCAAATATGGGAATTAAAACTTTGCCACTCTTCTCCAAAATTGGTAATAGATTCCACCAAATCCCATATATCTAGTGCTAGAATTTACCATTTTTGGAAAATCCAAAGATAAATTTATAGCCACCAAATCCCCTTCTCAAAAACATATATGACAACTAGGATTCAATAGAGTTGAAACAAATCAAGCAAATTTAACCAATAAAAAATAAAATTTTTTTGATAATTTTGAGTAGGGACCACATAAAAAGAAGGTGGGGTCCAGCATCAGAACCTGAACCTAAAAATCTCTCCAAATGTGGCAAAGGAGTATATATATCAGCAAGCACACTCTAAATAGAATTGCAGAGAGGGAGAGAGCCATGCAAGAAAATTGCCTTTTCCAGTTTCAAAACGCCTTGCCTTTTTAAAATTTCTATCTTTCTTCCCCATTCTCCAAATTTAAACAATCCTTTCTTTTCTTCTACTTTCTCCCCAAATTAAGCTTCTCTTCTCTTAGTAATCAAAGCAAAGATATTTAAATTCATACCCAGAAGTGGTTGGTCATTTATAATTTGTTCTAATAAAGTTTGAGTTGAAAAAAAAACATTTTTTTCCTGTTGTTTTTCTGGGTTTGGGGGAAGAAACAGAAACAGAGCAGAGAGAAAGAATGGGTAGGGGGAAAATAGAGATAAAGAGAATAGAGAATGCTAATAGCAGGCAAGTCACATTCTCCAAGCGGCGTGCAGGTTTGCTTAAGAAGGCTAAGGAGCTCTCCATTCTCTGTGATGCCGAGGTTGCTGTTGTCATTTTCTCCAATACTGGAAAACTATTTGAGTATTCCAGCTCTGGGTATGCGTTACACATGCAAAATGAATAACTTTTCGTTTTCATGTTTTTATGGATTTTATTATCAGAATGGTGTTTACAGGGGTCAAAGATTAAGAAGTTTAGTGGGTTTTGGGGATTTTAATTTGTTTAAATTCTTGCATGTTTGTTTTGATGTGTTTCTGCTGATAGTTTTGACTTTCTATAATTTTCTGTCAATTTTGTTATGAACTTGCTGTTTTGTTTTTTCAGAATTGTTTGCTACATTTTATGATCACAGTACATTTTCTGCTTTGTTTTGAATTGCAAGCATAGAATTTTGATGAATTTTTCAGTATCTCTTGGCTGGCTTGCTTTTATACCTACATACTCTTGAGTTTCTAATTGAAATTTCCATAGAAACTTGGTATGCCAAATGATTGATTTAATTTAATTTGGATGGTACCATCTTTGAAGCATTGGAACATGTTAATCTATGTCAGTTTCTATATGTTAGCCCCAATGACTGCAGATAGTGAGATTGTGGAGGCATCCAGCTATAGGAGATCAGAAAATGCTTTGATTTCTTAAGGATTGTTTGTTTCATTGTGTTGATTGGGTTCATAGTCAAATTTTATGTAATGGGAAGGCTGAATGTTCGACTATAAAGAATCTGTACCGAATTTATTTCTAGAAAAAGGGTATTAAACTGTTCATTTGTTCATTTCTGAATTCTGCAGCATGAAGAAAACATTTTCTAGATACAACAAGTATTTGCAAGGTTCTCCAGAAAGCCCTCTTGTGGAACAAAAAGCAGAGGTAATCTGCATTATATGCTTGCTAATCCTAAGCTCGTTTCCGTTCGTCTTAAAACAACATATTTCAATTTCATCATCTGTATGTTCATGTTGTATCTCAAGATGATAGTTGGAAGTTGGAATCTTAAGATTTAATTGTGCATGGCATGTGGTTTGCTACTACCGGTTGACATAAGTTGACTAAATTTTCGTTTTCGAATATGTTTCTGTTTCTTTTATTTATTTTCCTTAGAATGGTTGTATGTTGAAAGTATAAACTCGTTTGCAGAAACAAGACTCTAAGGAAGCAGATGATCTGAAGGATGAAGTTGCAAAGCTGCAAACGAAACAATTGTACGACGTCTTAATTATCTGTTTTGTGTTAAGTGTTATATTTTTCTTCTATACAGAGATATTAGTTTCCCTTAAACTAAGTAGTAGTACTTATCTGATTTTGTAGACAGCTGCTGGGCAAGAACTTGACCAGCATGAGCTTGAAAGAGCTCGAGGTCCTGGAGCAGCAGCTTAGTGAAGGGTTGTCATCTGTGAGAGAGAAGAAGGTTGTATGTAATTTTCTCCAAATTCACACATTTATTTGGTTAAATACATACTTATTTCTAGAAACAATTTGTTAATTCGAGAGACCCTAATACGAATCCTACCATTTCAGGAACAAATGCTCTTGGAACAACTAGAACAATCGAGAATACAGGTACGTAGGATCTCACTTTGCATGTCTCTTTTTAATAGTTAACTCTGCATGTCTTTGTTTTGTCTAAAAACCACATTTTTTAACCATTAAGATGGATGCTACGGTTATCTCCGATTTATAAGTTCATTTCGAATAGAAAATTGAATCGTAATCTGGAGAATGTTTGATTATACTTGTATGGAGCGTGCAATGTTTCATGGAACTTGCAACACATTGGCTATAAACACTTCAAGTTGCTATAAAGTGAGAATAATAGGGATAAGAGTACACAAATGGTGAGAACCAAAGGATGGAGGAAAGTGGGAAATAGAAAGTTTATAGAGAGAAAACAGAAAGTAATCATATTTCTGAAATGTCTCACATCGAGAATGGCTGAAAGTTTCAGTTCCATGCATCTTTCCTGTTGTGTATCTATCAATGAAGTGCATTAAGTTCACATATTAAAGATTATTTAAAAAAAAACGGGAAAAAAAAGTTCAAGTTAATTCGTTTATTTTACTTTATATTTCCAGGAGCAGCGGGCGTTGCTTGAGAATGAAACTTTACGCAGACAGGCAAGTTATATTTTTCTTGAAGAAACTGATACCATCCATTATGGCTTGGGTCACACGTAACTTATTTTTACCTATGCCTTCCAATACAGGTCGAGGAGCTAAGAGGTTTCTTTCCGTCATCAACTGATCACCTGGTCCGATCCTATCTCAAATACTATCCTGTTGAAAGGAAAAATTCTCTCGTGAGCCATAGTATTCCCAGTCCAGATGACACCTGTGCTTGCACCGTTGAAAAGGGAGATTCAGACACGACCTTGTATTTAGGGTATGTATTTAATATATTCGAGTAGTTTCTTCAGACACGACCTTGTATTTAGTTTTTAGCTAGATGGGTCAAGATTGTGTCTTTGGTTTCGATTTCGAAAGGAATTCTACACTCCTTTCAAAGGCATCCAATCACCCTGGATAACAGAGTCATTGCTTCATTTGTGTCTCTGTGAAATGATTCTGCTTGTTAACTTTTCTCTTATGCGATCTATGAATAACGAAATATATTCACGAAAGAATTGATTGATGATTTACTCTGGTTGTCTTCACTATAATTCGATCGAGAAAGCCTGCAATTAGAAATCATATAACTATAACAATGAAGCTGTCGCCCTTATCATGGCAATTGCCAGTTCTTATATGCTAACTCTCTCTCTCTGTGCTATCAGGTTGCCAAGTGATTATCCAAAAAGAAAGAAACCCGAAAGAGAAAGCCGTTCCAATGACTCAGAACCAATTGGGGCTGATATGATTCTTTCCTGAATGCTGTTCTTTTTGCATCTAAATCGGGATGACGAAACATCGACATGGTTCTGGTTCAATCAACAAGTCTAGTTTGGTAGTTGTTTTTAAGGAACCCCTCAGTACCAAGCAAAGGAGTCAACAAGTGAACTTATAAATGTATTTTAGTACTAACAGTTACTGGAGAAAATAGGCTTTGTATTGCAACTTCCTTTACCAACATGAATTAGTGAGGTCACATTTCATGTTTCATCTGGTGTTTCAAGAAATGTTGTTCTTTTTGGTTCTATTTTCAGTTCTCAATCTTATCTGCACGTAAAATTGTTCCATTTCCACTAATAACTTGATACAATTAGGGGTGGGCTATATCGGGTATCTGGCCAATTTGAATAGAATTGGTCTCGGTCCCGGTAACTACGGTTTCTGAAAATTAAAACCAGTCCCGGTTTTACCGGGTCTTAAATTTTAAGAAGCGGTTCCGTTATTGGTGGGAACCGGTTCTAATGCCGGGTATCCGGTCAATTAATTTATTCTTAAAAAGTTTGAGTAATTGAATAAAAAAATTCAACAACCAATAATAATATTAAATAATAAAATTAAAACAACTTGAAAATTAAAATTTTAAAATTAGTCATACTCAATAATATTCATACATAAAGAGAAAGTTTGATAAGAAAAAAAAAATCAATACCGGATATTTGGTATTGGTCCCGGTTCTATTAGGCACCCACTGGTTATGGATCCCAACCTTTTAACAATTGTTTTTATGAGCTTAATTTTATCAACACTTGTTATTAGATGTCTATTCTTAAAATTTATTTTTAATATATTTATTATTAAGGTCTATTTTTTTCTCAATACTTGTTATTAGGGCCTCGATTTTTCCAATATTTATTATTAGAGATATATATTTAAAATTTACTTTTCTGTAATATTTATTATTAAGTGTTTAATTTTTTTTCAATACTTGTTATTATGATCTAATTTTTTTAATATTTGTTAGTAGGTATATATTCAATTTATTTTTTTAATATTTTTAATTAGAGTTATTTTTTTAATACTTATTATTAAAGACTTAAATTTTAAATTCGTGGTCACTAAAATTATAAAAAAAGAAAAACTCTGATAACAAAATTGTATAAAGATGAAATTAACGACGTAAAAACATATATAACAATTTAAGAAATTATAACTATATTATGAGATGAGGAACATACTATTTGTTTTAGGTAAATGTTATAACACTAATGACCACATATACGATAATTAGAGACGTAAAAACATGTAATCGGATAAATTTCAGGTTGAGTTTTGTTAGGTTGGATTAAATCAAATATAAGTTATTTTAGATCGATTTAATGTTTTAATTCGATTTAGGCCCGATACGGGTCAGTTTCAGGTCGGGATCACTTTAGGTCGGTTTCATTTCGGATCGGGTTAATTTCAGGTCGGGTTAAAACAATTCGGGTTTAAAACAATTAATTGACTGGTTAATTCGGATTCAAATAAACTTCAATTGAGTTCATTTTAGGTCGGGTTCATAAAGTTTGGTTAATTCGTGTTTTGTAAAACCTATATTTGATTTTGATATAACAAAAAAGATAAGGACTATTTTATAAATAAATTTTTAAGTCCATAAGTTAATTGACAAGTCAAAATATTTTACTAAGTCTAAAATTAACTCATCAATATTTTCTCTAAGTGTTTTCAAAGCCAAAACGTTCAAATTCATCCAAGCGTTTTGATACACCTAATAGGTGTTTAATTTTGTTTTTTAGATATATTTTTCATCTTCTCTCTAAAGTGTTTGAATGTTCTTTTTATTTTATGCTTTCTTAGGGCTAAATTTGACGACACCATGATTGATCAAGATGTTGCGTATTTGTAATCATGTTGATCTTTCTTGAACTAGACCCTCGGATTGAATTTGGATACACAATTTGTGTTTGTGGATATTTTTCACGACGCTCAACTCTAATTTGCAATTTTGGTTAGGGTGATAATGAGTCTAACCGGCTCGCAAGCTACTCGGGTTCGGCTCGGTCAAAGCTCGGCTCAAGTGAGCTTGACTTGGGTTCGGGTTCGGCTCGAGACCTTAATGAGCCGAGCCGAGACTACCCAAGCTCGACTCGAAAAGCTCTTAAACAGGCTCAGAATAATTATATTATATATACTACATATACACTAAAAGTAATCTCTTTAGCAAAAGAAAAACAATAAAATAAAATATGAGATATCCACTAAAAATAAATTAACTAAAAAAAATCGGGCACTTTTTTCCTTTATCAATATTGAATTTCGTTTTGATATTGGTTATGAAAAGGGTTTTTAATGAGGTCCTATCTTTTATAAAAAAAATAATAAATTTTTCTATTTTGAATCGAGCCGATCCCACTAATATTGTTTTCTCGCCGAACCCGAGCCTAAAATTCCGAGCTCGTCGAGCTTGGCCAGGCTCGGCTCAGATTGTTATCACCCCTAATTTCGGTAGTCTTTCAATAGCTTAATCTTTTTTTTGGTTTGTTTACCGATATAGTCAAATCTGTTTATATTTTTTGAGTATTTTGGTTGAGATTTTAACTTTTTCTATGTATGGTCTAATTCTTTGTGTCAATGTTATAGAAAAATATCAAACTTATGTATTTAATTTCCGATAATATTTATAAACCCTTACTATAATTTTGAAATTTCTCTCTCTAATAAAACTAGTGACTTTTATTCAAGAAAAATATCTAAATCGACAATTAGGCTAATGAAATGACTTGATTAATACTATATTACCGCTCTAAAAGTTTAATTAAAACATTTTAAGATTCTAAAATCAATTTAAAATTTTGACAATAATTTAAGGACATATAATCCAATTAATCCTTTTCACAAAACTAGGGTCTCCTTTGTTTTTTTTTTAAATTATAAATTGAATTCTTAGTCCTTCACAATGTTGATTTTTGCTAAAAGGACCAATTTGTTTTTTCCTAGATTAAAATTGATTGCAGTTGAAATTTGAAACTAGAAATAGAAAAAGTCTATGTTTAGGTAATAAACAATGCAATAGAGGGTAAATTAAGTTGGCAACCTAATTCATTAATTTATTATATTATTAATTTGAAAATTAAAATATAATATAATTACTGATCTGTCCTCATCTTTCCTTGTCAATATTTGACATTTGGGTTGCTTGTTTTAAACCACCAAGCAAAGAGAGATGTGAAGGTAAGATTGACATTATTTTCTTTTGAAATAAGGTAAGATTGACATTAAGTCTTTTTATTTGGGGTAATTATGTCACAAGTCACTTAATTGTGTAAGTGATAAAAATGTAACTATGTTTCTAAAAATAACAGTTTATTCACTTAATTCAAATTTTATAATAAACAGGCCACTTTATCGTTAAAATTAAAATACGCAATTTTGTATAATAATAATTTTAGTTTTAAAATATATATATTCTATTAATTTGATCTTAATTTAAAATAATTTAATAAATTTAATTTTTATATTTAAAATTTTATTAGTGAAGTATTTATGTCTATTATCGACGATGTTAAGATTATGATTAATGTAGAATTTTTTTTTTCACTTTTGACATCCTATATAATATTTTTAAAATTTATTTTTTTATGAATTTTCCCCCTACTTCTAAACATTTATGTTTTGCCCCACTCAACCCCAAATCGTGGCTCCGTCCCTGATTAGTTTATCAATTGTCTACTAATGAAGTGATTGTATCCATCAAGATATCACTATGTTGAATATCGAGCTGAGAGACAATAACACGAGAATATGATAAACAGGGACGAAACTATATATATTTTGGGAGGGGCTCTTGCCCCTCTCAGATTTTTTGGTATAATTGCACTTAAGGTCCCTCTTAGTTTAAATAGTAGTAAAATAAGGTTTTTGCCCCTCCTAATTTTTAGATTTAAAAGTTTAATAGACCGTTGACACTCCTAATACTTGATTCTAGTTCCGTCCGTGATGATAAATGATCAAATAATAGGTCTAAAAAATATAATATCAAAAATTTTAAACGATATATACTAAATTTATAAATTCTAAATTAAATTTTCATCTCCTAAAAACTAAAAAAAAATAATTGTATAGTCTAAAGACTTCAAACTCATGCGTAATGAATAGTTTTTCATAATAAGTAATTTTTTAATACAGATTTTATTTTCTCTTTTATCACTGTGTTAGGGATGACAATGGATCGGACTTTATGAAGTTTAAGTCCAATCCAATTAATAATCGGACTTTCAAAAAAAATCCAAGTCTGAATCCAAGTCCATTTACGTAAATCCAAATCCAATCCAATAAAATATCTAAAATTCAAATCCAAATCCAAGTCCAAATCCAATTATTTTTTAAAGTAACAACTCAAATAAATATCTTTAAATAAATTTTTTTTATCAAACAAATATTTTTAAATTTATAGCACAAACAAATCTCCACAAATATCACAATCCAATATAAAACAAATTAAAGTAACAACTCAAACTTTTTAAATATAAAATTTTAAATATTTTTATTCGGGTTTATATATGAATCGGATTCACATCGAATATGGATTCGGATTGAATTCGGATCGGATCACGGCAATATCCATATCCGATCCACCTCCTACTAGGACTCGGACATTATTTTTGGATTCAGATTCAGACTTTTTTAAATCGGATTTGAATCAAATTTTTTTCTTCGGATCGAATCGAATTCGGATTATATTGTCATTCCTACACAATATATTATCATTTTATCTTGCATGTTACTTCAGTGCCATTTAAAAAAATTTATTTAAAATATCAAAAAAAAAAAATCTTAAAGAGATTCCTAATTTGTAATTATGTTTAATTTATTTTTAAAAATTAAAATTAAAATTTCATAAAACTGTTAGTACGTAAATACTTTTTGGTTTGTAATTTTAACCATCTCATCAAACGGTTGGTGGCCTTTAGCCTATTACAATCGTAAGTTACGTGGTCGGCACTCGGCGGCAGCATCGCATCAAAGTACCTATAGGTCGACGAATGACGACAATGCAGGTTCTTTCGGCCTGCTTTTCCCAACGTACTTTAATATTGACTGACACATGCAGGCGTTTTCCTTGAAGCTTCCCTCATGATGTTGGTGTTTCTTGGGAGGATTGGCATGCCGCATGCCGCATTTTTTTTTTCTTCGAAATATCCGAACCAAAATTTATTTAAAATTGATAGTACTCGACTTAAATTTTATTTGAAATTGACGTGATTTGATTTGAATTTAATTTGATATTTGAAAGTGCTCAACTTAAAGTCTCTCTGAATCTGAATTAACTCGATAATTAATTATTCTGATCTAAATTTAATATTGATTCGACCTAAAATTAACTCAAACCGAATTTAAATTTAAAATAACCCTATATTGATCTTAACCTGACTGAATTAGTAATATGCTTGTATGAATTAGTAATATGCTTGTTTGAATTAGTAACTTGACCAAACATAAACCTTAATTTCTTGTATGAATTAGTAATATGCTTGTTTGATCGTTCATGTGATGCTCGAGTTTGTTTACAGTTAAAAAACACATTAAGCTCTATAACTAACTTTTTAGTTTTCTCTTCCTTGTAGATTCTCATATTCAATATAGAACCTGGTTTTGTACTTGAAGGATTAGCTAGCATATACCTTTGTTTATATCGTATGATTTTTTAACTATATACCTTAAACTTTGTTTTATTCAGGATCATGTTTTACTATTTTGTAATGAATTTTGGACATCGATGGTTTTGGGTTTTTTAAAATTTATTTTTGGCATGCATAGATTCTTTGAACATTATAATTTTAATTTAACGAGACGTATTTTTTTATAATAACAAATAATTATAATAAAAATTATATATGGTCACTAGATTATTCTAAAATGATTATTATTTTATTTGATTATTAACGAATAATTGATAACCGATAGTCATGGACGAAGTCAGACTTTGGGATTGGGCTAAAATGTAAATAATTAAAAGTGGAGGACAAATTCATAAATAAACTAAATTTAAAAAAAATAAATAGAAAGACAAAGGTGAAAAAAATTGCCTCTATCCACCCTACATGTCTTCGTCACTGCTGATAATAGATTATAAAAAAATTATATCATATAAATTATTTCCGTCACATTATTTATATAATCAACCAATCAAAAGAGTGGGTTATCAATTATTCGTTAATAATAATAATAAAAAAAACAAGACAACAAAAAGAAGTCCAGAACAATGGTCATGGCGTGAAACACGATGTAAGAAAGAAAGAAAGAGAAACAACACAACACAATGGTAAATTTAATTTCAATAAAATAAATTCATTAAATATTACATGTTTTGAAGTTTGATGACTAAATAAAAAACCCTAAAATTATTTATATACTTTATACATAATAAAAAGTAAAAGTAAAATAACTTATATGCATAAATATACGAGAAAAAATAGTAATAATATAATACTAAATTTATTTATATTTCGAAAATAAATTTTAGATTAAAAAGAAAAAGATAATAAGGAAGCTGAAAACATCCGCGGCTTTAGTAGTTAATGTATTAATTAATTTGATTAATTAATTATATAAATATATTCGATAAAATTAATTAACAATCGATAAATGTATATAAAGATACGATTATATTTTTAAAAAATAAGAGTTAAATTGAATATCAAGAGTGATTAAATTATTAAACTTAAGAAATTTATTCAATATTAAAATTTAAAATTGAATAATAATGTTTAATTTATATAATATTTAAATATAGATTTAATTATAAAATAGATTCTTAAAATTTGTCAATTTTTTGTAATGTGTTTTAGATTAAAATAAGTGTTTAACGTTTTATTTTTACTCTTCTTAAAGTTAATCTGTCAAAAATATTTATCAACGAATTATATCACGACATTGGTTTTTATTTTTTATTTTAAAAAATAGAGTAAAAATAAAATAAATTAAAAAATTCTTAACTCCTAAATCTCAAAATGAACAGTATTATCATCATGGATAGCCTCGCAGTTAGGGGTGTACATACGGTTCGGTTAATTCGGTCGGTTAATTTTTGGTAAATTCGATTAACGGTTAATTTTTTTTGATAATTCGGTTATCGGTTAATTCAGTTCGAAATCGGTTAATTAACCGAATTAACCAAAATTATATATATTAAATATTATATATATTATATATATATTTATTTTTAGTCATTTAACTTTTAAAATATTATAAAATGTTCATTAAAATTTTTTTATATTATAAATTGGTTACTAAATTTTATATTAAATTAGTATAAAATAAAAATTTAGTGACTAAAATATTATTTCAGCTTAATTTAGTATAATTTAACCAAAATTTATAATAAATTTTGGTTAATTCGACTAATTAACCGAAATAATTTCAGTTCAGTTAATTCAGTTAATGAAAATTCGGTTCGGTTAACGGTTAAGATTTTAAAAATTTCGGTTAATTCAGTTTTAGTTAATTCGGTTCGACTACCGACCAAATTAACCGAATGGCCACCCCTACTCGCAGCACCCTACCATATCCGTAACCAGAGTCCCCTTCCCATCTATCTCCAATCATCCAGTGTCAGTAATATATATATGTATTTGATTATTAAAATAATTAAATTTAAATATATATTATATATTATTTATAAAATTATAATTTCTTTAAATAAATAAAATTATCATTTTTAATATAATTTTACTAATTATTAAATTTTAAATATATATCAAATTTTATTAGTTGCTAAATTTTAGATTATTTGAAAAAATTATCAAAAAAATCTTTATAACTATTATATGTTACGAATAAAGTAAAGAAAAAGAATAAAATAGAAGAATAAAGATAAGAGACAAAAGGGAGAGAGATTTTATTATACTCTCAAAGTAGGGTTGTGTACAATGCTATACCAAAAGTCTATATTTATAGGCATAAGATGAAAACCCTAATTCCAATGGGTATTAAACCCTAATACCAAAGCCCATTAAGTTTAACTTAATATATGAATATCCACCATAAATAAATATATTCATAACACTCCCCCTTGGATATCCATGAAGATAATGTGCATCGTTAAAACCTTACTAAGATAAAAACCCTGTGGGGAAAAAATCTTAGTAAAGGAAAAAGAGTACACACATATTTGATACACATAACATGTTGCCTCATTAAAAACCTTACCAGGAAAACCCATTGGGACAAAACCTCGGTTAAGGGAAAAAGAGTGCAACGCGTATTTACTCCCCCTCATGAAAATATCGCATAAGATCTTTGAATCTTCATAATTCAATATTGAATACAATCTTCAAATGTTGAAGTAGATCATGCACTAGTGGATAAATCTTCCAAGTCATTGCTTAAAATGATTCATTGAATACTATTCATCTGAAAATCATGAGGGACGAAACTTGAAGAAATATATTTCGTTTTATCATATTTGATATATCCACCTTGAGATATAAATTTTGTATTATCTCTATACAAGATAGCTTGCATCTTATCTTGTGAAAAACATTCACATATCTTCAGGATGTGTTTAGCCAAACACATATTTTGGTTTTACCTCAATAACAATTATTTAAAGGTAATGATCTCGTAGCACTTAAATAATATTTCTGAACCAGCTAAGATATGATGCTTCCAAATCAAATAATGTGTATATTGTGCTTTAGACCAAGAATATCATTACCCTTTTCGTGAGGCGAAAAAATCTTTTTTTACAGTAAGAGACTTAGCAACAACCATAAGGGTGATCAATAGATATGCGTTATGCATGTAAAGTCTCTTTCAATATTTTTCTGTATATCGATAGATGCACAAGGATTTGAGGAGGTCTCTTCACGAGTCTCAACGATATTCAAATCATCGACATACATAATCAATAAAAATTCAAAGCTAAACCTCTTAATAAAAATGCTCGGGGAAATAATTCATATAGCATTATGCTAATAAGTATTCAATGAGGCGATCATACCAAATATGCCTAAATTGTTTCAAGCCATAAAAAGATATATTCAATATGATTGAATAATGTTCTCGAGAACTTGAATAAACTGCTTATGGCAATCTAAATCTTTCCGGAAGTTTTATGTAAATATTACTGTCAAGAGGCTCATTCAAATATGATGTAACAACATCTATTAGGCAGAAACTGAGTAATTTTATTTATTGCCAAACTAATCAAAATCTAAAAGTAGTTGCATCCACCACCGAGAAATATATTTTCCTCATAATCAATTTCATGTCTTTGTGAGAATCATTGTGCAACCAAATGAGCTTATATCTCATGATTTCCCCTTTTTGATTTCTCTTTCTCACAAAGGCTCGTTTATATCCACGAGCTTTACACATTTCAATGTAAGGGCTATAGGCCCAAATACTTATCTTTTCAAAAGAGATTTTATTTTCGCCTCAATTGCCTCTTTCATATTGGCCAATCATTTCTTTGTTTACATTGCCCAATTGACAATGATTCATGATCCACATCATCAAATAAAATCTCTAGTGCTATATTGCATGCAAATATATTAACGACGTCGATTTAATTTCAGTTCCACACATTACCAGACATTACATAATCTATTGAGATCTCTTTATTATCAGGTACCTGAGTCATGTCAATGTCTCTGTTGGAGACCATTTAATCTCTTTTAGAGATTTTTATAATCATTGATTCCTCGATCAGACCATAATAAAATATAGCTCCTTTTCTTTTTCGAGGATCTTTTATCTTTGGAACTTGTCTACTACGCTTTAAGCGTAAGTTAGACTTATTAGCAACTAGAGTTTGTCCTTCCATGACATCAAATTTAATCGGAGCATTCATAGCTGGTATACGTGACTTAGTCACTCTTTTAGGGTTAGCAAAATATCTGGTAATTGGTTTGCTAAATGAATTATCCTTTGAACTTATAGTTCACATTGTGTAGTACGTGGATCAAAATGAGAAAAATGATAATTCATTCTAACTTATTTCTTTCCCCAACTATTTATTTTCTCCCCCTAATGTTGGGTAAACTGACTCATTAAAATGATAGTTAGTAAATCGGGTTATAAATAAATCCCCTATCAGAAGCTCTTATATATATTCCCAACAAAACTCATCTTTGTGCGTTATGGTGGAGCAATTAGAACATATATCACACACAAAAAAATCTAAGATGAGAAATATTTGGTTCCTGACCAAAAACCATTTGTAATGGGGAGAACTTATGATCATTTGTTGGCTTGATGCGAATTTGTGATACTAAATGTAAAATTGCATGTCATCAACATTATCAAGACTGATTGTCTTTAGAAAATAATTTGGAAAAATATGCTCGTAATTTTATCAACTAAACAAGTAGCCTCGCAAACACCAAGTTGCGGGTTAATAACAAGGATACAAATAACCATCTAGTCGATGCATCAATAAAAATCGTAAAATATCTAAATGGTCTTTTAGAAAGGTGTATGGGCCCATATATATCACCTTGTATCTGTTCCAGAAAATTAATAGCACTCTATCTTAGATGTTGATGATTGAATAATCAAATTGCTTTCATAACAAGTATCACGTGAAATATTACCATGAAGAAAATCTTAATTCTTCAATGAATGACCACATGAAAGTGTCATCAAATTTTCGCATCATAATTGAACCGAGATGGTCTAACCGGTCATGCCAAATAAAATTATCAATAAACATCTGGTTTACAATAGCATGAGCTTCAATTTGTACTAATTCTTATGTAGTACAATATGGGTGACAATGCATGTAATTTTGCCAAGATTTTATTATTGCCTTGAGTTATACTCGTAATATTGAGATAATTAGCACCCCCTTGACTAATATTCTCAATATATTTCTGCAAATATCTTTAAAATTCAATAATTCTCTTTTGCTACTTTGACAACATAATGCACTGTAAATATGAGATAAAGTCTCATTTGGCAATAACATATTTGCTCAACGAGCATAATGCACTGTAAATATGAGATAAAGTCTCATTTGACAATAAAATATTTGCTCAGTAGGAGCTTTCTGTGATATTAGTACTTCCGGATATAGTACTCATATTATTCCCTTACATTTAAAATGGGAAAATATGCATAATTATGCACCTTTTAATATGTGCTTTATTTCATTCACTTCGGGGAATAAAAAATATGTGTTTTTTACCATTCACTTCGGGGAATGGAAAATATTAAATATAGCACATTATATCAACTCGGTTATTTATCAAAGATAAGCTCTCAAAAGCTCTTCCGAAGCATTGATATTTCAGTACTTTGAGATATAGTACTCACATTTTTTCTTGTATTTAAATGAAAAAATATTTCTTATGCTTAAGTATAGTATGAGTACTTTCACTGTCTGCTTGGCATAAATAACCACAATTCATTGTAGATTTCATTCCGGAAGTGATAATATTCTTCAAATGATAAATTAACATAGAACGCAAATAAATAATATATAAAATAAATTAACGATAAATTAACATAAAGCGTAAATAAATAATATGTAAAATAAATTAATATAAATATATAATAAATAAAACAAAATAAATAAAGATCAATTATTTCTTTTAGATGTTATAAGGAAAATAAAATAAATGGCGAATTATTCTCTTGAAGGACTATGAGAAAAATTATCAATATCCAATTGAGTTGGATCAATAACGCCATTATTTTCGCCACAAAGAAAATCTGATTATATTTTCTTCAATTTATCATTCATGATTATGAATAAAGTCAATAATACTTCGGCATTTGACAAGTACGAGATCAATGGTTTATACCATCACATTGATAACATAAAGATTTTAATATGATCTTTATCATTCTTGTCATCTTTATAATTCCACTTCTTGTGGATATAAGTATTCTCAAAATAATCATCTTATCTATGTCTATTTTATGATCTCAATCATGACCACAATTACTAATGTGACATTTATTCTTTCCGCTATAAAATATCACATTCACTTCAGGGAATGAAGCGGAGCCAATAGGTCTTTAAAACCTTTTCACGATATTGTGTCTACAGAACAACTTTAATGTGTGAAAAGTGGAGTATGTTTTTCTAACATATTCTCATTAATGATACTCTGGCATATAACTGAGTTTTATTCACTGACCATATAGTGAATTATCATGTTTGCATTCACTTCAAGGAATGAGACAAATCCAATTATCGCATGGAATAAACATCATGTTTGCATTCACTTCAGGGAATGACATAAATCAAATAACCGCATGAAATAATCATCATGCTTGCATTCACTTCAAGGAATGTCATAAATCCAATAATTGCATGGAATAATCATCATGCTTGCATTCACTTTAAGGAATATCATAAATCCAATAATCGCATGGAATAATCATTATGCTTGCATTGACTTCAGGGAATGCCTCCCATAAAAATTCTTTGATCAAGACGATTTTCATAACTTGAACATGGGAGAAGTCTATAGTCGAATTTTTCGACATAAAAAAATATTACTTCCAAGCAAATATAAACTTTATAATATTCATACTATTAAATAGTAATTGATCAACTGATATATGTTCAATATATACAAAAAATAAAAATTTAATCCTCATACGTGACGTTGTCAAACCAGTCCACAAGGTCCTTTAAAAAGAACCTTCTTTGAGACCAGTAACCTCGCAGAACGGGACGTTCAACCAATATACTCGGATTAAATCAACATAACAAAAACATATTAATTTATCAAAGGTTTATTTTTTTTCCTGATATCATATAATACTTAAAACATGATTAAAACATAAACTTTCATCATCATAATAAAATAAATAAATATTGATTATAAATAAAGATAAAAAAATCTCAAATTAAATAAATAAAACATACCGAATTTTCCACTAATTTGAATATAGGATAGATTTAGTTACCAATATCTTGTTAAAATCTTTTCGAGAATTGTCGACGGATATCCACCATAAATAAATATATTCATAACATTATATTAAATTTAAAATATTTAATCCTATAATAATTTGTTTATTATAAATAATCAAATTAACTAATTTAACTGATGTAACTTCTAAAAATATTCATTTGTCTAATTTTGATTTGGAATATTTGACCTACTTTTTAATGTCTTGTTGGAATTCGCACATTCATGAAAAAAATTGATTTTATGATAAAAATATATAATTATTATTGAAAAAAAATTAGATTATATCTAATTAAAAATTAATCAAATATATAAATAATAAAAATTAAAATCATTGAGTTTTTCAAATTTACACAGAATATAAATAACTAAATTTATTATTATAAAATTTTTCTTAACTAACCTATTATTCTTTATTATATAATTAATGTTTTGATAATCATTTAACAAAAGTAATATAAGTTTATTATATGTTTTGTAACATTTTAAGGTTAAATTAACAAAATGGAAATTTTAAAATAATTTAATGATATTTAAAATTTTATCATTTTTACGTATTTTATATCAAATTATAATTCATATATCATTTAATATATATATATTTCAATAAATATTTGTTATATTATTTTTTTAATATTTTAATTTTTTTATTATAACTATTGAACTTTTATTAAAATCATAAAAGATATTACGATTATAGATTATAACGCATTTAAAAAAAATAATAAGACTAGTCTATCAAATTTCTTAAAACTAAAAAAAAAAATTATTAGGATAAATATACCATTAAAATCTAAAAAATTTGTTAAATTTCTTTGTTTCTCTAGACGTATAATAAGTGAAAAAAATAATAAACCATTAAATTATCAAATACAATATTTTGTTACCCTTTTAACTTTTAAAATTCACTTTTATTAGTCTTTAAGTAATCTGTATCGCACACATAACCATATTATATTATTACTAATTTAGTTATACATTAGTCGTAGGAAAAATAGGCATGCCTTTTTCCGATCTCACTTTCGGGAGAAATTATATTATGGATTTTTTCCTCACGTCATCCATAAGACCAATCAATCAAATACATTTATTTAATTATTTTTTATCTCATCATTTTTATCAAATGAATATTACTTGATAAAAATTGCTTTAAAACTTAATTTATAGTAAATATTAGGGAATATTCACTAAATAAAAAATAAAAATAATGAAATAAATTCATTTAATTAGTTGATCAATAAATAACGTAGTGAGAATAACTCATAATATAATTTTTGTAGAACTAATGTTTTGATATAATAATTGAAAAATAGTTTTGGACTAAATTGAATAGATTTAAAAAATGGTTCTTATATTCAAACAACTTAAAAACATATTTCAAAAGTTTTTAAGAGATTTCAAAGGTTTTCAAAATGTTTTAAAGAAGCAAAAAAACAATTTTTAACCTAGGCGTTTTGATATACCTTCTAGATGTTTCGATACCACTGAGCTTTTCAAAGACAAAAATACAGAGGCGTTACGATACGGTCATGGACTGTTTCGATACAGTTTCTCAATGTGAATTTTGGTTTCGATATAGAAAACACAAGTATCGATACCAGCTTTAGGTGTTTCGGTACACCTCCAACGGCTTGACAAAAAAAATGACTTTTTAAAACCTGTAACGGTTAGGAGCAGTATCAATACGGGCATTGACCATTTTGATAATGGAATATGAGTTTTTCGATAAGCCCTATAGGTGTTTCAATATCAGTTATAATTGCAGATCCAACGGCTATTTCTCAAAGTGACAATATCGAAACGATAATCACGCGTTTCGATGTCACTTGCACCAGAAGCAAAAATTATCCTGAAAATTAGCTTAAAACGGTTCTAAATCAATCCCAACAGTCATCAACGGTTATAAACTCAATTGAGATGATAAAAAATAGTTTCAAGCATCATGAAGAGACTAATGCTTTCATTATAACAATATTATGATCAAAGAAATGTTTTATAGCATAATTCTCATTCTTAAGTAGATAAAACATTTGTGACCTCAATGTATATTTATGTTCTAGTGTATTAAGATTGAGTGAGAGCTTAGATTACAAATATACATCTTGTTAGAAGGATTACAAGTTTGCTTAAGTTTCTTTGTTTGAGAGGTCTTCCAAAGTTCGGGTTGTGAACATTGAATGCTAGATTCGGGGTTAGAATCTAGGTTGTAAGGTTAGCCCATTAACCTCAAAAGGACGAAATTCTTACTGAATTTGTGAAATCCTCAGCGAGAAGCTAAGGTAGTGGATGTAAGATTAGTTAGAAATCTGAACCACTGTAAATCCTTTGTCTAATTTTTCTATCTTTTTGCATCCTCCACAAAACACTTAAATTATCATTTCTCTATCATTTGATAAAAATTAATCGATTGTGTATCGAATCCAACAATTTCTATCACTTTCGATGGACGTGAGTCGTAGGAAAAATAGGCATGTATTTTTCGGATCCCACTTTCAGTGGACGCCTAACAAAAATCTAATCTACGATTTAAAATAGGCCATTAAAATACTTGCATTTTAATTTTAATAAAATATAATTTACTAATAAATATGTTTTATTTCTTTTAAAAGTTACATTTAATTATTTAATTAAAATTTTATTTTAAATTATGTTATTTTTTTATTCTTCTTCTGATTTTTAGGATTCTGTTCTAATTAATCTAGACCAACTCGCATTGGATATCTAATTTTGGTGGGTGAATCTTACTCTCTCCTAACAAAAATTTTCTGCATACACAACGTCTCGAACCTAAGACTTACTTAAGCGAAATCAAACTACTTACCACTTGGACCAACCCCTGTCAATTAAACCTGTTATATTATTGTTAAAACTAAAACAAACTATTTTGTAAAATGATAATTTATCTTAAAATTTTAAAATTTTATTAATTTATCTTAAAATTATATTAATAAAGTAATTATGTTTATTAACATATGAGATCAATGTCATAATGAGTCAATTTATTAATTTATCAATTGTATAGTAATAAGTTGATTGTGTCTATTAAACTATTACAAATGTTCGTTATCGAGTTAAAGGACAACATCGTTGAGTGTGGCAAGTGATTCAATCAAAAGAGTTTTAGTCAATTTTTTAATATAAAAAATTAATTTTTGTGAATTAATTTTAAATTAAGAATAAATTAATAGAATAAATAAGTTTTAGAATAAAAATTATTATTATATCAGGCCATATTTTATTTTTAACGGTAAAATAATAAATTAATAAAAAAAATTAATTGAAAGATCATCTACTCTCTTTCCGAATCTTGGGATAACAAAAGAACCGCTATCATAGAAGCCAAAGACCTCAAGAATCTAAAGCTCGATGCTCTTGTGGGATCATTTCTCACCCACGAGATTATGAAGAAAGGAAGGTAAGAAGAAATGACTTCAACGGGAGGAGAAAAGTAGATAAAAAGATCAAATTATTTGCTATGAGTACAAAAAACCGAGTCACATAAGAATCGAGTACCCTTAATATAAAAAAAGGGTTCAAAAAAAAATAAAAAGCACAAGGCTCATGTTGCTACTTGGAGCGATGAAAAATTATCATCCGATGAAGATGAAGTAGCCAACTTGTGTCTTATGGCTCTTGACAATGTGCCAAAGTTAACCCTTGACACCTCTTGCAATAGTTTATCTTATGATGAATTATATGATATTTATGAGGAATTGCAAGATGGTTATGATAAATTAATTTTAGAATACAAAGAATATCTTAAGAAGAATGAAAGATTCTTTTAGACTTAAAGAATGAGAATGATTCCTTAGCTAAAACCAATTTAGAATTAGAAATTAAGTTAAAAGAAATACATGAGAAATTTGATGAATTAGAAAAGAAAAATCTTGGCATGCATAGTTTACTTTCTAAGGTAAATGAAGATCACCAAAAGGAAATTAGTGACTTAAAAGGCTTCTTAGGCAAGATTAGTTCAAATAATTACTTTAAAGGTGAATCTTCTAGAACTAATCATGTTAGGAAGACCTTTAGTAACCATAGACATAGAAAATTCCCTTGACACATTAAGGGTAAAATGATTAGAAGCATATGGATTCCAAAGAATATTATTGCTTCCAATAATGTTTGTGCTATTGCCACTTGGTTCCCTAAGGGAACCAAGCTATTGAGAACTAACTCACATGGACCAAACAAGTTTAGGTACCAAATGCCAAAACATGATTCCATGTTTGTAGGATTAGTTTTAAGAGGCGCTAAATGACTCTAAAGCCAAGGGGCTAGGCGTTAGGCGAGAGATTTTCGTAGGCGAGACGTTATAAATTAATTTTATATTATATTTTGTATTTAGAAAATTATGATAATGATACAGTTTTACTAAAATATTTCATATTATTTTATTTATAGAATATATTTTTTTGAAAGTAAAATAGGGCATCGTTAAAAACCTATATCGTAATCGACATCGAGATAAAGCTCAACATCGGACAACGAAAAGAGGAAAAAATTACCCAAATTGATATTATAAATTAATATTAAAAATATTCAAACACTACAAAAAAGACATAAAAGATAATGTAGTTTACCCCTAACACTTAAAGTCAAACAATATCAAAAAGTTCACATAAACACTAAAATCTAACACTGCCGATCATCATCTTCTTCATAACCCTCATCTCCTTCGCAATGTTCCTCACCAATATCTTCTTTTATCTCACCATATATTCTAGGGAAAAAAATAGTGGTTGCTCCTTTCCCTTTATCAAATTTGGAGGAAAGTTCTACGTTTTCTTTTATGATCCTTGATGACATAATCTAATAACTTGGATCATGAGCTCCAGCATGTAACACCCTAAAACCGAGCTAGAAGAATTATATGAATAGCTCATAAATTAGATTGAGTCATATGTTAATTGGATTTGAAGAAAGGGATGAAATTGAATTAAATGAGAACTTGGAGATTGCATGATAAAATAAGCTCAAATCGGATATGGGAGCTAGGAGATATGATCGATTTTCTAAAGGATAACAAAGTTGTCCCTAATGAACAAATGTTAATGTTTACATTTGTTAAGCATGTGATCAATTGAATTTAAGTGACTTTGATATGTTCTAATGAATGCAAATGTGTATATGGTTTGCTAGAGAGCCCAAAAGAATATAACGAAGGAGAGGAAAGGCAAGAGCTTGCAAGGAAAAAGGGGAGAGGGATCACCAACTACAAACCTTAATTTGCTTGGAAAATTTGTGAGTGTGGCAAACCTTAGGGTTAGGACCTAGGTCCTAATCACCTTTTTGTTTATTTGATTTGTCATGAAATTGGACTAATCCTATATTTGGTAAAAAAGGGAAAGAGGCTTAATTGTAAATGGCTTTTATGATACCATAATTGTATGCTAATTTGTTAAGTCTTATTACATATGCATAGCTCGGAAATACTGAGGTAAGTTATGGCACATGACTACGAGATGCCAGGTATGTGAATCATGCATGAAGCATGTATATGATGATATGATCATTGGCTTGATAACACGATATGCATGTTCTGTTTGTTAACGTGACATAAATGTTTCATTCCTAGCATGATGAGAATGCTTTTGTTTTGCTAGCATGATGAGAATGCTTTTGTTGATAGCATGTTATGAACACTTGCTTTTGTGATAAAACACTTGGTTAATGTGAATCGAATAATGATCAAATAAATAATGGAATCCTTATTGAGCCTTGGTCGATAGTTAGTCATAGGTAGTATGGCATGCCTAGGGTCTGAGCTCATTTGTTAGTACTTTGGTACTTTTGCCCAATACTTCAGTACTTCTGTTTAGTACTTCGGTACTTTTTTTGGTACTTTGGGTACCTTTGATTGGTGGTTAGTCACCATTTGTTAGATACAGTGGGTATCTTTTGTTAGTGCCTTTGTGGTACTTCTGTTGACTCGCTTACCTAGTCTAACTATACCAAGGCATCATATGAAACTAATTTGAAAGTTAACGCTTAAGGTGTGAAAGCCATTTCTAAATTTATTGCTTGTGAAGCATTCGAACTTGGACACATTTTCTATTGATCATTTGAATATGAATTTTGCAATTGAGCATTTGATTACGAATTTGCTATTGAGCATTTGATTAGGAATTTGCTATTGAGAATTTGATTATGAATTTGCTATTGAACATTTGAATATGAATTACTATTGAACATTTGGAAAGAATAAGTAGCCTTTGATATGATTTTGACTATGAAAGTTTCGAAACATGGAAATGGGCTAATGAGACATATGTACTTAAATATGCTAGCTTGTACATGAGCATATAGTTTGTGAACTTAGATTGCATGCTAGAGGCATAATGAGCATGACAAGTATGTTGAGTATGATAATCGGTGTTTGATAGCATTTGCATAAGTAATTTATTTATTTTGCTATAAATTTGGTTAATTGCTTAATTAGAGTATAATAACTTTGCTACATGATTTATGTCTAAATTGGTTAGACTTAGATCTGCCTCACTAAGTACCTAAAAAGTACTTACCACCATTTGTTTCCTCCTTCACTAAAACAACAGGTTATCGAGCCAAGGAGCTAGATTTAGATCGGTTGCAAGCAAGCTCACCGAGCAAGACAAGTATGATATTTTGTAATTTTGGTTAATTCTTAGATTATGGTGGCATAGTGGTCATGTTTAGACTAGTTTTTATGCATTTGAGATTTGGCTCATGATTTGTATAATGGCCTTCATTTTGTGTAATTTGGTTAGTAGGCTATGGAACCAAGCATGTGAACATGTTAGCCTTTGATATTTGCATTTGGTATGTGTTGCGTGTAGAAAGAGTTGCGCAATTTGTGCAAGTGTACACTTCGCAAGTAATAAAGTGATGAATATAAAGTATCGTCTCCACAGGGATTGGTGTACTTAATATGTTTCCTTTTCTCTTCTCGCTCTGCAAAAGAAATAAAAAAAAACAGATTAATTTGATTGTTCTGAATTAAACTAAAACAACTTGAATAATAAAAAGAGAACAGAGAATGAAAATAAAATCAGATTGAGAGAATGGTCAGGATCCAGTTGTGTCATATTGTGGGTTCAATTGACTCATTTCTGTCTAATGCAACTATACAACACTGCCTCGGCAGAACTGCAGTTTTACTGTCTCGACAGTGAAGGGTTACGTCCGCCGCGACAATTCCTTGCTCTTGGGTGGACTTCTCAAAGGTTTGGCAAAGTGTCATCTGATGACTCCGCTTATCCCTAAGTCGAAGTACTGTTGATGACTAGTCCTTGATGATACCTCCCGGCGTGAATCAACTATAACCACCAACCAATCTCACACTTCTTTTAGCCACTGAAACTCTAACCTATCCCTAGGCCGAGTTAGTATTTTCCAGCTAGAAAAGTACCGTAGTTATTCCTTTCGTGAATCTAACTCTCCCGATATTAGATAAATAAATCTCTCACAAACTTCTCTCCCGAGCTTGAATGCAAGAACAATGAATGGCAAAGAATAAGCAAACCTTGATATTTTATTGCATGAAACAAGAAAATAAATTACAATTTTCTCCCACAAATACTCGACAACTTTCACCTAAACCCTAGAAGAATTTAGAACATGATGAAAACAAAGAAATCTCTAAGATCTATGGTGTACTCTCTTCCTTCTTCTTGAGCGGCACATCCTTTATATAGGCTAAAATTAGGGCGACATCAGCCTTGGAGAAGAAGTAAAGTTGGTTTGGACGTTGCTTTCCTTAAAGAGGTGAATCTCTTTAATTTAATGTAATTTAATGAATTTTGACCAAACACAAACTTTAACTTATTTCCAACTTTTCATCGCCTTCTCGAACTCTAACTGCCACGCAGAGTGTCTAGAAAAATCCAGCTTTTTATGCTCTTCAAGTCGATCACCACTTTGACTTTTGGTATTATGGAATTCCCCGCCTCGGCAGGTTGCATCTGCTGCCCCGGAGGAGGTCTAACTTTGTGTCTGCTCAGCTTCCATCAGTAGAAGCTCTCATCTGTGGCTGGTTCGATCAAGGTCTACTTCATAGTTCATTGCCCTATTTTCGCTCATTGTCCTTCGTTGCTTTCCAGGCTTCCTTATCATGCTGCCGCGACCTTAGAGTTCAGTTACCACCCCGACCCACATCTACCTGCAAATGTACAAAGATGCATTAAAGCTTACATTTTCCATAAATATCATCCTTATATGTCACGAAGGCAAAGCATCCAAATGTCACACATTAAGCTCATGCATTAGTCCAAGTAGGTGTAGATTAAGTAATTATTGCTCATGAAAAGTGTGAAAAATAATAGTCTTTTGAGCATTTATCACACCCCCAAACTCGAACTATTGCTTGTCCTCAAGCAATGCAAACCATCAAATTGCCAAATCTTATTCTCTATCAGTCTTACTTTTTCATCTATTCTCCCCACCATGACTATGCCTATTCTGGGTCTTAACCTTTCGGCTACCCAAGGACTTACCCGGAATCAAGCAATAAGATTTTGTGAGTGTGTGAGTTCTTGTGGACAAGTTTGATTAAAGGCTTTCTAAGACAAACTCTAAGTTCAAGGCAAATAGACTTGGAATTAATGTTCTATTCTCATAACAACAACTATTTGAGCCAATTTCGGGCTTCTCAAGGATTATGTTTTATCATCAAGATTTTTTTCATTTTTTTTGGCATACTAGAGCCAATTTCGAGCACCTCTAGCATGAAGAAGAGTGAGTCCTAGAGCTGGTGATAGGCACCTCTAGCTAACATTCCCCCAAAAATCTAAGCCTTTATCACCTAATGTTGAGTTGATCGATCTTGAAAGATGTCCAAGAGGGGGTGAATTCGAAATTAAAAATTTGGTGGAATATTTTTTGGTGAAAAATGGAAATTTAAGGACACAAGGAATTATAGTGGTTCAAGCTTCGGAACAAGTTCTACATCCACTACCTTAGCTCCCACTAAGGATTTTGAAACCAATTCACTAATTGAATTCGACCTTTTTCTCGGTTCATGGGATAACCGTAACAATTCGAATCAATTCTTCTACCCAAGAATTGATTCAACCTCACAAGATGATACAAAGAAATAAAGACAAATAAAAGATCTCTCACAAGATAGATATTGCCCCAAATACAATTAAACTCTCCCCAAACTCAATTTACAAGAATCAAATTGAAGGACATAAGTTGGGAGGCAAGGATATGCAATGAAGTGCTTTAAGTTGGATTTGTGTGCTTGGATGTTGCTTGAGGTTCAATAGTCCTTAATGCTGTTGAAAATACTTCATTTTATACCCTCTCATTGATTTCTAACCGTTTTGGTTGTTGGGAATATAAATAAGACCGTTGGAGCTTTATCTTTCTACCATAAATGCACTCTGCAGCATGCGGTATCGAAACACGAAGAACCTGTTTCGAAATAGACCAAAGTAGAAAGAGCCGTTGTGCATTTAATACAAGAGGTATCGAACCATGCTTCGATACCTTTATGAAACTGTAAGGTTCGGTATCGAACCATGTTTCGGTACAGACTAACCACCAATCAAAATCCTAACTACCACCAACGGTCGACTCATTTAATGCTAAAATATCCGTTGGGGGTTAAGGGGTGTATCGATACAGGTATCGATACCTGGAGTCAACTTTAAAAACCCAGGTGTATCGATACATGTTCTTGGTGTATCGATACCTCGTGCAAAAACACTTAGAAAATTTATTTCAAAGTTCTTTTTTTGACTTGAAAACAAAAGTTTGACTTAGGGACTTAAAAATTTATTATAAAATAGTTCTTATACTTAATTGTTATATCAAAATCAAATTTGGTTTTATTATCTCCCCTTTTTGATATAACAAAACCATTGAAAATTTTTTAAGTTTAAATCAAGATTTTTAGATTCCAAAACTTTGAAAACTTTTTAAAAGACCCCCCCTTAATTTATGCATAACTTTTAATTTTAAAAGTGGGTGGTTAACTTAAAAACACATATTTCTCTCCCTTTTTGTTAGATCAAAATCAATGGAATATAAGACAAGATATAAAGCAAACATAGCATTAAAGAAAATATAATTCATAAACATAATCCATAGCATAAAATATTCAAATCAAAATCCAACAATAATAAGTTCAAAGCATATAGAAATAATAAGGTGCATAAGTTCTAATATGAATGAGATGCAACATCATGTTTAAAAAAAAACATAACTAGTCCTAAAATCCAAAAGCAAAAGCATAAGATAGAGCTAAGATCACTAATCGCCCATCTCATCAACATCATCACCATGTTCTTCTTCTTCCTCTTCTTCTTCGTCTTCCTCATTGTCATCTTCATCGTCGTCGGCAAGCTTTTAGGTATGACGAAGAGCCTCAAGAGAGATTCGCATGGCATGACCTTGAGTCTCTAAGTCCATCAATCTCGTATCCATAGAATCAAAGCTTGATTGGAATTGAGTTGACATAGAGTCAAGCCTTCCATCAATGGAATCCAAGCGAGCACTCAAAGTACCAAAATGATCATTCAAGGTACCAAATTGAGCGTCTAAGTTGTTGAACCGAGTGGTAAGAAAAGCCATCAAGTCTACACTCGGAGCAACTTGATGAAGAGGCTCGGGATCAATGGGAGGAGGAGGAGGAGCACCGCGAGCCCATTCACCATGACCGACATATTGAAAGTGGGCATGGTTAAGAGATGTTTCACCAATAGGTTCTTTTAGAGATCTCACTTTGTCAAAAGAGCAATCGATTCCCAAGTGTAAGAAAATAGAGCTTAGAATGAAAGCATAGGGAAAAGATTGGACAAGAGGTGTGACACGGTTTTGGATATTCCAAACAATATCCAAGAAAACAATTTGAGCAAGGTTAGGTTGAATACCCTCACGAAAACATTTAATCCAAAAGCTATCAACTTGACGAATGCGATAATACTTACCATTTGATGGACGAATCCACCAAGAGATGATAAGATGAAGAAAGCGATCGTGCACGTCAAGAGATGTGACTGATCCGGTAAAATAGTCAAGAGAATTTTCATCCGTATTACCCTCATCCTCAAGACCAAAAACATCTAAAAAGGTATTGACATCAATTTTGAAGGTTTGGCCCATAAGAAAAGATTCAATAGCCACTACTTTGGTTTTGTCCGAAGGGGAAACAAGACATTTGACATTGGAATAAAAAAGGAGGACAAGAGAAGGAAAGAACTTGCCGGAGTGGGTGAGAAAACTCAAGAACTTGAATTGGAACTTGAGCGAGTTCATGAATTGAACGTCCACACACCGTTCCTTTTTGAGAGGGTAGTTGCGGTAGATATTGAATTTTTCAATTATACTACGGGTATCCAAACTCTTGGCGAAAACTTCTTAGATATCGGCTCTAGAAGCACGGGATGACGAAGAACTAGCCTCGATACAGGATCGTTTCTTAGGTGCCACGATCTAGAGATAAAACAAAGTTTGGATTAGTTACATAAAACCATGTATGCTCTATCAACCTAATTCAATCCTATTAATCTATAATTCAAGGTATTTAGAATTTTGAAAATTTCATGAAAAACCATTAAAAACGGATACGATCAAATCAATTTATATTCGAATAAAAATTTTGATTTTAAACAAAATTTCGTAGGATTATGAAAACCCATACAACAAGCATTCAAAATATGTTAAAAATCTAAATTTTATCAACCTAAAATCAAACGAAAAAAAAAGTTTTTCGAAAATTACCTTGAATTTGAGATTAGGAAGAATTCGTGGTTTTTGTAGCACAGTTTGTTGATATGATCTTGGCTATGATGTTTTGATGGAAAACCCCTAAGAAAATCACTTGATTTCGTGTTAAAAACTGATGAATTTGATGGATTTTATAGGGGTGGCCGACTACGGTTAGAGAGTTTAAGTTTGGGAAGTGTTTTAATGAGATTAAAATTAGGTTTGGAGTCTTTTAAAGCATTCTGCCGCCTCGTGGTTCGATGCCGGTATCAAAACAGCCTGTTTCGATGCTAGTATCAAAACAGCCTGTTTCGATGCTAGTATCGATACCTGGGTATCGAAGCATGGTTCGATACCTGTTCTTTCCAGAAAAATCCCAGATGAACTTGATGAACAAGTATCGAAACAGGTGCAAGCTGTATCGATACCACTAAGAAGTGCTTTGCTTTTTAGGCTTCTAAAAGTACTAGAAATGAGTCTCTAAAGCCCCTAGAAGTATGCATATGATGTTATGATATGATTAAAATGCATGAACAAGTTCATACTCCCCCTAGAAACATGCATAGAAGCATCAAGATGCAAAACAACATAGGCATGATTTCAATCAAGATTCAAGCAAATATTGCATAAAAATATCACTTAAGAGGTCAAGATAGGCTAGTTAGACCTAACTCTCTCCTAAGGGTCCAAAAACGCTCTTTGTCTAAAGGTTTAGTAAAAATGTCCGCTAATTGGTTTAAGGTGTCAACAAACTCTAAAACAACATCATTTTTAGACACATGATCTCTAATAAAATGGTGTCTAATTTCTATGTGTTTGGTTCTAGAGTATTGAATGGGTTCTTGATAAGACATATGGCACTAGTATTATCACAATTTAGAGGTATGGTTTCTACCTTAATGCCATAATCTAAGAGTTGTTTTTTCATCCATAACACTTGAGCACAACAACTCCCTAAGGATATGTACTCCGCTTCGGTGGTAGATAGAGCTATACTATTTTGTTTCTTAGAGAACCAAGATATAAGCATACTACCTAAGAATTGACATATTCCGGAAGTACTTTTCCTATCTATCTTACAACCTCCATAATCCGCATCCAAAAAAGCATGCAAATCAAAGGATCGGACTTTAGGATACCAAAGACCTAAACAAGGTGTGTCTCTAAGGTACCTAAAAATTCTCTTAATGGCAACTAGGTGTGATTCTCTAGGACTAGCTTGAAACCTAGCTCACAAGCAAAAACTAAACATGATATCCGGTCTACTTGCGGTAAGGTAAAGCAAAGAACCTATCATGGATCTATACAATTTAGAATCAACACACTTACCTCCTTCATCCTTGTCAAGCTTAGTAGATGAGCTTATAGGAGTGGCTTGAGGTTTCACATTCTCCAAGCCAAACTTCTTGAGCATATCCTTGATGTATTTTGCTTGATTGATAAAGGTGCCATCCTTCCTTTGCTTAATTTGGAGTCCCCAAAAAATGAGAGCTCCCCCATCATGCTCATCTCGAATTCACCTTGCATTAGCTTAGAAAATTCTTGACAATAACATTCATTAGTAGATCCAAAAATTATATCATCAACATAAATTTGAACTACTAAGATGTCATTTTTAAACCTTTTTATAAAAAGTGTAGTATCCACCTTCCCTTTTTCAAAACCTTTTTCAATTAAAAAGTTTGAAAGCCTTTCATACCAAGCTCTAGGGGCTTGTTTCAAACAATATAAAGCATTAGTTAATTTAAAAACATGGTTTGGAAATTTTGAATTTTTAAAACCCGGTGGTTGTTCAACATACACTTCTTCATTTATAAAACCATTTTAGAAAGCACTTTTAACATCCATTTGAAAAAGCTTGAAATCATGATAACATGCAAATGCAAGTAACATCCTAATGGCTTCCATTCTAGCTACAGGTGCATAAGTTTCATCGAAATCTATTCCCTCTTCTTGAGTGTAACCTTGAGCAACTAATCTAGCTTTATTTCTTACAATGTTACCACTGTCATCTAGTTTGTTTCTAAAAACCCATTTAGTTCCTATAGTAGATTTATTACTAGGCCTATCAACTAATGTCCACACATTACTTCTCTCAAATTGATTTAACTCTTCTTGCATAGCCAATATCCAATAATCATCATCTAAGGCTTCATTAATATTCTTAGGCTCTTTGCATGAGATAAATGCAAAATGGTTCATTAATCTAAGAGAAGAACGAGTAGTTACCCCCTTGGATGGATCACCCAAGATTTCACCACTTTTGACATAGTTGAACTCCCTTGGGTAGCTCACTTCCCTTTCTTCAAGCTTTACATCTCCTAAAGCTTCTATTGGAGGATCTTGTGCTTCCTCATTGGTTGGAACCCCATCCACCTTTGATGCTTGTCCATCATCAATGGTTTCAATGATTCCTACATCATCATCATCACAAGAATCCTTCCTAGGAAGGAGGTTATCATCGAAAATCACATGTATGGACTCTTCTACAACTAAGGTTCTTTTGTTGAAAACTCTATAAGCCTTTGAATTTAAAGAAAATCCAAGAAAAATAGCATCATCACTTTTTGCATCAAATTTACCTAAATTTTCTTTCCCATTATTTAAAACAAAACACTTGCACCCAAAAGAGTGAAAATAGCTAATGTTAGGCTTTTTGGATTTTAAAATCTCATAAGGAGTTTTTTTTTTAAAATTGGCCTAATCATTACTCGATTTATAATATAACAAGAAGTGTTTGTGGCTTCCGCCCAAAAATATTTAGGTAAATTGTTTTCACAAAGCATAGTCCTAGCCATTTCTTCTAAAGTTCTATTTTTCCTCTCAACTACCCTATTTTGTTGAGGAGTGCGAGGAGCTGAAAAATTATGGCTAATCCCATTTTCATTACAAAAATTCTCAAAACCTAAATTCTGAAATTCGGTTCCATGATCACTTCTAATATGAGAAATTATTTGATCAAGATCATTTTGAGAAATATTTGAAAATGTGATGAATTTTTCTAAGGCTTCATCTTTTGTACTTAAAAATAGAACCCAAGTGTATCGAGAGTAATCATCAACAATAACAAATGCATATGATTTTCCACCTAAGCTAGTTGTCCTAATAGGTCCAAAAAGATCCATATGGATCAATTGTAATACTCTACTAGTTGAAACATCATTAATGGACTTAAAAGAAACCCTCTTTTGTTTACTTTTAGCACATGCATCACAAATTTATCTAAGGAGAACTTGAGCTTAGGTAAACCTCTAACTAGATTTTGGGAGGCTAGTTTCTCTAAAACACTTATGCTAGCATGTCCTAGTTTTCTATGCCATAACCATGCATCAATTTCATCCCTAGCAACTAAGCATGCATGAGAAATGTTTATGTCATCTAGATGCACCATATATATATTTCCTATGCGATGACCTATGAACATTGTTCTATTTAATTCTATGTCTATTATTTTGCAACCATGTTTATCAAAAGAGACATAGAAACCTTTATCACACAATTGACTAATGCTCAACAAATTATGCTTAAGACCATTAACAAGCAAAAAATTTTCAATTAAAATGGAGGAGTGATTACCAATAGAGCCAATACCCTCAATTTGGCCTTTGGAGTTGTCACCAAATGTCACTACTCCACCCTTTTTAAGCTCTAACTCCTTAAATCGTCCCTTGTCTCCGGTCATATGCCTTGAGCATCCACTATCAAGGTACCACATGTTTTGACTTGAAGCTTTGGCCTTGAAGCAATGCTCAACCTACAAACAAAGATTTAGTTTTTGATTTTTAGTACCCAAATCATTTTGGTTCCATGAGAGTTAGCCCCTAAAAGCTTGGTTCCCTTGGGAATCCAATATGCAATGGCATTAATGTTATTAGAAAAAATGATTTCCATAGGAATCCAATATCCAATATGCCTTTGAAAATTTCTTTGTTTGTGGTTTTGAAATCTCTTTTTCTCATGGTTGGGTTTTGAAGAGCTTCCTTTCTCAAAAGTTGAACTACCAACCACTTTAATTTGTTCCTTAAGCTCATTCACCACTTTGTGGTGATTCTCACTCAAGCTTGAAATAAGGTTGTTTAAATCCACATTTTCTTTTTGAAAAAACTTTAAATCATCATTTAAATCAACAACCTTTTCTTCAAAATCCAAAATAGTTTTTGTAAAAGAATCATTTTTCATTTCTAACTCGGAAATAGTTTTCTTGCTTTTCAAAATTGATTCTTTGAATTTTAAAACCAACTCATCATAAACATCTTGCAATTCATCATAAGCATCATATAATTCATCATATGTAAGATCATTGCAAGAGGAATCAAGGGTTACCTTAGGCTCATCAAGAGCCATGAGACAAAGGTTGGCTACTTCATTGTCCTCATCGGATGATGACTCCTCATCACTCCATGTGGCAACGTGAGCTTTTTGCTTCTTCTTCTTCTTCTCAAAACCCTTCCTTTTGTATTGAGGGAAATCGGTCCTAATGTGACTAGGCTTCTTGCATTCATAGCAAATAATTTGATCTTTCTCCTCTTC
Organism: Abelmoschus esculentus; assembly: GCA_035048815.1. NCBI lineage: Eukaryota > Viridiplantae > Streptophyta > Magnoliopsida > Malvales > Malvaceae > Abelmoschus > Abelmoschus esculentus. Next base: position 5,867,451 of record JAUCBN010000065.1, read on the forward strand.
TTTGCTCTTTGATTTGAAATCCTTGTTTCTTTAAAATCTTCTATTCCGGTTAGCCCTCATGAGTCTAGTGAATCTCTTGGCTACCATAGCCAACTCTTCAAGTTCTTCTTCTTCACTAGTGTCTACTTCTTCTTGTGACATTGAGGCTTTGAGAGCAATCCCTTGCTTCTTCTTCTCAACCTCTCTCTTTTCAATCTTCACCTCTTCCTTCTTCTTCTCTTCTTCTCTTCCTTTCTTCATGATTTCATGGTGAGAAGAGATCCCACAAGAGCACCAAGCTTTAGAGTCTTCAAATTTTTGGCTTCAATGATAGTCGTTCTTTTGTTATCCCAAGACTCGGGAAGAGAATAGATAAGCTTCCTCACGAGCTTCTCCTCCGGAATGATTTTACCAAATCCCTTGAGACCATTTACAATAACGGAGAACCGATCAAACATCTTGGTGATGTCTTCATCCGGCTCCATCTTGAAATTCTCATAGTTGAGATTGAGAAGACCGATCTTCGTCTCCTTGACATCGTTGGTGCCCTCATATGTGGTCTCCAAAGAGTCCCAAACTTCTTTGGCACTTGTACACGATGACATCTTGGAGTAGATGTCGGGACCAAGAGCACAAAAAAGAATGTGCAATGCCTTATCGTTGGTGGACATCCTCCTTCGTTCTTCATCGGTCATTTCATTCCTCTTTTTGGGCACTTGTCGATATCCTTCCATTTTCATCGAAATAGAGGGGCCATCTTCGATTATATCCCAAAGGATATAGTCATTGGAGTTGATGAACAACCTCATCCTATTCTTCCAATAGGGGTAGTTATCCCCATTGAAGAAGGGTGGTTTGGTGATGGAATGTGACTCGTTCCATGAACCGGAAGTAGAGGCCATTTGATTTTTCTTGTAGATATGATCAACACACCTTGTATCTTCTTTGGTAGATGTGAATCTATTCAAAGATTAGGCTCTGATACCAATTGTTGAGTTGATCGATCTTGAAAGATGGCCAAGAGGGGGTGAATTGGCAATTAAAAATTTGGTGGAAGATTTTTCGGTGAAAAATGGAAATTTAAGGACACAAGGAATTATAGTGGTTCAAGCTTCGGAACAAGCTCTACATCCACTACCTTAGCTCCCACTAAGGATTTTGAAACCAATTCACTAATTGAATTCGACCTTTTTCTCGGTTCAAGGGATAACCATAACAATTCGAATCAATTCTTCTACCCCAAGAATTGATTCAACCTCACAAGATGATACAAAGAAATAAAGGCAAATAAAAGATCTCTCACAAGATAGATATTGCCCTAAATACAATTAAACTCTCCCCAAACTCAATTTACAAGAATCAAATTGAAGGACACAAGTTGGGAGGCAAGGATATGCAATGAAGTGCTTTAAGTTAGATTTGTGTGCTTGGATGTTGCTTGAGGTTCAATAGTCCTTAATGCTGTTGAAAATACTTCAATTTATACCCTCTCATTGATTTCTAACCGTTTTGGTTGTTGGGAATATAAATAAGACCGTTGGAGCTTTATCTTTCCACCATAAATGCACTCTGCAGCATGCGGTATCGAAACACGAAGAACCTGTTTCGAAATAGACCAAAGTAGAAAGAGTTGTTGTGCATTTAATATAAGAGGTATCGAACCATGCTTCGATACCTTTATGAAACTGTAAGGCTGGGTATCGAACCATGTTTCGGTACAAACTAACCACCAATCAAAATCCTAACTGCCACCAACGGTCGACTCATTTAATGCTAAAATATCCGTTGGGGATTAAGGGGTGTATCGATACAGGTATCGATACCTAGAGTCAATTTTTAAATGATTTTAAAAATAAATAAAATCTTCGAAGTGGTTCGATACATGGTTCGGAACGGGTGCTGGCAGTGAAGAAAAGGTATCAAACCATGTTTCGATGCTTGTTCTTGATCTCAAGAACAAAGCTTTAAAAACCCAGGTGTATCAATACATGTTCTTGGTGTATCGATACCCTCGTGCAAAAACACTTAGAAAATTTATTTCAAAGTTCTTGGTTTGACTTGAAAATAAAAGTTTGACTTGGGGACTTAAAAATTTATTATAAAATAGTCCTTATGCTTAATTGTTATATCAAAATCAAATTTAGTTTTACACCTAAGTTCATTAAAAGAATTTCTATAATCAAACAAGTCCCAAAACTGTTTTTAGAGTCAATCTTGTAGCAAGCTTCTAAGTTTTCGTCCTTAAGTATCCTAAAGTTAATCCTTCTAAACAGGACCTAGCCATGGTAAGGAGAAAGATTTCTATAGCCTAAGGAGAATAAACTAAAGCAATAATGATGTAAAGCAGTGCAAGAGTATGGACAATATTTCAAGTAGGGTGATAGACGAAAAGCTGTAATATAAACTTAAATTGTGAGTTTTCATGGCGGGGCCGCGGCAATGAACTGCCTCGGCAGTGAATCTACACCCCAAACTCAGACCGAGCATTGTCCTCAATGCCTATAATTATAGCAAAAAGCAGGAAACAAAAATTAAAAAGTTAAGAAAAGAGATAAATTAGAATAGAGGTATAAAAAGATTAAAAATCCTCTGAAGAACTGCTGCGAATGATCAGTTTTCTTGGCCTTGCTGCTGACAGTTTAGTTTTCGTTACCTATGCTGGTGATTGTTTAGTTTTGGTTGTTCTGGGCGGCTAGACTCTGGTGGGTGGTGTCCTTTGCAAAGGGGTATTGACTTTTTCTCCTTCTTCCTCATCACCAATTTCTTCAGTGGGCATTATTTATGTCCCGCCCTCATTTTCAACTTCAATTGCTCCTGCCCAGGCATGCTGAGTGCTTGGCTTGGCAGCTGAATGAGGCTGCTGCATGAAAGAGTCTATCTCTAACGTGAAACTCCTCATGATTATAGGAGATCTTGTTGAAGTGCTGAGGGCCGCTCTCCGCTTGGATGGCCTTCTACTGGCTGATGATGTCGCGGCAGGCTCTAGTGGCTGAGTTGGTTCTGATGCATGGAATGGTTTCGATGGTCCAGCAGCATAAAATGGACGTGATCCTCCTGGAGCCTGAGTTGTTTCGGTGTATGGTACAGCCGTGACAAACATATCATGAGGGAATTCTAGAAACTGCACCCCTTGGTTTGAAAAATTGGTGATCATCATCTGGGTTAATGTAGTGTTGAAATCTCTCTGGTACTCCATGTATCGTTGTTGTCTTGTATCCATGGCTGCCATCCTCTGGAGTATTTCCTGGTAAGGATCCGCCGTGGCATTGCTGTGGGAAGCAGTAGGCATGTCCACCGTGTACTGGGCCCGGCAGTGGTATCAGCAATGCCTGGTTGAGGAATTGCTTGGACTGGTTCCGCCTGTGTTATTTGCATGACTTTGTGGCAGAATGACGAGTGCCTAAAGTCCTATTCTTTATACCAATTTCCCACTCGATTATTTCTAAAAAAGGACAGATTTAATGGTAATATTGGATAATTCTGCTTATTTCCATATTTCAGCATCCCAATACTCAATTCATGAATTTATCTATTATTTGGCATAAAATAGATGCATTTGACGGTTTTCTTTCTTAGACAAGAAAATGCATCATAGGAATTGCCAAACAAGATGATGGATGCTGAAAACCAAAACTGGAATGCAGATTAGTACCCGTCTCGGCAACACTTGAAGGCCGCGACAGCGCTAGAAAAACAATTGTTGATATGATAGACGATTTGATGAGAAAAATAAGGTGGACGTTTTAAGACAAGCGACATAGAAATCGGAGCTGGGAAACACACAAAAATTCAAGGTCAAAGGCCACGTGGGAAAAGAATCTTTATAGGAATAAACTAGGAAATAAAATAAAGATCTTTTATTTATGTACTTAACTTGTGTTTTACTCCAAGTTGTATTCCTAATTTGGAAAGGTTTGCCCTAGACCAAGCCTATATAAACCATAGCCTATGTAGAGAGGAGGATATCTCGAAATCAAGTGTTCATAAAAAACCTTAAACTCCTCCATCGCCCCCTTGGGGTTTAGGTTAGTTTGTGGAGTAACTGTGGAAGAAAATTATACTTTGCTTTCTTGTTTCATGCAATAAAATATTAAGGTTTGCTTATTCTTTACCATTCATTGTTCTTGCATTCAAGCTCGGGAGAGAAGTTTGTGAGAGATCTATTTATCTAGCATCGGGAGAGTTAGATTCACGAAAGGAATAAGTACGGTATTTTTCTAGCTGGAAAATACTAACTCGGCCTAGGGATAGGTTAGAGTTTCAGCGGCTAAAAGAAGTGTGAGATTGGTTGGTGGTTATAATTGATTCATGCCGGGAAGTATCATCAAAGACTAATCGTCAACAGTACTTCGACTTAGGGATAAGCGAGGTCATCCAAGGACACTTTGCCGAACCTTGATTAAGTCCACCCAAGAGCAAGGGATTGTCGCGGCGGACGTACCCTTCACTGTCGAGGCAGGAGAACTGCAGTACTGCCGAGGCAGTGTAGTTTAATTGCAAGAGACAGAAACAAGTCAATTGAATCCACACTACGAAGCATTCTAACCTACCCCTACTTTTCCATCCTTGATTTCTTGATCATTTATCTTTATTGCTTTAATTAGTTTCCTTAGTTATAATCCAAATCAATTATTTGTGTTTTTACTTTTCCATTGTGCAGGAAGAATAAATTGCGTAAGTAAAGTCAATCCCTGTGGGTTCGACATCTTAAATACTACAATCTGACAAAGGTGGAAGGACGAATGCTTCATCATAAAAGCAGGACTTTCTAGCCTCCATCACAGAACTCCCTTGTCCAATCGTGCCTTTGGGCAGTAATTTCGTCCGTATCCTCAATTGGGACACCCGCCACAGTGCATAGACCCATGATTAAACATGGAAAGTACAAGGGCCCTTTTTCCTTCCTACCAGATTCGTAAATTTCTTGTAGGATCAACTCTCCCACATTTATGCTTCTTTTATTTATAATGGATTGGATGAGAGCCAATCTCCTATTGTCTACTGTGTTGTTATGGGATGTTGGGATGAGTCGTCGTTTTACGAACGTGGTCCACAACTTGGCCTCGGGCCTTAGGTTCTTGCCACGAAGCCTTTGTGGGATCCGATTTCCCAATGGGTGTTATCATAGCAGAGATCATCTTTTGTGAGTTCGTAGTCCTCGTTGTTGATGTCCTCCATAAACGCTGAATGGTCATCTCGAGCAGGGTGGAGGCCATAGAACAAGTTGATGGTATTGGCATCAATTCTAACTGGTCTGCCCCGGCAGTGCACATAAAGTGAATATTTGCTCGGCCCATGAGCGTAAAATTCTTGCACAATCGTTGCATTGGCCTGGGCGGGTTGCAAGCAGAAGATTTGCCATTCTTGATACACTATTTTATCGAACAAATAGTGCTCGATTCTATAGTTTTCCTCGTCTGAATGCTGGAATCCTTGCTCTTCCCATAACTGCCTTGCAATAAAGGATCTGTTGAATCGTTCTTCAACAGCAGCAGGTGCGAATCTCTTGTAATCTGCCATGAAGAATTGGTGAAAGTTTTTAAGAAAATTGAGAAAGATAAGCAACGAATTCTAAGAAATCAAGAATGCAAGAGTGAATAGTTCAAGGTGAGGAAGTGTTTATATAGGCCTCGTCCCTGTACTGCCATGTTGATTTCATTAAACCAACTAGCCGTTTTTAACTGTTGGCATTTACTGCCACGTCTGAAATTGCGCTAGACTAGCCGTTATGCTGCTCTGCCCGTTGGTAATTGCAGCGGCCTTGACACTGTGCACCACCGCGACAGCGGATTGTCTGTCATGAATGATTTCACCTTCATTCTTGATTCTTGTCCTAAAAAAATAAACATAAACAAGAAAAGATTTAAAAAAAATAAAAAATTCTAAACTAAAACTAATCCTAAAAGTACAATAAAACAAAGATAAGATGATGAAATTATGTCACAATAGGAGTGCATGCAAGTGCATCTCCTAAGGTGATGGTCTCCATAGTCCTCATATCATGTAGGCCAGAGTAGTGCTTCAAACGTTGGCCATTCACTTTGAACTCATGCCCATCCCTTTGTGATTTGATCGTTACTACACCATGTGGGTAAGCCTGAACAACTTCAAATGGGCCTGACCATTTGGACCTGAGTTTGCTTGGGAACAATTTGAGCCTGGAATTGAAAAGGAGGACTTGTTGCCCCGGCAAAAACTGTCTCGGCAATAGCTTACGGTCATGCCATCGTTTAGTCTTTTCTTTGTAGATCTTGGCATTTTCATAGGCCGCTGCTCGGAATTCTTCTATCTTATTGATGTCTAGCTGTCTTTTCTGGCCAGCTTTCTCCCATTCCATGTTCAAATTTTTTACTGTCCAATAGGCTTTGTGCTCAATTTCCACAGGCAAATGACAAGCTTTTCCAAATACAAGCCTGTATGGAGATGTTCCCAATGGGGTCTTGTATGTTGTCCTATATGCCCATAGGGCATCTTCGAGACGATGAGACCAATCCTTTCGAGATGGGTTTACCACCTTTTCAAGGATTTGCTTTAATTCCCTGTTTGATATTTCAGCCTGCCCATTTGTCTGTGGGTGATAGGCTGTAGCAATTCAGTGTGTGACACCTAATTTCTTCAAGGCCGCAACAATGAGTCTATTGTCGAAGTGTTTACCTTCATCACTTTGCCGAACCTTGGAGAAGTCCACCCAAGAGCAAGGGATTGCCGCGGTGGACGTAACCCTTCACTGTCGGGGTAGTAAAATTGCAGTTCTTCCGGGGTAGTGTTGTATAATTGCATGAGACAGAAACAAGTCAATTGAACCCACAATACGAAGCACTCTAACCTACCCTACTTTTCCATCCTTGATTTCTTGGTCATTTATCTTTATTGCTTTAATTAGTTTCCTTAGTTATAATCCAACTCAATTATCTGTGTCTTTACCTTTTCATTGTGCAGGAAGAATAAATCGCATAAGTAAAGTCAATCCCTATGGGTTCGACATCTAAAATACTAGAATTTGACAAAAGGTGGATGGACGAATGCTTCATCACAAAAGCAGGACTTTCTAGCCTTCACCAGGTGGGGGGGTCGCATTTCCTCTAGTGTCTCATTAATATGGAATTTAATGTCTAGTACCACTAGTGCTTCTGCTGCCTCGACCGCTGGGCGTGGGACTGCCGATTTCTCTGCCAAGGCAGGTTCACTTAGTTCAGCATCCAAGTCCGCTCTGTCTGGTTCTTCTTGTTCCACTAGTGGGACTTTGTCTGCCGAACTGCCTGATATTTCCTTAAGTTGTAAGCCACTCCTGGTAGTGATTGCCTTACATTGCTCATGGCCCATTCCCCTTGCAACTTCAGTATTGCTGGGTAATCCTCCTTGTGGTCTAGTGTTCAGATTTTGAGCAAACTGCCTGATAAGTGCTCAACACACTATCACTTTTTACTCCTTTATGGGCATTAATCACCAAATATACACCCACTTGGATCAATGCATGTATTCAATGTGATATATTTAGAAGTTATACTCATATAGATAATATTTACAGAAAAAGGCACGTTTTACTACGTTTTCATATCTGTGTAGGAGAACCAGTGCTGCGGCAGCGACAAGGCCGAGATAGGACCTGATGCCGAGGCAGCAGCAGAAAGACAGGAAGCAAGACTATAGGCGATGGAAAGATAAAAATCCAAGGAACGTGTCTGGACTTGAAGCCCATGGATCGGAGCTGGCTAGCACAAGGAAAAGCCCAAGGAAAGACCACGCAGGAAAACCCCCTTAGCCGAATCAAACTTGGAAATATTTTAATTATGTACTTGACTTGTTCCCTACTCCAAGTTGTATTCTACTTAGGAAAGGTTTGCCCTAGGTCTAGCCTATATAAAGACCTAGCCACCCAATGTACAAAAAACGGAATACCTAGGGAGAGAGCCGATTTCTATTATTGTTTTCTTCTTTTCCATTATGTTCTAAACCTTCTTAGGGATTAGGTGAAGGTTGTCGAGTATTTGTGAGAGGAGATTGTAGTTTATCTTTGATTCAATGCAATAAAGTTATCAAGGTTTGCTTATCCTTTTTATTCCTTGTTTTCACAATTGAGCTCGGGAGAGGATATTGTGAATCATCCATTTATCTAAGCTCGAGAGAGTTAGATTCACGAAAGGGGTAAGTACGGTGTTTCAATCGCGAAATACTAACTCGGCCTAGGGATAGGTTAAGAGTTTCAGCGGCTAAAAGAAGTGTGAGATTGGTTGGTGAGTATAATTGGTTCACGCTGGGAGGTATCATCAAGGACTAGTCATCAACAGCACTCTGACTTAGGGATAAGCGGAGTCATCCAAGGACACTTTGCCGAACTTTGGTAAAGTCTACCCACGAGCAAGGGATTGCCGCGGCAGACAGTATTGTCGCTGCCAAGGCAGTAAACTGCAGTGCTGCCGAGGCAGTGTCATACGATTGCATTGGACAGAGACAAGTCAATCAAATCCACAATACAACGCAACTGGATCCTAGCTCATCTCTCTCTATTATTTCAACTCTTTATTTTTATTTAATTATTTTAGTTTAGATAAATCAACTCCAATCACTTGTGTTTTTACTTTTCTACAGAACAAGAAGGTGAAGAAAGCATATTAAGTATATCGGTCCCTGAGGAGACGATAACTCGATAAAATACTTATCACTTATTACTTTCGATGTGTCCACTTGCACTAAACGCGCACTTTTGACACGCGACAAGTTTTGGGCGCCGTTGCCGGGGACTGGCAACTAAATTTTGTTTTATTTATTTTCTTGTTTATTTTTATTTTTATTTTACTTTTGTTTTTCGTGGTGTATGACCAGGGCCAATCCAACCAACCCCTTGTACGAGTTAGATCCAAAGATCGAAAGAACAAGGCAAAGGTTGAGGAGACAAATCCAAGGAGCCATGGCAGAACACCCGGCAGGACAAAACTTACCTGCCGACAATGGAGGACTTCCACCACCACCTGGGCCGCGGCAGCTCACTGTCAGAGACTTCCTGGAAGAGGACTTAAATGGATTAAACCCAGGAGTTGTCACACCAGAAATTGAAGCAGCCTACTTTGAACTTAAACCTGTTATGTTCAATATGTTAAATACAATTGGACAATTTGGTGGGTCTACAACTGAAGACGCAAGGCAGCACCTCAAGTCTTTCATGGAAATTTGCAACTCTTTCAAAATTCAAGGAGTCATGAAGATGTCTTGCGATTAAAGCTATTCCCCTATTCACTGAGGGATAGGGCGAAAGCTTGGTTAAATAGCATTCCAGCAGGATCTATTAGTTCCTGGAGTGAACTTTACCGTGATTTCATTACTCGTTTTAATCCCACTAATTTATATGATAGAATCCGTAATGAAATTACTTCTTTTCGACAGGCAGATGACGAACCAATGTACGAGGCATGGGAGCGCTACAGAGATTTACTACACAAGTGTCCTTTGCATGGATTTCCCCTATGGACACAGGTTGCAAAATCAAGAAGCTACCATTAAAACGCTGGAAACTCAAGTTGGGCAGTTTGTTCAATGCATAAACACTAGACCACAAGGAGGCCTACCTAGCAATACTGAAGTTGCTAAGGTAATGAGCCATGAACAATGTAAAGCAATCACTACTAGGAGTGGTCTACAGCTGAAGGAGAAGATCCCAGAGAGCCAAATTCAATCAGCGGATCGAGCAAGAGAAGAGGCTGAGCAAACTGAAGCTGACAACACTGCCCCGGCAGAAAGCACTGCAGTTCCTGAGCAGCCTGCCGAGGCAGCAACAACTCCAGTGGTGCCAGGTATTAAATTTTAAACTAAAGAAACCCTGGATGAGATGAGACCACCACCACTTTTCCTACAAAGGTTGAAAAAGCAAAAACAGGACCAGCAATTCAAGAAGTTCCTCGACATCTTGAAGCAAGTCCACATCAACATATCGTTCGTTGAAGCTATTGAACAAATGCCTAACTATGCCAAGTTCCTAAAGGACATGGTGTCAAAGAGGAAACGAATAGGAGAGTTTGAGACAGTGGCTGCTATCGAGGGATGCATGGCAATGCTGCATAATCGCATGCCACCAAAGTTAAAAGATCTTGGTTGCTTTACTATACCTTGTGCGATAGGTAAGGATTATGAAGGTAAGGCCCTATGCGACCTTAGAGCAAGCATAAATCTCATGCCCAAATCAGTCTTTCAAAAGCTTGGAATTGGAAGGGCAAAACCTACAACAGTGATGCTCCAACTAGTGGATCGATCCTATTTGCAACCCGAAGGAAAAATCGAGGACATACTGGTAAGAGTAGATAAGTTTATTTTTCCTGCTGACTTCCTTGTCCTTGATTGCGAAGCAGATGACAATGCACCGATCATCCTTGGGAGACCTTTCCTTGCAACTGGACGCACCCTCATTGACGTGGAAAAAGGAAAACTAACAATGAGAATCAATGATCAAGAAATCAAATTAAATGTGTGTCAATTGATGAAGAGACATGACGAACTAGAAGAAGAATGTCAGATGCTGGATGACACAGATGAAGATTACACAATACCTTGTCTCAGCAACAACTGCCTCTACAGTGATCTCCATGACATACACCAGGGATGCCTCGGCAGTGATATGGATGATTGTTACAATAGTTCTTTGAACAGTGCTGAGACAACCGAGAAGGAGGAAGCTAATTGGACAACACATCTTCCAGGTAAGTACTTTGAACCATTAGAGTATAAAGGGAAGAATGAACAATCTGTAAATAAAGAACCGTTTGTCACAGAATTAAAACCCTTACCAGAAAAACTAAAATATGCTTATTTGGGAGATAACCACATGATGCCGGTAATTATTTCTTCTAAGTTGTTGCCAGAACAGGAACAGACCTTAATAGCAATGTTGCGGCAGCACAAAAAGGCAATTGGATGGTCAATTGATGATTTGAAAGGAATAAGTCCAGCGGTATATATGCATAAAATCCTCCTAGAAGAAGACCATAAGCCCACTGTTGAAGCCCAAATGAGACTTAACCACGCTATGAAGGAGGTAGTACGTAAGGAAATAATCAAGTGGCTTGATGTAGGAATTATTTATCCTATCTCTGATAGTGCATGGGTAAGCCTGGTGCAATGTGTACCTAAGAAAGGTGGTATGACTGTCATAACCAACGAGAACAACAAACTGATACCAACCAGGACTGTGACCGGTTGGAGGGTTTGTATGGATTATCGCAAGTTGAATAAGGCAACAAAGAAGGATCACTTCCCTTTACCCTTCATTGATGAAATGCTTGATCGACTAGCTGGTAAACCTTATTACTGTTTTCTTGATGGTTATTCAGGATACAATCAAATTGCCATTGATCCAGAAGACCAAGCAAAAACCACTTTCACTTGCCCATATGGCACTTATGCATTTAGAAGGATGTCGTTCGGCCTTTGCAATTCCCCGGCAACCTTCCAGAGATGCATGATGGTAATTTTTTCTAACATGATAGAGGACTTCTTGGAGATATTCATGGATCATTTCTCAGTCTTTGGAGACAACTTTGATCACTGCCTCGACAATCTTGAAAAAGTGCTGCAAAGATGTGAGGAATCCAATCTAGTCCTAAACTGGGAAAAATGTCATTTTATGGTAAATGAAGGTATTGTATTGGGCCACAAAATATCATCACAAGGAATAGAAGTGGATAAAGCTAAGATAGATGTGATAAAGAATTTACCTCCACCAATTTCTGTGAAAGGGGTTCGAAGTTTCTTGGGCCATATAGGTTTCTATAGACGGTTTATTTCTAATTTCTCCAAAATTTCTAAACCTCTTTGCAACTTGCTTGAACAAGATAGGAAATTCGAGTTTAATGAGGAATGCAATGAAGCATTTGAGACCCTCAAGGAGAAGCTAATCACTGCACCAATAGTAATCCCACCAGATTGGTCGTTGCCATTTGAATTGATGTGTGATGCTAGTGATCATGCTGTCGGGGCAGCACTCGGGCAGAGGAAGAATAATCTATTCCATGTGATCTACTATGCTAGTAAAACGCTCAATGATGCACAAATCAACTACACCACAACAGAAAAAGAATTACTAGCAGTGGTATTTGCCTTTGATAAATTTCGATCATATCTCATCGGAACAAGGGTCACTGTCCACACTGATCATTCGGCAATTAAATACCTCTTCTCAAAGAAGGATGCCAAGCCTAGACTGATTAGATGGATCCTTCTTTTACAAGAATTTTATGTTGAAATCAAAGACCGTAAGGGTACGGAAAACCAAGTGGCCGATCATCTTTCTAGACTGGAGAACAAGGACAATACCCACTCACTTGAAGAAATACAAGATGAATTTCCAGATGAACAAATACTGCAAATTGTTACAACTGCAAGGGATACTGCCGAGACAGAGGCCACAGCAGTATACAACCGCACTGCCGCGGCATTGTCTGAATACATCTCCTCAACATTGACAGAAGACATTGCCGCAGTAACATCCACCCCCTGGTATGCTGATCTTGTTAATTATCTAGTTAGTGGTATTATCCCTTATAACCTTAACCATAACGAAAAGAAGATGTTTCAGCATAATACAAAGCATTATTTCTGGGACAACCCTCTTCTGTTTAAGCATTGTGCAGATCAGGTTATAAGAAGATGTGTGCCAGAGGAGGAACAGAAAGCAGTCCTCCAGCACTGTCACGACTCACCTTGCGGTGGGCATTTTGGAGGAAATAGAATAGCAGCAAAGGTACTGCAATCTGGCCTCTACTGGCCCACACTCTACAAAGATGCCCACGACTATTACAAGAACTGTGACCGCTGCCAACGCAAGGGCAATATTTCAAGACGACATGAGATTCCCTTACAACCCATACTAGAAGTGGAGCTGTTCGATGTTTGGGGCATAGATTTCATGGGGCCCTTTCCATCATCTCAAGGAAACCTTTATATCTTAGTGGCAGTGGATTACGTATCAAAGTGGGTCGAAGCAATCGCCACACCTCACAATGATTCCAAGACAGTTCAAAGATTTCTCAAAAAAAATATTTTTACAAGGTTTGGAATCCCTAGAGCAATAATAAGTGACGAAGGAAAACACTTTGATAACAGACTTATTGCCGCGGCACTAAAGAAACTCGGCATCACCCACAAGCTCGCTACGGCATATCATCCACAGAAAAATGGGCAAGCTGAAACATCCAACAAGGAATTAAAACAGATCCTTGAAAAGGTGGTAAATCCATCTAGAAAGGATTGGTCTTATCGTCTCGATGATGCTTTATGGGCCTACAGGACAACATTCAAAACCCCATTAGGAACGTCTCCATATAAGCTTGTGTTCGGGAAAGCTTGTCATTTTCCTGTAGAAATCGAGCATAAAGCATATTGGGCAGTAAAGAACTTAAATATGGATTGGGAAAAAGCCAAACAGAAAAGACTATTAGATCTCAATGAGATAGAAGAATTCCGGACAGCAGCCTATGAGAATGCCAAGATATACAAAGAGAAAACAAAGAAATGGCATGATCGAAAGTTACTGCCGAGGCAGTTCCTGCTGGGGCAGCACGTTCTTCTTTTTAACTCCAGGCTTAGACTGTTCCCAGGAAAACTCAAATCCAGATGGTCAAGTCCATTCGAAGTCGTTCGAGTTTTCCCACATGGAGCCGTAACGATCAAATCACCAAAAGATGGTCATGAATTCAAAGTGAATGGCCAACGCTTGAAGCACTATTCTGGGCCACACGATATAAAAATGATGGAAACTATCACCTTAGAAGATGCCTTCGCACGCCCCACCATAATGAATTGATGTCGCAACCTTCTATCCTTTCTTTTCCGCAATTTATAGGAATAATTTCTTTTAACTTTTATTTTAGGATATTTAATATCTACTTGTTGATTTTCGTTTATTTTTAGGACAAAGACAAGGTAGAGGACCCAATGCAAAGAACACCACCCACTCGAGTCCAACCGCCCTGGCAAGCGAAAGCGCAACCATCGCCTTCACCAAGGACAAAGCATTTGGCAGCAAGGCCGAGGAGGAAAATTGTTACAAGCAGCTCTTCGGAGTCGCTTTAAAATTCTTTGTCCTTAATTCAATATTAATTGTTGTTACTGTTTCTATTTGCTGTTTATTATATTCATATTTTGTTTTGTCGCGTATCTCTTCAAATATAAAGCATTGAGGACAATGCTTGGTTTGAGTTTGGGGGTGTAGATTCACTGCCAAGGCAGTAATCTACTGCCGCGGCCTTGCCAAAAAGGGAGTATTCCAGTGATTTTTTTTTAATTTTTATGCTCCCCGCCTTACTTGAATTTACTGCCTACACTTTTGCACTGCTTATCATCAGTATTGCCTTAGTTTATTCTTTAAGGCTATAGAAATCTTTCTCCTTACCATGATTAGGTTCTGTTAAGAGGGCTTAACCTTAGGATGCTTAAGGATGAAAACTTAGAAGCTTACTATAGGAAGAACTTTAAACACTTTTGGGACTTGTTGGATTATAGGAGTTCTTTTAATGAACTTAGGTGATAAAGACTTAGATTTTTGGAAAAGTAACTAGAGGTGCCTATCACCGGCTCTAGAAAAATCTCTTCTTCATGCTAGAGGTGCCCGAAATTGGCTCTAGTATGTTTTAAGGAGTATTAAAAAGAAAGAAGGAATTTAGTGAAAAGAAAAACACAAGTCTTTGAGGTGCCCGAAATTGGCTCAAGATTTGGTGTTTGAAAAGAAGAGAACACTTAACCAATGTCTATTTGTCTTGAACTTAGAGTTTATCTAAGAAAGCATTTAATCAACTTATCCACAAAAACGCACACACTCACAATTCTTATAGTTTGTTTCTAGGTAAACCCTTGAGTAACCGAATGGTTAAGGCTTAAGAATAGGCCTAGTTATGGTGGGGAGAATAGATGGACATGTAAGACCAAGAAAGAGTAGAGTTCGGCAAATTGATGGTTTCCATTGCAGGACAAGCAATAGTTCGAGTTTGGGGGTGTGATAAGTGCTCAACACACTATCACTTTTTACTCCTTTTATGGGCATTAATCACCAAATATACACCCACTTGGATCAATGCATGTATTCAATGTGATATATTTAGAAGTTATACTCATATAGATAATATTTACATAAAAAGGCAAGTTTTATTGCGTTTTCATATCTGTGCAGGAGAACCAGTGCCGCGGCAGCGACAAGGCCGAGGCAGGACCTGATGCCGAGGCAGTAGCAGAAAGACAGGAAGCAAGACTATAGGCGATGGAAAGATAAAAATCCAAGGAACGTTTCTGGACTTGAAGCCCATGGATCGAAGCTGGCTAGCACAAGGAAAAGCCCAAGGAAAGACCACGCGGGAAAGCCCCCTTAGCCGAATCAAACTTGGAAATATTTTAATTATGTACTTGACTTGTTCCCTACTCCAAGTTGTATTCTACTTAGGAAAGGTTTGCCCTAGGTCTAACCTATATAAAGACCTAGTCACCCAATGTACAAAAGACGGAATACCTAGGGAGAGAGCCGATTTCTATTCTTGTTTTCTTCTTCTCCATTATGTTCTAAACCTTCTTAGGGATTAGGTGAAGGTTGTCGAGTATTTGTGAGAGGAGATTGTAGTTTGTCTTTGATTCAATGCAATAAAGTTATCAAGGTTTGCTTATCCTTTGTTATTCCTTGTTTTCACAATTGGGCTCGGGAGAGGATATTGTGAATCATCCATTTATCTAAGCTCGGGAGAGTTAGATTCACGAAAGGGGTAAGTACGGTGTTTCAATCGCGAAATACTAACTCGGCCTAGAGATAGGTTAAGAGTTTCAACGGCTAAAAGAAGTGTGAGATTGGTTGGTGAGTATAATTGGTTCACGCCGTGAGGTATCATCAAGGACTAGTCATCAACAGCACTCTGACTTAGGGATAAGAGGAGTCATCCAAGGACACTTTGCCGAACTTTGGTAAAGTCTACCCACGAGCAAGGGATTGTCGCGGCAGACAGTATTGTCGCTGCCAAGGCAGTAAACTGCAGTGCTGCCGAGGCAGTGTCATACGATTGCATTGGACAGAGACAAGTCAATCAAATCCACAATACGACGCAACTGGATCCTACCCCATCTTCCTCTATTATTTCAACTCTTTATTTTTATTTAGTTATTTTAGTTTAGATAAATCAACTCCAATCACTTGTGTTTTTACTTTTCTACAGAAAAAGAAGGTGAAGAAAGCATATTAAGTATATCGGTCCCTGAGGAGACGATAACTCGATAAAATACTTATCACTTATTACTTTCGATGTGTCCACTTGCACTAAACGCGCACTTTTGACACGCGACACTGCCCAACTTGAGTTTTCAGTGTTTTAATGTTTGCCTCTTGGTTTTGCAACCTCATCTCTGTTCTGTTTATGAAGGCATTGGTTCTCTTAATGAAGTTACTATTCTCAGCCATTTATGATTCTGTTTTCATCATAAAGGCCTTAAGAGAATTTTCCAATGAACTTGCAGGTTGTTGTTGAGGCATCTGCTGCTGCGGCAGTGGTTGTTGTACCTACTACTGCGGCGGAAGTTGCATCAACATGGGTTTCTAGAAACTTGAATGTTGAGTATTCGGATTTAGGTCATTATTAGGATTACTCCATGAGAAATTTGGATGCTTTTTCCATGCCGGATTATATGTATTGGACATCATGTTGTTGTTGTTTCGGTTGTAGTTTCCCACAAAAAGGCTAGATTCCTGATTCTGCATGCATTCAGAAGAGCTATGGTTACCTCCGCATAGATTACAGAAAGAATCTATTGCCTTGACCTCATGGGTATTATTTTGCATTTGCATATTCTGGACCATCTTAGTAAGAGAGGTCAATTGTGCTGCCACTGAATTGGATGTTTCTAACTCATGTACTGTGGCCTGGTGTCTCACCCCTCCTCGCCTAGATGTAGGGAATTGAAATTCATTCTTTGCAAGTTTGTTTAGAATTTCTATTGCTTCACCGGTAGTTTTTCGAGAAGTGTCCCATTGGAAGAGGCGTCTAGCATCATCCTTGTTGGGGCATTGGTTGCATTGTAAAACATAGTTACTTGTGTCCACAATGGAAATCCATGCAAAGGACACTTGTGTAATAGCTCCCTATATCGTTCCCATGCCTCATACATCGTTTCATCATCTGCCTTCCGAAAAGAAGTAATTTCATTACGTATACGATCATATAGATTAGTAGGATTGAAACGTGTAATGAAATCACAACATAGTTCACTCCAATATCCTATAGATCCTGCTGGAATGCTATTTAACCAGGTCTTTGCCCTATCCCTCAGTGAATAGGGAAACAGTTTCAATCTCGAATTACAGATCTCCATGAATGATTTGAGGTGTTGCCTAGCATCTTCAATTAATGACCTACCAAACTGTCCAATGGTATTGAGCATATTAAACATGACAGGTTTTAGCTCAAAGTGGGCCACTTCGATTTCTGGTGTAACAACTCTTGGATTTAACCCGTTCAAATCCTCTTCCACGAAATCCCGAACTGTAAGGTGCCACGGCAATGGTGGCGGCGGAAGTCCTCCATTGCCAGCGGGTAAGTTTTGCTTTACCGGGTTATCTGCCATAACTATTCGGATTTTTATTCTCAACCTTTGACACGTGCGTTCAATCTCTGGATCTAGCACGTACACAGGATTGCTTGGGTTTGCCCTGGTCATACACCAGTAAAAACTGAAGTTTAATAAAACTAACTTAAAATGCGAGAAAATAAAGATAACAAAAATTTAGTTGTCATTCCCCGGCAACGGCGCCAAAAACTTGTTGAATGTAGAAAAAGTTGCGCAATTTGTGCAAGTGTACACTTCGCAAGTAATAAAGTGATGAATATAGAGTATCGTCTCCACAGGGATTGGTGTAATTAATATGTTTTCTTTTCTCTTCTCACTCTGGAAAAGAAATAAAATAAAAGCACAGATTAATTTGATTGTTCTGAATTAAACTAAAACAACTTGAATAATAAAAAGAGAAAAGAGAATGAAAATAAAATCAGATTGAGAGAATGGCTAGGATCCAGTTGTGTCGTATTGTGGGTTCAATTGACTCGTTTCTGTCTAATGCAACTATACAACACTGCCTCGGCAGAACTGCAGTTTTACTGTCTCGACAATGAAGGGTTACGTCCGCCGCGACAATTCCTTGCTCTTGGGTGGACTTCTCCAAGGTTCGGTAAAGTGTCCTCTGATGACTCCACTTATCCCTAAGTCGAAGTACTGTTGATGACTAGTCCTTGATGATACCTCCCGGCGTGAATCAACTATAACCACCAACTAATCTCACACTTCTTTTAGCCGCTAAAACTCTAACCTATCCCTAGGCCGAGTTAGTATTTTCCAACTAGAAAAATACCGTACTTATTCCTTTCGTGAATCTAACTCTCCCGATATTAGATAAATAAATCTCTCACAAACTTCTCTTCCAAGCTTGAATGCAAGAACAATGAATGGCAAAGAATAAGCAAACCTTGATATTTTATTGCATGAAACAAGAAAATAAATTACAATTTTCTCCCACAAATACTCGACAACTTTCACCTAAACCCTAGAAGAATTTAGAACATGATGAAAACAAAGAAATCTCTAAGATCTATGGTGTACTCTCTTCCTTCTTCTTGAGAGGCACATCCTTTATATAGGCTAAAATTAGGGCGACATCAGCCTTGGAGAAGAAGTAAAGTTGGTTTGGACGTTGCTTTCCTTAAAGAGGTGAATCTCTTTAATTTAATGTAATTTAATGAATTTTGACCAAACACAAACTTTAACTTATTTCCAACTTTTCATCGCCTTCTCGAACTCTAACTGCCACGTAGAGTGTCTAGAAAAATCCAGCTTTTTATGCTCTTCAAGTCGATCACCACTTTGACTTTTGGTATTATGGAATTCCCCGCCTCGGCAGGTTGCATCTGCTGCCCCGGAGGAGGTCTAACTTTGTGTCTGCTCAGCTTCCATCAGTAGAAGCTCTCATCTGTGGCTGGTTCGATCAAGGTCTACTTCATAGTTCATTGCCCTATTTTCGCTCATTGTCCTTCGTTGCTTTCCAGGCTTCCTTATCATGCTGCCGCGACCTTAGAGTTCAGTTACCACCCCGACCCACATCTACCTGCAAATGTACAAAGATGCATTAAAGCTTACATTTTCCATAAATATCATCCTTATATGTCACGAAGGCAAAGCATCCAAATGTCACACATTAAGTTCATAACATTCAAATTATTTTGATTTAATAAACGAATACTTTAGTTTAAAAATATTAATATTGAATATTCGAATATTTTTATTTAATATCATTCAAATTAAAATATTTGAATATTCGAATTAATATTTTTAAATATTTAATATTTGAATTAAAGTATTCGTTTATTTAATATTCGAATATTCAATATTTGAATTTTAAATATTTAATTATTTTGATTTATTTATTTATTAAATATTTTATTATTTTAATTTAAATATTGAATATTTTAATTTAAATATTAATCGATTTAAAAATTTATAATTCTTTTAACGTTGTTTTACTGACAAATTATTCATTTAATAATACCTTTGAATATGTTATGACACAAGTACTATTTTTGGCCTAGTGGTTCACTTGTTGGATGGGTGTTTGGTTGCTGGAGGATGTGGGTTCAAATCCCCTTTAGCATTTTAATTCTTTCATTCTTTCTTATCAATCAGGTGGAGAGAAAAATATATTAAATAATTAATAAAATAAATAAAAATAATTATCCAATCCGGTGATGACATGTGTCATCAATCGATTTGGTGATTAATTTTATTTATTAATTTAAATTTAGGATTAAATTAAAATAATAAATAAATTGGAGGGATTAAATGTGTAATTTTACAGATTTTAATTAACGTCCATGTCACCACCCTTAACTGTCACATCATCACCGTTAACTTTTCTATTAAAATTTTAACGGCGGTGACTCAAATAAGTAGGGTTTTAAAGTTGGATGGTTTGATTGACGAGTTCGTTAGTTGGATGACCAAAATATGTATCTCCAAATAGTTGGATGGTCATGGGGTAGTTTACGCAAAATTTTAAGACTGATCGGTATTGTTTGACAATGATGACAAACTTAACGTTTTTAATATTGGGTTAATTAAAATATCTAAATCTAAGAGTCAATAATATAAATTTTATATTTTAGAGGACTAAAATATAATTTTACTATTACCTTAACTTAAAAAAGATTAGTTTTTTGAACTTTACCGACTAAACAAGAATGATAATAAAATTAAGTGATGAAATTTGCAGTTTATCCAAATTTTTATTAAACTATTATTACAAGGTAATCTCTATCTATTCCAGATCGGCTTCCTTTATACCTATAAAAAAAGACCATCCAGGTTTGCTTTTTTTCTCCACTCTCCTGCTCAATCGTTTCCATTTTTTAGGGTCATCTCTATTTACTTTCCTATCAAAAGACTCCGGTTCCATTCCATGGAGTTTGGACTTGCTGTCGGTGAGAACCTCGTGTCCTCTGTCCTTGGGATTTTGTCCGAGGAACTGGTCTCCCCTATGCTGCTGGAGTTTGTTCGCAAGGAGCAGCTCCATACCCATCTCAAGAAATGGGAAACCATCCTCTTGAAGATCCAGGCAGTGCTCGAAGATGCCGAGGAGAGGCAGTTCACTGATCGCTTCGTTAAGTTATGGCTTGACGACCTCAAGGACTTGGCCTACGATATTGAGGATGTCCTTGATGACTTTTCCACGGTTGCTCTGCGTCAAAGGTCCAAGAAAGAAAACCAGACAATCACGGGAAAGATACGGAAATACTTTTATTCCTTCTTAGATCAGTTTACTTCTAACTATAAAATGGGATCTAAAATAAAGGAGATAACTTCGAGATTGCAGGATGTTGTTAAACAAAAAGATGAGCTTGGTTTGGTAGAAAGAATTGGGGGTAGACATAATAGGATGCTACGAAGGACTGACAGTACTTCTTTGGTGAATGAATCTCTTGTCTTTGGTAGGGACAGTGATAAAGCCTTCATTATTAATCAACATATTTTCAGGGAGGAAGAATCATTTCAGGGTGCGATTTCTGTGATTCCCATAGTTGGAATGGGGGGTTTGGGGAAGACTACCCTTGCTCAGCTCGTTTATAATGATGCTGATGTTGAGACTTACTTTAAATTGAGAGCTTGGGTTTGTGTTTCTGAGGAATTTGATGTTGTTAAAATTATGAAAACGTTGTTAGAATCCTTCACTTCGAGGGCTCCTGATGTGAATGACTTGAACGAGCTGCAAGTTAGAGTGAAGGAGATTGTGTCTAAGAAGAGATTTCTAATCGTTCTGGATGATGTTTGGAACGAGAACTACCATGATTGGATGGCTCTTCGCAGTCCTTTTGAAGTAGGTTCTTCGGAAAGTAAAATCATAGTGACAACCCGTAGCCAACATGTTGCATCAATTATGGGAACTGTTCCTGCTTACCATTTGAAAGAAATGTCTTTTGATCATTGCTTGTCTTTGTTCACACAGCATGCTTTAGGGAGTAGGAATTTTGATCATCACCCGACTCTGAAAGTAATCGGTGAGGCAATTGTGAAAAGGTGCAAGGGCTTGCCACTGGTTGTGAAAACCCTTGCAGCACTATTGCGCTGCAAGATGGATTATCATGAATGGGAAGATATCCTGAACAACAAGTTATGGGATTTGACAGAAGGAAATAGTGATATTCTACCAGCCTTGAGGTTGAGCTACTATTATCTTCCTTCTCATTTGAAAAAATGTTTTGCATATTGTTCAATATTCCCCAAGGACTACGAATTTCGAAAGGATGAAGTAGTTCATTTATGGATAGCTGAAGGTTTTATCCATCAACCAAAGGGAATGAAGCAAGTGGAAGACTTGGGTTCTGAGTATTTTCATGATTTAGTTTCAAGGTCTTTTTTTCAACAATCAAGTGTTAGCAAATCTTGTTACATGATGCATGACCTCATCAATGATTTAGCTCAATATGTTGCTGGGGAAGTATGCTTTAGGTTGGAGGAAAAGATCAGTAGCAACGGGAACTGCAATGTCTCTGAGAGGGCTCGCCACTCCTCATTCATTCGTCAGAAGTACGACACCCTCCGAAAACTTGAACCCTTCTACAAAACGAAATGCTTAAGAACATTCCTGGCTTTACCAGTCTTCATGCCAGATATGGAAGTAGAATGCTATTTAGCTAATAGAGTGTTCCAAGACCTGCTGCCAAAACTTGGATGCTTAAGAGTGCTATCTCTGAGCGGTTATTGCATCAGTGTGCTGCCAGATTGTATTGGTGATCTTAGTCACTTGCGATACCTGAATTTATCTCGCACTAAAATTAGATACTTACCCGAGTCACTTTGTGATCTCTGCAATCTACAAACATTAAACTTGAGAGACTGTAAGAAACTTATTAAATTGCCTCAAGGAATGGGGAATCTAATTGGTCTCCATTATCTTAATATTGTAGATACTGATAATTTGACAGAGATGCCACTGCATATCGGTAACTTGATCAATCTCAAGAAGCTGTCAAAGTTTATTCTAGGAAAAGGCAATGGGTGTCGGATAACAGAGTTGAAAGGCTTGTCACATCTTCAAGGGAAGCTTTCACTATTTGGCCTGCAAAATGTGGCAGAGATTCGAGAAGTAAGGGTTGCCAATCTGAAGGAGAAACGTGGACTTGATGAATTAGTATTGAAATGGAGTAACGCTCCGAATGATATCCAAAACGAAGTAGATGATTTTGAAGTTCTTGACATGCTAGAACCCCATCCAAATCTAAGGGAACTGAGCATATTGTGTTATGAAGGATCAAAATTCCCATCTTGGATTGGGAATCCTTCATTTGTTAATATGGTGTACCTAAAACTCTGTGATTGTTCGAAAATTACATCATTACCTTCACTAGGGAGATTGCCTTTCCTCAAGGACTTGCACATTGAGAGAATGAGTGGAGTAATTCTTGTGGATTTTCAATCTTATGGGGCTACTTATTCTGATGAGATTTTTCCTTCCCTGGAAACTCTAACATTTGGAGAAATGTCAAAGTGGGAGAAGTGGGAGTTTGAAGCTGCAGAAAGAAACTTCCCTCGTCTTCAGGAACTTGTGTTGCAGAGCTGTCCAAAGTTGGTAGGGGATTTGCCCAATTTGCTTACTTCCCTAGAAAAGCTTTCCATTTGTGAATGTCCCCTGCTCACAACATCATTTCTGAGCCTCCCGTCTCTTCTTGAGTTGAACCTAGAAAGATGCAATGAGCAGTTTCTTACAAGGTTCAAGGACCTCACGGCTCTTACTCGGTTGAAAATTGAGAACATTTCCAATCTTTCTTGTTTACCTGAAGGTTTTACCTGCTTGGTATCACTAGAAGTTCTTGAGGTTGAAGATTGTGGTGAACTGAAATCCCTGTGGCAACAGGGTGCCAGATTTGAAGAACTTTCATGTTTGAAGCGCTTAGCAGTCATGAAGTGCCCTCAACTGTTGAAGTTGATAGATGAAGATGAAGAGCTGCCCTCCAGCCTAGAGTATATTGATATAGAAGATTGCAGTAACCTGGAGAAGCTTCCGAATGGGATTCAAAAGCTTAGAACATTGAAAGACTTGAGTATTAAATGGTGCCCCAAATTGTCGGCTTTTCCAAGTGAAAGTTTTCCGTCTATGCTAAAAAATCTGGTAATCTTGGGATGTGCCTCTTTAGGGTCTTTACCAGAAGGACTGGTTCACAATGGTAGCAACAGCATCACTAGATGTCAGCTTGAAAACTTAGAGATTCTGGCATGTCCATCTCTGAGATTGTTTCCAACTGGTGAGTTACCAGCTGCTGTTAAGCACCTTGAGATTTGGGATTGCAATTGCTTGGATTGTATTCCAGAGAGATTGCTGCAGAACAGTAGATCACTTGAATTCATTCGTATTGGAAACTGCAAAAACTTGAAAGCCTTTCCTTGTTCTCTATCCACCTTTGAACATCTCACTGAGTTGCATGTCAATCAGTGCTCTTCCTTGGAGTACTTCCCAGCAAGTGGGCTGCCCATCCATAACCTCAGAACACTGTTAATCTCCAATTGTGATAATCTCAAATTCCTGCCCAATCGGATGAATGACATCACGTCCCTACAATATCTGACAGTATTTGGTTGTCCACGTATAGAGACTTTTCCTGAGGGTGGTTTCCCTCCAAACCTTCTATCTCTTTCTATATGGGGTTGCAAACGAGTAAAGCTACGGTTTGCAATGTGGCACCTGCACAAGCTCACTTCTCTTAAAGACTTAAGTGTTGGCGATTTTGATAGAGATATGGTTTCCTTTCCAGAAGACTCTACAATTCCTCCAAATCTCGTCCACCTTCGTGTCCAGAATCTACCTGAGCTGAAATTTCTCTCCGAGGGTCTCCTGAACCTAGTTTCTCTTGAAGCATTGGATGTTTGGAATTGCCCTAAGCTCCAGTACTTGCCGAAAAATGGCCTGCCTAACACTCTCGGTGTACTTCGAATCAGAAATTGTCCTCTACTAGAAAAAGAATGTCGAGGTGAGAAGGGTGCATATTGGCCAATTATTTCTCTACTTCCTCGTGTGAGGATAAATTATGCTGACATCTTATGAACAAGCACAAGAAGATTGCATTCCTAGCTGAATGGCAAAGAAAACTGCGTATTGGCTAATTCTTCCCCACCTTCACTTGTGAGGATAAATTATATCGACATTTGTTAAACAAACACAAGCAGAATGCATTCCTAGATGGACAGCAAAAACCAATGGCTAATTCCTCTTGTTCAATCAGGTAAATCCTTATTTAAACTTTGAAAAACTCCTTTGGCCCTCAACTTGGCAAAATATTTACCAACACATATTTATCCGTGCATTTTTTTTGGTAAAAGAAGACTTGGATATAATTTATATTACCTCCTATATGTTTCTTCAGCTAACTCACAAGGAGCATATTATATAACATTGTTGGCCTTTAGACGAAAAGGGAAGATAAAAGGTTTAAATAATGGACATACTCAATAAAACATTCTCATTATTTGCTTTAGTTTTATATTTCAAAATTAATTAGATGTATCTTAAAATTGGGTTACCCTCTCCCTATCATAGCTCATAACTAAGCCTCTAGAACCTTCTTGTTATTTGTAATCAAGTCAAGTGAATAATAATTAGTAACATTTTCCATTACAAGCTTTGTCAAATGGCACATGCATGATCAAGCTGTTTGGTTATAAACTGCATGTTCGATCATCTTTGCTCCTTACTAAATGGCTGACTGTTATACTAGGAGACAATATGCTAAATGGTATCTTATAATGTGCTGTTCTAATGTAGAGCCCTCTTGTTCCTTGACTTATCATTATTTTAATAATGCTTTTTTCTAAGGTTAGCATTCTTTCAGTAAAGAGTTTAGGTATTCATTAAGTAGTCTAAAAGATATTTTCCAAGCTTCTCAGGTGGTCGGGTCATCCTGACCTACCCCAAACTAGTATAATATTCCCCCCACAGCTGTTTGTTGTCTTTATTCTGGTGTACAATGTGAAGTCAATTCTTATAACTTACTATCTACCCTGGTGACAATTTGAAGCATGATCTCGTGCTTTGTTATTGGATGCAATTCAACTATGTATGATCCTTGACAATGGAACAATTGGCTGCCATTTGATGATCATGAAACAAATTCCCGTGAAATTATTTCCTGATATATCCCACTCTACTAGCATGCTGACTCGCAGGTAATTTCTTTTCACATATAGTGATAATGCTTGAAGGTTAAAACTGCACTTTATCTCTTAAGGAAAGCTGAGCATCCCTTCTTAATGTCATCCAGGTACATCAATTGAAAACAGAATCTTTAACTTGAAGTCAAGTTTTAAGATAGACTAAAAAAGGGTAAAGATCGGTCTCAACACTTTCATGACACACTAGTCCCTAAGCATGCTTAAAAGAAAACAAATTTTGATCTTCTATCACCATGAAAAATAAATGTGCATTTCATACATTAAATTCTAATGCAAATTATATTATGGGATCCGATTGTTGAGTGTGGCCAACTAAATCCTGGGGTGTCTGAGTGTCTCTGACTTTAAATCCCTTTAGAGAAAACTAAAAAGGAAAGATGAAATCATCCCGGGAAACATAGTTATGGAAGGTGTTTTTGAAGAATAATCAGTTGATATGACTGACATTTGTGATGTCTTTTGTTTAGCATGCTTGTCCTCAACTCGAGTATTGTCAATAATCAGATTCTCTGCTTCATTGAGTTTGTGAACTTTGCCCAAATTATGGCTACTTATGGCATTGTTCTATCTATGCTTCTGGTATTAAGTTTCTACACAATAGCTAACTTGAATTTAAACTTATCTATTACATGTACTTTATGCATTTATCTCTTCTAATTATCCTCTCATAAAAGTGATGCTTTCTGTGTTGTCTTGCAAACTGCATTCTTGTTTCCTTTGCAGCCTGTTTGCATTATCGAGCTCATCGATCTGCTGTTGAGAGTGGCTGACTCAAATTCTTACCCTCAAGTAATCCACAATCTATCTAATCTACCACCTGTTGCTGTTATTTCTGCTATTTGTACTCTTTACTCTTGAGAATAATGTTTCTAGCATTAGTAATCCTCAGGAATATGGAGCATTTTTCACACTATTATAAATGATGAGACTATATTCTAACTAAAATCCTTGTACAGGTGATATTGCTCCCCTGATCTAGAGAAAAGAAATTGTCATCAAAACTGCAGAAACAGAGATTACATTTATGGAAGTTAATCGCTTGTGTTTCTATATTTAGTCCTGTGTATAGTGTGAAAGGGTTGAAAGGACATCCTGCAATCTCCAACTCTTCTGGAAGGCAACAGTGGGTATTGCAGCCATTCATGCTCAGTAATGACTCCAAAGCCTTGAAGTCAAGGATTGTGATGTGGTTTAGTGTACAAGGCAATCATGTTGCTGGAAAAGATACAAATTTTGGACAACTTTCAATCCTGAGATCTGTAAGAGCTGAGAAGCATCATAGTCCTTGCCCTGCGCTTCAAATTTTGGGTCTGAATCTGATACAACCAAGTGTTGTTATCCAGCCTAGATCAATATACCCAAATACTGGGATGCCACTTTGATAACTCGAAGTGATCTTAATGCTAAACGATATCCAAACGTGTATAAATAAAAAACTTTTTAATGCAATTGCAGACTAATGAGTTGTATATTTTTCTTATACTATAATTTTCTATGTTTTAATATATAATCTATCTACTAAGTCCTTGTTTTCCGGGTGTTTTAACGATTAAATAATATTTGATGCATAAAAGACAAGTTGTAGCACAGTTTTGACACCTGTAGACAACGAATGTTGGAAATGTCCAAACATGCAAATATGTGAACGTTGTTTCTATTTAAAAAGTTGATCCGACTTGAAAACCCGAATGAAATCTGTTCGAGTCAGAAGTTGGTTTGACCCAGAGATATAATGATTCGAACTTGATCTGTATTCGACTGTTGTTGACCCGAACCCGAGTTGGACATGTTACTGTAGTAACCGAACCTGAACTATATCCGACCGAGAATGAACCGAACCTGATTTCAACCTGTTACTGTAGACCTGAAACCCGACCTGTATCCGACTGAAACGAACCCAAACCCGAGTTTGACTTGGCAGATAACCGATATTACCCGACTGAATCGACTTGAGACCTGATTTTACCCGACCTGTTTTGAAACCGACCTGATAAATGACTCGACTTGTTTTGAACCCGACCTGTTATTGACCTGAACTAATATTAACAAGACTTAATATTTACATATATAATTAAGTATATCTATAATTTGATGAATTTAAAATATTGGTAAATATAATTAGTCTTAAAATATAAAATTAGACACGATAATTAATATAGAAATTAATATTTAAATTTAGTATTACATATTTAATTAAATTAATTTATTTATTATTTTATTTAATTTTAATATATTTATTTTTAATTATAATTTTTAAATAATATTTTATTAAAAATTATAATTTTAAATTAAATACATACATTAACTCATAAACAAATTAAATACATATATTAGTATACATTTAAGTATATAATATATATATTAAAGTATATTATATACATAATATATATTAATGTATATTATATACATATATTAATATATAAATTTAGTATATATACATATATATAATAAGTAAACATATAATATATATACATCTTATATGCATGTATATAAATATACATATATTAATATATATACATATAAATATCATAATAAATATACATATATTTTTATTAAGTACTCCAAATCAAAAAAAAAAATAGTACTTGATTTGATTTTTGAAGTAAATCTAAAATTAGAAATTTGAAGTAAATTTTTTGGATGAAGGGAGGGAAATTTTTTATTTTAGGGTGAAGGGAAATTTTTTATTTTAGCCATGTGGGGGAGAATGAAATCTAAATTTAAGGAAAACTTTTTTGATTTTTAAGGGATCAAAATTGACGGAAAAAAATGAATTTTTGTTATTATATATATTATATAGTATGTATATATTATATAGTATTTACTATTTATATATTTTATAGTATGTATATATAATATAATATTTATATACTATGTATTTATATAGTATTAATATAATATTTATAATATATAGTATTTATATATGATATATATACATATTAAATATGTATAATATATTAAATATATATAATAATTAATATGTTAGATATATATAATATATGTATAATATGCTAACATACATATATTAATATGTTATATAACATATACATATTTATATATATATAATATATATATATATATATGTATAATACATATTACATATTACATATACATTAAAAATTAATATACATAATATATATATGTAATATATGTATATATAATATATCATATATGTATATATATATAATATATGTATAAATATAATACTTATATTAATATGTTATATAACATATACATATTTATATATATATATATAATATATATATGTATAATACATATTACATATTACATATACATTAAAAATTAATATACATAATATATATATATGTAATATATGTATATATAATATATCATATATGTATATATATATAATATATGTATAAATATAATACTTATTATATATATATATGTATAATAATATAATATGATATATATATATATTATATATACATTAAAAATTAATATACATGTATGATATATGTAATGTATATATGTATTATGTATAATACATATACATATAACATACATATATATATATATAATACATATACTGATATACATATAGTTTATAGCATACATATATACATGTACTATATACTAATTACTATATATAATTATACATATATGTTATATATACATAGTATATAATATACATATACATTACTAATTATTATATATACATATAACATTAACATACATATATATGATATATTGATATATATAATAGATTAATGTACTATGTATAATACTACTACTATCACTAATTCATTATGTATACATATAACATACATTGATATATGTATGAATGTTAGAATATACTTATGTTATGTAGTTATGTACTATGTTTAATTAATAATTGTATACATTATAAATATATTATATATACATTATACATATATAATTATTAGACATCTAATTATCAATATATATTATATAAATACTTATATTAGTTATTAAATTATTAATGTATTATATATAGACTATAGTGTTATGTATATCATATTTTAATATATATTATAATTTTATTTTTCATATATAGTATTAATTCATTTACGGTATTATTCCATTTGAAAAAATAGTATTATTTCTTATTTTAGTATTATTTTACTTCCAAAAATAGTATTATTTTATATATATTATTAATCCATATATAATATTATTCTATTTCCAAAAATATTATTAGTCCATTTATAGTATTACTTCATATATAGTATATTTTCGACATATAGTATAAATTTCTTATATAATATTAATTTTATATAACTATTATTCCATTTATAGTATAAATTCTATATATTGTTTAATTTTTTTATTTTTAAAATATATTAAACTATAGTATAATTATTTTATAATGTATTAAAGTTAGATTTTTAATATTTTTAATTATTATAAATTTATATTTTTTATAATTTAGTCCTTATAACTTACAATTTAATTTATTTGAATTGATTATTACTTATTTTTCTAATTTACTTTAATGTTTTTAATTTTTAATTTTTATAATTGAGTCCTTATAAGTTGATGTTGATTTTTTAAAATTTTAAAATTTAATCTTTAACTTTATAGTTTAATATTTATTCCTTTTTTTAATGTATTTATACAAAATTAAAATTAATGATTTAAATTATTATGAATATAAAATCAAAATTAATTCGACCTGAAACAAAACTGACTTGAAATGAACCCGACCTGAAATGCAACCGAACTGAAATGGACCCGACCTGAAATGAAACTGTCAATTATCCGATTTGGACCCGAACCGTTTGAACCCGACCTGAAATGGATCCGACCTGAAATGGACCCGAATCGAATCAAAACATCAAATCAACCTGAAATGACCTGTATCCGATTTTACCTGACCTAAAACCCATCCGAAAAACTGTTTTTACCTCCCTGTCTATAGAGTGTTGCAACATCATTCATGAATGCTAGAGACGAGAACAGATGTAGCTGAGATAAAGTGAATAGATCGGGTGGATGTTTCTATGGGCATGACTGCATGTTGGGTTATGCATACACATATATCAATATACAAGTGATAAGTAAACTTGGTTATAATTTTCAAAGATATAAAATCATATATTTAACTTATATAAGTTATCATTTTGTAAACATATGTGCTTACAATTTTAGTATTCGAACCTGTGATTTTCAGAAACAATAACTGTTCTTTTAATCGATGAGGCTAGATGGTTCGTGCATAGGTTATTAGGTTGTTAGTTATCACTAAGTGTTAATACATTATGGGTTATTAGATTGTTACCTCTCAAAATAAAAGAACTTGTATGTTATTTGCGGGCTATAATCTAACTTAAAAAGATAAGTTATTTAAAGAATTATGCATGTTATTCTCTAAAGTCAAGCATGTAAGGATGGATTTAAGATCAAATATTAAAAAAGGCAAGAATCTATTAAGCCTTTAAATTTAAAAACTCGAAGAAACAAAAAACTTATTTAAATTTTATATTTAAATAAATAAAAAAAAACTTAAAATATTATCTCAAAAACCCTGGGAGGAGCAACAGCCCTCATATTTTACTGTTTACAAGCACCGGAGAAATCTGAATCAAGTAAGGGTAAAATTGTCTTTTCACATGTGTTACAAAGAACTCATATTTTACTGCACAATTGAACTCTTCAGACCCAAACCATTCAGCAACCAGACTTTAATCAGAACCTTCTATTATGCTCAATTACACGGATTCATAACTTTAGGGACATGTTTATAAATATCAAAACTTCAGGAGCAAAAGCAAAATTTTAAACATATTCAGTCATAAAATTCAACAAAAATCATATGTTCATGTCAATTTTTAACTCAAATAGACACCTAGAGCTCATTTAATTGTATCATGAATGATTTTGGACTAAATTGTAAAGATTTTAAACTATTTTAAATATTTTCAGAAAAGTCCAGTCCATTTTCTGACCAGGATACAAGCTTGGTGCAATTCTTTACTACCAAACTCTCTAGCCAAGGCAGGTTTTGCAATTCTGTCATTTTAAGGCAACCTTCAATAACTTCAAGTGTCATTATGGCCTTCTAGGTCTCCTTAGTTATGCAGGTTAGGTCTGATAGTTTCCTTAATTTTTAATTTGGAGATGGTGTTTTTAGGGACGCAAATAAATCAAATTTGAACGAATAATATTGTATTCGTATTCATTTATTTATTTTTAAGGGTGGTCATATTCGGTTCATGTTTGTTTAAAATTTTTGTATCGTGTTTTATGTTTATTTGTTTTTTATGATGTTCATGTCCATTTATCTATTTTTAAGAATGTTTGTGTTCAGTTTGTTTAACTTTAACGAATTTATTTGTCTATATGTCTATCAAAATATTCGCTTAATGTCTGCAAACATGGTGAAATTACGCCACTAGACCTTAAGTTATTCAGGCTTCACAATTTAAATTTTAAAATTCACCAAATATTCAATATATTTCATGTCTTCATTAATATTTAAAATGTAAAAAAAATAAAAATTATATAAATAAGTTTATAAATGAACTTATTCGTAAATATAATTATAATCATTATTTTATCTAGAAAATCAAACCCAAATCAAAATATACAACCCATTATCAAACCATAAATCAAATCCAATAAATAAAAAATAATTTTATTTATTACGACCCACAATTAAAGGTAGTCCAAGATAAAACCCCACCTCTTGCTCTTCTTTCATCCCTAAGGATGTCTTAATATTCTTTATACTTTAGGAACTCATTCTATTACTGAAATAGAAAGAATTTATCCACATTCACTTGTTGTTCAGAAAAACTCATATTTTCAAAACATCCTTAAGTCCGGTTGTCTCTTGAACAGAATTTTTGATAAACGATTAAACTATCATCAGCAATAGACTAGACGATTAGCAAAAGAAGGGTTGGTTTTTGTTCTGGAGTGTTTATCGAGCGAGTCGATCACGAGTTGAATAGTACTCGATTTGTGCTTGTTTAAAAAATTTATTGTTCGACTCGACTCATTGCTCGTTAAAATTGTGATCGACTCGTGTTCGTTAAGCTTGACTAGTTGCTCGTTAAGCTCACTAAAATATTTTCATTATTTTTAACTAAAATTAAAATTTAATAATATTATATGAATTAATATTAACATAAATAATCGAATTTTAATGAGTCAACTCTACTCGTTAAACATCCCTATCAGATTATCTACCCAATAAGGAACCTGTGTAGCTCCAAAATAGGCAATATTTTATTACAATTATATACCCCAACCAACTTCATTTACAAAACTATACACCTGTTAGAACACGTAAGCATAAATCGCTTTGTGTGCAAAACGACTTTGGAAATCGCTTCTTACGCAAAGCGATTTCAGGGTGACTTGGCATCCCTTGACACATCATCTAATAAATATAACCTGGATAAGAAATCGCTTTGCATGCAAATCGATTTTCGCGCGTTGAAACCTTAGATCCT
This sequence comes from Abelmoschus esculentus, assembly GCA_035048815.1. Classification (NCBI taxonomy): domain Eukaryota; kingdom Viridiplantae; phylum Streptophyta; class Magnoliopsida; order Malvales; family Malvaceae; genus Abelmoschus; species Abelmoschus esculentus. The sequence goes on from JAUCBN010000065.1 coordinate 5,900,588, forward strand.
GAAAATCGCTTTGCACACAAATCGATTTCTTTTAAACAGTAATCGCTTTGTGTACAAAGCGATTTTACTTTTTTAATATATTTTTAAAATTCTTATCTTAATCTTAAAACGTAAATATCAAATATTACATAAGAAATATCTAAGGGATTGAGGAATTATCTGTTTTCGTGTCTTCGTAATCTGTATACACGTCCGATGTTAAGTTTAATTCTTCAATTCTTTGTTCTTTTTGATGTCGTCTGTTGTTGATACGTTGTAGAATTACTTCTTCATCTACTGAATCTGTAGATTTTTCAACATTGCTTGATGAACTAAATTCATCCCTAAATGTTATTGAGATCTCGATAAATTCATACCCAACACGAGTGTAACTTTGAAACATCTAACGAAGGTCTTTTGAACGTGACAATTTCAACATGTAATGTTCTTCAGGACCTGGTTCATCAACTGGTATTTTTGCTTTCAAGTACAATATTCTCTTGTTGTCGATTTCTCAACCTCCATCGATATTACGTCATAGAACTCATCGTATTTAATCTTGCTATTGAAAAATGTGTAAAGATATGCACTAGAGAAGAAAACAACATAAGAAAATCTAGCCATGAATACAACTCTTTCTGAAAAGTTTTTGATTGATTGTTGATGCAGGAAATACAGTCTAAAATTAGTAGGAAATCGAATCTTATATAGTGCATAGGTCACTTTGCAGATGAAGCGTTTTTTTGAATGGAAATCGCTTCCTACAAAGAATGATTTCCAGTCTGACACTTTAAAAAATCGCTTTTTGCAGGAAGCGAATTATGAATTGGTTTAAAACTCCCTTTTATCTTCGAATCTGAAGCAATTTTCATCTCCAGTTTTACAATTTTTCAGCTTCTTCCAAATCAATTGTCACTTTGAATTTCAAAGCAAAAATGTCAAGAAGAATCAATGCTTTAGTTTATTACGATGGCCATATGGTTGGAGATGCATCTTTCAGTCATCGAATACAGTTACAATTGAGCTCCCATGGAGATTAAGTTATAGGTCATTGATGAAGAAAGTATCAGATCATGTTCCGCATGCTCGAGGGTAGAAATTAGAGCTGTTAAAATATCGATTACCGACGTTGTTAGAGCCATTGCATTATACAATTTACCATGTGACAGACAATGGCGATGTAGAATTGATGATCGAATCGCACTTGCAATATTCTTCAGGAGTTCTGTTAGAGTTGTTTGCAATTTTTTCTGATGATGATGCTACTGGCGTCCCAGATTAGCGACATGCAAATTTTGACTTCGATCCAAATGTTTATAGCCTGACGGCCAATATAAGAGACGACTTCAACTTATTATCTACACATTGTTCATAGAACGATGTAGATATTCCATCGTCTTCGGTGGCAAGACATTCATGTGTAGCTGCTTCTGACTTCGACCTAAACCTACCACCAACCCAACCGTCTTCAGTCGCGCCTTCTGAATTAGAGTTTAACTTACTACTAACCCAACATTTGTCTGTAGTTGTTGGTGATGTTGTGGAATTAGAGTTGTTCCAATTTGAGGGTGACCATTCGGACGAAGAACCGATTAGGGAGCTCGGCCCTAATAGTGACGAGCAAGGCCCTTTTTATGGCGAACTCGAAGATATGGATGAGCCAGAGGAAGTGGATGCTCCTAACAGTTTAATGACAATATCGTTTTACGAGCCACCGTCCCACTTTGCATCAATTGATATGTAGCCTTCAATGCTCCAGAATTTTTGCAATTCCCCTAGATCGATCAATACAACCAAAGTGTTTCTCATTAAATATATAAGGGAAAGGTTTTCGAGACCAAGGATCTTGTGATTGCAGCAATCAAGAATTATAATATCCGTCACTCTGTTACGTCCGGTGTTTACAAAAATACATCTGACAAGTACATTGTTGAATGTATACACAAGAATCAGGGATGTAAATGAAGGGTTCGTGTTTCTCATCTGAAGAAACTAAACAACCTTTGGCAAATTACCAAGTGTGAAGACCCTCACACATGCACTATGGGTAGCCTTAATCAGGATCATCAAAACTTGGATGTGCACGTACTTTGTGAGATCTTTCTTCCGTTGGTCCAAGTGAATCCACGTATAACCGTTAAGACTTGTATGAATTCAATCATGTCTCAATACAGTTACACGATCGATTACCATAGAGCATGGTATGCTCAGTATCGTGCCGTTTAGAAATTGTATGGTCAATGGGAGGAATCTTATAATGAATTGCGATCGTGGCTTTATCTGATGCAGAAACACATTCTTGGAACGGTTGTAAAGCTCGAAACAGTACCGGAGTATGAAAATGACCATGGCATACCCATTGTGTGCCAATTTGATCGATTATTTTGGACTTTTCCATAATGTGCCAATGCATTCCGTCATTACAAACCGATGGTTCAAATCGATGATACTTGGTTGTACGGTAGGTACACCCAAATTTTATTGTTGGCAGTTGCACAAGATGGTAACTGAAAAACTATTCCAGTTGCCTTCGCAATTGTCGAAAAAGAGGATCTCCCTTCTTGGGAGTTTTTCTTTAAGAACTTGTGAAGGTATGTTCTATCACCCATTTTACGGGATAGAGATGATGGAATATGTGTAATTTCTGACCGAGACAAAGCGATCAAATACGCAATGCAGAAGATGGGTCGATCTTGGCAACTGCCTAATATCTATCATTGGTATTGTTTAAGACACATTGCAGCGAATTACTTGACGAGGTTCAAAAGCCCCGATGAACGTATAATGATGCTTTGAATGAGTTAGTATTTTATTATTATTCTTTGTTAAGTTATCTTCGAATTTGTTATCGTAATTCTGAACTTTTCATTTTATATTGCACATGCAACACATATTTAGTTCATGAATTCGAAAAGCTTTTGGAGGAATTATAACATCAAAATTTAGAAGGATATAATTATCTTCTTAATATACCCCGAGATAAATGGCTTCGTTCATTCGATAGAGGGAAAATATATGGTCACATGACCACAAACTTAGCAGAGACGATCAACTCATCGTTGAAGGGAGTGAGACACTTATCGGTCACTTCTGTTGTCAAAGTCGCATATTATCGGTTGGGTACCTTCTTTGTCATATTGGGTAAACAAGATCAAGAATATATGGAAGGTGGTCATACAGTTCACCCAGATCTACGAAATAAATTGCAAGCATTTGTACAGCAGTCGAATTCAATGAATGCGACATGTTTCTCACGGGAAGGGCATTTATTTCGTGTCTCGGAATACTTCATACCGTTAGAAGGCATACAACACAATGCTTATGTCGTTGATCTGAGGAAAAGAACATGTGATTGTGGATTCATCCAAACATTCAAATATCCGTGCCTGCATGACATTGCCGCTTGTTCTTCTGTCCGAATAAACTACATGACGGTTGTTGACCAAGTTTACTTGCTACAAATCGTATTTAAGGTTTACAAACACGAGTTTCCTCCTATTACAAATGAATGGGATGAAGCTATAGTGAATGATGAACCGAAAATATAGCCTAATTTTGCATTAAGACGAGAGAAAAAAAAGGTCGTCCAAGATCAACCCAAATATTTTGCGATAAGGATTTGGTCGATCATAGAGAAAGTACTGGGCAACCGAAATTATGCACGATTTGTAGGAATCCAGGACATACAAGAAGAACATATCCTAATCGAGCTGGTCCAAGAATTGAGTGATTGTTGTCATGAGAATCAAAATTGTTGTACATTTATTATTCTTTCTTAGTATTTAATTATTCTACGATCAAACTATTAAATATATAAAAAATTTCAAAAATTTAAATATATAAAAAAAATTCAACATAGGAAATAAAAAAATCAAATACAAAACATTACATTGAAAAAAACTAGTGACGTCTATGTCCACCCGTACTGCAACGTGGTGCACGACGATCCCAATGCGGATTTCTTCGTTGCAATCTTTCAGCGTCTTCTTCTTCCTCATCCTCTGCTTCCTCCTCTCCTTGAACATTACCTGAAGTAGAACCACTACCACTGAGACCGGTATAAAATAGGCTCTGATGAGGAGTTTGGTCTACAATACCTGTTGTAGATCCAAAATATGGAAACTGAGGCAAAACAGGAAAATAGGTTGGCTGCGGAGGGTAAGAAGACAGCGGCATCAGAACTTTGGTGGCACCCGTAATAGACATAAACAGATGCAAGACGTAAGTAAAAAAACCCTCCGATGGTGGCGAAAACTGAGGAGAAAAAGATGGTTCTGCCATTGGGGTAACAGGTGGCGAGTCTTGAACATTCCTTCCTCTTTCACGGCCTGCTCGTTGGGTCGGCGGACGTCTCCAAAGATCCACAGGTAATTCGCGTGCTCGCTCCTCTAGGGTCAAGATATGAGGCTTACCATATGCACGAAACCAATAGAAGTATTAGAATGTCACATTGTTCCTTGTAATTTGTTGATAAATCGGTTGCCTCACTAATCTTTTTGCCCACATCTGAATCCAGCTAACATGTTTAACAAACCAATCTTCTCTCGTCTTCCCTTGTCTGGTCAAACCATGCAGCTTATCAAAATTTGGAGGGTTTTCTGGAATGCCTTGACATATCCAAACTGTCGGAGCACTCTATCAGCAGGATACCATTCAACAGTTGAATAATGGATAAGTGGTACAATCGACAACCAGATGCTAACAGATTCAAATATACTTGCTGGAACACACTACATAATATCTTTCTCGAGGTAAGACATTCAAACAAACTACAAAATAATATTATTTAAATTAAAAAAAATTATATTAAGCTATCTTAAAATATAATAATTGAAATGAAAGATAATAAATTCGCAAAAATTACTTCTTCTTTCTTGTCAATCAATAGTCAAAAATCTTGTTGTGTTATTGGCAATCCAACATGAGACAATTGATAACACTACCTACCATTCATAAAATAAAATTATTATTAAAAATATTAACAATATTAAAAAAATTATTAATATTAAACATTATTAAATATTATCTCAGAACTAGTGGAAACTCATACGGCTGTTGCTGAAGTAGAGAAGGTCGTAAAAAAAGGTATACGAAACCATGCCTATGACTAAAGTAATAATAAACAGCCTCCTATAACTTATTTGTGGGGATTGACATTGATACATAACTCCCAAAATAAGAAAGCCAAAACAGTCGATCCCCAACTTAGATTACCGAAATCCGCAAAGTTACGTAGATGGTGTAACCAGACCAAATGCACTTTATTACGGGTTTTATCCAGCATCAAAATCCCGCCAAGAATGCGCAAAATATGTGCGCATGCAAAATACTATAAATTGATAAAATTAATATAAAATATAACTTATTAAAAAATTAAAGAAATCATAAAAAATACTAAAAAATTATTATTTGCCTTGTTTGTGTCTTCTGAAGCATCCTCGGGAAAATTAGAAAAGTTTTGTTCCAACCAAGTTAAATATATTTTCCCTCCATAAAACTTGTCGGGAATAGATCCAAGAAATTCATAAAAGAGTCCAATCCAATCACATTCGACGATACCCGTTATAGGATGATCGTCGATACGTTAACTAAGTTGAAAAGAAACGTCTTGTAAGGTGATAGTTGCCTCACTAGACGGAAGATGAAATGTGTGGGTCTCCGGCCTCCACCTTTCGAGCAAGGCATTAATCAGTTCCGGACGCAATTTACTCCCGCCTATTATAGTGCTCACAAATCCGAACCCGACTTCGATCAAATATGGCACTATATCTTCATGAGGCAGTTTCGTAATCTGATGATTCTCATCTAATCTATATAAAACAAATATCGTTTCGACGCCAATAGTCAAAATAGTGATTCTCATCTAATCTGCATATATCCGCCATATTATCGAAGATTTGTAAGAAAAGTAATTTAAAAACAATTTAGAAGGAAAAAATATTGAAAGAAATCAGTAGAAAGCGATTTCGGGGTGATGTGGAATGAATTAAGGTCGGCTATTTATAGGGAGGTCGTTGCCCTCCCGAAGCAGTTTTGTAAAGAAATCGCTTTGTGCACAAAGTGATTTTTTCACAGTAGTCGTTTTGTGTACAAAGTGATTTCTGTGAAGTCTATTCGATTTCTACAGCAGTCGCTTTGTACACAAAGCGACTACTGTTTAAAAGAAATCGTTATGTGTCCAAAGCGATTTCTAGGATCTAGGTTTTCGACGTGCGAAAATCACTTTGCATGCTGTAATCACTAATTTTATCCGAGGTAAACTCGTTTATTTTATTTTATTTTGTTTTTGTCTCAAATAATGGGCTTGAGTTAATTTTAGTAGTTATAACAAAAAAATCAAAAAATATAATAAGGGGCTATTTTTCAATTTTTCACTTGATTTTGTTTGTTTATAAAAAATATTAAAAAATAAAAAAGATTATATATATACATATATTAAACTAAAAATTTTCCACCGAAAATATTATAAGGTATTATATATATATTTCTTATCATTATCAATACAAAAATCCCAAAATTATTAATATTTTATCCTATTGTTAATTTTAATTTTGATTACTTTTATTTATTCCATACTCTAAAAAAATCAAAAATATATCCTATTATTTTCATTAGTTTTTATATTATTATTATTATTATTATTATTATTATTATTATTATTATATATGTGTCAAAAAATATATTCTCATTCAGTTTTTAATCCTTTATATAGATATTTGTTTCCCTTCGTTCTGTTTTTATTTTTATATTAATTATCATTAGTTTCTTTTATTATGATGATGACGACGACGACATATTTAAATAAATTAAAACCCAATCAGATGTTAAATAAGCCCAAACAATTCTAAATTATTTGAAGTCCATATTACAAAAATTAAGATCCAAAATAAATTAATATTACAAGCCCAGAATAATAATTAGATAAGATACAACCCAAATATAATTACACTTCAGGCCCGTTTCTAATTCAAGACCAATCTGCTAATAATTAAAAGAACTCTAGCCCAGCCGAAACCCTAATCAACTATTTTCTTTCCCCTTGCGCAGCCAATCCTGGGCTGTTAGATTTGGCCCTTCGATATAACGGCCAGGATCATCAGAAGAGGCGTCTGAAGCATCACGTGCCAAGGAAGAGAGCTCCCACGCGCGGCTCTTCAGTTATCCAAGTGACCATTTGGCTCCCGCGTGTGGCACACACGCGCCCCTCAGGTTCCAGATCCGTCCATCCAATAGCCGACCATCGTCCGGTGAATTACCAACATTTCTTCGGCGAAGGGCAGGTCACCGGTGATCCCCTTTTTCCTCCGAGTGCCACATGCGCAAAAACAAACAAAAACATCAGAATTGTACAAATTACAGACCCAAAATGCCAACAAATGTCAGAGGAAATTTCAGAGGCAGGACAACATGAATCTGACCAAAGAAAATCAGCAAGCCAATAGCAAAATTAGGAGTTTTCTTTTCTTTTTAATTACATCTAATTTCCCGGTTATAAAACCGAAAGGAAACAACAATTGTAGAGGACTTTTCCATTCGAATCAATACAAGGCAAACCCATTACAGTGGTAACCCTTTTTTTCTTCTTGCATGCATTGAACCAACAAAATAGATTAAGGTTTTTTTCGTTTACCTATTTTAAAGTCGACGGCCTCCTTTTTCTCTTCTTCCTAACTCGCAACAAACCTCAGGTCTTCGGATCGATAGTGGTGAGCCGAGCAAAGAGAGAAAAGGCTCTTTTCTTTTTCTGTTCTTCCCGAACCGTAAATGATTTTTTGGTTCTCGATTTTTAAATAAGGTTTCTGGATTTTGGTTCGGGTTTATGAAAGAGGGAGATTCTTTTTGTTTTGATCGAAAGGATTTTGGGAGAGGGTTTCAAATCAGTTTTAAGAGAAGAGAAAAAGTCGGGCTTTTGATTCACCGGCCACCGTGAACGGTGGCTGAAACTTGGTTTTTCACGGCGTTTTCTGGGTTTGGTTCGCCACTTTCTGGAAAATATGAAGAACATAAGAATGTTCTTATGTTTCTTCTGAGTTTCCTTAAAAACACAAAAAAAGGGAAAGTATTATTTTCGGTTTTGAGGCAAATGAATAAAAGAGTTTTTTTTATTTTAAGTTGTGTTTTATACCCGGGTATATTTTAAAAATGGTTTTATTCTTTCATTAGCTCCCTCCGTGTAAGGGAAACTACGCCCGCAACCCTTCTACGTCTTCAAACCTTTTCAATTTGGTCCCTAATCGGACCATAATCGCAATTTTCAAAATGGTTTATTTCCTTTACGATCCCTCCGTGTTTTAATGTTTACTTTCAGGCTATTCCTCATGTAGAAATAACCTTTTAAGGGCTTAAACATTTTTTAATCTTTTCATTTTAGTCACTGTTCGAAAATAAAGTTTGCTTTTATTTCGATTTTGCCCTTAAATTTTAATTTTTCTTTTATTTTGGTCATTTTCAGTACCATTTTATTTCCTTCAATTCTTAATGCTAATTTTTGTTGTCTCTTTTATTTTGTTAATTTATTTCATGTTTATTTATTTATTCTTTTTATTCATTCATGTATATACTTCTTTGTTTTTATTTCATGTATCATACATTATATTTTTGTTTTTAATTGCTAAGTAAGACTAAGTGCATTCATGTTCACTTCTTTGTGATATTAACTCATCATTTGTATTTACCATACTTTGTATATATGTTTTTTCATCATGATCGGCCATTTATTTATCTATTTATTTCAATGTCATTATTTTGTTTATCATATGAGCATGAGACTTTGTTTCTATCATTACACATGTATTGATATGGTAGCATGTTCCTATGGGTATGTGTTTTATGCTTCACTTTGGTTCATGTTGGTTATGAATATTAATTTGTGTCATAGTTAACTTTCTTTTTATCTTATTAGGTGCATGTGTTGTTTATGATTACCTTCATGTTTTTCAGACATAGTGTTTATTATTTGTGTTCCTCATGTTTTGTATAAATGTTTTACCTAAATTATTTTTTTTTTGTTACATTAAGTTTTTATATCATGTTACATTTTTTGTATTGTGGCATGTTCTATGCTAATGTCTATAGTTATTTTATCATGAATGTATTATTCATTTGTCCTTGTCTTTTTACTATGTTCATCCTTATTACTTGGTTTCTAAAGTTATATGTACTTTTGTCATGTAAATATCTTTGATTATGTTTCCCATGCATATTTAATATTTATTATAATTGTTTAATTTATTTACACGTTTTATTTAGCTTATTTTGTTAAATGTATTTATTTACCTTTATGATGTATTTATTTTATTATGCATTTTTTTATCGTATGAATCGAATTCACAATCAATCTTTTAATTAATGAATTATAATACTTTACTCGGTCGTAGCGGGCCTGACACCAAACGTAGTGATGGCAGTGTATGCGTCTATCTTCGAGAAAAGAAGCGGTAAAATAAACCCGAATTTATAATTAAATAATAACTTAATTGCCACTTTAATTTAGAAATTTTAATATTAAATAAGCGGTAAATTTTTTTAAGGTATCAATTTTGGGCGGTTTAAAAATGCCAACACCGTTTTTAACCATAACCGACTCCCGAAACCTTTTAATTCGAATCTCTGGTTTCACGGTGTTCGGTCTACCAAAGTGACCGGTGGCGACTCCTTTTGTTTTTAAATAAATTTTCAAGTTTTCCAATATTTCTAATTTGTTTTTTAGCCATGTTAAATCTATTTTTAAATCTTTTCAATTATTTTTCTAATTATTCCTAAATCTCCAATATTCCTAATTTTTAATTCAATCCTTTTTAAAACCTAATTTTTTGTAATTTCTTTTCCCCAAATTTCAAATCCCTAATCTTTTTAAACCCTAATTTTAACCTAATTTTTCAATTTCTTCTTTTCAAATCAAAATTTCCTTTTTCAATCAATATTTCAATTTAATCCATATTTTCTAATTTTGACCTAGTTTTTCCACTAGCGACTTTTATTTCCAAACTCGATTTTAAAAAAAGGTCGTTACACATGCAAAACGATTTATTATCTAGATTATATTTATTGACTGATGTGTCAAGGGATGCCAAGCCACCCTGAAATCGCTTTGTATACAAAGCGATTTATGCTTACGTATTCTGACAGGGGTATAATTTTGTAAATGAAGTTGGTTGTGGTATATATTTGTGATAAAATATTAAAAAAAAATATTAATATAATATTGCCTCCAAAATACTTTAAGGACCAATCTCGGTATAATCTAGGGATTATTTTATAATAAGGGTAAACTACTGCAATAGTCACTTTCGTTTACCTCCAATACACTTTTAGTCATCGATTTTGAAAAACGACCAGTAAGGTCACTATCGTTTTCGGGGTATAAAGTTTTGGTCACTTCAACGTTAAGTTCCGTTAAATATTAACGAAAAGATGATCTGGCATAATAAAAAATGATAAATTACTTAAATAGTCCTTAAATTATTATTATATTTTTATTTAATCTTTAATTTGACCCTCAAAATTTTAAATATTTATGTTTTTACCTTCTTCTTCAAAAATCTAACTTAACCGTTTGTAGCATAAAAAGTCATTCCTTTGGTTATCTTGTCTTTGTGTTAGGGCGTACGTGGGAAAAATATGGAACACCGACCGTCGGGCGGTTCGACGGCGATGAGGAAGAGAAGCGGCGTGAGAGGTGGGGCAAGGACAGAGTGGCACGAGCATGATATCCTTTGTATCATCTTCTCCTTCCTCGGCGTTTTCGACCTCGTTCGCTGCACTGCCGTTTGCAAATCCTGGTACTCCCTCAGTTTCATCCCTTTTCTATTATTGTTCAATGATTTACCTCATAATTGCTTTTCTTTTATGTAATTTTAATTAAGGAATGCAGTCATTAAAAAGTCTGAGTTGCTGAAAGAATTGTATTTCAAGCTGCGGCGAGATTCTGGGGAGTCTAGTTCTTCAGGGCAACGGAAATCATGGGAATTAGGTCTTCAAGAAATAGCCATGAAGCATCACAGCCTATGTTTGCAACGAGGTCGCGTCGATATTCATCAATGGAAAGCTCACTCAGTTGGGTAACATTTCATTGCACTTGATATCCAATTTGCTCTTCCAAAACAATTAACTTGAACTCGCTAGTTTGTTATTACTTGAGATAGTGGAAGCCAAGGCCTTGAGTGTTTCTAAACCTTGCATTATGTTAGGGTTGATCAGTGCCGGATGAAAATGGGCTTACTTCTCACTGGTGTTGGTGACAAGGTATGATTCTATTGCATTAGCCTTTTATGTCAATTCCCTCAATTTACTCACGCCAGCTTACGTTTCCCTGGTGATGCTTCAAAAGACAAGGCATTGTTCGCACTTCCCACCATTTTCATGTGTGCAAGTTCATCCGATGCAGACACTGTCTATTCTAATCATATTTGAGAACTACTAGTAGAAAGATAATTCCCCATGCTTTTCTTATTTAAATACATATTTTGGGTAATCGACTGTGGATTATTTATGGTCAGAATTTGATCGTATTGGATATATTGGAAGCATATGGGTATGGACATGGAACGTGTGGAATATCTACTTCTTTTTGAAATTTTGCTTTATGCTTGATGTCATTAGTAATAATTAGACTCCCAACCCCATGTAATGCTTGGAACCCCAATTGTGAGTTTTGAAAAAGGTTTATAGCTTTGGTTTTCCAAGATAGGGCTGAATCAATGTCAATAAAATGTCAAGTGCTGCTCCAAGTTTATCGTGAATCATAATATGCTTTATAAAACCAATATGGATGCCGTTATATTTGTAGTGAACTTTATCATTCTTTTTGTATGAAAGTTTTTTACTTAACTCATCATGCTTTTACATGGAAACTTAATCAGGTCATGCGCCTTTGGTCTTTGGACAGCTACAAATGTCAGGATGAGTATTACGTTCCTGATACTGCCACCCTAGTTGATTTTGATTTCGATGAGAGCAAGGTAACTTCATTTTCTTACTGACAGTTTTCATTAGCTGCTTAATGCAAGTGGCCTTCAACATTTACTGCTCTTATTAAGAACTTTATTCTGGTTATGTTGAAAGTTTTCTGAGTATTTAGATGCATAAATTCTTCTAAATAATTTCATCTTTTTGCCAGATTGTTGGTTTGCTTGGTACCCGTGTAGGCATATGGGTACGTAATGGAAAAAGAAGTGTATTTCCCTCACGTGAAGGAACATTCTCAAAAGGTTTATGCCTGCGGTATGAATAGATGCTCAGTTTATGTTGATTGACAGAACTGTCAGGCAACATATTATTGTCTAAAACCTCTCTTAGAACATGTTAGTAAAGTTGGTATCAAAGAAAAATAAACAACTTTCTGCTATAGGTACATTGATCCGGAGGCTGTAATTGGATGTCAGGATGGAACTGCTCGTGTGTTTGACATGTACAGTCGGACATGTTCTCGAATTATCAAGTACATGTTCCTGTGGAATGCTATTTGTTTGTTTGTTTCTTTCTTTCTTTCTGTTGTGATGTTAGAAGTAATATGTTCAATGCCTTCTTATCCATCTCTCCATTGCAGGATGCATTCTGGCCCTGTAACATGCTTAGCTCTGAGCGATGATCAGTTGATTGTCAGCGGGAGCTCTCTTGGTATTGTCTCAATATCCAGCCTCTCATCTGATCAGCGGGTAGATACACTGAGATCAAATGACTCGGCAGGTTATATAATTAAAAACTTATGCACATCTTGCATTTAATACCACTTTTTATTATTGTTGGTATTTTTCATCTGAAACATAAACCTAATTTATTCTTATTCTTACAGGCATAAGGGCCCTGTGTTTCAACCCTGGTTCTCATTTAGTGTTTGCAGGGACAACAGTTGGATATACTTATTGTTGGGACCTTAGGTATGCTTGTTAAATGAAAATAAAGTTGTCTGTGTCACTGCACATAATAGCAAGTACATTAGAATGTGGAAAGTCAACATGCAACAGAGAGGTGGTTTTTGTCGACCTTAATTGTATATCTCTATTATCCCATCAAGATTAAGATACTCTTCATTCGAACTTCTAACAATGCAGTTCATTTGTTATCTGGATGGATCTTCCAACCATGTGGAGTTTCTTTATGGATATACTTATTTGTTAGAATTAGTTTAAGTTTCCTTCCTGTATAGGAGTGATGAAAGTGCAACTCTATTGTCTAAGGAAGAAAAGGTTTGATAGGAGGATCTAATATCAATCTGTGTTAATTGGCAGCGGTAATAGTATATCTGGTCATGGAGACCGCAACAAATGAGTGGTTTAATTACCTTGCTCTTGAATATGCAGGACCATGAAATCTTTGTGGGGGACACGAATAAGTTCAAATGTTGTGTATTCCTTGAATCACTTGCAGAGTGATAGTTCAACGTTAGTTGTTGGTGGAATAGATGGTGTACTTCGAGTTTTAAATCAGGATACAGGCAAAGTTCTTTCAAGATGTGTCATTGATGAAGAGAGGCCAATAAGTTCCTCCAGAGACATGCCTGCATTCACTGAGAAAAAGAAGGGAATAAGGCTGTCGGAAGATACGGAAGTTGACAGAATACCTAGAACTTGTCGACCTCCCATAACATGCTTAGCAGTTGGGATGAAAAAAGTTGTCACTGCACATAATAGCAAGTATATTAGAATGTGGAAATTCAACATGTAACTGAGGTAGTTTTTGTTGACCTTAATTGTATATCTCTGTTATCCCTTCAGGATTAAGATAGTCTTCATGCTCTAACCATGCAACTCCTTTGTTATCTAGATGGATCTTCCAACCATGTGGAGTTCCTACAAGTCTTGTGGGATCAATGAGCGCTGTGATGTAACTCACCACCAGTCCAATTCCAAACGGAATTTTTGTAACGTTTATGTAAGTTATATTTTGTCTCTTTGAAAAGAGTTTAGCCAAAACTGACTGTTAAGTTTCTAGCTCCATAGTCCTTACCGTACAAACTTGACTTAGAATCTACTTGTTTTCAGTTTGATGAAAAATCTCGTTCTTCTTTTATAATATTTTCATGAAGATTTCTGTTTGGTCATTTGAAGACTCTGCATGATTCATTCTAAGTTATACTTCTTTAATCTTACAACACGTGGCTTTATCAAACATACCTATCAGTTCAATCCTAAACTGTTCAATAGGATTAGGAGTATTTTCTTAGTACAAGCTGTAACATTAGAAAGAAAGAACCTGTGTATACTCCCTAGCATTAGCAGGAGTAGGTGAAAGCTATGGGACCACCTTAGATAAATTGCTCAGATATTAATGGGAAACACTAGGAATCTTTCATTGCTTTCAAACGTCATATTTCATATGAAAAAACATATTGACAATGCCATCCATTGATGTTCCAACACAGAATAGGAAAAGACGTTATTCTTTTAAAGAAATGATACTTCTTTTGATCCCCTTTGGTTTCTGGGACCCTGATTGATTCAGTTATAATGAGAATTTTTTAAATACACAAGACTTCAAGACTTGCAGTAAAAAGCGACTTCTCATTTGGACCAACCTATTTATTAAGAAATGAGGGTAAAAGATAATAATAATAATAATTACAAGGGACTGAAATGAAAAATCAGCAATACGTGGTTAAAACGTTTTTTATTCAGAACATTCGTCTTTCGTCACCAGCCAGCCACTCTCTACAACGTTTACATCATAAGAGTAGTTGGGGTTATCTGAGTCTTCCATCCCACCCCGTTGAAACTGACCAATGCCTGCTAAAGTCTGGAATTATTCCCGGGATCTTCCTACATAATCTATGTACACGTATAGGAAAATACCAACTTTCGTTCCCTTTTGAACTCACCGGCACCATCTATCTTGTAAAGCGACGAGGTACACGAGGTGTCGGAATCACCGCATCCCGACCGGTCTTTATCATTTCCAGGCGTTCCTTTATCGTTTTATCGAACAATCTGTTCTCTGGGTTTTCAGCATAGCAAACGTAGTAACAGCTTACACATGCATGCGGCAATGCCATGGCGATCCTCGTCTGTCAATGTCAAGTGTATAATGCATTTGAATTAGATCAATCATGGAGCTGAGTTGATAAAAACAATCTGTTTTTCTTCATTAAAAAATAGGAATAGTCCAATACGAATGGCTAACCATGAGGTATCCAACGAAGAAGGCCAGGAGGGAGATGGTGGCAGTGAAGGGTCATGGACCGTAGCAGTCCAAGCAGCCACAAAAATAACACAAATTGAGCCACTACAAACGCCGGTGAGGAAGCAAAGTGCGCTGGTCATGTCGGAATCTACGATGGGTACTATTTCTTCCCTCTCGAAAAGTGCCCAAGTATCTTGCGATGCCTTAACGAAACCTTTTCCATATGCAGCTATCTGCAGTTAATATGTTGAATCCTTATTCATGGACTACAAGCAAAAAAACAGTATCCAGATGTAATTAAAGAAGGGAAATACTTGTACATATGCCCATCCATTTCCATATCTGAAGATGGACTGCATAACATTGAGACAGCAATGAGCACAAGAGAACATAAATTCATCTTCTCCTTCCAGCAAGTTCAAGCCTCTGGCAACAATCCTCAAGGCTTCGATTGCCGGCACAAATAAAGAACCGAGACAAGCACTCCCGAGATTCCGGGTCAAGGCTCTCTGGAAGCAGAACTGAGTGTTGGACTGCATTCCTCTTAGATAATACAACGCAATCACCCTGCTAACAGTCAAATTAACCACATTCCTCATCACTTCAGTTGTCCATGCCAAGCTTAAGACCAATGCAATTATAACCAAAGGTGGGTAGTAGAAATTCAAGGCTCCAACCACAGCCAAGATCCATAGGGACATCCACAAGAACCCTGACCCAAGCATCCAATAAGCAGGTTGGTTTAGGTCGGGGAATTTGTCCACCGGTTCTAGTGCTTTGAGCAACACCTTGAAACAGAAACCGACTCGCTGAGAGACCCAACAAGCATACAAGCCATTACCGATCGCAAAAGCAATGAAGCAGACTCCAACACCATCCGTAGCTGGCTTTTGAAAGCATATCAGAAGGATCCCGGCCGACAAAGACATGAAGAAAGTGCACCAGAGAATGAAGTAAACCATGATCCGAGGCCATTCCCGCAATGCCTTTTGCCAGGCAAATGCGAGAGTGATGCTCAAAAGTGATGCAGCTTCAACTTGTGGCAAGAAATATTTAAGAACCCTTTCCTCTTTCTTTTTCACAGGGTTTGATGCCTCGATTAACCCTTGAATTCCCTTGAATATAAGGAAACCGACTAGAGCAATGGCCGCAACCTTGTGCACCAAGTATAATAAGAGGGTTATTTTGTTGGTGAATCTTCTTGAGTTCAATGTTGTCACTGATTGCTGATACAAGGGAGGAAAAAGACCAAGAAAATTCAAGTTAATCCCTGTTTTTTTCTACAGAAACTTTAAGAAATTCTTACAACATAAGAGAATTAAAGACGCCAATCTGTAACATCCAAACATAACATAAATTCGATATTAAATGACAGCTGAAAATTCAAGAAAAAAAAAACAAGTTTGACATAGCTCACTTGTGGAGTTGGTGTAGAACGAGGCTGAGACCGAGGAGGAGGAGGTGTCTGAAAGCGAGAAGACTGAGAAGGGGAAGGAGTAGCCACTCGTGTACCGCCATTGATGACAATCCTTAAAGGGTTTGTTGGGTTCAATGTCCGTAACATTGACACATGAAAATGGTCTCTTTGGTCTTCATTCCTGTCCCCATCAAAAGCTTCCACTTTTCCTTTCTCCAAGTCCTCTTTCTCTCTCTTCTCTTCCATTTCCACCGCTCCATTTCCATCCTCCCTGTTTCCTTCTCTCCTTTCTTCTTCACTCTCCCCTTCCACCACCACCTGCATCCAAAACCAGCTGCTAAAACAACTTCAAAGTAAAAGTTAAGCAAACCGGCCGGCCATAAAAGAAAACAAGAGTGGAAAAAACATAATTTATGTAAAGGGGGAAGGGTTCAACAGTTTTACATGCTCGGTGGCACCCATGGCGGCGTTCATTCCGTCAGATTCAGCAGCCGGCAGAGGGTATATGACAACGTGAAAAGATTGTGTATGTGGTTGGATTTATGTTGGTAATGCTTCTTTGTTTGGTTGGTGATGTCTTTTTTTTTGTGTGTTAATGATGTCGTTTGACTGTTACTCCATTTTTTTAAGCTTTACTGCCATTACTGTTACCGCCACATGCTTCAATTTAGGCGTGCCCCACTGTTCCTCTTGCCTTTTGTTTTGATAACATCCCACGCTCTAGAATAGAGCGTGGATAACACCCGATGTTAGATTGACCGTTGGATTTATCTACTCAACTTTTTTATTTACCTTTCTAATTATTCTCTTATATATCAATTTATACTTTATTGACATGGAATGTATCACATGTTAGAAAAAAAAATACTTATATATTTCATATCGGTTGGCTAGTATTTATATCATTAGGGATGACAAACGGATATAATTTTATAAATTTCGTATTTTATTCATCTTAGTTAAAGTAAAAATGAGTATAAATTTATTAGGAAGTGAACGAATATGGATGTAAAAAGTTATATTCATCGTGGATAATAAATAGTGATAGATTTAAGACTATCAATATTGTATTTATCTGTCTCATATTCGTACGTCATCGAAATTTTAAACAATTTATATATGTATATTTTGATTATGTCTCTTATTATGGTATTTTATGTACTAAAATATTAATTTGTGTTAAAATCTATGTTAATACTTAAGCTTGTAGATTTTAAACTCAATTTAATTTTTAAAAAAATGATAGTTTTATGATCGAGCTTGAATTAATCATGTTATAAATTTGTAATATTTGTGGATAAGTAGAATTTATAAAGTGTAAATATGTTTTAGGTAAGTTAGTTATATATAATTAATTAGTTGTAGTTATGTAAAATTTATACCGGTAAAAATATATTTTAGTTAAGCTATCTATAGTTAGTTAGATGTAAATAAATTTATATTGGTGTAAATGTAGTGTATATATATATACACACTTAATCAATAAAGTACGCAAAGTTTTATTTTTCCTTATAAAAAATATTTTTTATATAACTATATTAGTAGTTGCATATAG
The DNA here is from genome assembly GCA_035048815.1 of Abelmoschus esculentus. NCBI lineage: Eukaryota > Viridiplantae > Streptophyta > Magnoliopsida > Malvales > Malvaceae > Abelmoschus > Abelmoschus esculentus. The sequence continues at coordinate 5,918,656 of JAUCBN010000065.1, forward strand.
GCAAGTACAAACGGATACGATTTGAATGGTGGATGCGGGGATAGATTTTTTTTAAGAATGTACTTGCATAGGTGAGTGTGAATTTAAAAATTATACTTATCGTGAGTAATAAGTGGTGGATATAAAAATTTTAGATAGATATTAATATGGGAGAGGGGTATACACATCCGTCCTACCCTTATATATCATAATCCGTAGTAAAATATTTTTCATTTTTATAAATATTTTAGATATAGGGTTTAATTATCTGGGTTTAAATTTATGTATTAAAAATTTACGGTTGTAGTTAAAATTTAAAGTATTAAGTTAGGATTTAGGGTTTATAAGTAAAAACTTAAATTCTTAATATATTATTATAAATCTTAAACTTTAATCTTTAAACCTTAAATACTAACCCAAAATTTTAAGTTTTAGCCACAAATTTTAATTCTAAATCTTTGAATTTAAACTTAGAGTTCATTTCATAAATCCTAAAATTAGGACACTTTAAAAACAAATCTACGGTGAATGAAATATTTTTCTAGATAAAAAAAAAACGATAAAGGTATGGTATTCATATAATATTTACCCAATTATTATAATTTTATATAAAAATATTTTAAACGTATTCAATTTTTTAATAAATTAATTTAAATTTTTATATATATATATATATCAAAAGTAATTTTTAACGTAAATAAGTAATTAAGATTTTATCCTATTACGATTATAAAATTTTTCGTCACAACCTTTAATTTTTTTCTATTATTTAGTAATACGTATCATAATTTTTTATGAAATTATATTTCAAATATATCTAAAATAAAAAAAATAATTACCCCTAATTTTAGAAATACTAACACGTGTAATAATCAAACATATATATTTTAGGCATAAAGATAATTTTAACCATTAACGTTTATAATTTTTATCGTTTTGGCCCTTATTGTTTTGGATAAATTTAGCCCTTAACCTATATCTTTTTGACAAATAGCTTACTTTTTAACTACTATGATAACTAGACCTTTAAAAATCTAACAATGATAACATGTCATAAGCATATGATAATATATTTTAAATAACATGGCATCTAACCTACCAAATACATATATATATATATATGAAATATAATTTTATTTTAATATAAAATATAAAACAATTAAAATTCAAATAAAACATTAAAAAAATAATTAATTCTAAAATAAAATATTACTAAACATTCTCAACCCTAACTACGATGGAATCAAAATCCTATCTTAAAAAAATTAATTAATTTCGAACTGTGATCATATTTTTTTAAGATAGGACTTTGATTCTAGCGTAGTTAGGGTTAGAAATGTTTAGTAGGCTTTTATTTTAGAATTAATTATTTTTTAATGTTTTATTTGAATTTTAATTGTTTTATATTGGAATAAAATCATATTTCATATATATATATATTTGATAGGTTAGATGCCATGTCATTTAAAATATATTATCATATACATGTGACATGTCATCATCATTAAATTTTTACCGGTCCGATTATCATGGTAGTTAAAAAATAAGTTATTTGTCAAAAAGATATAGGTTAAGGGTTAAACTTATCCCTAAAAAGAATAAGGGTCAAAATGATAAAAATTATAAACGTTAAGGGTTAAAGTTATCTTTATGCCTATATTTTATTATGTGACACAACATTAGTAGAGAATTTCCAGAAATATTGATGTTGATTTTTTTTTTTAAATATTGTTTCTCCTACTTTATTTTCTAAAATATTGATGATTTTATAGTATTTTGGAAGTCAACACCTTTAGACTCTGACTTTAAACAGTGTAAGGATAAAGATGTTATATAAAAATGCCATATAAAGATGTCAAAGTCGGAGCTAAAAGGTAAAATATTTATTAAAAATTCAGTAAATTATTTTAGTAACCGTCGGTTTTCGGTTTTATTAACCTCGGTTTTTGGTTTTTCCATATTAACGTTACTTTTTAAAAATATATATTTTATCTTGACAAAATAGCTTTATTTTATGACTTTTAAACATTAAAAGGTAAAATTTTTGAGATATTTTTCATAAATATTTATTAAAAATTTATTTTTAAGTTAAAAAATAAAAATACATCTATAGTATTTTAAGTATAAAATATATATTTTTACCTTATAAAAATAATTAAAAATCAATTAAAATATCAAATTCGGTTTAATTCAGTTAACTTTAGTTAACCATGGTTCGTAAATTTATGAAACATAATGCCTCGGTTCAGTTTTCGGTTTTACGGTTTACCATGCTTAACCCTAGAAAACACTGTTGAAAGTCAGAGTCTAAAAGTGTCGACTTTTAAGGTACTGTAAAACCATCAATATTCTAAGAAATAAAGTAGGAAAAACAATATTTTAAAAGAAAAAAATTTCCAACACCAATATTAGTCTTATAAAAGATTATTCAATACACTGTCACATAATCTTTAAATTATACAACTTCTTATATTTAGGGTTAAAGTTTTAGTTTAAAATTTATGTCCAACCATTTATAAATTAAAATTTATAATTAATATTTAGGGTTTAAAATTTTAAAATTTTTATTTTAATTTTTAAAAAATAAATATATAGATTTATATAAAAAATTTACCCTATAAAACTTAGTGTTAAATCATAGCGGTGCGTGATTTGAACCGAACCGCTCTGTTGTCTAATGTCTTTGTTGCGTTTCATTGTCCGTGCAAGGAACAACCAGCTCAGATCTGAGTCGGATAAGGAAATAAGATAATGCCTTCACATGGAGAAATTATATCATGGGTCAGTCTCATCACGTCATTCATGGAATCGATCAATAAAAATTATCTACCTCATTATTTTTTAATTTTTCAAGTAAAAAATCACTTGGAAAAAAATATGACATGGTAAGATGAGTAGTTTTTATTGGTCGGTTCCATAGACACGTAAAGGGACTGACCCATGATATAATTTTTCCTTCACATGTTACTTGAAATAAATAAAAAATTAGAATTTTTTAGGCACGGGAAAAATACATTTGTTTTTCTTAATAGAAGTCATTAATTTTATTAAACGAAAAATATATAATTATTATTATAAATTAAATACATAATTTAAATATATTTTTTAAAATTAGTCGTCTTAGATCAATACAAAGATCATATATAAAAAAAATTAAAAAATTTATTCAAAGATTTGATCGAAAAAATAAACATGAATAAATTTGACTGTATCAACAAACGAACCATAAAAGGGGATTAATCTATTAAAAAACTATCAAAAATCATAAATCAGAACTGAACATCTCGATAAACTATTTGTGGGTCGAATTAATTTTGATTTTTAATAATTATGCAGATGGTTATGGACCATACAGCAGGAATTGAATATTCCTGCAGGAGTAAGGTTTTATCTCATTAAATAAATCATCAAAGTTATTTTGTGGATAAAGTTGGATAAAATATTAGTCTTTATTTTAAATTTTTATAAAATTTAATTTAAAATAATTGATTAATAAATAAAAATTATGATTTTAAGATAAATTTTGTTTTATCCTTGATGATACATAACATCGTATTCAGGAGCAGAATTAGAAATTTATTATAGAGAGTGATGCGTGTCAAAAGTGTGCAATTAGTGCAAGTGAACACGTCGCAAGTAATAAAGTGATCAGTATAATCGTGTATCGTCTCCACAGAGATTGGTCTACTTAATATGCCTTCTTCGTCTTCTTGCTCTGTAAAAAAAAATAAAGTAAAGACACAAGTAAATTGGAGTTTGATGAAACTAAATAAAGAGAACTAAAATAAAAAGATAAAATCAGATAAAGAAAGTGGCCAGGATCCAGTTGTGTTGTATAGTAGATTCGATTGGCTTGTTTCTGTCCAATGCAGTCGCACAACACTGCCTCGGCAGTACTGCAGTTTACTGCCTCGACAACGATGATGCTTGTCCGCCGCAGCAATCTCTTGCTCTTGGGTAGACTTTACCAAAGTTCGGCAAAGTGTCCTTTGATGCCTCCGCTTATCTCTAAGTCGAAGTACTATTGATGATCAGTCCTTGATGATACCTCTTAGCGTGAATCAATTGTAATCACCAACCAATCCCACATTTTTCTTAGCCGCTAAAACTCTTAACCTATCTCTAGGCCGAGTTAGTGTTTCCCGATTGAAACACCGTACTTATTCCTTTCGTGAATCTAACTCTCTCGATATTAGATAAATGGATTACTTACAAACTTCTCTCTCGAGCTTGAATGCAAGAACAAAGAATGACAAAGAATAAGCAAACTTTGATACTTTATTGCATTGAAACAAGAAACAAGGTTCAATCTCCTCACACTAATACGTTACAGCCTTCACCTAAGCCTAAAGAAACTTAGAACATAATGAAAAGAAAATAAAACTCTAAAACTAAGCTTGTGCCGAAAACTCTCATCTTCCCCTTCCTTCCTTGGACGGCTAGGTCTTATATAGGCTTGGTCTAGGGCAAACCTTTCCTAAGTAGAATATAACTTGGAGTAGGGAACAAGTCATGTACATAAATAAAATATTTCCAAGTTTATTCCAAATAGAAGGCTTTCCCGCGAGGCCTTTGACTTGGGCTCTCCATGTGCTACCCAACTCTGATTCATGCATTGCTCGTCCAGAAAAGTCTAGCTCATTTTTCTCTTTAAGTCGCCTACAATATCGCTACTTGTCTTTCCACTGCTGCCTCGGCATCAAGTCCTTCCTCGGCCACGTTGCTGCCGCGACAATAGTATTTCCTGTACAGATGTAAAAATGCAGTAAAACTTGCCTTTTCTGTAAATATCATCTTTATAAGCATAACCTCTAAATATATCACATTAAGTATATGCATTGGTCCAAGTAGGTGTAGATTTGATGACTAATGCCCATAAAAGGTGTAAAAAGTGATAGTGAGTTGAGCACTTATCAGAGAGATCAAAACAGATTTTTTATTTTTTTTGATTAACGAGAATTAAAAATAATTATTTTAAAAATATATATTTTAATTTTTTTTATCTCTACTTAATATATAAAAATAACGATTGACGAGAATTAGATCTCTACTTAATATTTTAAAATATATATTTTAAATTTACATTTATCTCAGAAAAGTGTACAGTTTGGATATATATTTACGAGTTAAATATTTTTTAAATAATATTACTTTAAAACACTGTCAAAATAAAATTTTAAATACTTATTTAAAAAAATATTAAATATTTATTTAAAAATATATATAATTTACACACTAAAACTAAATTATACACAAATCTGATCATCTTTAATTGCTGCTTTATAAATGTGTACTTGTTTTGATTATGAAATTAATCAAATATTGCAAGTAATGAGATGAAAACAAGTAATGTTGAGTTATTCGATTTTATTTAATATAAAATATTTTATTTGTCTTGATTTAATTTATATTTTTATAAATTTAATTAATTTAAAAAATATAAAGTTAAATTTTTAAAATAAAAATTCGAATAATTTAAATAAATTAAAATTTAGATCTATTTTAGCTAAACTATATAAATTAACAAAGGGGTGACATGTCAATTGAAAATAAAATTGTATTATTACAAATTTAATCTTTATTATTTATAAATTTTTTAATTTGATCATAATTTCATTTTAATAAAATAATTTAATTATATAATTAGGTGATAACACTTATTAAAAGACTTTAATTAAAAAAATTCTTTTGTCGCACGATCAATACGTTATTCGTCTCCCCTTAAATTGCCATTTATTATTAGTTATTCTAATCAAGTTTTCATATTTGATGCTTGGTTAACCAAGCCCGCCGGGAACAATGAAACTCGTAAGTTGGAATGTCCGGGGCTTGGGATCGCCTTGGGCAGCTAGACGTCTCCAGTTTTGTTTGAGAGATGTAAATCCATCCGTAATTTTTTTAATTGAAACAAAATTACAGCATACTGCTATGTCAAAAGTTAGAAAAAAATATGGTTTTCAAAATGGAATTGAGGTTGGGGCTCGTGGTAGAAGTGGTGATTTATGTTTTGCTTGGCGTAATGACTGTCAGTGTACTCTTCGATCTTTCTCAGATTGTCATGTGGATGTCTTAATTAATAATGATGGTGATGGTAATTAATGGAGATGTACAGGATTTTACGGAGCACCAGAGGAACATAATCGTAGGAATTCTTGGAATATGCTTAGACAATTGAATGATATACCGAACATTCCATGGCTAGTTATTGGAGATTTTAATGAGCTGTTTTTTTTCTTTTGAAAAATCTGGGGGTAATGTTCGAAGTCAAAGACAAATGGATGGCTTTCGCTCTGTGTTGGAAGATTGCTCTCTCATTGACATCGGGTATAAAGGTCGTTGGTACACGTGGAAAAAAAGGAAAATTTGAAGAAACTAATATTCGAGAAAGGCTTGATAGAGGTGTTACAAATGATACGTGGTGGTCTCTTTTACCTTCTTTTACATTAACTCATATGCCTCATGTGATATCTGATCATTGTCCTCTTCTTTTGGACTCTAGTCCTAACAATCGCATTAGACAACATTGGCATTTTAAGTTTGAAGCAGCATGGCTTCTTGAGGATTCTTGTGAAGGAGAGGTTAAACAATTATGGGGAAGTTCCACGTGTTCAGTACCAAAACGTCTTCGTTATGTAGCTACTAGTTTAGATCTTTGGTTTCATAAATTAAATGCTGATCGAAAAGTATCCATTAAAGATTTAACAAAAAGGCTCGAACAATAGCTGAGTTGCAACCATTAGACGATATTCTAGAAGAAATAGTGGAGCTTAAATTAGCCCTTAATTTGGAGGTGGACAAGACATAATTATATTGGGAACAACGTGTACGTGCAAATTGGTTACGAAATGGTGACAAAAATACATGTTTTTTCCATTTCTTTGCTTCCCAAAGAAAACGTTTCAATCGTATCTCTTCTATTTTGAATGAACAAGGCACTCATTGTACCTCACAAGATGAAATTGAAGCTATAGCTCGTGATTATTTTCAGACTTTATTCATTTCTAATGGTTCCTATGATTGTTCGCGTATTTTAGAGGGTATTCATCCAATGGTTAGTGCTGCTTAAAATTCACTTCTTACTCGTGCATATACTAGTGAGGAAATTTTTACAGCGATAAGCATATGGGCCCATTAAAAGCTACAGGTGAAGATGGTCTAGGGGTTGTTTTTTATCAAAGATTTTGACATATTGTTGGGGAAGATGTTGCGAACTATTGCATTGGGGTTCTTTCTGGAGAGTTTGACATCAGAGATATAAATTACACTCATATTGTTCTTATACCCAAAATAACAGATCCTACTCAGATGAGTCATTTTGGCCCGATTAGCTTATGTAATGTTCTTTACAAGATTATATCAAAAGCAATTGTGAATCACCTGCAACAAGTGTTACCTGATTGTATTGATGAGGCACAAAGTACATTTATCCCCGGGCGTCTTATTACGGATAATGTAATGGTGGCATACGAGGTTTTACATTCTTTTCAAAAGAAGATATTAGGTCGACTGAGGCACTTTGCACTAAAGTTGGACATGTCTAAAGCTTATGATCGAGTAGAATGGAATTTTATCCTTCTTGTCTTGCAACGAATGAGGTTTGCACTCGAATGGATTGAGAGTGTCTCTAATTGTATTTCATCAATTTCTTATTCAGTGGTTCTTAATGGAGTAATTGGTGAACGTTTTTCGGCATCAAGGGGTTTACGTTAAGGGGATCTGTTGAGTTCTTATTTATTTTTGGTATGTGCAGAAGGTCTCTCATCTTTGCTACGTCAAGGAAATATGAATGATAGACTTAGTGGATTCAAGATTAACAGATATGCTCCTTGAATCACACACCTCCTTTTTGTTGATGATTGCCTTATTTTTAGGGAAGCCACTCCCAACAGTGCATCAAATCTTAAGCAACTTCTTCAAGAGTATAGTGCTTGCTCTGGTCAATTGATAAACTACGATAAATCTGGCATTTTCTTCTCAACAAATGTGTGCGATTATAATCGTGGAGAAGTTAAAATAATTTTAGAAATCGGACATACATCTTCTTTAGAGAAATATCTAGGGTCTACCAAGCAGTGTTGGCAGAAATAAAAATGCAGATTTTCAAAATTTATATGATCGGATGCAATCAAAAATTTCGAATTGGTGTGTATTTCCACTTTCACAAGGAGGAAAAGAGATATTCATTAAATCTGTATTGCAAGCTATTCCAGTCTATGGTATGAATGTTTTCCTTTTTCTAAAGTCATTGTGTAGAAGATTGAAGGGGCCATGGAAAAATTTTGATGGCAAAAATCACGTAACAACAAAGGTATGTGTTGCATGTAGAAAGAGTTGCGCAATTTGTGCAAGTGTACACTTCGCAAGTAATAAAGTAATGAATATAGAGTATCGTATCCACAGGGATTGGTGTACTTAATATGTTTCCTTTTCTCTTCTCGCTCTGTAAAACAAATAAAAAAACACAGATTAATTTGATTGTTCTGAAAACAACTTGAATAATGAAAAGAGAACAGCGAATGTAAATAAAATCAGATTGAGAGAATGGGCAGGATCCAGTTGAGTCGTATTGTAGGTTCAATTGACTCGTTTCTGTTTAATGCAACTATACAACACTGTCCCGGCAGAACTGCAGTTTTACTCCCCCGACAATGAAGGGTTACGTCCGCCGCGGCAATCCCTTGCTCTTGGGTGGACTTCTCCAAGGTTTGGCAAAATGTCTTTTGATGACTCCGCTTATCCCTAAGTCAATGTACTGTTGATGATTAGTCCTTGATGATACCTCCCGGCGTGAATCAACTATAACCACCAACCAATCTCACACTTCTTTTAGCCGCTGAAACTCTAACCTATCCCTAGGCCGAGTTAGTATTTTTCAGCTAGAAAAATACCGTACTTATTCCTTTCGTGAATCTAACTCTCCCGATATTAGATAAATAAATCTCTCACAAACTTCTCTCCCGAGCTTGAATGCAAGAACAATGAATGGCAAAGAATAAGCAAACCTTGATATTTTATTGCATAAAACAAGAAAACAAAGTACAATTTTCTCCCACAAATACTCGACAACTTTCACCTAAACCCTAGAAGAATTTAGAACATGATGAAAACAAAGAAATCTCTAAGATTTATGGTGAACTCTCCTTTCTCTTCTTCTTGAACAGAACATCCTTTATATAGGCTTAAAATTAGGGCTACATCAGACTTGGAGAAGAAGTAAAGTTGGTTTGGACGTTGCTTTCCTTAAAAAGGTGAATCTCTTTAATTTAATGACTTTTGACCAAACACAAACTTTAACTTCTTTCCAACTTTTCACCGCCTTCTCGAACTCTAACTGCCACGCAGGGTGTCTAGAAAAATCCAGCTTTTTATTCTCTTCAAGTCGATCACCACTTTGACTTTTGGTATTATGGAATTCCCCGCCCCGACAGGTTGCATCTTCTGCCCCGGCGGAGGTCTAACTTTGAGTCTGCTCAGCTTCCCTCAGTAGAAGCTACCATCTGTGGCTGGTTCGATCAGGGTCCAAATCTTCCTACAAATGCACAAAGATGCATTAAAGCTTACATTTTCTATAAATATCATCCTTATTTGTCACGAAGGCAAGGCATCCAAATATCACACATTAAGCTCATGCATTAGTCCAAGTAGGTGTAGATTAAGTAATTATTGTCCATGAAAGGTGTGAAAAATGATAGTCTTTTGAGCACTTATCAGTATGCATTGGAGTAATTGGAATTTTTTATGTAGGCCAAAAGAACATAGTGGTATGAGATAAAGGGATATGTCCAAATTTAATGTCGCACTGTTAGCAAAACAAGCTTGGAAACTTCTTTCAAATCTTACATCCTTGGTTAGTCGTATTTTCAAAGCAAAATACTATCCAAGTTCTTCCTTTCTTCATTCATGTTCGGAGTCTCATCCTTCATTCATTTGGAGGAGTGTTTGGAGTGTAAGGGGTTTATTAGAAAAAGGAATTCGTTGGAAGGTGGGTAATGGACGTTCCATATCAATTTAGAATGATTATTTGATTCCTTCTCCAACTCCAAAGCTTATTGATTGTCTGTGAATTCAAAATCTCAACTAGGTTTCAAATTTATTCATTCAAGGATTGAATGTATGGGATTCGGCTTTGATATCTCATATCTTTCCAAGTAATATAGCAAATCAGATACTCTCCATCCCACTATCCAATTTCCCACAAGATGATTGTATATTGTGGAGTGGGGAACATACCGGAATTTATAGCGTTTGAAGTGGTTACAAGTTCTTATGTGAGCCAAATGTGATCTCAGTTTAAGATGTTTTTTTCAAGAAATTTGGTCTATTCAATGCCCACAAAAAATCAAGATACAAGTTTGACGTTTTATATGGAGGTTTATCCCTACAAGGCAATGTCTGTACACTAGAGGAATTGCTACTAATCTTATTTTTCCGATTTACAATATAGAGAATGAGACAATAGAACATGTTCTGCGAGACTGTATGGTGGCAAGTTCAGTGTGACAAGAAATGGGTTTCACATTGTCACGACCCGGATTCGGATCTGAGTGTCGGGTTAACCCGAGGAGTTGAGCTTCAGTTTTGGGCCTGGGTTTGAGTGTTGGGCCTTGTCGGGCCTTAGGCTTTTAGGCTTGTTTGAGTTGTTGGGCTTGTAGGTTGTTGGGCTGAGGGTAATTTGGTAATCACCAAATTGAGATGAAAAGAGAGAGGTTTGGGGGTTTAATTTTCTGCAAAGGAATGACCTCATTCCTTTCTCTCTTCACTCTCCATCTCCCCCACCATTGAAGCAAGAAAAGTGAAAGGTAAAAGGCTTGATCTTTAGGAGTTTTGTTTAGAATCTCGTTTTTGGTTGGAGAGGATGTTGTAGAGCTGCAAAGGATCTATTAAAAGAGGTAAGAAAGTGTTGGTATGAAGGATGATGAAGGTTTAAGAGGAGTTTAAGGTTGAGTTCGGGATTGGGTTTTTAGGAAGCTTAAATCCCATCTTTTTGATGTTTTTAAGCTGTAGAATTCATCCCCAATCGTTCTAAATCGTTGTGTATCCTTGCTTTGTAGAGAAAGATCTTGGGGAGTCTTTCAAAGGCTTGGGAAAGGATAAAGCTTGAGGTTGAGGAAGAAGAACGAGTTGTTGTTGTTTTTGCTTAAGATTGGTTCTCTTCCAACTCATAATCATCATGCATATCATGTTTTAAGTTTAAATGCATGCATGTTGATTGGTTTGATATTCTTGGTAAGCTTAGGGTGGACTTTAATGGTGAATCATGAAATGGTTGATGAAACTCTATTATTAAGGCCTAAACAAGCTTAGGAAAGTTCCCTTACGGTCTAGGATCACTTTGATATTAAATGGATGGATTCGGGTAAGGTTCTAAGTGTTCAAACGGCAAGAACTGCACTTATCGTGTAGGGGGTATCGATACCGGTGGGCCGTGTATCGATACCCCTGAAAGAATTTAAACTACAAGAGGAGGTGTATCGAACCATGGTTCAATACCGAGTTGTCCAGTGGCATATTGGCATCGATGTCAGTATCAGAACATGAGGTCTTCTTTGATTGACTTTTGGAAGGGTTAAAGGGATTCGATATTGGTACCGATACTGTTGTTCCGATACCCCTTTTGGGAGGGTATCGATGTTTGGTGTTTCGATAGTCCAAGTAGGGGTATCGATACCCCAAGGCAAATTAGCCCAAGTTCTTGTGAAAAAATGGTAAAGTCTCACAATGCTATCTTAAAAGTTCCAAAGACTTATTTAAACCCTAAAATGAGTATTAACCCGAGAAATAGACACCTAGACCTGTTAAAGAGACAATTGAATAAAAATTGGAGTCTAATGTGTAAACCGGTATGTGGAACCGTTAAGGGTTCGTGTGACCTATTCGAGTCACGTGGCTTACTTGGAACCTTGCTTAGTGCTGATGGGTTGCCTAAAGTATATATTATATAATTATGAGATAATCTGGTAACCTTGTTTAGTGCTGATGGGTTACTAGAGTAATTATTATATGAGATGTAAAACTGATAACCTTACTTAGTGCTGATGAGTTATCGGTAATATTATGCGGAAGACCAACTAGGACCTTGCTTAGAGCTGATGGGTTCCTTAGCGGATTATGTGGAGTGGCATGTCACGGGACTTGCTTAGTGCTGATGGGTCTCCCTACTTCTATACTACTATGAGGTGATATGGACACCGATATATATATATAAGTATATATATGAGATATAAATACGGGTTAAGAACTTGAGTTGCTGTGTGGTCTTCTCTTGTCTTGCATATGCTATGTGTTGATATATGCCATCATGATACCATGTGTTTAGGCGGATATGGTAGCGCCATTGTATTCATGCATGTCGTCATACATGTTGTTATGCTTATTTTATGCTATGCATGCTGTGGACCGGTTGGTCAAGTACCCACTGAGCTTTAGTAGCTCAGCGTTCGAAATGTGTTTTCGTGCGTAGGTTAAGGAAGGAGGCTTTCGGAAGAGCATCATTGTGGTGGGTTCAACATCGACATCCGTTGTCAGAGTACTATTTTTAGGCATAGTGGGCATTCGTACTTTTATGACCCTATATGTGTAATTTGTAACTTTGTTTTATTTATTGTCGAATGCTTTTAAACGATTTATAATATTTTGGAGCTCCGCTACTTATTCGGATTTATGTTTTAAAATAGACTTGGATTTTATTATATTATGATGGAAATAGATTTGGACCCGTCTTTATGGGCTTCTAGAAAGAAATTTTGAAATACAAGTTTTGGGCCGGAGGCCCGATGTGGCATCGGGTCGAGGGTGTTACACACATGGTCAAACTCGGTGATGGATTTGAATTTTAAAGGGTGGCTTTCCTGGATTTTTGAATCTCTACCTACTATGCGTCTTAGAGAAATTATAATAATTTTATGGTCTCTATGGCATGCACGAAATAAAAGAGTTCATGAAGGATTTTCTCAATCTAAAGAGGTTATAACAGCATTTATAAAATCCTACTATAAAGAGATTGAGCTTCTCTTGCCGCAGATTTATCCTCCTCAACCTTCTCCAACTCTCCAATAGCTTCCCCCTGAACCTGAGCACTATAAAGCAAATTTTGATGCAAGCTACGCAAAAGATACCAATACATCTTGGTCTGGTGTGGTGATTCAGAATTTTAGAGGGGAAATAATGGGAGCAAGTAGAAGATTTACTCGCCACGTGTCCTCGCCTTTCATGGCTGAAGCAATAGCAGCTCTTCATGCAATTTTGCTCTTGTGGGATCTTGTTTTTCTCTCTGTTTTCATTAAAGGAGATTCGTTGATGGTGATAAAAAAGATTAAAACACCAATTCCTGATTTTTTAGTAATCAATACAATAATCCATGAAATCAAAGAGAGGTTAAGTTCTTTTATCAGTTGTTCTTTTAAATATACACATCGATCGACAAACATGGTTGCCCATTTATTGGCAAAAGATCCCTCGCTTGATTCTGAAGATCGTTTTTGGGTTGAAGAGCTTTCTCTTTCGGCAGTGCATGCAGCGAGTCTTGATCGAATTTATCTGCAGCATCTTTAAATTTTTCTCGTTCAAGGTTTTTTCTTTATGGAGTTTCTCTGTTCTATCATCCTGGACTAGCAATTTCATTCTGCTCACTTGTTCATCTTCCTCAATCGACGACTTCATAGAATTGCTTCGTTGGCTTCCATTTTGGTTCTTTCTTTCCTTTTACTTTCCTCTAGTTCAAGTTGGGTTTGTTTTTATTTTTTTTAAAATTTTTTATTTGCTTTGTATTTCTCCTTTTAAGTGCTTTATTATCAATGGAAGCCAAATTATATTTTTAAAAAAAAAGAGACAATGATGCACCGATCAATTAATAATAGCAATTAAATTTAAATTTGAGTGTTATGATTTAAAATAGGCATAAAGATAAATCTAACCCTTAATGTTTATAGTTGTTATCATTTTGGCCATCATTTTTTATTTGGAATAAATTTAGCCCTTAACCTAAGTCTTTTTGACAAATATCTTATTTTTTAACTATCATGATGATCGCACCGTTACAAATTTAATGATAATGACAAATAGTAAACATGTGATAATATATTTTAAATGATACGACGTCTAACCTATCAAATACATACATATAGAATATAATTTTATTCTAATATAAAATATAAAATATAAAATATAAAATAATTAAAATTCAAATAAAATGTTAAAACTTAATTAAATCTAAAATATTTTGGCTATTAAACCTTAAATAAATTTACTACTCTATTTTTTTATATAATTTTAGATTTTTTTAATTTAATTAAAACTCAAAACCTAAAACCTCAAATTTACTATTTTTAAATTTAAGTTTAAAGATTAAACTATAAATCAAAATCCTAAACTTTCGATTTAGATTAAACACTAAAATACTTAAATTCTAAATTAAAATAACAAAAACAATTGATTAATATCAAAATCTCTTACCTTTGATTTATCGATAGCAATCTTTACAAAATTCTTCATTTTCAGACTGTGTTCATATTTTTTAGATAGAATTTTGATTCTATTGTAATTAGAGTTGAGAATTTTTAGTATACTTTTGTTTTAGATTTAATTAATTTATAATATTTTATTTAAATTTTAATTGTTTTTTATCTTATATTAGAATAAAATTATATTCCACGTGTATGTATTTGATAACTTAGATGCCATGTCATTTAAAATATATTATCATATGTTACCATCGTTAAATTTTTAACGACCTAGTTATTATGTTAGTTAAAAGATGAGATATTTGTCAAAAAGACATAGGTTAAGGACTAAATTTATCTAAAAAAATAATAATGGCCAAAATGATAAAAATTCTAAACGTGGAGAGTTAAAATTATCTTTATACCTTTAAAATATTATATTATTTTGTAAATTTCAAAATTTTATATATTTTTTAAAAATAATTTTAAAATAATAACAGCGTAAATGTTTAATATTTGTGTTAAAATAATATTTAAATATATATAATTTGATAATTAATTTTTTAATTAATCCTATAAAAAATATATTACCATTATATACTGGTTTAATTAGAGGATATTCATTTTTTATTTTTTTTATTTGAAAAAGAATTCTAAAATTTTATTTTAAAGAATAATTCTTTTCTGCATGCGTATATTTAATTCGTATTTCGCAGAATATGAATTCAACTTAATTCATATCTTGTGTAATACGAATTCGTACTTTGCGTAACATACGCCGGTAAAAACACTAAAAAAAAGCTCACGCCTGCAGCACACAGCTCCAACTCCAAACAATGGCTACTTGCACCGCTCCTTCATCCTCCCTGATGGTAACATACGCCGCATCCATCGTACATCCCCAAGACCTCACTCTTTCGGTCATATCATTCAAGTCCGGCAAGCCCTCTTTTTCTCTTAACGCACTTTCTGTCAAGACTCCATCTATAGATAGAAAATCCGGCATCAGATGGGCTAGTCTGTGTACCCGGAGAGGCTCCAAGCATGTTACTGTGTCTGCCGTGGCTACGGAGGCCGAGGTGACCGAGGCTGCGGAGCAAGAGGATGGAGCGGCTGACGGTGGGTCTGCTACCGCTACTGTTGCTGCCCCGCCGAAACCCAAGAAGGGAAAGGCTGCGTTGCCTCTTAAGAGAGACAGAGTATGTCATGTGGATGTTAAAATTTCAACTGCTATGTTTTTGTGTATTATGTTTTTGTTGTATGTTGGGTGTCTGGGTTTTGAGCTTAGCTTAGAGAAAACAGTGTTTGTTGTGTTGTCTTAAAGTTTTGGCTTTTAAGGGTCTGGTTTTACTTACTAAAATTAGTAAAATGAGAAAAAAAAGTAATCTTAACAATGTTTGATTGGTTAAATAATGAGAACAAAAGAACTTGATTAATTACAACATAGGGTTAGTTTTTGAATTTCTAATGCTGTAGCTGTAAAGGGTTTTTGAATTGAATGAGTTTAAGTTCAAGAATTCTGATTTATGGACCCATTGTCTATCTGAAATGGTTACACTATTTCATTTGTACATTATTTTGTTAATATGCAGTAAATACATATGATTATGATGTTTATTTAGGTTCAGTAATTTAATCCAATTCCTTTTTCCTGCTCAAATTGCAGACAAGATCCAAGAGATTCTTGGAAATTCAAAAATTAAGGGAAAACAAAATGGAATATGATGTAAAGACTGCAATGTCTTTGCTGAAGGAAATGTCATGTACAAAGTTTGTAGAGACAGCTGAAGCTCACTTCCGCCTTAACATTGATCCTAAGTACAATGATCAACAACTGAGAGCAACTGTAAGTTATCCGTGCTTCGCATGATGATCTCACCGACCTTTGATGATGTTACTCTAATACTTTTCTTTGACCCTTGTTCATCTTACAGGTGAATTTGCCTAAGGGAACTGGACAAAAGGTTAAGGTTGCTGTTCTTACTCAAGGTAGAACTTACTTCCCTTTGATGCAGGCTAATCTTTTTGTCGTAACTTATTTTCATCTGTTCTGGAGTTTGCTTTTATTTCTAGAAATTCTTGCATATATTCTAGAGAAAGCAATTGGATTTAAGTGTTACTGTGTTAGGATATTTTGTACTAAATTGAATGAACCGAAATCTGAACTAAAACTTAAGGCATATTGGACACTGTCCTTGAGGATAATTTGTCATCTAACGCATCTTAGGATTTAACAAACCCATCTATTTGAAGAACAGGGGTGGGAACAGCAAAGAACACTCTAAGAAAAATACACTGTAGAATGGAAGAGAGAATGAGAGATATGCGTGTTTTGGTGCATAAAACAATGTTATCAAGCTTGTCATTTATGGGCTTGTAGGCGAAAGCTGACTAGAAAAATAAGAGATAATGAGAGGAGATATGTGTTTTTATTGTATAAAACATTGTAGCCAGGCTTGGTATTTATAAGCTTGTGAGAGAAGGTGGTTTGTCAGACTTGGTCTTTATAGGCTAGTAAAAAGCAAAGGTTGATAGAGAAGAATTAGATGAGGCAAAAGCTAAAAGGTTGGGGTAGAAAAATAAGCAAACGAGAGGAGATATGTGTTCTTTGGTGTGTATAACAATGTTGTCAAGTTGGTATGTATCGGCGTGTGAACAAAAGGTCGGGGCAGAAAAATTAGGTAAATGAAAGCCTAAAAATAGATACACTTGAGAAATAAAAAAAGATTAGGTTCTGTGATTACCATGTGCAGGGAGGCAAATCCATCGATTTGCACAATATCGGATTTTTTGTTATTTTATTTAAGTTTTCCTTCAAGTCACAATAAATATCTTGTTTTGTAAAAAAAAATTGTATCTTCTTTCTTTTCCTTTTGATTAAAATAAAACCATAGAGATATGAAATTAATTTACTAGAGAATGCATTCATTTATTAGTAAAATAAAATACTATAAGCTTAAACAAAAATTTTCTAAGAACATTCAAGTAAAATGTGTTTTCAGTTGATCTTATGTTCCATCAAACCAAACAATAAAATCTTACACTTCAGCTAAATGAACCAAACATGGTATTGTAACATTCTCGATAATGTGCTAAGTAATCTTACATTCGATCATTTGGATCTGAAATCCAGTTAGCATCACTTTATCCTTTAAATACAACGGAAATTTCATAAGATAGACTGATAGAGTATCATAATTCATAGTACCTTTCAAAAATCTCATTAGTCCAACTATAACAATGTAATGCTCATGATTTGTGTTATGTGTATAATTGTTCAATCTACATACAACATATGACATATTTGCCTACTTACAATAATTTATGCAGACCTAGATTGGACAACAAGATCACATCTTTTTTTACTTTAATTGAGTATTAATATTACAAGGGGTATTCTCAAGTTTTGACATCAAAGTGTTTAAATTTCTTTAGAAGTTTTTCATTATAATGTTCTTGTGGTAGCATTATATTATCATCTTTCCTGATGATTTAAAGTCAATTTCATCCAATATTACAAGGGGTACACACTTCACACATATTTTCAAGTCAATTTTAGAACTTTTTGTTTCAAGTATTATCCCGTAATAGTACTAAAAATAATTATATCAAATTTCATACAAGCATAACTATTCAAACATGAAACTTATGCAACACTATGTTTCACATAACCAATGAAGATGTTATTAGGAAAATTTTGAACTCATATTTTGGACACCCCGCACTTCTATATTTGTTAAGTAAGAAGATAATCCTACCTTAAATTCCTAGGGTGCCTTACTGGTTTTTGAGAAATTCGATTTTCGTGCAATTCAAATAATTCACTCGTAATAGGTTTTGAACTTTGGACATTTTCAAAATCTAAATTTCATTCTTGTCACCACCACCAACAGTTCTCCTATGTACAAGTCCATCCTTTCAACCTATTCTTGTAGTGTTATGATTTATATACAAAGAAGATGTGTTCTTTTGAAATATTCCATCAAAGAAACTTAACTGAACAGTGTTCAGTTCATGTAACAGATCGAGTAGATTCTGAACTCTAAATATAATTTTTTGTTATTTTCAAGTCATCATTTGAACTGATGTACTCTAGACAAGTGAGAGTAATTAAAACTATTAAATTGAATCATATTAGAATGAAGTTTTCGTTCCTGAGGTTTAGCAACAGAAATTAATTACGTTTGTGTAATATCTTCGTAGGTGAAAAGTTTGATGAAGCAAAAAATGCTGGAGCGGATATTGTCGGTGGTGAAGACTTGATTGAACAAATAAAAGGAGGATTCATGGACTTCGACAAACTGATTGCTTCCCCAGATATGATGGTTAAGGTGCTGCTTTACTGCTCTTATTTCAATTAATGAGATATATCATGGACTTGGATTTGTTTCATGGTTATGACAATTTATCACTATGGGTTTTATTTTAACATTTTCCTACTTCTAAATTAGGTTGCAAGCCTTGGAAAGATTCTAGGACCCCGTGGGCTGATGCCAAATCCGAAAGCTGGTACTGTTACACCAAATATACCTCAGGTATGATCTGATTGTTATGTCTGGATGATGTGTGGTAGATGGCGATGGTGATGCTTAATATGTAGTGAATCATTTTCCTTTTCAGGCTATTGAAGAATTCAAAAAGGGTAAAGTTGAGTACAGAGCTGATAAGACCGGGATCGTTCACACACCTTTCGGCAAAGTAGACTTCTCCGAAGATGACCTCCTTGTTAACTTTCTTGCAGCAGTAGTATGTCAAACCCCGTTCCTTTACATTTCTCTCGTCTTCTAGCTTTCCGTTTCTCTTTTGAACTCCGATATTTATTTGGTTTTGTTCTTTAATTCGACAGAAATCAATTGATACAAACAAGCCAAAAGGTGCCAAAGGAGTATACTGGAAAAGTGCATATATATGCACATCAATGGGTCCTTCTATCAGGTTAAACATAAGGGAGATGCTTGATTACAAGCCTCCATCGAACATTTGAAGAACAACGACTAGTAACAGTTGAAAACGTCTTTGGAACCTTCAACCAACTTTGTGGACGTTCTATGTCGGAACATGCAGTGCTCGACGGAATTGGGCGAGGGAGTAAGAAAGAGAGCAAACCCTAATGAAATTGTGAATGTGCATGACCAGATTATTGTTCTGTATACAGACTGGGATGGCTAATAGCATCATTTTTTTATTATTTTTTCCAGTTGAAGTGTTTAGAGTAGAATCACCCTGGGTTTATAGCGAGAATGATAAATATGCAAATTTTACTTGGTCAGAAGATGCTGAAGAAAACATGGACATTTAAAATTGTAGGTATTTAGTGCTACTCTTCTGCTGGGTGTGTATAATATACAACTGCTCCCTCTGAAAAAATGCACATAATTCGACATGTCTCATTTACACCATGCAACATAGGCTTGTCTTAACACAAAATAAAGGCAGCTTTGTTCAACCATATGGTTTTCTATTGATTTTGTAGCCTTTCTGTAACCCCTAGACTCGTTTATGTGTTATAACCTCTGGACTAGTCTACGCTTTACCTATCTTAGAAGGTCACAAGGCATACCTAAAACTTCAAGGCATCTATTTGCAATTTAATTTTCAAAACATACTATAGATATAATTCAAGACAAAATATTAGATATTTAATCTAAATTCATATTGAAATTTAGTTTACAAAATAATGTCATATTAATAAATTAGTAAAGTATATAGCAATAAAATATAGGTCGATGTCACCCAAATAAAGATAGTATGACGGATAGAAACATCACAATAAAAAGACAAGTACAAATATGTCAATCCTTAAGAGTCAAGTTTAAGGATAGCCTATTCAAATATCTAAAAGGAAATTTTTTTTGAGTATGAGCTAAAAAGTTCAATGTGTTCCAATAAATACAGATTTAAGACATCTACATATTTCAAATATGTACAAAACCATTCAATAAGTCAAGTAATGAAGTGACCAAAGTTATCTTTCAAAACATGACTATCCTCCAACCAAACACCATAATACATTCCCCATAAATTGTATCCAGAAGGACTTAATCTCAGCCTAATTGCATAAGAACTTACCTAAGGGAATGGTTTAGGTCAAAAAATCGTACACTAGGTTTGTCGGGTATAGGAGCTTAATAGAAGGAATTACCATCTAGATCGAAGTTGTACCTACAAACGCTTTATATCATTTCCTAAAAGTATACACCAAGTAAAATCATTTAGAGCAATATACTTCATCAACAAAAATCATGTAATAAATCATGTATAGGTATACCAAAAATCATATAATAAATTTCGGATCAAATATATATACATAACATATTACCCTTATCAGGTAAAATAATTATGTTTGTCAAGTAGATAAATATTCATGATCAATACACAATATAGTCTCTACACATATATAAATAAATGTTTAAAAAAATTAACTCAATAGTTCAAATAAAGTAATAATACAATACATACGAAACACATCTCAAAATTTATTAGGGGATCATACGAGTAATAAATTTTTACTTAAAAATTTATTGAGTTTCTAGAATCATACGAGTAACTATAGGCACGCACTGGGGAGCGAGTCGAGAGAAATTAAACTGGATAAACGAGCGATCGAGTGAGTCTCGGGTACATATATATTTACACTAGAGTTTGTATTCACATAGGTTCAAAGGGATAGTTTAAAGTCAATTTGGAGGGTTTTGAGTTAGAATTTCGCAAAATCATTTTTAAAATTAGATTTAAAATATCAAAAAAAATATAAAATAGAGGTTTCTAGAGAAAGTTAATTTTTTTAGTCAAAGTCAACATTAACATCAACGATCAAAGTCAATGTTGACGCCACACTAACGTCAACGATCAATGTGTAGAACTAATATTTTGGTATAATAATTGAAAAATAATTTTGGACTAAATTGAAAATATTTTAAAATTGGTTTTATGTCCAAACAACTTGAAAATAAGTTTGAGACACTTTCAAGGACTTGTTAATGAGTTTTAAATGTTCTAAAGAAGCCAAAGAACACAAAATGTTCCAGGCGTTTCGATACTCTTCCCAAGTGTTTCAAAACAGCTTGCTTATTTCAAAGGAAAATATCCAAGCATTTCGATACGTTTTTGTCTCTGGACAGAATGGTTTCGATACGTGTTTCGATACACCTCCAATGGTCATTTGAAAACCCTAACAATTTTATAAAAAAAACGTCTAGGAGCAATATCGAAACGGATAAGACCTGTTTCGATACCATGAGCTAAGGGTTTCGAAACGCCTCCAAGGTGTTACGATATCGGTTCTTAAATGTAGGTTCAACGGCTATTTCCCAAAGCAGCTGTATCGAACCAGCTTCTACGTGTTTCGATATCGATCATACCAGAAGCAAAAATAAGCCTTGAAATTAGCTCTAAACGGCTCCAAATCAATCCCAACAGTCACCAATGGCTAGAAGCTCATTTGAGATGATAAAATCAAGCCTCAAGCATCAAGATAAGAAAAATGCTTCAATTGTCAACAACATATGATGAAAGAATTGTCTTAGAGCTTAAATTCTAATTAGTTGGATATACAAACACTTATGAGCTTAATTGTCAATATATGCTCACGTGTAATTAGGAATTGAGTGAGTGCCTAGATTGAAAACATTAGCCTTGTTAGAAGGATTAAACAAGTTTACTAAATTTCTCTTGTTTAAGTGAATTTCCAAAGTTCGTGTTGTGAACTTTGGATGCTAGATTCGAGGCTAGAATCTAGAATTGTAAGGTTATCCCTTTTTTCTCAAAAGGTTGAAATTCTTAGAGGGAAGGTAAGATAGTGATGTAGGTGCTTGTTTGAAGGCCGAATCACTATAAATCCTTGTGTTCAAATCTATCTTTTTGCTTCCACAACTAACACTCAAATTAAGTGTTCTCCATCACTTGGCTAAGCTAAATCGGTTGTGAATCGAACCCCTTTTCAAGTCTAACATAATGGATTGACTTGATGGGTTTACCCACTGAGTTGACTTAACAAGTTGACTCATTGAG
This sequence comes from Abelmoschus esculentus, assembly GCA_035048815.1. Classification (NCBI taxonomy): domain Eukaryota; kingdom Viridiplantae; phylum Streptophyta; class Magnoliopsida; order Malvales; family Malvaceae; genus Abelmoschus; species Abelmoschus esculentus. The sequence goes on from JAUCBN010000065.1 coordinate 5,941,083, forward strand.
TTAACTTGATGGTTTGACTCATTGAGTTAACTCGGACGAGTTAACTCAGAAGGTTGACTCAATGGTTTTAGGTCGTATGGGTCAAACTTGGGTAGGTTCAAATTGGTTAGATGTGTTGAATTAGATCGGATTCAAACATGTTGAATCAAATTGGACGGGTATGAGTTTGAACTTAGGTCAGAGCAAGTTATTTATTAAGCTTGGAATGATTCTACAATACTGGATTAGGACTAGACCGATTTAACCGGTTTAAATCGATTTAGGCTTTTGGACCCGCCTGAACTGATTCTCTTACCTAAAAACGTTCAATGATCAGACGATTGCCGAAACATTCATCAGAGGCTCCTTTTATGATAAAACTATCTAAAAAAAAAATCATTAGACCCCTAAAACGAAAATGACCCTAGCATAAACCACAAAGGCCAGAATGTGGCTAAAACTTACCTAGAAACACTTCGACAAGAGAAATAAAATGTAACTCCGATGAAGCCCTTATCGGAGTCCGATACGCGATTAAATGACTTGGTTTCATTCAGCTCAACAAGGCAGACCTACCGGTGGTGGTAGATCGACGTATGAAAGACGAGTAATGGACAAAAACATAGGCGACACTTGAAGAGTTCTTGTCAAACCTCTCGAACAGCTTCTATTCTAACTGAAGAGGCAAAACGACACGTACATGACAGAGGTAGGAATATAAAAACAAGTCTTTACTGAACGGGTAAATATATTACCTAAAGTTTTTTTACCTAAACTCTTTTCTTTCTTGAATTTGGCTTCAAGGTGTAATTCGATACCTAAACATTGTCGACATCATTTTTGGTCCGGGTCGAAATTAGTTGGATCATCAAAATCTCGTCAAAAATTGGAGTCGCCATCAATCGTTTTAAATAGGTACGACTGAAAACCTATGAAACTGATCTGCGTTTGAATCAGAGTTGTAATCGGGTTCGGGAGTCGATTACGTGTGGGGAAGGTTATCGCACCCTTATAACGCCCAAAATTGGTACCTAAAAGGGGTTGTATTGTCTACCAAGCTTGAAAGGTGGTTAATAACACTATTATATAAAAATTAACTAAATAAAATAAAAAAATAATAGAATTGAAGAAAATAAGATAAGCATATACCAAAAATAATTCAAATATAAAATTAAATTAAAAGAAATCAAAGAAATCAAACTACATAAATTTTAAAAACTAATTTTTTCTTTATTATTCCAATAAAATATAATTAAAATTCAACTCACAAATTAATTAATTTAATAAAACCAACTAATTATTAGATCAAATCTAAACAAATTTATTGATTCAATTATTAAATAAATTCATAAAAAGAATCTAATTAAGATAAATCATAATAAAAAGGACTAATATAAAATAAAACCAAAACTTATGAGCATGAATTTAAGCACATAAATCTAAGGGGACTTATAAAGTAATTTTTCCTAATCTTATTGATATCCTCACCAGATTTTGGAAATGGTTCACGCAAGCTTTTGTTTGAAGCTGATTTCATGCAGGCTTCTGACACACGCAACTTTTTTCTTTCTCATCTAATTTCCAACGTTCAGAACCCTTTTTTTATATTATTACTGATTCAAGATTCTAAAGGCAAGATAATCAATTATATTTTAATTTTCAATTTATATACGAAAAAAGAATGAAGATAAAAAATAAAATAAAAAAGATTCGATTCTTTTTACTTCTTTCAAACTCGTAAATTCGTTGTTGGATTAAATTATCTTTGGAAAATATTAAAACTGATCGCGTTTCGAACTCTTCCACTGCTTTAACCTCGTGAATGTCTCTTCGTTCGACGAAACTCGTATGGTAATTACTTGAACCTTTTTTGCTTTGATTTTCGCAGGCATTTTCTCTTGAATTTTTCTTGTGATTTTCCTAGAGGGTTTGGGGGTATTTATAGCGTAGAAATTAGGGTTTTAGGAGGGCTTGAACTCCAAAAAATTAGCAATTGGTTAGGATTTTTACTTGGAGAAGAACTTGATTTTTTAAAAAATATTTTTGGATTATTTTTTAATTTTTAAATTTATTTTCAGATTTTTTAAGATTATTCTAGATTTATATTGATTTTTTTAATTTTCGGATTTTTTTTAATTTTTAAAATTTATTTTTTCAGATATTTTAAGATTATTCATTCTAGATTTATTTTAATTTTTTTTATTTTTTATATTTTCTTATTTTTTTAATATTTATTTATTTAAGATTTTTTAGATTTGGATCATTCTAGATTTATTTTATTTTTTTTAATTTTTAAATATTTATTTTTTCTTATTTTTTTTAGATTTGGTTTAATTTCAAATTTTGTTGCATGCAGGTGCCCCTCTTTGCTCATTACTCAAACGGAGGAAGTGAGCAAAGACTAGAAGCAACAAATTTTTCCAATGAGAAACAACCTAGTAGTGATGACACTTTATTTTAGAGGTAGGTGGTGAGGTAAATGATGTTATTCCTCATTGGAATCTTTAATGATGATACTCCATCTCGGAGGTAGTTGATGACATTCTTTTTTGGAAGCTTAATGATGATACTCCATCTCGGAGGTAATTGATGGCATTCCTTCATGGAAGCTTAGTGATAACACTCCATCTTGGAGGTGATTGATGGCATTCCTTCTTAGAAGCTTAGTGATAACACTCTATCTCGGAGTTGATTGATGACATTCCTTCTTGGAAGCTTAGTGATAACACTCCATCTCGAAGGTGATTGATGACATTCCTTCTTGGAAGCTTAGTGATAACACTCTATCTCTGAGGTAATTGATGGCATTCCTTCTTGGAAGCTTAATGATAACACTCCATCTCGGAGGTATTTAATGATACTTATTCTTGAAAATAAATAGTGATACTTCATCCTAAAGGCACCTCCTCTCAGAGGCAAATCTTGTAAAAAAAAATGCACATGTTTCTAATGCACTTGTCTTATATGTAAGATGTTCAAATGCTTTAAATGCATGAATATTAGATTTTATTTTGAATTTGTTTTTCTTTATTTAGATCACGGTCAATGTACTTCATCTTCTTTACTCCATCTCGTGCCTCTTAAATTCAAAATAACTTTTCATTGATCATCATTTTGTTTTAAACTGTTTATTCAAGTAATGCATTGAATATAAAAACATATTGTAGACCCCCTTTTAGTAAAGCAACAAATTCATCGAAGAAATGCACATGATGTTCAGATGATAACGAAACACAAGGTAACGAGATTATTGAATTTTTTCTTATTGAATAAAAACGACCTAGGCCTTGAGAAGTGATAATCGAATGTTTGAGACAATATCAAACAAAAAGAAAATAAACCCCCCTAAGATATCAATTACAAGGACTCCACTGCTATCTCGCTCAAGAACCTTTTTTGCATGTGACTTCTACTTAGTAGAGCTTGAGTTATTGACCAATGTCTAAAGACATGTGAACTTTCTTCTTGGACCATTCTCAAACTCATAACTTGAATCTCCCCATGATTTCAAGGCGCCCTTTGCGAGTTTTCACCTTGAATTCCTTTCTTTATTTTTCATTTTTTTACCAGTAGGGCCCTTTCGGGTTTTCAACTACTGATGGTTCTTTTTTTACCAATAGGGCCCTTTTGGGTTTTCATCTATTGGTGTTGTCATGCATTCAAGCATAATATTTTTTTCACAGATCTGAGTTCACCGGATTTGATAACTCATTTCCGTCCATCTCGGTTAAGATTAATGCCTCACCCGAGAAAGCTTTTTTCACAATAAATGGTCCTTCCCAATTTGGTATCCATTTTTCTCGAAAATCCTTTTGCATAGGCAGAACCTTTTTCCAAATCAAATCTTCTTCACGAAATGATCTTGGTCGAACTTTCTTATCATGAGCCTGAATCATTCGTTTTTGGTACATCTGCCCATTACAAATCGCTTTCAATCTCTTTTCTTCTATCAAATTTAATTGATCATATCTGACTTGACCCACTCAGCTTCATCTAATTTAAGTTCCATTAAGATATGAAGTGATGGCATCTCAACTTCAATTGGTAATACAACTTCCGTTCCATGTACTAAAAAATAGGGTGTTGCTCTTGTAGATGTTCGTACAGATGTACGATATGCCAATAATGCAAAAGTTAGTTTCTCATGCCAATCTTTATATTTTATTGCCATCTTCTCAACAATCCTCTTGATATTTTTATTAGCTGCTTCGACGGCCCAATTCATTTTTGGACGATAGGGTGCTGACTTATGATGTTTTATCTTAAACTGTTTACAATTTTCTGTCATCATTCGGTTATTCAGATTTAAAGCATTATCAGAGATAATCCTTTCTGGTAGACCATATCGACAAATTATTTCTCTTTTGAGGAATTTGCATACTGTCGATCTAGTTACATTTTCATACGAAGTAACTTCTACCCATTTGGTAAAATAATCAATCATTACAAATATGAAGCGATGTCCATTTACTGCCTTTGGTGTAATCTGTCCAATTACTTCCATGCCCTATGTTGCGAACGGCCACGGAGTTATTATAATATGAAGGGGTGATGAGGCTGTATGGATTTTATCTCCATAAATCTGACATTTATGACATCTCTGAGTAAAATTGATACAATCTTCTATCATAGGTGTCCAAAAAAAATCAAACCTCATAATCCGCCTTGCCATATTGAGATCATTCGCATGAATTCCACAAATCCCTTCATGAACCTCCTCAAATATCTTTTTTGCCTCATGACTTTTTATGCATCTGAGTAACGTTTGGTCACTCCCTCTTTTATATAGGATTTCTCCGTCAAGAACGTATCCTTAGCCATTCTCCAAATAGTTCTTTTATTAACATCAGTTGCTCCCTAGGGATACTTTTGATACTTAAGATATTGTAAAATCATAATACCAGGGGTGATCATCTACCTCTTCTTCGATGACATAGCAACTAGCGGGTGATTTAAAGATACTCATTTGTATAGGCATTATTTTAGTTTCTCTATTTTCTTTAAACATGGAAGCCAAAGTTGTCAATGCATCGGCCAATTGATTATCTTCTCGCGGGAGATAATAGAAAGATATATTCTTAAAACTTTTCATTAATTCAAGAATGAGCTTGCGATATTCAACCAATTTAGCATCTTTTGTTTCCCACTCTCTATGAAATTGATAAATCACTAATGAAGAATCACCATATACTTTGAGGTATTTGATTTTCCGTTGAATTGCAGCACGAAGTCCCATTATACATGCTTCATATTCTGCCATATTATTGGTGCATTCAAAATTTAGTCGCCTGGTAAAAGGATAATAATTTCCTTTGGGAGATATAAAAATTGCTTCGATTCTACACCCAAGTGCATTAGAAGCCCCGTCAAAATTCATTTTCCAATTTATTTCGCTAGTTGTTTCATCTTCACTACTAGTTAAACACATAAGGTCCTCATCAGGAAATTCAAAAATCAAAGGTTCGTATTCGGGTAAAGAACGACTTGTTAAAAGGTCTACGATAGCGCTACCTTTGATGGCTTTTCGGTTTACATACTCGATATCATACTCAGAAAGTAGGATTTGCCATCGAGCCATTGTTCCAGATAAGCCTGGTGATTCCATCATGTATTTTATTGGATCTAGCTTTGCAATTAACCATGTTTTATGGTATAACATGTATTGACGAAGCCTACGGGTGGTCTAGATCAAAGCGCAACATAACTTTTTGATAGAAGAATACCTTAATTCATAATCAATAAACTTTTTACTAAGATAATAAATAGCGTGTTCCTTTCTTCCAGTTGCGTCTTGTTGACCTAATACATATCCCATGAAATTTTTAAATACCACTAGATACAAGATCAAAGGTTTTCCTGGCACAGGCGACACTAATACAGGAGGATTTGACAAGTATTGTTTAATTTTGTCAAAAGCTTCTTAGCATGATAAATCTCAACCATCCGTATTATTCTTCCTTAAAAGGCGAAAAATTGGATCACATTTGTCAGTTAGTTAAGAGATAAACCAAGAAATATAGTTTAATCTCCCTAAGAAACCTCAAACTTCTTTTTGAGTACAAGGAGGGTGAAGTTCTTGAATAGCTTTAATTTTATCAAGATATACCTCAATTCCTCGTTTACTGACAATAAACCCCAATAATTTTCCTTAAGAAACTCCAAAAGTGCATTTTGCTGGATTCAGTTTCAATTGGAATTTTTCAAATGTTCAAAAAGTTTTTTGAGGTTAGTGATATGTTCCTCCTCTGACCAAGACTTAGCAATCATGTCATCTACATAAACCTCAATTTATTTATGCATCATGTCATGGAATAAATTTACCTTGGTCCTTTGATATGTTGCCCCAACATTTTTTAAACCTAATGACATCACTTTATAACAAAATGTGCCCCACATTGTCACAAAAGTGATTTTTTCTATATCTTTTGGACACATTTTCATTTGATTGTAGCCAGAGAAACCGTCCATGAATGAGAACAAGTAATGCTTAGCTGTATTATCCACTAACGTATCTATATGTGGTAGAGGAAAGTTATCTTTAGGACTAGCACGATTAAGGTCACGATAATCAACGCACAATCACACTTTTCCATTTTTCTTAGGTACCAGAACAACATTTGTCACCCATTCTGGATACTTAGCCACTTGTAAAAAACCGGCATCGTACTGCTTTTTTACTTCTTCTCATATTTGAAGCAACATTTCTGGCCTCATTCTTCTAAGCTTCTGTTGTACAGGTTTACATTTTGGCTTTAGCGGAAGTTCATGCATCACAATGTCTATGTTCAGTCCATGCATATCTTGATAAGTCCAAGCAAACACATCCTTAAACTCTCGAAGTAGAGAGATGAGTTTGTCTCTTGTCTTTGGAGATATGAAAGTACCAATTTGTACTTCTCTTTTATAATCTTCATTTCCCAGATTCACTATATCTATCAGTTCTTGGTGAGGGAGAATTTTATTATTCTCATGTTCTATTAGTTTGAGTAGGTCAGGAGATAATTCACATTCTTCATAGTTTTCATTAGACTCATGTTCTCCTAAGCATAAGTCTGCTCAAAATCGACTTTTGAGCTCGAAGCAATGCCATTCATGTAATTGATATCTAAATGCCTGCAAATAAACAAGAAGAGATATATATACAAGGATTGATGAAAGAAATGATATAAGAGAGAAAAAAATGAGACCAAATGTGTAACACCCGTATCATGGTTCAGGAGTTAGGATTGTTACTCATACATGTTAAAACACATTTTAGAACATTACAAGTCAAGACAAAATAAGATCAATCAATACAATTCGATTGGAGACCTATATAGTTTAGGGCAAATTTAAAACTTTTCTTTTAAAATTAGTTCTTTTTGCCTATCTTATTACTAATCTTTATCAAATATAGACATATCATGTATTCATACACGCCATTCAAATCATGTACCATGTGTAACAATTCCATTTTTATGTAAGCATACATATCATTTAATTGCAACCATGTGATCTCAATTATTCATTTCTTTAACATATAATCATACATAGCATTCAATCACTAATATATAAACTTATTCATGTTATTAACCATATGTATTCATATTAGTCCTTTGAATCCCTTATACATTATAACCCCTTCCTATGCTTGAGTAACCAATTTAGATTAGCCATACGTATATAACCTCCAAGTACCTTTCTATTCTAATAAATCAACTATTATTTTCATCTTATGATCATTACACATACTTAACCTGTTAATTAAGTTACCTCTTTGGTCTTTCTTATAGCCCAAACAAACGAAATGGTCGTGTTAATCAACCTATAATTTCAATTCGTTCATCCTCTAAATGTAATATCATTAGTAATTTCATTATATCAATTAAATCAAGCAATTTTACTTATTCTTTGGACTGTTAAGCCTTTTTCTTAAAGTATCTATTCGAATCAAATAATATCGTATTACACAGTTTCTATGCTCAAACATTTTATTAACCAAATAATCTTCTTGAAAGACTATGCCTAATTTTATGACTTATCATGAGATACATTCAGTTGAACCTTATTCTATATAAATTTCGAATTTCACAAGTTCAATCCCATTTAATCCCACTTTTCAAATCAATACCAAAACAACAAGTATACCTTCCAATTATATATTTAATTGTCTTTCCAGCCTTGAATATGAAATTCACTTAAGTCTATTATATGACATGCAATTTATTCAAGAAAGCTTGCCATTTAGGTCTTACTTGAGACGCAAGCTAATAATTTGGTATTTCTTGCTAAGAAAGAAAAAGAAATGGTCATTATCAAACTTTAAGCAATCTATTTTCCGACTATTCTAACATCTAGATGAAATTACACTTTCTACCTCTAATTTATTCCATCTAATCTAGCACATATATTCATGCTTTCTAACTCATTTGAACTAATGCAAACTTGTAGCCTTGTCTAACATTTTCGATCCGACCTCACCCAATTATTTATACAAGTTTAGCTACCCAAAAACATGCATACATGCTTTCATTCTCCCACCTTCGAACACTTCTAGTTCCAAGCAAGACTAGTTTGACTTACCACATGCAAATTTTAAATATCTTAACCAATATCAAGCCATGATAACCTTATAAATTATATAAACTAAGCCATAAGCAACTAAGCAATCAAAAATAGTAATCAAACTCACCAACAACATAGAATGTCCTTTCATGGGCTTTATACATAACCATTTATATATATACGAACCATAAATTAAAACTAAATGCATGGAAACTAAGCGTGTGAACATCTATGCACCAACTCTAGGAGTTACTAATTTTCACATTACCATACTTAATAGCCCTTGCTTGTGCTTGCTTTATCCAGACTTAAAGTCATCTTCTAGTTCAATCACCTGTAGTTTGGAAAGGAGGAAACAGTAAAGTAGTAAGTACATAAAGTACTTAGTGAGGTAGCACCTAAAACTAACCATTTAATTCAATCTTTCATTATTACACTACATGCCATGTTTCAAGACTTCTAATTGAATATACATGTTATCCAATTCTTATACTTAAGCAACTGAGCTTTGTAAGTCATATTACAAGTCATATTAACAGGTATACAAGCTGTCCAATAATTGTACTTAAGCATATAAGGTTTCTAATTCAAGTTTCATGTCATATTACTAAGGATACAAGTTATCCAATGCATGCAAATAAGCAATTAAATTCTCTATATCATGTTATATTTCATATGATCATATAATCATGTTGTCTAATTTATGCTTTCAATAACATTTCATGTAACTCATATCAACTTAGCATTTCAATCATGCTTTCATGTCATTTCATATAATCCATATCATATTAAACATTCCAATACGCCTTCCGTGTCATATCATGCTAAGCATACCTATCATGCTTTTCATTTCATGTAAATTATATCATGTTAAGCAAACCTATCATGCATTCATGTCATATAAGCATTACTAATATGCTTTCCATGTCATACCATATCATGTTATAAGTCTTTTAATTAGGTATTGCCTTGGTATTTAGTAGGACAAGGTAATCGAGTTAAACATGTGACGTTTTATTTTGGATACACAAGGTATCAAGGTGTCTCAACACCACATATCATGTAACAGAGGATGCATAGCATCAATAGTGACTTACCACCAATCATATAACAAGGTGTCTCAACACCACATATCATGTAACAGAGGATGCATAGCATCAATATTGACTTACCACCAATCACATAACAAGGTGACTAACCACCTTCAGGCATCTAGGTGACTAACCACCAACCTGACCATATAATGAGCTCAATGACTCTAGGCATGTCTTACTACCTAAGACCAACTAGCAACCAAGGCTTAATTAGTTTCATATTAAGCTTTCATGTTCATAGAACCAAATTTCCAAGTTTCACATTAATATAATGCAATTCATGTCATTGCTTGCCATTACAAGTCAATACTAGACCATACATGTCAATACAAGTCTTTAAAGTCATTACTAGACCATATATGTCATTACATTATCACTCATGACATGGAAAATTCAAATAAAGCATATCACATTTGACAAACACGCATATTGGATGCATGGATTACTTACCTTGTCTCCAAGCTATTAGCATGCCTTTTTATTTACCTTTGGCATCCTCAAGCAATGAAATACATACATATACATTATAACATGGCATTCACACAAGTTGTCATAAAATTAACCTCCTTTCCTTGATTACCAAATATTCAATTATTCCAATTTTCATAACAATTTAACCGTAGAAGATTGGTTAGGACCTAAGTACTAACCCTAAGTTAGCCACACTCACAACTTATCCAAGCTTAGCTCTAGACTTTGAATGGTTATCTCTTAGCTCCTTGCAAGCTCAAGCCTCCTTTCTATTTGCTTATCCATTCACATTGATCTCCCAACATGCCAAAAAAAAGGAGATCATGCCATTATAATCTAACTAAATCAAACAGTTTGCAATCAGGTGTTGGAATTTAGCATAAAAATAATTTTTGTCCTGATAAGGACAGCTTGACTATCTTTCACCAAAACTAGCATATCTTCTAGTGTGCTTATCCAAATTTTGCATACTTTATAGCATTAGAAAGGTAATAAGATTATCTAAAAGAAAATGTAAGGCTTAAATTTTATTTCCTTTTTGTTTAATACCAGTTTTCACTTAAAGTTAGAGCAATCCTGTTTCAGGACAGCCTGAACCACTTTTACTAATTCACTTATATCTCACAATATATAAATCCAAAAGAGGTGAAGTTTTTTTTTTCAATTAAAGATGACTAAAAGTAGTATTATAATGCTATTTTTTAGCTTTAAATTACACCTAGATAAATCTAGGAAATTTTTCAAAGTTGCTAATTATTTCTAAGTTCATTTAGCCATTTTTAACCCCAATTCTCTTTGCTAATTATTTTAGTTCAATTGTAGCCACATTTTCCAAAAACTCTTACCTACACAAATACATTTGATTTGTTCTCTAACCCATTCAATTTAAGTGAAACATTCCAGCATATCTATATTAACTAGTTTGGTGACTAGTTTCACTTCTAACTTCATTTTCAGCTTGTAACACATATACCAAGTGGTTCCTCTTTCTAATTCATGTTATTAACACCTATTTCCAGAAACTAAACATACTTTTATCCTTCATTTAACTGGCTTAAACATTCAATACATTAAAACATACTCTTAATTAGTAATTTTCGAAACAGTTTCTATCCTATCATAATCTAACTCATTGACCAGCCATGAAATTCATTTTCCAGCATGAATTCTATCTTCTAACAACATTCAAGTTAATAACATAGTTTTCTAACATTTTCCAGCCAACATGCATTGTTTTTCCATTACTATCTTAAGTTCGAACACCACAAACTAAGAAATTGAAGTCATATACTTAATCGGTTGTAAATAAACTCACCAATCTAATAAAATCTGAATTCCAAGCTTAATATCTTCACTATGCAAAGCTTTTGAACCCTTCATCAATGATTTTCTCTCAAGCTTCCTTCTCTCTCTAATTCGGTTAACTAAGGAAGAGCAAGAAAAATGATTTTCTCTTTCCTTTCATTAACTTAACCGGCCATCCACTATTGTCTCTATTTTCTTTTTATTTTTTTAATGATAATAATATGATTAATAATCTATTATAATGACCAGCCCTTGGCACATGTTATTTTAAATGGTTTAATTGCTTGAAATTGCATTTTAATGTTTTAAATTACGTGTAATCCATATAGCTTTGGTTTTGTTTCAATTGCATCCTTAATTTAGCTTAACATATCTTGTTTAATTCAATTAAGTCTTAAGTCTTGTTAATTGATCAAATATGTGACATTTTAATTACAATTAACGAACTTATTTCTTCTATTTCATGTTAACTTTTGACTTAACTTGTTTACATGAATTAATTTAATGAAATTCAATTATAGTTTCATGTATAAGGTCTAATTTCTTCAATTCATTAGCTCAATTAGAAATTGATAAATGGTTCAATTGAGCTATCCTCCTAGGCCTGATTTAGGGTGTTACAAAATGGGAAAGGAAAATGTGCTCATTTATTGAATTGATAAACTGATGCCTAAATCAGGGCCCTTACAATAAATTCTCACTACTTTAGGGCTCAAGTAATGAGTTAAGTTTCGAGCATTACTCTAATAAAGATTTAAAAACAATTGGGAGTTCAATAGCGGTCCAATTATTCAATACACAACCTGGAGGACATAGGCCGATCATTGATCGATTCTTTTCAATTTCACCTTCTTCTGTTGCATTTATTCTGAGCTCTTTAAACTTCTCTAGTGGTGATGGTAAGATCTCTCTTTCCTTCCCAGAATGAATTTGTCCCCCAGACACGAAGGTTTCATTAATACGAGGAAGCATTGTCACTTTCCTCTCATCGATCAGTCCAGCTCCTTTTTGTGTTCTCTTTCTCATCACGTGTTTTATCTTCCTTTGTAGGTTAGGCTTGAATCCCACACCATCTCGATCATATTTTAAGAATGGTTGTATCATCGTGTGCATTCCTTGCAAGAACTTACTCAGTCCTTTTCCTAATTTAGCTCCCTTCCCAACAATGAGCCTAATTCCTATCATAGTATTTTTGGAGAGTTTGGGTCTTGGAATCTTTTTTTTCCTTCAGCAACAAAAGTTGCATTCACAAATTCAAGTGATCGAAATGTAAATTCAATTGCATTTTCATCTATGTCTATGTATGGAGCATCAGTTGATGCAGATGCAATAATACCATCTTTAGTGCCAACACTTATAAGGCATCCATCAATCACAAATTTAACCTTTTATGAAGTGTTGATGGTACTGCTCCAGCAACATGAATCCAGGGACGTCACAATAAAAAATTATAAGTCGGTGTAATATCCATAACAATAAATTCCATGTTACATAGCTGGACTAATCAAAAGCGGGATATCAATTTTCCCTACGACATCCCTTCTAGTTCCATCAAATGCCCTTACGGTTGTATGACAAGGTTTCATGTGGGTCTTATCCACCGAAAGTCTATTCAGTGTTGTCATGGGAATGATATTCAAGTCATCCATTTTCAACAAAAACATGGGGTAATATATACCCATTACAGTGGGTAGTTATATGCAATGCTTTGACGGATCCCATGCCATCAAAAGGAATTTCATCTTCACTAAAAGACATAAAATTATCAGCATGTAAGTTGTTCACCAATCAATCTAGCTTATCTACTGAAACGTCATTTGGGACAAATGTTTGGTTTAACATTTTTAGCAAGGCATTCCTGTGAGTCTCTGAACTTAGCAACAAAGATAATATGGAAATACGAGCTGGTTGTTTGTGCAGTTGCTCAACCACACTATACTCGCTGTGTTTGATAAATTTCAAGAATTCTCGTGCTTCCTCCTCATTTACAAGTTCGTTAATTTCTGATTTTTTTTCCACTTAACAAAAACTTGTCTTTTGGCTCAGTGCCTCCTGTTTCCATTGGTTTTGAGATATCAGGGGGATAACACCTTCCACTTCGAGTGAAGTTCCCAACTCCACTAATCTCTGCAGATATGTTTTTAGAATCATCCTTCCTTGTAACGACCATGTTACAACCATAAATCCATGGCACTTTTCGGTTACTCTTGTATGGAAAGGAGTAGGAGTCTGGATTACCAATCGTGGTAGAGGTTTCTGTAATCCTTCATCATACATCGTGGCCAGTTAATCACAAAAGGTCGCCTACCTTCACCACCCTTTTTGGATAACTGTTCATCTATTGTAAAAACTTTATTAACTTCTTGAGTCTGCTCAAAGAACTCAATTTCTTTATTATCCATCAAATCCTGGACAACATTTCTAAACTCATCAAAATTCGGATTTCATGGACAACTTCCCCATAAAATTCACAAAATTTCCTTCTATTACTTACAATAACACCATGGTTAGGACTTAACATTCCTTTTTCCACCATTTTCTTCCATACCGATTTTAGCGATGATTGCACCTCAGATAAGCTTGTTTTAAATTTAAAGTCATCATTATTCATCACAACATTAACCCTCGGTTATTCATGTGTTGGCAAAGGATTGTTAGAAACATTAAATCCTTCTGACGTGTTGAATTAAAGAATATTTTGATTAATCAAACTCTGAACTCTTCTTTTGAGAGCTGTACAATTTTCTATTGTATGTCTAGGGATTCCGGCATAGAATTCGCAATGTGCCGAAGGGTCATACCATTTTGGGTAGGGTAGTTGTAGTGGTGTGACGAAAACAAGAGATACCAACCTCTCCTCTAACAATTTAGCATACAACTCCTTGTAGGAAATTGGAATATGAGTGAAATGTTATTTCTGTGTTAGTCCTCAATGGTTTGGGTCCACCTTGTGGTTGTTTTTCTTGGTTTAAAGAGGTTGTATTAAGTTTCAAATATCCTGTTGAATACATGAATTATGGTGGAGATTGATATTTGGGATATTGGTGTCCATCATTTCCCACAACATTAACTTCATTTTTTTCTTTTTGGCATATGACTTTTTGGAAGCCTCGAGACTATTAAGTTTCCCGCTTTTAAGGGCACGCTCAATTGCTTCACCTGCTTTCACTAGATTAGCGAAGTCTCTAGTGGTGTTACCAACAAGCTTCTCATAGTATATGGATTCCAAGGAATTGATGAAAAGAGTAGTTGTTTCTTTCTCGAGTAGTGGCAGTTGAACTTGTGCAGCCATGTCTCTCCACCGTTGGGCATATTATCGGAAAGTTTCATTATGCCTTCTTTCTATATTTTGGAGTGCTAAACGATTAAGAACCATGTCTAGGACATGCTTGTATTGTTCCTTGAAAGCCCTTGCTAAGTCTCCTCATGTGCTTATTTGGACTCTATTCAACTGATTGTACCATCGTATGACAGACCCAACCAAACTATCTTGAAAACAATGGAAAAACAACTTGTCATCGTTTCCATACCCTTTCATTTTGCGACAAAACATGGTAAGGTGGGCATTGGGGCAGCTTGTGCCATCAAATTTCTCAAATTCTGGTACTTTAAATTTTGGAGGCAAAACTAGATCAGGGACTAAGCTTAACTCCATAATATCAGTTTCACTGAAGGCATCATTACCTTCCATAGCTTTGATTCTTTCTTCTAAGAATTTGAATTTATCATCATTTGTCTCAGAAGATTTGGGTTGAGATTTCTTCAATTTTCCAACTCAACCGGGTCATCAAAATTTGGGACTTCTGGTTTAAATGATCCAGCCCACATATTCAAAGCAGAAGCACCATGAGGATTTGCTTATTTGTGGATATTAGATTGTAACCCACTAGCAGAGAACATAAATTGAGGATGTGTTTCTTTTGTTCCAAAATGCAAAAATGAAGAATCATCTTCATGGGTTTTATCAGCTTTTCCTTTCTCGACACTTGTTGACTTAGATAATAGTTGTAACAGTTTATCCTCTAATTTGCTTAAAAGATTCTCTTGATTGTTCGATATGTCCTCTCTTAAGCCTTTGATATCTTGAGTAATTTACTCTTGAGACTTTTCTAACTTCTAAAGTCTTTCTTCCATCCTTCTAGCCTTGAATCGTGTGTTGTGAGGATGATTGATATGATCGTCTTTTGTTTCCAGTATCACTGATATCAAACTCTCATGAATTAGTTTCTTTTTTATTGTTAATGCTCATGAGATGTATGCTTTGTAAATGCAAAATGATGAAATGTTGAATGCAAAAATGAATGCAACTAGGTATTGATTAGAAAATTAAGAAAATAAAACAATATTCGCATAAACCAAAAGTGAAATATTATTAAATAAACTTGAAAGAAATCATCCATAGACCTAATCATCCTAAAAATACTTAAAGGGAAAAACAATATTCATAAAAAAAACCATCATCAACGTTTTTAACAAACACAAAAGCAGCTAACGCCACACTCAAAGATATGGTTTAGCTTCATTTCTAGTCTCTTAACTCTTTCCAAGAACTTGATCCATTCATCAGCAAAGTGTGTAGAGGGGTTGATCCACAATCTCAAACCTTCAACTTCTTTCTCTAAATTGGTGATATGCTCTACTATTTTCCAAATTTGAATAAGGGCTTCATTTATCAAGTCATTTCTGACTTTAATATCTCCTCATGCAAATTGATGTCGCTGGTCCCACTGATTCTCTCTAAGCTTAAAATCTCCTTGAAGATCATCTATTAAATCTTTATGTTGTTGCAATGAATTTTCCATTGCTTCTATCATCTCCTTCAAAGACTAGTTTTCAAGTTGAGCCTTCTCGAGTTCGACCACTGAGTCTTGTTGTTGGTAAATGTGAATAATTTCCTGTAGAGATGCCAAATCTTCCTTTAATTCTTGGTTTTGAGCACGACTAACCATGAGATCGTTAAAAATTGTCGTGTTTGCCTCTTGGGTCGCTTGTAAATCAACTGCAAGATCTTCTTGTTGTTTCTCTTTAGTTTTCAATAGCTTTATACAACATTTTGTGTCATTCTCACGATCACGGAGCTCTTCTTCCCATTCTTGTGGAGTTTTTCTCAAGTTGGCATTTTTTACCTTCTCTTAAAGCCTTTGATAATCCCCTTGCAAATCCTTAAAATCTGTACTCACAACATCTAGCTGTTTTGCAAACTTGTCCGAATGATTCTTAAAATACGCCACATCACATTCAAGCCTTTCATTTTCAGATTCTAATTCAGCAATCCTTTTATGTAACATCTTCTTCTCTTCCTCGCATTCTTGCCTAATAGTCTCAGCTTCGCTTGGTATTTCTCTGAACTGTTCCTCTAACGTCCGAACCTTTCCTTTACTTGGGGGGTGGGATATTGCAATTTTCCTCTTAGATCTCCATAATTGATAATATGGAGAAAGTTTTGGGGTTGCCAGTCTAGCCTGGTATGGATAAGCCCAAGCCCTAGCGATCTCAAAAATCTGCTTCTTAGACTTTTCAGTAAAAGTGAATTCACATAATCCTATCCCTTGTAATTGGGACAAACTGCAATGATCTGTATTGTCTCGAGACTAACAAAGGAGCATATCCGGTTACACCCCAAATCCCGAGAAAAGGGACCCAATCAAATGCACCACAATTATACAAAATATTAGTATGGTCCAACAAATAAGCTCGCCAGGTAATGTCCTCCACCCTCAAATCTTGTAAAATTGATTCCCATTGTGCTACTAACTTCTCCTTTCTCGGCCCTTTTGCTAAGAACTCTCGTAACGGTGAATACTGTGGGGGTATGAACATGAATGGTTGATTTTCCCTTTGCCCTTAGGTGGCTATGAATCCATATGGTGAGAAGTTGTGCACACCCAATAAAATATACACCTTCATGTTTTTTTAGGAAATTAAAAGATCGAAATGTTTCTGCCAAGATAGTTTGAGCTGGGTTAATGTTTTTCCCAAGTTCCCCGAACAAGTCTATCACCGATGCTTCAATGTGTCCAGCTACTTTTGGAAAAATAATCAAACCGTAGATCCCTAGAGCGAAAATATCAACTTGTTTCCTCGGGTCAGAATGTGAATGAATCAACCCTCGAAGTTTATCCCAGGAAATAGCAATTCTTTTTCCTTTGTCTTTGAATTGATCCTCCACCCATGACATGCTTGTCCCAGTCAAAGCAGCAAGTTTTTCTTTGTACGTCTTAGGTTCAACCCATTTCACAAAAATCTCAAATTCATGCATACTCCTTAGATGAAGCAAGGCATCATACTCTTCTATTGTCGGTGTCATATCCTCACCATTAAACGTAAAGCAATTGTATAAAGGATTCCAGAACTGTGTCATGGCCCGTATCAAACCTTTGTCTACGTGCACTGGTAACAAATAAGCTATATCTCCATAAGCATCATACATGAGGTTTATCATGGCTCTAAATAGGGTAGGTCCCTACGATTTATTACATGAGGTTATGGTTCTAGATAGGGTACCCGAATTGTCCTTACTGTCACCTACAAAGGCTAGTAAGGTAGGGGTGTGAAAAAAAATCTGATCTGACTGATCTGATCCGATTATCCGTTGATCCGATCCAAAATTTTGGATATCCGATCCGAATTTTATTTTCGGATAATTCGGATCGGATATTTGAAAATTTCGGATCGAATACGGATAGGTATTTTACATTCAGATCGAATATCCAATTATCCGATATCCGAAAATTTAATTTTTTTATACATATAAATATTGTTATATTCGATATTTTTACTTGTTATATATGAAAAAAAATAAATTTTCATGGATAAAAATATTTTTATATTCAATAATTTGTTGATTATTATATTAGAAAGCCAAAATTTTTATGCATAACACCGTCAAATTAAAAAAATACTTAAATTAAATTATAAATTCAGATATTCGGATATCCAAAAATCCGATCCAAAATTTCGGATATCCAAAAAATCGGATATCTAATTTTTCGGATCGGATACGAATCGCTAAAATGTTGATCCAAAAATTTCTAATATCCGAAATTTCAGATCAGATCAGATAATCCAAAATGCGCAACCCTATAGTAAAGCCCTTAGTCCTCCTCCATTATAGGATCATAGAACCAAGTTCAACTCGAGAGGGTGCACTTCCCTATGACTATACGAAGGTTAACCTTACGAAGTCATAGATCACATGTAACTCGAAGGTGACTCCTATCTTGTACAGAGGTTAACATCATGAAGGAGCAGCGTTTTTCCCCCACTTAATTAAGACTGAGCTCGGGTAGAAAGCTCATCGAATGATGCAACACAAAATGTACCCCTTTTTGTGGCTTGATCTTCTTGAGAAGTCCCCAACGGAGTCGTCAAACTGTCGACATGTGAGTGGGCTAGGAATGAGGGCTAAAGGGAAAAGTGGTAATTTCTCCTAGGAGGGGAGAAAGGCTACCCAACCTAAATGTTTTTGCAGAATTTTGGGTGGTGAGATCATCCTTGTCTCTTACCCGTTTTTCTCTCTTTTTACCCTTTTTCTTCAACCCATCACCCCCAACAAAGAGAGAAAGGTTAGAACTTGTTGCTTTGTTGTGAAAATCACGTTAAGCTCATCAAGAAGGGTTTTATCAGCAGCTCAAGATCTCCATTTCAAGGTGCATATCCTTTGGTTTGGTGAAAAAAGGTTTGAAAGCTCAAAATCAAAGTTGCAGGTGAGAAAAGCTAGTAAGAAGCTCTAATCTGAGTTTGTTGCTTGAGGTCAATACATTTCTGACTCTTACACTTCATGTGCATCATGAAATGCTTGTCTTGCTTGATTGTTGGTTAAAGATTGCTTGGGATGGGTGTTTAGGTAGCTTAGAAACACTAAAATGATAAATTTCGTATTAGGGTTATTTTAATGTAAAACTGTTAGGAAATCACCTATTATGCTCCATTTAACTTTTAGAATCGATTTGGGAATCAATTATATAGGTTGGGTGAGGGTTCTTTGTGTTTTTCAGTCTTAGACCTATATTTTCGTGTAGGCATATCGATACATGGGAGAAGTGTATCGATACATTGAAGGTAAAACATAGGCGTAGATAGCAGGCATATCAATACGATATCTCGTGTTTCGATACACCAAATTCCATTAGCGTTTGGTATCGATACCCCAAAGGAGGTGTATCGATACCGTGTGGTGTATCGATACCCCCGATAGGAGTATCGATACATGTAGTTAACTCGTGAGTTTTGCAAGGCTGATTAGCTTAGCGTATCGATATTGGGGTGTATCTACACGCGAGGAAGGCGTATCTATATGGGTAGACATTTCGATATCCCATATAGGCATTTTGATACCCCTAGACAATCTGTCCGAAAACTTAACACTTTTATTCAAGGACTTTATAATTCGGGATGAAGGTTCCATGTGTCTTTAAAGGTGTAAAATGAACTATAAAACTAATGGTTTAAGTTCAATATCCCGATATATAAATTTATGACTAATGACTCAGTAGTCGATAGTTGCCCTTATAGTATTATGTTTCCTTAAGGATCCGTGGTGGATTGGATAGTAACATATGGTGGTTGGGGTCTTTGTTGTGTGCTAATGGGACACCAATATTTTGAGATGCTTTGGCTAATGAGTTAACCTCAAAAGGAACTTGTAAATGAATTAGTGACCCTATGTTATCTAATCTTAATCATGAGAGATGTCTTGGTTATTAGTTGAGTTATATGCTTGACCTAAATTGATGATGAATGTGTGTGTTCTCGGGGAGCATGAATTACTTTTATGACTTGGTAAAGGAAATTCAGATATCCTAGAGTCAGTGCATGGGCACTTAGCTAAGGGGACATGTACTCTGGGCTGTGTCAGCGAGTATGTCCGATGTATCCACAGGCTATGTGATCTGGATGCGGTTCGAACCTATCTGCGGCTATGTTGATCCGGATAAGGAATATAATTTGATGAGCTGTGTGAGCATCAAGCAACTCAAAGGGCTATGTGAACTCGAGTAACCTGATGGGCTATGTGACCTCAGGCATGAACTAATTGTGGCTATGTTAATCCAAGTATGTCCCAGACATATTTTTGGCTATGTTGATCCAGATATGGTCCAACCCGACAACTATGTGATCATGGGGAAACCCAACGTCTATGTGAGCACGGGTATAGTAGGGATACATTGGACAATAGTTATGGATATTGCATGCATGTGTGTACGTTATGTTATTATTGGTTAATGACATTATTACCATAAAGTTGTGTGAGTGGGGGCAAGGTACTTATAACTCGGTGGGTTGTGTGATCTCGAATAATTCGATGAGCTGTGTGATACTGAGTAGATATGTCTGATGTGTCTTTTGACCTTTTATATGTTAATGTCTTGTGATAAATAATGTGGGAACTCCAGCTATGATATAATAGAGGATGAACCTTAGTTTAGAAGTCTTTTTTGCACTTTTGATTGTTGATAAGTGCTCAACTCACTATCACTTTTTACACCTTTTATGGGCATTAATCACTAAATCTAAACTCACTCGGACCAATGCATATACTTAATGTGATTTATTTAGAAGTTATGCTTATAAAGATGATATTTACAGAAAAGGCAAGTTTTACTGCATTTTTACATCTATGCAGGATAAACTATTACCGCGGCAGCAACATGGCCTAGGCAGGACTTGATGCCGAGGCAGCAGCAGAAAGACATGAAGCAATATTGTAGGTGATTGGAAGAGAAAAATCCAAGGGACGTTTCTGGACATGCAGCATATGGATCGGAGCTAGTGAGCACGAGGAAAAGCCCAAGACAAGGCCACGCGGGAAAGCCTCTTAGTTGAAATAAACTTGGAAATATTTTATTTATGTACATGACTTGTTCCCTACTCCAAGTTGTATTCTACTTACGAAAGGTTTGCCCTAGGCCAAGCCTATATAAGACCTAGCCGTCTAAGGGAAATGGAGAGCCGATTCTTAGAGTGTTTACCCTAAGACTCAATGTTTTCTTTCTCTTAAATTATGTTCTAAGCTTTCTGAGGGTTTAGGTGAAGGCTGTTAAGTATTTCTGAGAGGAGATTGTACTTTGTTCTTTGTTTCAATGCAATAAAACTATCAAGGTTTGCTTATCCTTTGTCATTCTTTGTTCTTACATTCAAGCTCGGGAGAAAAGTTTGTGAGTAATCCATTTATCTAGACTCGGGAGAGTTAGATTCACGAAAGGGATAAGTACGGTGTTTCAATCGCGAAATACTAACTCGGCCTAGGGATAGGTTAAGAGTTTCAGCGGCTAAAAGAAGTGTGAGATTGGTTGGTGGGTATAATTGATTCACGCCGGGAGGTACCATCAAGGACTAGTCATCAACAGTACTTCGACTTAGGGATAAGACATTCAAGGACACTTTGCCGAACTTTGGTAAAATCCACCCACGAGCAAGGGATTGCCGCTGCGGACAAGTATCGTCGCTGCCAAGGCAGTAATCTGCAGTACTGCCAAGGCAGTGATATACAATTGCATTGGACAGAGACAAGTCAATCAAATCCACAATACAACGCAACTAGATCCTGCCCTCTCTCTATTAATCAGATCTCATTCTTAGTATTAGTTTTCTTTATTTCAATTTATTTAGTTTCATCCAAACCCAAATTACCTGTGTTTTTATTTTATTTCTTTTTACAGAGCAAGAAGACGAAGAAGGCATATTAAGTATATCAATCCTTGTGGAGACGATACTCGATTATACTAATCACTTTATTACTTGCGATGTGTCCACTTGCACCAATTGCGCACTTTTGACACGCAACAAGTGTTTGGCGCCGTTGTCGGGGATTGGCAACTGAATTTTGTTTTCTTTATTTTCTTGTTTCTTTTTTTATTTTTATTTTACTTTGGTTTTTCTTGGTGTATGACCAGGGCCAACCCAACCAACCCTTTGTACGAGTTAGACCCAGAGATCGAACGTACACGACAAAGGTTGAGGAGACAAATCCAAGAAGCTATGACAGATCATCAGGCAGGACAAAACTTACCTGTTGGCAATGGAGGTCTTCCGCCGCCACTAGTGCCGCGGCAGCTCACTGTCAGAGACTTCCTAGAAGAGGATTTAAATGGATTAAACCCAGGAGTCGTTAAACCGGAAATAGAAGCAGCCCACTTTGAGCTAAAACCTGTCATGTTCAATATGCTCAACACTATTGAACAGTTTGGTGGGTCTGTAACTGAAGATGAAAGGTAGCATCTCACATCATTCATGGAGATATGCAATTCTTTCAAAATCCAAGGAGTCCATGAAGATGTCTTGAGATTAAAATTATTCCCCTATTCACTGAGGGATAAGGCCAAAGCCTGGTTAAATAGCATTCCAGCAGGATCTATAGGATCTTGGAGTGAATTATGCAAAGATTTCATTACACGTTTTAATCCTAAAAATTTATATGATCGAAATCGTAATGAAATCACTTCTTTTCGACAGACAGATGACGAACCTATGTACGAGGCATGGGAGCGCTACAGAGAGTTATTGAAAAAGTGTCCTTTGCATGGATTTCCCCTATGGACACAAGTCACCATGTTTTATAATGCCATAAATGCCCCAACAAGGATGATGTTAGATGCCTCGGCAAACGGAACACTCCTTGACAAAGTACCTGAGGAAGCTATTGAGATACTAAACAAACTCGCAAAGAATGATTTTCAATTCCCTACATCTAGGCAAGGAGGAGTAAGACGCCAAGCCACGGTGAATGAGTTAGACACATCAAATTCAGTGGCAGCACAATTGGCCTCTCTTACCAAGATGGTGCAAAATTTGCAACTACAACAAAATACCCTTGAGGTTAAGGTGATTGATTCTTTTTGTGATTTATGTGGAGGTAACCACAATTCTTCTGACTGTATGAATCAAGAAGACGGCATGTATGTTGGAAACTACAACCGAACCAATGTGATGTCCAATACATACAACCCCTCATGGAAGAGGCATCCAAACTTATCATTGAGCAATCCTAACAATGCCTTAAACCCAACCACCCAACCCCCAAGATTCCAACAACCAATGCAACATCTGCCGCCGCCGCAGGTCCAGCAGCCAATGCCGCCGCAGTAGATCTAGCAGCAATCTGTAAGTTCCTTGGAAAACTCTCTAAAAGCATTTATGATGAAAACTGAGTCATACATGACAGAGAATAGCCACTTCATCAAAAGAACAGATGCGTTTATAAATAGGACTGAGATGAGATTGCAAAATCAAGAGGCAGCTATTAAGGCACTAGAAACTCAGGTTGGGCAATTTGCTCAAAACATAAATACTAGACCACAAGGAGGACTACCTAGCAATACTGAAGTTGCTAAGGTAATGGGTCATGAACAGTGTAAAGCAATCACTACTATGAGTGGTCTACAGCTGAAGGGAAAGATTCCAGCAGGCCAAGTTCTATCATCAGACCCAGAAAAGAGGATTTAGATGCTGAACAAACTGATCCTGATAACACTGCCCCAAAAGAGAACTCAGCGGCTCTTGAACAGTCTACCGAGACAGCAACAACCCCAGTAGTGCCAGGTATTAAGTTCCAAACTAAAGAAACCCTGGATGAGATGAGACCACCACCATCTTTCCCACAAAGGTTGAAAAAGCAAAAACAGGACCATCAATTCAAGAAATTTCTTGATATTTTAAAGCAAGTCCACATCAACTTACCATTCGTAGAGGCAATTGAACAAATACCTAATTATGCTAAATTCTTGAAGGACATTGTGTCTAAGAGAAAAAGACTAGGTGAGTTTGAAACAATGGCTGCAACCGAAGGATGCATGGCAATGTTACACAATCGCATGCCACCAAAATTAAAGGATCCTGGATGCTTTATCATACCTTGTGCGATAGGTAATAATTATGAAGGTAAGGCCCTATGCGACCTTGGAGCAAGCATCAATCTAATGCCCAAATCTGTCTTTCAAAAGCTTGGAATAGGAAGGGCAACACCTACAACAGTGATGCTCCAACTTGCGGATCGATCTTACATGCAACCCGAAGGCAAAATCGAGGACATATTGGTAAGAGTTGATAAATTTATTTTTCTCGCTGATTTTCTTGTCCTTGATTGTGAAGCAGATGATAATGCACCGATCATCTTGGGAAGACCTTTCCTTGCGACTGGACGAACATTAATTGATGTGGAAAAGGGAGAGTTGACAATGAGGGTCAATGACCAACAAGTCAAACTCAATGTCTTCCACAATTTAAAACGGCATGATGATGCAGAAGAGTGCAAAGTCCTTCACAGCACAGATGCAAGCATAAAGATATCATGCTTCAACAGCCACTGCCTGGGCAGTATGCTCGGCAGGAAAATGGAAATACTTTATGGCAGAATATTTGGCAGGAAAAGTAAGGCAGATGTGAAGGATACCAACAGGACAATATATTGTCCAGTTATAAAAGGCGCAGTACAGATCAGGAAAAACAACGATGGACATGAAGCCAATAGTCACCAATTGAAGAATCACTTTGGCCGGAAAGAGAGAATCATCTTGGGAGATGCATTTGCATGCACTCCACCAGTAACATGATCTCTCACCTTTTTTATATATATTAAAATTAGTTTAGTTTATATTTAATTTCTATAATTTGTGTTTTTGCTTTAATTTTTTTTCTTGTTTGTGTTTAATTTTTATTTAGGATAACAAGCAAGAATAAAGGAGAAATAGTTCATAGCAGGAATTCTGCCGAGGCAGAATATAGTGTCAGAGCCGCAGCAATTTCAACAGGCAAAACAGTGTAACAGCTAGTCTGACGAGATTTCTGCCGCGGCAGAAAAGGAAACGATAGTAAAGACTAACGGCTACAAAACGGCTAGTGGTTCAAACGGTCACAAGGCCGAGGCCTATATAAGCAACCTCTCCCTCTTGAACTATTCACTCTTGCATTCTTGTTTTCTTTAGAATACTCGACAATCTTGCTCTCACAATACTCTCTGCCTACCCTTCTTGAAATTTTCAGAATTCCTCTAAGAAAATCTCCAAGAACCTAATCTCTCACAATCCTCATGGCCACCTACAAACGTTTTGCCCCTACCGCTGTCGAAGACCGCTTCAACAGGTCTTTCATTGCCCGGATGTTGTGGGAGGAGCAAGGGTTCCAACACTCGGATGAAAAAAATTACGGAATCGAGCACTATCTGTTCGACAGGATCAAGTATCAAGAATGGGAAATCTTTTGCCTACAACCTGCCCAGGAAAATGCTACCATCGTTCGGGAATTCTATGCGCACGGGCCAAGCAAAGACTCCCTCTTTGTCCACTACCGAGGCAGGCCTGTCCAACTTGATGCTGATACCATCAACCAATTCTACGGACTCACACCTGACCATGATGTACATGCTGAATTCATGGAGGATATCACTGTCGAGGATTTTGAATTGATTAAAGACGACCTCTGCTACACGAACACTCCTGGGGGAAACCGGTGCCCATAGAGGATCGGTAGCACGGCAAAGTCTGAAACCCGAGGCCAAGCTTTGGAACACCTTTGTCAAGAGACGCCTCATACCTACCTCCCACAACAGTACGGTGGATCGGAGAAGATTGGTGCTCATCCAATCAATTATCAACAAAAGGAGCATCAACGTTGGAGAAATTATCCTACGCGAAATTTACGAATGCGGTAAGAAGGATAGAGGACCATTATATTTCCCTTGTTTGATCACTAGTTTGTGTATTGTTGCAGGTGTACTAGTAGAAGACACGGACGAATACACTCCCCAAAGGCGTGGATGGACTAGAGACTTTTGCCATAAAATCATGCAGATCACACAGGCGAAACCAGTCCAGGCAACGCCCCAGCAGTTCACTGTTGATACTGCTGCCGGGGCCCAATACACGGCAGACATGCCAGACACTGCCCGCACTACTGCCGCAGCAGACCCGTACCAGGAGATACTTCAAATTATGGCAACTATGGATCTTAGGCAGCAAAGATACATAGAGTATCAGAGAGACTTCAACAGCACGCTTGCCCAAATTATGCTTCATGCCTTTCCAGACCAAGGGGCGCAGTTTTCAGAATTTCCAAGAAACATGTTTGTCACAGCTGCACCCTATACAGAGACTACACCAGCTCTAGGAGGAACGAGATCGTCCTTCCACGTGGGACCTCAACCACAATTCCATGCTGTCGGCCCATCTAAAGCAGCAGACTCTGTCGCGGTATCATCTACCAGTAGACGGCCATCAAAGAAGAGGGTAGTCTTCAGCACTCCTCCACGATCCCCCATCATCATGAGCAGTATATCAACAGAGATAGATGCCTATGTACACCAAAGCTCAACCGCTGTCAGACCTAGTACACACCATACTGGGGCAGCCATAGAAAATGAAGGTGGCACGGACATCATGATCACCGAGGAGATTACCGACGTGAAGAAGTGGATGCTCCAATGCAACGGACACCACCAACAAGAGTCCAACCGCCCCGTCAAGCAAAAACTCAGCCATCGCCCTCACCCAGAACGAAGCAATCAGCAGCACGACCCCGAAGAAAAATTGTTACAAGCAGCTCTTCGGAGTCCCTTTAAATTTTTTATATTCAATATTATTTGTTATTTGTTTCTTTATATGCTACTTCTTTCCTATCATATTCTTGTTTCCCGCTATTCTATTCTAATATAAAGCATTGAGGACAATGCTTGGTTCGAGTTTGGGGGTGTAGAGCCTCTGCCGAGGCAATCTACTACCGAGGCCCTGCCAAGAAAAGGGAGTATTTAAGTGAATTTTTTTTATGCTCACCGCCTTACTTGAATCAATTGCCTATACTTTTACACTGCCCATCATCAGTATTGCTTTAGTTTATTCTTTAAGGCTATAGAAATCTTTCTCCTTACCATGGTTAGGTCCTATTAAGAAGGTTTAACCTTAGGATACTTAAGGATGAAAACTTAGAAGCTTACTATAAGATAAATTTTAAAAACACTTTTGGGACTTGTTGGATTATAGGAAATACTACAGAGAAAAACACAATCCTTGAGGTGCCCGAAATTGGCTCAAGAATTGGTGGTTTAGAAAAGAAGAGAACACTTAACCAAATTTTACTTGTCTTGAACTTAGAGTTTATCTAAGAAAGCCTTTAATCAAACTTGTCCACAAAAACGCACACACTCACCAAATCTTATAGTTTGTTTCTAGGTAAACCCTTGGGTAGCCGAAAGGTTAGGTCTAAAGAATAGGCATAGTTATGGTGGGGAGAATAGATGGAAACATAAGACCAAGAGAGAATAGAGTTTGGCAATTTGATGGTTTGCATTGCTTGAGGACAAGCAATAGTTCGAGTTTGGGGGTGTGATAAGTGCTAAACTCACTATCACTTTTTACACCTTTTATGGGCATTAATCACTAAATCTACATCCACTCGGACCAATGCATATACTTAATATCATGTATTTAGAAGTTATGCTTATAAAGATGATATTTACAAAAAAGGCAAGTTTTACTGCATTTTTACATCTGTGTAGGATAAACTATTGCCACGGCAACAACATGGCCGAGGCAGAACCTGATGCCGAGGCAGCAGCAGAAAGACAGGAAGCAATACTGTAGGCGATTGGAAGAGAAAAATCCAAGGGACGTTTCTGGACATGCAGCACATGGATCGGAGCTGCTGAGCACGAGGAAAAGCCCAAGACAAGGCCACGCGGGAAAGCCTCTTAGTTGAAATAAACTTGGAAATATTTTATTTATGTACATGACTTGTTCCCTACTCCAAGTTGTATTATACTTAGGAAAGGTTTGCCCTAGGCCAAGCCTATATAAAACCTAACCGTCTAAGGGAATAGGAGAGCCGATTCTTAGAGAGTTTACCCTAAGACTCAATGTTTTCTTTCTCTTAAATTATGTTCTAAGCTTTCTCAGGGTTTAGGTGAAGGTTGTTAAGTATTTGTGAGAGGAGATTGTACTTTGTTCTTTGTTTCAATGTAATAAAACTATCAAGGTTTGCTTATCCTTTGTCATTCTTTGTTCTTACATTCAAGCTCGGGAGAGAAGTTTGTGAGTAATCCATTTATTTAGACTCGAGAGAGTTAGATTCACGAAAGGGATAAGTATGATATTTCAATCGCGAAATACTAACTCGGTCTAGGGATAGGTTAAGAGTTTCAGCGGCTAAAAGAAGTGTGAGATTGGTTGGTGGGTATAATTGATTCACGCCGGGAGGTATCATCAAGGACTAGTCATCAACAGTACTTCGACTTAGGGATAAGCGGAGTCATTCAAGGACACTTTGCCGAACTTTGGTAAAGTCTACCCACAAGCAAGGGATTACCGCGGCGGACAAGTATCGTCGCTGCCAAGGCAGTAATCTGCAGTACTGCCGAGGCATTGATATACAATTGCATTGGACAGAGACAAATCAATCAAATCCACAATACAATGCAACTAGATCCTGCCCTCTCTCTCTATTAATCAGATCTCATTCTTAGTATTAGTTTTCTTTATTTCAATTTATTTAGTTTCATCCAAACCCAAATTACCTGTGTTTTTATTTTATTTTTTTACAGAGCAAGAAGACAAAGAAGGTATATTAAGTATATCAATCCCTGTGGAGACGATACTCGATTATACTAATCACTTTATTACTTGCGATGTGTCCACTTACACCAATTGTGCACTTTTGACACGCGATAATTGTCTTACCTTGCATGCTCGTTTGATGATATTCATGAATTGCAGTATAGTAGAATTGCACCACTGAGCCTGTTAGCTCAGCATGTGGAATTGTGGTTTTTCCGTGACGTGGATGATAGGTAACTTTGGATGAGCATATCGAGAAGGATTTCTTAGCATCGTAACCATGAAAAAGAGTACAATACTTGATCTTTAGTTGGACTTAATGTATCATAGAACCTTAACACAAATCGAGTCTGTAATCTTTATTTTGGATTTTTATTTTGAGTCGGATAATGTATTTTAAAAAAGAGCTCCGATTTATATTTAGTAGACACTTTATTTTATTTTATTTTGATCTACGTGGATTTATGAAATGTGATGTTTTAAGACTTTGTAACACGAACTTTTAATTTTTTTTTGATGGGCCGAGTTTTGGATGACCCGATTGTGACACTTCAGATCGAGATCAGGTTATTACATATAATTTGATGTTTGTATTATGGAATTCATTGTTATGTTGAAAATACCTTTATCAGGTGTTTATTGCATAATTTTGGAGGAAATATTAAAACATATGGAATACTGGATGCAATTTCTTCTGGTCCAGAGGATGCTCGCATCAGTAAAATTTAAACTATGGTAGACAGAGTGTTTTGTGTTTGAATATTTTCTAATCATTCATTGCTAGAAATGAAATTAAATATTTAAAGCTTTTGGAATTAGGATGTCATAGGAAATTGTTTTCTATAATGCAACCTGATGGAATAGGTTAAAAGAGTCATTTAACTTCTGTGTCTAAACTTTATATATGATGTTATATTTTCCTCATTCTTTATAACTTACTTTTTGCATTCAATGGTGTTAGATGACTATTAGGTATAATATACACACATTAGCTTTTTGTATCTTGTCCGCAACACTTGCAACCTGTAACACCCTAATTTTGTTCCCAAATTAAAACCTTAAATCCCTAATTGAAACCCTAACATTTGGGGATTTTGGTTAAAACCTAATTTGAAATTTCGGATTCTTATGGAAGTTTCAGAGTCCGTGTGTAAAGATTTAAATATTTCAGGCCTCTGTTGGGTAATTTTACCCTTATTAATTTCCAGATATCAGTTTTCCTTTTATTCTTGTTTCGGTTATGATTTTGGGAGATTTAATTTCTCTTTTAATTACTCTTTTATTTCTCGTGTTTAATTTCTTCCTTATTTGTGTCAATAACCGAGAATTTTCGCTATCTTGTGGTTCCATCTTCCTTGCTCTATCTTCTTCTTCTTCTTCCTTTAGTTATACTTGGGTGGTTCGGTAAGTTCTCTGACTCGTTCAATCTTTCGATCTGTTTTTATGTTGCTAAGGGATTTGATTGGAGTTTTTGTGGTCTGAGTATTTATTTATAGTGATTCGATTCAATTCCGGGATAAGAGAAGTGTTTGTTTTCAATCGAATATTGGGGTTGTTTAAAGTTTTGAATAAAATAAAGTATTTTATGGTTTGATTCGTTTTATGTGGATTTAAATTCGGATTTGTTGATTATTGTTGAAGGAGTTGTTTATTTCGTGGTTAGAATCGATCAAGGGGGATGTTAGAGACAAAAATAATCAAATCTAGGGTATTTTTTGGGTTTCTGGGAATTTCCAAATTTTCCCAGAAAATCTGGAAAAATCCAAGAACCGGATCGAACTGCCCGGTGAACGATCCGAATCGACCCGAACTTGACCCGACTCGACTGATCCGAGACCCGACCTGACCGACCCGAGACCCGACCCGGCTGACGTCATTACTGACGTTAGTTGACGTCATCTGCTGACGTTAACGTTGACCAGTGTTGACGTCAGCGTTGACTTTTTCGACCCGGTTCCACCTTATGTTTTTCGACGTCCTGATTTCGATGGTGTGATCCGTTTTTCGAAATTCAAACCCGAAGTGTCTTTTTTAGGTCTTTTAAGTTTGAATGCTTATCTAGAAGTTATCTTTAGTGGATTCTAAATTGGTTACTGTTTGGTTCAGGTGACGTGGATTCCAACCCTAAGAATTTACCACCTCCTCCTCCTAGACGACCCCCTGTTTATCAGACTTCAGGACACGCTCGTGAGTATTCGATTTATTCTGTTACGTGTACTTATCGGTATAGTGGCATAGTAGTGTGTCTTATGTTTTGTTTTTCGTAGGTTCTACTCTTGCTCGATCTAGTGGTAGAGCTGAGTCTAGTATGCATCATTCTCGACGTTGAGCTTTCTGTTCCAGGTGTGTCTCTCCCGACAACTTTGTTACTATTCTGTGTTCAGATTCTGTTAAACTCTGTATGATCATGCATCATCCTGTAATTTTCTGAAATATTTCGTCATGTTTTACTCTGAGTTTATAATTATATTTCTGATTCTGAAATTATCATGCATGCCTCCTGTTAGAATTTAGGCACTCATTTTGATTCTGTATTTGTTCATTCATTGCATCTGGTTGGATTATATGTACGGGGAAGCTCAGTGATTTTTATCACTTCTAATCAGTGGCTCCACCTTCGGTTCGAGTATCCAATTCTATTTAGTGGTTCCACCTTTAGGTCGAGTTTCTACTTTTGTTGGTATGACGGAGTTAGAGTGGTTCAGGGGGGACCTACTCTTATGATGATGTTCGGAGATGGTTGCATTTCATGCATACATTACATTATCAGCTTTGTTCTGTTATGATTCTGTTTATCTGCACACTAGAGACACACTAGTCTCCCTAACTTACACCCTCTCAGTTTCTGTTTCAGATCCTCAATCCTAGGCTACGGTACTTGGAGTAATATTTTCAGAACTGCTACATATGTTACTCTGATTTTAGTATAATAATGTTATTTCGGATATTTTATTTTTATGTACTAACTTTGGACTTTTGGATTTTATATCGGTTTTCGGGATATTTAATGTTTATTAAGTTTATGGGTTGAACTCAGTATATTTTAAATGTTAAGTTTGCAGTATTTTAAATTACTAATTATTTAATAATTTATGCGATAATTACATTTAAATTATAAAAACCCTAACTTGCGAAACAAGTTTTAATAAGCGTAAACCCTAACTTGTAACCTAAGAAATTAGGTAAATTTTAGGGGTTACACAATCGTAATACTGACCGCAATCGCAATTTAATACTATGATGGAAGGAATAGAACAAAATCCAGTTGTTTTAAGTGTTAATGTTTGAAATGGCATTTCGAAAGGAAAAAGTTCAACTTTTGATAATTGACCTGTTTTAACATCTTTTCAATTGTCTGAAGGACGTATTATTTCAGAACTCGAATGTGATGAAACATACATTTCTTCCTTTTCTGTGTTCAAGTTATAAAACCGACAGACACAGAGACTAGCACTTTGGAGGTGTTAATTCTATATTACCAACCATCACCAACACTTAGGATTGTGACATTACTGAGATGCATGCAATGATAGAACTCTAGTGTTTTTGTTTTTTCAAGTGCATAGGCTGTCTACCTACACCCACAGAAGGTATGGTAAATCAATTCAACTAATTGAAGAAGCATGGACAATATTATCTCACACAGTTTACCATTGTACAGACAGAATTGCTGTATGTTTCAATACCCTATTGAACTATATCTAAATATGGAACTGTACTAAAGAATTATATGATATGCTTCAGGAACATGTCTACCTGGAATAGATTTTCCAGATGCTAATTTTAACTTCTAAGTTTTGTATTTTAGGACATTCTCACTTTTAAATAGGAGCTATTGTTAAAATATCTACCTTAATCTTACTGATTTCATTGAAGTAAAGTACAATTAGAATATGCCTTGTGATTTCACTTTCTTTACCTATCATTTCCCACTGCAATCTAGTGAACAACTGATACAATTATGGATTGCTTGCAACTAAAACACTGAAGCCATGCAATGCAATACCCACTTTAGGCATGTTTTTCTGTTCATTGCACCACGCGGATTGTATCAAGACCATCCTTCATGGATTTGGCATCGTTGAAGTCGGTAAAGTTCGGTCCATATAGTCATAAGATCGCTTCAGGGATGCCGAGCTTGCCACTGAGATACAATTGTGTGGGGACGTCACATTTGTGGAGACTTGAGACTGCCTCCGCCTGAGTTAAAGTTAATGCTAGCAAGGGCTCTAGCAGGAAATTTTGGTTCTGTTTATCATTTTGTCTTTCATCCTTTCTTATTTCTTCCAGTACGGTTTTACCTGTGTCGATGCCTGTAACAGTGGCTTAATCTCATAAATCTTAAAACCATGGGGAGTACACAACAAGAACGTTTAAATAGCCTCTATCTTACCTGCAAGGTGTCCACCGTGCACATAGCCATTGAATCTTTCACTTGTGTGTTCACCAGTAAAGAATATACGTCCAACCGGGGCCTGAATGCACCAAATTTTTAAAAGGTTCATGCATTACCAATTAACCTGAAAGATTTGCATTCAGATGCAAAGACAGAGACACCAAGCAAATTGTGGGAGTTACCTTGATGTCATGAATGACTTGGTTATCGGAGATCATAGGGTAGTTGCTATAGCTGCAACGCTGGAACCTGTTATTCCACCAACGGGGAACAAGTATATCGGTGGCATCGGGTATTTTGGCCCCAAACATGTCTCTTAGCACAACCATAGCTTCCTTCAATGTCTCTTCATCGGATTGAGATTCCACACGTTTTGATTCGTCATTCGTCAATGTCACGACCAAAATATTCGAACCAGGGTATGCGTTCTCCATGTGCTGATGACATAGCAACAGATCAGCAGCCAGTTTGGATGAAGTTAAAAAAATGAATGTACGATACAACCTCTCATGGATGCAAAAAAATAAATATAATTACAAGATAAAGACAGTGCATGGGACCTCATGTTTCTTCCGCTACAGGCCATGTTAATCATTAAAAAAAAGTTCAGTTGTCTTCAACATCAAGCAAATACATTAATTAATGATTTTTGTGTGTGTGTGTGTGTAATCAAGCTGGTTATCAAAGGCCTCACCACAATAACACAGCAAACAACTCAGACAGTGACTGGATCCAACAACGCAACCAATTCACAGCTTAAGACAGTGAAAAAATATATATCAAACACAACATTAAAGGAACAACTATCTATGCCGTATTGATATTTCGCTTTTGGTGAGTTCTCTCAACAAGAAAAATAACTAATGGTTTCAAGAGCTTAGGGTATATATATATATATATATATATATAATACTCATACATCTGATCATAGAACTAGCATTGTCATGTATTTAGCAGTGTCATATGTAGGTAGTGTGATCTCTCTCGTCTACTCAAATCTGTATAATATAATATTAGTTTATCAGTATCTACCCCTTACATAAAATTTTGGGTTCGTCCCTACATTTCACGTAGGCTGCTAGCCTGCTAGGTTATTACTAATTCTCTATGTTATTCATATCACCTAACAGATAATGACAACCAATAAAGTCAACGACCATTAAGAAATAAATATTATATATGCCAATAATTACTGTATCTGTGTCTATATCTTAATCATATAAATAACATAACGTTGTCCTTTTCTGCAGAAAAAACGGGGTTCTTTATTACTACGTGATAAATAGAGCAGCCTAGGATTAAGGATAGTGTACGCCACAGAATTCTGTTATAGCAGTAAAAAAAGTGACGATTCAATTTTTATAATACCAGGTTGTAAGAGGATTGGCCAGATGAAAACATCAAAGTTAGCTGGCAACAATATTATAAAGGAAATAAACATTAAACCAACCTACCAAAACGTGTAATAGCCTCTTCTCTCATGAGCATATATGAAGAACTCCTTTCCAGGCCCACAAGGCCAGAACTTATACGGAAACTTGAGGAAGATCTTTGTATACACCATCACATCACATTTCTCAATGGCTTCTGTTTTCCACCTCTGTTATCATTAACATTATCTTTAAATTAGTATTTAATCAAACAAAAGAAATTTTGTGATGATCAAAGGAAAATCGACATGATCAAGCAATCTTAAGCCAGGGGACCACCATAAAATTTGGATTATAGTAAGAAAAGTCACATTTCAAGACATCTCTAGATTTTTACTTCAAATTTCTTTGTTTGTGGCATATTAAAATAGCCAAATTACAAATTTGGTTGTAGCAATGACAGTAGCAACACTTTAACACTACATATTTAATGAAGACATGAACTTCATTCTCATCCTCACAAACAAACCATAATACTTTTTCGGCAATATAAGAAACCGCTGGCTTCTAAGGGCTAGATCTAAACATGTTTTACCTGCTCAGAAGAATGCTTAAATCATGGCATTGCCTATAGTCCCCCTAAATAACTAGGTTTTTAAGAAAGCCAACTATGAAGTCGAAAGGGACAGAGGAAAAGCATGTTAATTATAACATTGCTGAAGATTAACATGTTTAATTAATAATTGGTAATCATAGCATCTAGCTGCACCACTTTTATTTTCTTTTTATCCAAGTAGTATCATTCAAGAAAATGAAAGGGAGCTGTATAATATTTTTCTTTTTGAAAATTATCAACCCCACAAAGTATGCTAGCCGTGGTAAAAGAAAAAATCTCATATAGGAATTTTGAGGTTGTCACAGGGATTTTTTTTTCTTCGATAATAAACAACAATTTATCCAAAAAAAAAAATCTCAACCCCGGAAAAGAACTAATCACATGAGCCTATGGGTTACAAAATCTGTGGATCATCGTGCAACCCATGGTATTTGTATATAATAAAGGCACCTCGAGAATATATATTCCTTCCATCACCCACCGGTAAACTATATTTAATACAGCTAAGTGGCTAGAACCATGAATTTTGACTCTTTCTAACTTTATGATATTTAATATTGTGGCCCACACCTTAAAATACCAGTAAAACAAACTGGCAAACTCGCATCTATGGGGACCTATAGCATAGGTTTCTCATCCTATTGATTCAACGGTCAAGATCTTCATAAATCACGTTACTTTGATGGACAAGTGTTTATGGGAATGAAAGAAAAAGAGGATACTTACGGGCAAGGGTGGCCTGAAGGAAATGAGGTCGCTTTGGAGAACACCAATACTAGCAGACAAAATCACGTAGTCAGCTTCGTAAACGCTACCATCTTCTGTTTTCACCATAACGCCGTTTCTCGAGTGATGTAATCCCCTGACAACCTGCCCCAAGTCAATGTACAAATAACTTAAAACATATTCAGCATCTTAATTAGTATTATAGGATTAGTAAACAAGAACATATTAGTCAATTAAAATTTTCAGTGTATGTAAGAGCCAAAACGTCTCATAAAACTCTAAGAGGTCAAAGCAAGAAAAACCATGCAGTTCAGATACCAGAAGCGGTCTGGCAGAAAGGGAAAGATTTATTGAAGGACGTACATGGAGCCCATGCACTCATTACCCACTTACGGGAGGTTTTTACAAGGCATCGTAAACAGTAGGAAAGAAAAAGGTAATTGATGTCTGATTTAGAGCAACGATAGCAAATACAACAGCATATTAAATGGAGAAACTGACAAGACTCCCCATTTGCATGTCCCTATGTAAACTTGACAAGACATCTCAACTCCAGGGTGTTGTTCTCAGGTCATTGTAGACAGTGCAGATTGCATAATACTGAAAATTGGAGAATTCGGGACCCTAATAATGGATAATAACTTTAGTGAGGCTAAAGTAGGGGTGTAAAAGAGCAAGTTTAGTTTGAGTAGTGTGAAGCTCGATTCGTTAAGATTTTGAGTAGAATTTGAGTAATTTTAAACGAGTCTAAAATATCTGAGTTCGGCTCCACTTATTAAATACTCGAGTGGAGTTCAAGCTTTTTTCGAGCCTAATCGAGTCAAGTATTGACCAATCTTTGACCATGTTAGACTCAAGTAACTCTTATCTCGCGCGTCTCATTTAAAGCCTAATCGAGAAAAAACTTTGATACATGTGTGAACTCAAACTTGTTAATTTTAGGTTTTAGTATCTTAATTTAGGGTTCAAGACTTATGTTTAAGGTTTACATTTTAGAGTTTTAAGTTTAGAAATTTAGATTTTAAATTATAAAAAATAAAAAATAGTATATTTATGCTTTCGAGTAGTTCGTGAGCTTTTCGAGTCAAGTATCATGTAGCTCGGGCTTAGCTCGTTAAGAACTCGAGCAGAGTTCGAGCTCGAAACGAGTCTAATCGAGTCGGGTTTTGACTGAACTTTGACCGAGTCGAACTCAAATAACTCATGATTTGTCTCGTCTCATTTACAACCCCTAGACTAAAGTACTTTAAATGTTTTTAAAAATAGTTTTATAGTATCTAAAATGAAAAACTACAAAGGTACTGTTTAAGAGTAACCCCGCTTTGCATC
The DNA here is from genome assembly GCA_035048815.1 of Abelmoschus esculentus. NCBI lineage: Eukaryota > Viridiplantae > Streptophyta > Magnoliopsida > Malvales > Malvaceae > Abelmoschus > Abelmoschus esculentus. The sequence goes on from JAUCBN010000065.1 coordinate 5,978,453, forward strand.
ATTGAGATTTCTCATAGTTGGGAACAGACCCAACATTTGAGGTTGACTTAACTATTTTTCTTGCTATTGATAATGATCATTAGAATGATGGAAAAGAAGACTTCAGCTTAGAGACAAGAAAAGAATCAACCAAAAGAATCCAAAACTTTCAACGAGAAAAATACATTAGCATTAGTACTAAAGACTAATATGCAGTGGTCTACGTCTCTACAATCATGATGATGACGATATGAAAAAGAAAAAAAATAGAGGAGCAATATAATTAGGAGAAATTCTTGCCAAAAAATATAGTAATTAGGATAAATTAGGAGAATAATACATTTAAAAATTAAATTTACATAAATAAAGAATATATAGGAATTTATGGCAAATTTTACTGGGCATGTGAAAGTTGTATTTGTGTACAGGTCCTACATGGCAGTTTTGGAGAAAAAATATTAAAAAACTCAGAACATCATGGTATAATTAATCAACATAAGAAATTGAAAATTAGAAGCTAAAAGAACAGTTGACTCTCCGAGAATTTTCTATAATTATAATAATAATAATAATAATAATAATAAAGATTAAAATTTCTTTTAATAAACGTCATCACTGCAAACTCCAAAAGGCGAGTCGTCGAGCTTAACAACCAAAAGACAACAATGCATTCTCCATGATTCCTTTGTTTACATCCATGATTGAGTTATAAAAAACTAAAGACTTATGTCATATGGACTAAATAATCGGATTAAAAGAAGAAGGGGAAAGCAAAAGCAAAAGAAATCAAAGAGTTGGATTCATAGTTCATACCTTGTTCAGTTTAAGGCGATTGTCCAGGATTTTACCCTCCGAGGTAAATAGAAATTCCTCAGCCATTTTATACAGTAAATACTCATAACCTCTTTCATCTGCCACCAAAAACTCTCTTTCCCCAAAATCTACGTATGTCGATATTGGCTCTACCTCTGTATGCTAAAACAACAAGGATCAGCCAAAAAGAACTAAAAAATTTATGCATTTCAATGTGAAAGGTGGGAAAAGGAATTTGTGTGAGAAATTTCTAATGAAAGTTTTTTTTAGCATATTTTTTACCAAGTAAAAACCAATTCCAAATTCCAAATGAATGAATGAAAAACTAGAATGCTTTGCCATCCAAGCAGAGGAAAGCAGAAATGAGTTGTGCAACTTGCCTGCCATCTCAAAATCGTGCAAGATAAAGTCAATTGCGAGCTCTATTGGGGTCTTCGGTGTTCTAAACAAATCCACAAACGAAAAGGAAAAATTAATTCAATGATAACCAAAGAGTAAATTACAAATAATTATGATACCACCATATGTTCTTACAAAGAAAAGTCGGTTCTATCGGTGGCATCTTCGACACTGTCTGACTCGACGCCCTTCAGTTTCTGAATGGCAGAGTCCACCGCTTTCTTGTACGAGTCGGCGGCAACTCCCCTCGGAAATATCTTCCCGCTGCAATTTATTCAAAAAAGAAAAGAAAAGAAGGGATTCAGCTTTAATTCATCCAGACGCAGAATTTCGCTTCATTTTATCTTTTCCGAAAAACAGAGACTCAACAGAGAATATTACTAATAATAATTTACGCAGGCGAATTGAAATGTCCGTGTAGCTTTCTTTTTCACGTATAATAATTTTCAAATCTCAACTATTCACCGCCAAAGAAAACAGTTAAAAAATTCAGATTCGGACCTCTGATCGTAGATATTATAGCGAGCATTGCTGTAGTCGGAGAGGCAAGTCCGGAGGCCGAATTTCACGGCTATCTCCCAGACCGGGTTGGACACTTTGCCACCTACACCGGCAATCCAACCCGCTCCCAGCTCCACCGAGACGTCTCCGAACTTCTCTTTCCGGATCCTACCGCCAATTCTATCAAATGCTTCCAAGATCAAGAAATCTCCAATTCCATTCTCAGCCAAGACCTTAGCCGCTGATAAACCTATCCAGATTTTTAAAAAAAAAATCATCAATTAAAAGAACACAATCTCAATCATTTTTCTTTCAAATTATCATCTCATTACAACATCTCTGTTCGTTTTTTAATAAAAAAAAAAAAGAACTACATGTATTACAGACCGGAGACGCCGGCGCCGATGATGAGAACGGAGGTCCGAGGAGTGGATTCCATTAAAGAAAGTGAGGGAAAAGATAGAATATGAAGAGAGAAAAAGGGAAGGAACGTAGTTTTTGCGTTTTGAGTATCGAGTAGTGCTGGCGAGACACTAAAATAGCGGGAGTCCCTTTATAAAGGAGTTTTTTCCCGTATTTTTTTAATTCTACGAATTAATTTTTATTTAATACCCATGTGATTAATTTAAATTAAATATTATAAAAATATAAAATAATTCTTTTAATTTATTTTTTATAAATTTAAAATTTTAACTATATTAAGAAATTTAATATCAACTTTTCAAACCGCTCATGGAGGATAGGGACGGGTATTTATCTAATATGATCTGATCTGATTGAATGTTTAATAAAAAGTAAATTTAGATTAATCAATATATTTATTTATGGTGGATATCTATATATTAAGTTAAACTTTAATGGGCTTTGGTATTAGGGTTTAATACCAATTGGAATTAGGGTTTCCATCTTATGCCTATAAATATAGACTTTTGGCATAGCATTGTACACAACCCTACTTTGAGAATATAATAAAACCTCTCTCCCTTTTGTCTCTCATCTTTATTCTTCTATTTTATTCTTGTTCTTTACTTTATTCACAACACGTTATCAGCACGAGACTCTAACCAACGAAGGTGTTTGTCGTTCAAATCTTGAAGGAGTTATTGAAAAGAATTTGTTACTGGCATAAATCAAAGATGACTTCTTCTCCCTCAATTATATTTTTATTTTTCTCTCTTGATCTTTGATTTAATTTTTAATTTATTAAAATCTTTGGTTGTTTTGTATTTGTGTAGCGATAAAGTGACTCAAATACCGCGGTTCTTGTCGACAATTCTCGAAAAAGATTTTAACAATATATTGGTAACTAAATCTATCCTATATTCAAATTAGTGGAAAGTTCGGTATGTTTTATTTATTTAATTTGAGATTTTTTTTATCTTTATTTATAATCAATATTTGTTTATTTTATTATGATGATGAAAGTTTATGTTTTAATCATGTTCTAAGTATTACATGATATCAAAAAAAAAATTAAACCTTTGATAAATTAATATGTTTATGTTATGTTGATTTAATCCGAGTATATTGGTTGGACATCCCGTTCTACGAGGCTACTGGTCTCAAAGGAGGTTCTTTTTAAAGGACCTTGTGGACTGGTTTAACAACGCCGCGTATGAGGATTAAATTTTTATTCTTTGTATATATTGAATATATATCGGTTGATCAATTACTATTTAATAGTATGAATATTATAAAGTTTATATTTGTTTGGAAGCAATATTTTTTTTATGTCGAAAAATTTGACTATAGACTTCTCCCAAGTTCAAGTTATGAAAATTGTCTTGATCAAAGAATTTTTATGCGAGGTATTCCCTGAAGTGAATGCAAGCATGATGATTATTCCATGCGATTATTGGATTTATGACATTCCTTAAAGTGAATGCAAGCATGATGATTATTCCATGCAATTATTGGATTTATATCATTCCTTGAAGTGAAAGCAAGCATGATGATTATTCCATGCGGTTATTTGATTTATGTCATTCCCTGAAGTGAATGCAAGCATGATGTTTATTCCATGCTATTATTGAATTTGTCTCATTCCTTGAAGTGAATGCAAACATGATAATTCACTATATGGTTAGTGAATAAAACTCTGTTATATGCCAGAGTATCATTAATGAGGATATGTTAGAAAAACATACTCCACTTTTTACACATTAAAGTTGTTCTGTAGACACAATAGCGTGAAAAGGTTTTAAAGACCTATTGGCTCCGCTCCATTCCATGAAGCGAATGTGACATTATATAGCAGAATGAATAAAAGCCACATTAGTAATTGTGGTTGTGATTGAAGTCATAAAATAAACATGGATAAGATGATTCTTTTGAGAATACTTATATCCACCAGAAGTGGAATTATAAAGATGACAAGAATGATAGAGATCATATCAAAATCCTTATGTTATCAATGTGATGGTATAAATCATTGATCTCGTACTTGTCAAACGCCGAGGTATTATGGACTTTATTCATGATTATGAATGATAAATTAAAGAAGATATAATCAGATTTTCTTTGTGGCGAAAATAATGGCTTTATTGATCTAACTCAATTTGATATTGATAATTTTTCTCATAGTCCTTCAAGAGAATAATTCGTCATTTATTTTATTTTCCTTATAACATCTAAAAGAAATAATTGTTCTTTTATTTATTTTGTTAATTTATTTTTATTTATTATATATTTATGATAATTTATTTTACATATTATTTATTTATGCTTTATGTTAATTTATCGTTAATTTATTTTATATATTATTTATTTACATTCTATGTTAATTTATCCTTTGAAGAATATTATCACTTCTGGAATGAAATCTACAATGAATTGTGGCTATTTATGCCAAGCAGACAATGCAAGTACTCATACTATACTTAAGCATAAGAAATATTTTTCCATTTAAATACAAAGGAAAATGTGAGTACTATATCTCAAAGTACTGAAATATCAATGCTTCGGAAGAGCTTTTGAGAGTTTATCTTTGATAGATAACCGATTTGATATAATGTGCTATATTTAATATTTTCCATTCCCCGAAGTGAATGGCACAGAGCACATATTTTTCATTCCCGAAGTGAATGAAATAAGCACATATTAAAATGTGCATAATTATGCATATTCCATTTTAAATGCAAGAGAATGTGAGTACTATATCCGGAAGTATTATTATAACAGAAGGCTCCAATTGAGCAAATATGTTTTTGCCAAATGAGACTTTATCTCATATTTACAGTGCATTATGCTCGTAAAAGTCGCAAAGAGACTTATTGAATTTTAAAGATATTTGCATAAATATATTGAGAATATTAGTCAAGGGGGTGTTGACTATCTCAATATTACGAGTATAACTCAAGGCAATAAGCAAATTTTGGCAAAATTACATACATTGTCATCCATATTGTACTACAGAAGAATTAGTACAAATTGAAGCTCATGCTATTGTAAACTAGATGTTTACTGATAATTTTATTTGGCATGACCGGTTAGACCATCCCGGTTCAATTATGATGCGAAAATTTGCTAATACTTTCATGTGGTCATTTATTGAAGAATTAAGATTTTCTTCATGGTAATATTTCACGTGATACTTGCTATGAAAGCAATTTGATTATTCAATCATCAACATCGAAGATAGAGTGCTATTAATTTTCTAGAACGGATACAAGGTGATATATATGGGCCCATACACCTTTCTTAAAGTCCATCTAGATATTTTACGATTTTTATCGATGCATCGACTAGATGGTTATGTGTATCCTTGTTATTAACCTGCAACTTGGTGTTTGCGAGGCTACTTGCTCAGTTGATAAAATTACGAGCACATTTTCCAGATTATTTTCTAAAGACAATCAGTCTTGATAATGTTGATGACATGTAATTTTACATGTAGTATCACAAATTCGCATCAAGCCCACAAATGATCATAAGTTTTCCCCATTACAAATGGTTTTTGGTCAGGAACCAAATATTTCTCATCATAGATTTTTTTGTGTGTGTGATATATGTTCTAATTGCTCCACCATAACGCACAAAGATGAGTTTTGTTGGGAATATATATAAGAGCTTCTGATAGGGGATTTATTTACAACCCGATTTACTGACTATCATTTTAATGAGTCAGTTTACCCAACATTAGGGGGAGAAAATAAATAGCTGGGGAAAGAAATAAGTTAGAATGAATTATCATTTTTCTCATTTTGATCCACGTACTACACAATGTGAACTATAAGTTCAAAGGATAATTCATTTAGCAAATCAATTGCCAGATATTTTGCTGACCATAAAAGAGTGGCTAAGTCACGTATACCAGCTATGAATGTTCCGATTAAATTTGATGTCATGGAAGGACAAACTCTAGTTGCTAATGGGTCTAACTTACGCTTAAAGCGTAGTAGACAAGTAAGTTCCAAAGATAAGAGATCCTCGAAAAAGAAAAGGAGCTATATTTTATGATGGTCTGATCGAGGAATCAATGATTATGAAAATCTCTAGAAGAGATTATATGGTCTCCAATAGAGACATTGACATGACTCGGGTACCTGATAATAAAGAGATCTCAATAGATTATGTCATGTTTGGTAATAAATGAAACTGAAATTAAATCGATGTCGTTAATATATTTGCATGCAAAATAGCACTAGAGATTTTATTTGATGATGTGGATCATGAATCATTGTCAATTGGGCAATGTAAACAAATAAATGATTGGCCAACATGAAAGAGGCAATTGAGGCGAAACTAAAATCTCTTTTGAAAAGAGAAGTATTTGGGCCTATAGCCCGTACATTAAAATGTGTAAAGCTCGTGGATATAAACGAGCCTTTGTGAGAAAGAGAAATCAAAAGGGGAAATCATGAGATATAAGCTCATTTGGTTACACAAGGATTCTCACAAAGACATGAAATTGATTATGAGGAAAATATATTCCTCGGTGGTGGATGCAACTACTTTTAGATTTTGATCAGTTTGGCAATAAATAAAATTACTCGGTTTCTGGCTAATAGATATTGTTACATCATATTTGAATGGGCCTCTTGACAGTAATATTTACATAAAACTTTCGGAAAGATTTAGATTGTCATAAGCAGTTTATTCAAGTTCTCGAGAACATTATTCAATCATATTGAATATATCTTTTTATGGCTTGAAACAATTTAGGCGTATTTGGTATGATTGCCTCATTGAATACTTATTAGCATAATGCTATATAAATTATTTCCCCGAGCATTTTTATTAAGAGATTTAACTTTGAATTATTTATCTAATACGATCTGATCTGATTGAATATTTAATAAAAAGTAAATTTAGATTAATCAAGTTTATTAGAGCGAAAAATTAATCGAATTTAAGTTTAGAGTAGAAAATATTCAACATTAATTATATAAATTGTTCCTAAATTTTTTAGACATTTATAATAATACCTCTTTCTTTTTATTTTTTTATAATTAAATCCTTAAAATCAAAATTTTTATTTATAATTTAATCTTTAAAATTTTATTTTTATGATTAAGTCTCTTAAAATTATTTTTATAATTAAATTTCTAAAATTAGTTTTTTATGAATAAAATCGGGTCCATCAAAATCAGATTTAATATATTTATTTTTTTAATTGAATCAGATTAAATTTTTTAAAAATTATTTAAATCGAATTAAGATCGAGTTTATACGGGTGGGCAAAATCCCTACCCATATCTCCCCCTATTTGATTAGTCTTTGACGCTCCCTCCCTAAATAAAATACTACCAACCAGATTGTCTTTAGTTCATACGTACAAGCTATGAAGTTGAGTAATTTAATCCCAAAGTACAATATTATTGACAGGAAAAGAGCAAGAGAGGAAGACAAAATGGAACAAAGCAAAGCAATTTTGGTTTTATTAAATCCATCCACGCAACTGCTTTGTAACTTCCTAGTCGGCTACTTAATAATAATTTTAAAAGTTTTGGTTTAAAAAACATTCTTTCTTTACTTGTACGAGTTCTCTAATCAAACTTGTTTTGAAGAAATAATTGTTGTTTTTAAAAATCACGGGTTTAAGTATCTGTGATGCCAGTAGAGTGATTGAGCAATCAATATCAAATTGTGGAGATTATATTCTAAAACAGATATTACTATAATCACTATTAACTAATTTAAAAAAAACATTCTTTCATTTAGTAATATTATAATAATTAAATATTACATAGAGTTTAATTTTTATAAAAGAAAAAAATTAATACTAAAATAGCAAAACTCATTTAAAATTCAACAGAAATCTAAATATAATCAGACTCGTGTGAAGATAAAATATTAAAATTTTGATTACAAAAATAAGTTTTAAGTACTAACAATAAGTGAGTCTAATGGGATATAATATCTCTTAAGTAAAGTTAAAGATTTAAATCCTGACAATATAAATAAAAAATGAGTTACAAAGATCGTATACACATTAAACCTTTTATAAAATTAAATTTAAATTAATTAAATAATAAAAATAAGTTTAATATGCAATTCTACACATAATAATCCATAATCAATAATGATGTTTATCATTTTTAATTGCATTAATTTAACATTTATAATCTTTCAAAATCACTAGTTTTGTTTCTTCAAAATTTAAAAATGAAAAAAAAAAACATGTTTCTAAAAACATATTCTTTCCTTTTCTTTAAAAAATAAAAACCCCATACTTTTTTTATAATGGAATGGTATGAGCTGCACACACAGCGTAAAGGAACCGGGAAAGACAGATGGGTTACAATCTGTAATTACAGATGAGTCTGCTGGGAGTTAGAATCCACCTGGGATGTGAAGGCTATTGCAAGATGATTACAACTGGAAACGGGGAGATTGGTTATTCATACGGGGGTAATCATCACTAGAGTTCGAGATTAGGGAGAGTAAAACTCAATTCGAAAAAGTTAAATAATTCGTTTAGATTCGAAATGAAAATACTCGATTTATTTAAATTCGATTCAAAATTTTATAAATTTGATTTTGTTATGAATAAAGTAAAGAACAAGAATAAAATAGGAGAATAAAGATGAGAGACAAAAGGGAGAGAGGTTTTATTATATTCTCAAAGTAGGGGTTGTGTACAATGCTTTGTCTAAAAGTCTATATTTATAGACATAAGATGGAAACCCTAATTTCAATGGGTATTAAACCCTAATAATAAAGCCCATTAAACTTTAACTTAATATATAGATATCCACCATGAATAAATATATTCATAACACTCCCCCTTGGATATCCATGAAGATAATGTGTCTCGTTAAAATCTTACTAAGATAAAAACCCTGTGGGAAAAAAAATTCTTAGTGAAGGAAAAAGAGTACACACATCTTTGATACGCATAACATGTTGCCTCATTAAAAACCTTACCAGGAAAACCCATTGGGACAAAACCTCGGTTAAGGAAAAAAGAGTGCAACGCGTATTTACTTCCCCTCATGAAAATATCACATAAGATCTTTGAATCTTCATAATTTAATATTGAAAATCATGAGGGACGAAACTTGAAGAAATATGGTTCGTTTTATCATATTTGATATATCAAACTTGAGATATAAATTTTGTATTATCTCTATACAAGATAGCTTGCATCTTATCTTGTGAAAAATATTCACATATCTTCAAGATATGTTTAGCCAAACACATATTTCGGCTTTACCTCTTGCATAACAATTATTTAAAGGTAATGATCTCGTAGCACTTAAATAATATTTCTGGATCAGCTAAGATACGATGCTTTCAGATCAAATAACGTGTATATTGTGCTTTAGACCAAAAATATCATTACCCTTTTCGTGAGGCGAAAAAAATCTTTGTTTAAAGTAAGAGACTTAGCAACAACCCTAAGGGTGATCAATAGATATGCGTTATGCAAGTGAAGTCTCTTTTAATATTTTTCTATATGTCGATAGATGCACAAGGATTTGAGGAGATCTTTTTACGAGTCTCAACGATATTCAAATCATCGACATACACAACAATAAAAATTCAGAGCTAAACTTCTTAATAAAAATGCTCAGGGAAATAATTCATATAGCATTATACTAATAAGTATTCAATGAGGCGATCATATCAAATACGCCTAAACTGTTTCAAGACATAAAATGATATATTCAATATGATTGAATAATGTTCTCGAGAACTTGAATGAACTGCTTATGGCAATCTAAATCTTTCCGGAAGTTTCATATAAATATTATTGTCGAGAGGCCCATTCAAATATGACGTAACAATATCCATTAGGCAGAAACCGAGTAATTTTATTTATTTCCAGATTGATCAAATCTAAAAGTAGTTGCATCCATCATCGAGGAATATATTTTCCTCATAATCAATTTCATGTCTTTGTGAGAATCCTTGTGCAACCAAATGAGCTTATGTCTCATGATTTCCCCTTTTTGATTTCTCTTTCTCACAAAGGCTCGTTTATATCCACGAGCTTTACACATTTCAATGTACGGGCTATAGACCCAAATACTTCTCTTTTCAAAAGAGATTTTAGTTTCGCCTCAATTGCCTCTATGTTGGCCAATCATTTCTTTGTTTACATTGCCCAATTGACAATGATTCATGATCCACATTATCAAATAAAATCTCTAGTGCTATATTGCATGCAAATATATTAACGACGTCGATTTAATTTCAGTTCCACTTATTACCAGACATGACATAATCTACTAAGATCTCTTTATTATCAGGTACCTGAGTCATGTCAATGTCTCTGTTGGATATCATTTAATCTCTTCTAGAGATTTTCATAATCAATGATTCCTCGATCAGACCATCATAAAATATAGCTCATTTTCTTTTTCGAGGATCTCTTATCTTTGGAACTTACTTGTCTACTACGCTTTAAGCGTAAGTTAGACTCATTAGCAACTAGAGTTTGTCCTTTCATGACATCAAATTTAATCGGAACATTCATAGCTGGTATACGTGACTTAGCCACTCTTTTATGGTCAGCAAAATCATCTGGCAATTGATTTGCTAAATGAATTATCCTTTGAACTTATAGTTCACATTGTGTAGTACGTGGATCAAAATGAGAAAAATGATAATTCATTCTAACTTATTTCTTTCTCCAGCTATTTATTTTCTCCCCCTAATGTTGGGTAAACTGACTCATTAAAATGATAGTCAATAAATCGGGTTGTAAATAAATCCACTGTCAGAAGCTCTTATATATATTCCTAACAAAACTCATCTTTGTGCGTTGTGGTGGAATAATTAGAACATATATCGCACACAAAAAAAAAATCTAAGATGAGAAATATTTGGTTTCTGACCAAAAACCATTTGTAATGGGGAGAACTTATGATTATTTGTTGGTTTGATGCGAGTTTGTGATACTACATGTAAAATTACATGTCATCAACATTATCAAGACTGATTATCTTTAGAAAATAATCTGGAAAATATACTCGTAATTTTATCAATTGAGCAAGTAGCCTCGCAAACACCAAGTTGCGGGTTAAGGGCAAGGATACATATAACCATCTAGTCGATGCATCGATAAAAATCATAAAATATCTAGATGGATTTTTAGAAAAAGGTGTATGGCCCATATATATCACCTTGTATCCTTTCCAGAAAAGTAATAGATTTACACTTTATCTTAACTGTTGATGATTGAATAATCAAATTGCTTTCATAGCAAGTATCACATGAAAAATTACCATGAAGAAAATCTTAGTTCTTCAATAAATGACCACATGAAAGTGTCAGCTAATTTTCGCATCATAATTGAACCGGGATGGTCTAACCGGTCATGCCAAATAAAATTATCAATAAATATCTGGTTTTCAATAGCATGAGCTTCAATTTGTACTAATTCTTATGTAGTACAATATGGATGACAGTACATGTAATTTTGCCAATATTTTCTTATTGCCTTGAATTATACTCGTAATATTGAGATAGTCAACATCTCTTGACTAATATTCTCAATATATTTTTGTAAATATCTTTAAAATTCAATAAGTCTCTTTGCGACTTTGACGATCATAATATAATGTAAATATGAGATAAAGTCTCATTTGACAATAACATATTTTCTCAACGAGCATAGTGCACTGTAAATATGAGATAGTCTCATTTGGCAATAACATATTTGCTCAACGAGCATAATGCACTGTAAATATGAGATAAAGTCTCATTTGGCAATAACATATTTGCTCAACGAGCATAATGCACTATAAATATGAGATAAAGTCTCAATAACATATTTGCTCAATCGGAGCTTTCTATGATATTAGTACTTCTGGATATAGTACTCATATTATTCCCTTGCATTTAAAATGGGAAAATATGCATAATTATGCACCTTTTAACATGTGCTTTATTTCATTCATTTCAGGGAATGAAAAATATGTGCTCTGTACCATTCACTTCGGGGAATAGAAAATATTAAATATAACACATTATATCAAATCGGTTATCTATCAAAGATAAACTCTCAAAAGCTCTTCCGAAGCATTGATATTTCAGTACTTTGAGATATAGTACTCACATTTTCCCTTGTATTTAAATGGGAAAATATTTCTTATGCTTGAGTATAGTATGAGTACTTGCACTGTCTGCTTGGCATAAATAGCCACAATTCATTGTAGATTTCATTCCGGAAGTGATAATATTCTTCAAAGGATAAATTAACATAGAATGTAAATAAATAATATGTAAAATAAATTAACATAAATATATAATAAATAAAAATAAATTAATATAAAACAAAATAAATAAAGATCAATTATTTCCTTTAGATGTTATAAGGAAAATAAAATAAATGATGAATTATTCTCTTGAAGGACTATGAGAAAAATTATCAATATCCAATTGAGTTGGATCAATAACGCCATTATTTTCGCCACAAAGAAAATCTGATTATATTTTTTTTAATTTATCATTCATGATTATGAATAAAGTTCATAATACTTCGGCGTTTGACAAGTACAAGATCAATGATTTATACCATCACATTGATAACATAACGATTTTTAATCTGATCTCTATCATTTTTGTCATCTTTATAATTCCACTTCTTGTGGATATAAGTATTCTCAAAATAATCATCTTATCCATGTCTATTTTATGATCTCAATCATGACCACAATTACTAATGTGGCTTTTATTCATTCCGCTATATAATGTCACATTCACTTCAGTAAATGGAGCGGAGCCTGTTGGACGATATTCATGATTTTTCATGAGCAACTCATTATTTTGCTTAGCCACAAGAAGGTAAGAAATTAACTCAGAATATTTCTTAAAGCTTTTTTTTCACGATATTGTGTCTAAAGGATAACATTGTTGGCATGAAAAGTGGAGTATGTTTTTTTTTCTAACATATCCTCATCAATGATACTTTGGCACATAATTGAGTTTTATTCACTAACCATATAGTGAATTATCACGTTTACATTCACTTCAAATAATGAAACAAATTCAATAATCGCATGGAATAAACATCATGCTTGCATTCACTTCAGGGAATGACATAAATTAAATAATCGCATGGAATAATCATCATGCTTGCATTCACTTCATGGAATGTCATAAATCCAATAATCGCATGGAATAATCATCATGCTTGCATTCACTTTAAGGAATGTCATAAATCCAATAATCGCATGGAATAATCATCATGCATGCATTCACTTCAGGGAATGCCTCCCATAAAAATTCTTTGATCAAGACAATTTTCGTAACTTGAACTTGAGAGAAGTCTATAGTCGAGTTTTTCGACACAAAAAAAATATTGCTTCCAAGCAAATATAGACTTTATAATATTTATACTATTAAATAGTAATTGATCAACCAATATATATACAATATATACAAAGAACAAAAAATTTAATCCTCATACGCGGCGTTGTTAAACCAGTCCACAAGGTCCTTTAAAAAAAGAACCTCCTTTGAGACCAGTAGCCTCGCAGAACGGGATGTTCAGCCAATATACTCGGATTAAACCAACATAACAAAGAACATATTAATTGATTAAAGGTTTAATATTTGTTCTAATATCATGTAATACTTAAAACATGATTAAAACATAAACTTTCGTCATAATAATAAAATAAAAAAAAATTGGTTATAAATAAAGATAAAAAAATCTCAAATTAAATATATAAAACATACCGGACTTTCCACTAATTTGAATATATGGAAAGTTTAATCACCAATATTTTGTTAAAATCCTTTTTGGGAATTGTCGACAAGCACCACAGAAATTGAGTCGCTTTATCGCTACACAAACACCAAACAACCAAAGATTTTTAATAAATTAAAAATCAAATCAAAGATCAAGAGAGAAAAATAATCGGTAATTAAAATATAATTGAGGGAGAAAAACTTATCTTTGATTTATGCTAGTAACAAATTCTTATCAATAACTCCTTTAAGATTCGAACGACAAATACCTCTGTTGGTTAGAGTCTCGTGCTGATAACGTGTTATGAATAAAGTAAAGAACAAGAATAAAATAGGAGAATAAAGATGAGAGACAAAAGGGAGAGAGGTTTTATTATATTCTCAAAGTAGGGGTTGTGTACAATGCTTTGTCTAAAAGTCTATATTTATAGACATAAGATGGAAACCCTAATTTCAATGGGTATTAAACCCTAATAATAAAGCCTATTAAACTTTAACTTAATATATGGATATCCACCATGAATAAATATATTCATAACAGATTCAATTAAAAAAAATTAAATAAAGTTTGAGTTGTAAAATAAAAATTCGAATAACTTGAATAATTCGAAAATTGTATGATAAATAATTATGATTAAATATTTATATGATAAATAATTATGATAAATAATTATGATTAAATTATATGATAAATAATTAAATAAATATTTATATAGTTAGAGAAATTCGTTTAAATTGGAATCAAATGATATGATAAATAATTATGATTAAATATTTATAGGAACTCGAAAATTCAACTCGACTTGAATTTTTTAAACTTGAATCAAAAAAATTTGAAATACAATTTAAGTTGTAAAATATGACTCGTTAACTCGAATAACACAAAATTTTTTAACTCAACTCGACTCGATCGAATATTCACTCTTATCCTGAACATGCGTAATAAGAATGAAGGCACATAATCCTCGAAAAAAAAGCACCAAAAATTAAAAAAAAATTACAAATATATATATATAATAATTATTCAAAATTTAAAACATAAAAAAAGATTATAACTTTTTAGTTGAAAAACTGAAAATATTTAATTTTTAAATGTTGGTTGTTGAATAAGAAAATTTAATAATATTATTTTATTAAGTTATTTTTTAAGAGAAAAAAAAAGTTATATATTATCGATTATAAAGAAAAAGTTTTATTTTAATAAATTATACCAAAATTTTAAAATCTTTAAACAGTCCTTAATTATGATAATAAATAATATAATTTTATATGGATAACTAGAAGAAATATTATTGAAGATTTTATAATAACAGGGACATTAGAACATCAAACAGAGAAACAATACGGATATATATAAGCGCGTGCTATAAATAAACGATTTTTTATTTTTATTTATTTTAATATTTAAACGAACGTTTCATCGTAAAATATATATATATTTTTTTTTTTGAGAAGTCTTTCTGCCACAATAGGTGTTGAGGAATCTTTGCTTTTAATATGACATTCTTCTTTTATGAAATATCAATAATTATCATAATAAGTATAATTTTTTTTAATTAGACACCATATCAATATATGATTGAAGATTATGAAAATAAATTATATAAATTATTTTATTAATGATTTAGTTGCATCAAAAAATTATTATTAAAAAAATCTAATTATATTAGACTAACAATCTTTCTTAAACAGAGATTATACCAAGCTATCATAAAAATAAACATAATTAATTTATACCAAAACTCAAACAAATTATAAAGAAAAAAAAGAATTCAATACAAAAAATACTTATTTAAAATTTAAAAATATTAATAAAAAAATCCAGACGCCTATTAAAGAAATATTATAGAATTTTTTAAGACAAATTAAAGCCTGGGTTTTTAAGTATTTATTGTTTTTGTTCTAAATGATGTCGTTTGGTGGAAAATCTGGATGACATGACTACATCATGAATCATCATGACCATAGCCATACGGCATTGCATTAGATTTATGATTTGTTGTGGGATTTTGAATTTGACACGTGAAGCATAGGGTAAACGTGCAGAATTTGACACACGGTCTCTTTTTCGGATTATGGGTCAAAAATTCGGAGCCCACTCTCACACTTTCTGGGTAGGTTCATACGACGCCGCATGCTCTGGCCACGAAAACTTACAGCTTTTAATCATTTTTGGAGTAAATGTTCGATTTTATTAGACATATAAAGTACCAAGGTGCTTCTATAAAGGTCATTTTGTAACAAGTTTTTTTTATTTAAAATATTTATTTATGCGTGAAAAATAGTAGAGAATATTAAAAAGGGTAAAGGGAAAAAATAGAAATAAAAATTAGATTCGACATCGGTTATTTTGATAATTCGGACACTGTAATATAATTAGAAATTCAAAAATTTAAGTTCGAAAGTCGGTACGTGTAGGAAAAAATTAGTACCCCACAACGCTAAAAATTGATATCGATTTGATTAGATGTTGTCATTGCAAGAAGATAAAAAATCAAACTTTAAATTAAAATTTTAATCTCAAAAAACGATCTAAGAAAAATATTTGACGATCGAAAAAAATAACACTTAAAATGATTTTGTACAGTATTTTCTAATTGATTCTAAGATAAATTAAAAAATATTCCCTTAAATAGTAAAATGAGCTCAATATTTTTAATAAAAAATACATAAAAGTATTATATAAATATAACTTGATATATATATATATATATATTATATATATATATATATATAACACTCCTTTCTGGTTTGATAGGGAACCAGGTCGAAAGATACTACGGTTGGGAGTTTCGGTGGTTTAGTGATATTTTCCGGTAGTTCAATTCAAATTAGTTATAATTATTAATCACCATTTTATTAATCTAGTCCGAAAAAAGACCTTATTCATTGTGGGTTAATTTAAAATCTTTTCATCTTCTGAGCATTTAGGGGAAATTCTTAACAATTATAAGCTTATCTTAAGGGATGCGTTTTGAAACGGTTGAGAGTTGTATCGATACGGTGCTATCAAGGTCGTTAATTCAATTATCTTGGGGGTTGGTATCGGTATCGATACGCCAAGGGGCAGTATCGAAACAAAGATGTCCAATTAGGTAATCCAGATACTTTTAAATCCGATTTGGCACGCTGAGGAAATGTATCGGAACGTTATATTCATTTCTTGGTCAAACAGGTTTGACCAACAAAGGTGTATCGATACGCATGGAAGTGATTTTGATACCGGGGTTCATGACAAGTAATACTGTTAGGCCTGTTTCGATACACTGATTAATTGTTTTGGTAAACGAAGACCGATCAAAAGTCCTAAGATTTGACCATGGTTATACGTAACGATACATCTCTGAGCCGTATCGAAATAGACATTGGCATATTCAAATCATATCGAAACACTTCCCAAACTGTTTAGATACTAGGCCAATTTTTTAGAATTTCTCAGATGTTATGCAAGTCGTATCGAAACGTCAAGGGCTCGTTTCGATACGCCTGACCTATAATGTTAATTTTATCCATTTTGACCTAGTAGATGAAATCAAATTCTTATGAAATTTTACCAGCAAAGTATATTAAACATATTTTAGTAGTATACAAAATTTGAGTCATTCTGAAACCATTTACTACGTTTTAGTCTCTTAATCCAAAATATGCATATTTAACCACTTTAACCATTTTCTTCATGGTCATTTTGCATAATATAAATCTACGCATGCCTTATACCTTACCAACATATCAAAATACATGATTATGGTTTAACAAAGTATGTTGTCACCATTTTAGAAGTATTAATAACAAAGCTTACATACTATTGACCTGTGATCTTGTCAAAATAGTACGAAAAGGGATTCAATCTTCCTCCACAAGATCTTAACCTGAAAATGCATTAAAAATGAATGTGTTAGACATACTTTGCCTAGTGAGGTAGCTAATAGCAATATAAACATATAAAATGCATTCAATTTACATGCTTTTATAATATATTATCATTTAGGCCAATGAATCATATGTATTAATAATAAGTTCATATACATCTTTAGATCGATCAAAATAATGGATATACAAACTCATACGCCTTGCCAAATCAATAAATAGTCTAGTCCTTCCGCCTCGACAAATATAGGTCGTAGCCCAAGGACCTTAGTCCACCCGTAACAATGAGCTCATGAATACTATGGCATGTCAATTATATCCAATTTGCATTTGAATCCAAGGTCCAATACAACTTAAGCTTATAATCAATCTCAATGATGATGTCAATAGGTTCAATGAATCAATAACAATGAATTTGACCTTTAGGACTATTTCAATAAATTCAATGATCAATATTTCAATAATTCAATTATTTAGACACAATTAATACAATAAAGAAAACTTACCATAACACCCTATATGGGTTTCACGTCATTTTCTTACCAATATCATGTTACATGATGATGATGATAATAATAATAATAATCAATGAAATGAGATGAGGAAAACACTTAGCTTATTCTTATGACTCTACTACACTCACCTTGACAAGGAGAGTTCTTAAGGCTCTTGAATGATAACTTCCTTGTCTTTACTCTTTATGAGACTTGATGGTAACTTTTCCAAAACTTTAACTAAGCCAAAATTTATGAAATTGTCGATAGAGATTTTAATAATTTGAAACAATATATATATATATAAGTTTAACTAAACTTGATGGTGTCATAGATTTCATGGATTAAAGATAAAATTACATGGTTTTATTTCAAGAGAAAATTCAAAATTAACCTTAAACCTTTCATAGAATTTGACTATTAAGTTAGGGGTTTTACTTACCCAACTCTTAATTTTCTCTTTATATGGAAAGATTAATGAAATATCAATGTCTAGTTTGAGGTGCTTGCTTGCTCAATGAAAAAGACAACAATGGTGCTCACTTCACAAAAGCTTGAAACCTAATTCATCTCGGTTGGAGATTGCTTTTATTCTCAATTTTATCCTCAATCTTTTAATTTTTACAATTTAGTCATCAAATATCTTTTATTCTTTCTACTTAGGTTCTTAAGCCAAAATTAAACTCAACTGAAGTTTCATTATCTAACAATTGAGTACAAAAAGGTTTTGATATTACATTTACAATTTTTCGATACAAAATTCCGATCATCGAGACACAATTCTGATTAGACCGGTTTTCGTGGTATTATAATGTATATATAATATTATTAATTCACATATACTATAAAATAATGATATATATATATATATACATCACAATGATGCTATAATATACTCAACATGATATAATATATATAATATATTAAATATATGTTAACATAATATATTGAAAATAAGCTAAAATATACATATGTATATTTAGTACAACAGTTTATATATATATATATATAAAAGAACCGAATTAAGTTACACAATATAATTTTTTTCTAAGTTTTACATGTTTTTTGAATTGTTAGATAATTGAAACAAATGACTCAAATTAATAATTGGTTATGTAAAGATTATCACTTAAGGAAAAAAGTAAGGAGTTAATCTGAGTTATCCGTTTCAGTCATCTGACAACCTAAAAACATGTAAAACTTAGAGAGATTTACTATGTGTAACTTGATCCTATCTCATATATATAAGATGAGATCAAGTTATACCATGTAAAACTTAAAGTGTTTTACACTAATCTATGACCATTTGATGGGTGAAATAGATGGATGAGATTAACAGTAGAAAATATAAAGATTATTACTTAATAAATAAATAAATAATCTTAACCATTTATTACTATCATCTAACGGTTCAAAATTAATATAAAATTAAAAAAACTTCTATACAATGCAAGTAGATATATAAAGTAAATATATAAAGTAGATATAGAGGAAGGGAAAAAAAACTTTTATTGGATATTGAACCAAAACTTAGAGTGAGGAAGGAGATGTCAACGCCAGGACTTAAGCATTTGCTCCAACATTTGTTGTCTTAACAAGTGTTCTACGCAGATAAATAGAAATCATATCGGTTTATTCATTACATTGCAGCAGAACAAAGACCAAACTGTTTCATCTTCAGTTTTTCGATATACACATCTGTTTTACTTTCATGGATCATGTAATGCTTAACGTGCATGCATCATGCATCGTGCATACTCGTATATCATACTGCACTTCCAAACAACAACTCTAGGCATCTGATTAGGGTTCAGCGTTTTCCTTTTTGACGGTGAAAATGGTAAACGCCGAATCCACCCCAAAACCTACAAAGGAAAATGTCCGTAGGCCGGCACAAAAAAGGGCTTTCACTAAGATAATCAATGCTAAAATAGGGGAAAATGTAACAGCTATGATCAGTCATTTTCATGTTCCTACATAATAATTTGGACCAGTGGCTATCCTAGCTTATATACATGGCGTAAATCGTCTACCTCTTAATTATGCCTCCAATGGTGCCTCTATTTTAAATTAGTGAGTTTAGGGTTTAGGGTTCAAAGTTAGAGGTTGTGGTTAGGGTTTATGGAATTAGGGATAAGGTGTATTTTTTAGGGTGTAAGGTTTAGAATTTAAAAAATAAGGATTAGGGTTTAAAATTTAATTTTTCAAAATTTTTAAGAGATATAGAAAGAGGCACAATAAAGAGATAAGAGATTTATACCCGTATATGTATTCAAAGTTAATTGCAAGTGTAGTACTTGTCTTTTGGGCATATCTAGTACTTTAGATTAAGAAAGGAAATATTGCTCTATGCTATACTAGGGGTGTGCATTATTGGTGTTTAATCGAATTAATCGACCAAATCAAAATTATTTTGGTTAATTAGGTCAGTTAATTTTAGATAAATTTTGTTAACGATTTTTTTTAATTTGGTTATCAGTTAATTCGGTTCAAAATTGGTTAATTAGCTGAATTAACCGAAATTATTATATATTGAATATTATATATATTTATTTTAGTCATTTAACTTTTAAAAGTTATAAAATATTCACTAATTTTTTTATATTACAAAATGATCACTAATTTTTTATCAAATTAACATAATATAAAAGTTTAGTGACTAAAAAAATTATTTTAGCATAATTTAATGACATATTATGTAATTTAACCAAAATTTATAATAAATTTTGGTTAATTCGGTTAATTAACTGAAATAATTTCGATTCGGTTAATTCTATTATAGATAATTCGGTTCGGTTAAGGGTTAAAATTTCAAAAATTTCAGTTAATTCAATTTTAAATTACTCGTGCTTAAACTTGTAACATTTAGGAACAACAACCGTTTCTTTAACTTCTAAGACAAGATTATTCATGTAGGTGGAGAAGGATTCGAACAATATTGACATTTTATCAAGTTAAAAAAAAAAAATTAAAACCGACTTGTCCGCAAAGTTTAATACAATTATATCATAATCCATATTATTAGCGATTAAAGTTGGCAAGATGAAAAGTAGTTTCGTCGATCGAATCTTAAATTGGTTGGAATTTTTAATGGTTTAGTATTAATGAGGATGTAATTAAGTGTGAATATTCTCTTTTATACTTATATCTATCAAAAAATTTTATATTTATTATCTATCCACTATTGAGGAATGTATGTTTTTTTTGTTGGATAATGCAAATAATATAAAATAAAATAAGATCTTATATATTTTAAAATATAATAAATATTATAAAAATAATTGAGATTTTTATGATATATATTTTTTTTATATTGATTTATCTTTATTTTTATCTTTTACATAGAGAGCTCAAATTTATTGTTTACACACTAAAAATTATATTTGATTATTTATTCTTTTACGAAAAAAGCAACACAAAGTGAATTTCACTCGTATGTTTGAAAGACTGTGTTAACCTTAAGGCACAATATTCATTATTGTGATTATACCATCCGAGAGAAATTATTTTTAAGACAACGATTTTTACCATGACACAATGATCAATTCATTTTGCTAGTCATTGTTAATATATTTGTTTTACAATAATAGTTTTTCCTACATTTTTAAATTCGTATTCATCTATGTAGATATATTCTTAAATATATTCTACGCTCACCATCCAGTTCGTTTCCACCTGTACGGTCTAATAAGAAATTCACTTCTTTTTTTTATAATAATGAACTTGAAATATTATAATTTGTCTATAATATTTATAAATATACTTGGTGTCTCATCAAACGACACGACTCTAGATCATTGAATGAGACCCCAAGTATATATTGAAATCCATTGAGTTCAAAATTTTATCAACTATATGTTCCAAATCATGGGTGTCTCATCGTGAGAAGACTTGATAGATAGCTGTCTGTCCGAATCATAATTTTCATGGTTCGAATTTTTGCAGCCGCTAAGTCCAAATCGCTTTCAAACCCTCATTTCAAGGGGGTGAATCTGATGGAAAGGGATGGCTTTGGAACCATATGTGTGTGTCATTTTACCAAACAAAACTCCCAACTAAGACTTAAGACAAGACATCCAATATCCTCGTCGACCGTTGAATCGGTCAAGTTTTGCTGTTGTCAGGAACGTAATGATGGTGGGCGATGCTTGATCCATTGCATGTACGAGAAAACCTGGTGATAGACTCCCCAACTCTTGAATCACCTCACGATATTGGTTTTGAACTAGCGCATTCTTTCCTCCATTATTCCTTTTCCTACTCATTTTCGTATGGACCACCACGCAATGAAGCCGCAATACTGGAGGACCAAACCAATCCCAATCTGAAACTTCACAAACGACGAGACGAGTGAACGAATTGTACAAATCCAGCACTTTCTGCTATGGATGTAAAAAACAGGTAATCGTATCAGTTTTAGGTCAGCTTCTGTCAATTCGGTCAAAATGAATACATGTAATTTTAAGTTGAATTGATATTTTGATTCGATTTGGGTCAGGTGCGAGTTAGATTCAGGTCGAGTTTATTTCAGGTGAAATTCATTTCGATTCGGGTTTATTTTGGGTCAAGTTCAATTCGGTTCGAGTTTATTTTGGGTCAGGTTCATCAAATCAAAACGGTTTGGGCTTGAATCAGTTAATTGACGGGTTAATTCGTGTTTATTTTAGGTCGGGTATTTTCAAATTGATGAAAAATATTTGAGAAAATTAAGAAAATAGAAATTAGTAACGGTCAATTTCAGTATAGAAATAAAATGTTAAGGACTACCGTAAATAAAAATATCATGATATATTCGTATTTAAAGTATTAGAATAAATTATAAAAAATGAATAAGATTAATTTGAAATAAAATAAAGTTGTAGGGACTATAATAAATAAAAATATTAAATTAAAAATAAAAATATTAGACTAAATTATAAAAAATTAATATTGGTTAATTTAGACAAAAAAAAATTATGAACTATAATTATAAAAAATATCATCATATTAAAAATATTGAACTAAGTTATAAATATTTGAGAAGTTACAACTATTAATCACTGTTAAATAATAATTAAAGAAGAGCTCAATTTCCTAAATTCAATCCCTAATTCATAAACTAATTTCATAAGCCCAATTTACCAAGTTCAATTATCTGATTTAATTTCAATTATCTGAGCCTAATTAAAATTTATCTCAAACCATTAATCCCTAAACTAATTCTCTAAACTTAATTCTTATTCTCGAATTTCAATTAAAGTCATAATTAAAGTATAAACTCAATTCCGTAAGCCTAATTTAAATTTATAATTTAAATAAATATAATATTAATAATTTTAATTAAATATATTTAAATTAAATATTAAATAAATTAAATATATAATACTAAACGTAAATATTAATCCTAAATAATTTCCTTTTAAGTCCAAGCCTAATTTCAATTCCCTAAAGCTCAATTCTAATTTCCTAAGCTTAATTACCTAATTCTTAAATTACCTTCCTAATCTCAAGCCTAATTCTAATTTCCTAAAACTAATTAAAAATTTCTTAAACTCAATTTTTCAGTCTAAACTTTTAGGGGTATTTGGTTCGCGAAAAAAAATATTACCAAAAGGAATAATCTTTTCTGGAATCATATACCAAAGTTTGGTTTATAAGAATTCCTTATAAGGAGTAGTACTATATTCTCAATAGTAACTTATTTTCCTTAAAATGATGGGAATGTATTCTCAGCCTATTTTAGGTATTAGACAATTCTCATCACTTTGGTTTAAAATAAATTATTATTTTTTTATTTCTTTAATAATTTTTTTGATATTTTAAAATAATTATTTATTTAACCTAAATTATTGTGTAATAAAATATATAAAACACACGTTAAAAAAATAATACTAAACATTACAAATAATTTTTAAGATTATTCATTTTCAAAAGTATAATGTTTTTTTGTTATATGGTAAAAATATGTATTATTTAATTTTAAATCATATTAATAATTTTATAATATTATAATTTAAATTTATAAATCTAATTTCTAAATAATATTATTTAACTTTAAACTGTATTATAAAATTAAATAAATTAAATATTATTTAATTTTAAACCGTATTTAATTTTTAAGTTTAAATAAATAATAATTAAAGTACAATCTCAAATTTCTAAATCTAATTTAAATTTATAATTTAAATATATTAAATATTAATAATTTTAATTAATATATTAAAATTAAATATTAATTTATTTTAAATTAAAATAATTTAATTGTTAAATTTAAATATTATTTTATATTTTAAAAATTATAATTATAATTAAATATTAATTTAAAATTAAACTTAAAATAATGAATGTAACAACTAAATTAAATATTAAATAAATTATATATATAATACTAAATTTAAATATTAATTCAAAAACTAATTCTCTAACTACAAGTTAAATTTCAATTCCCTAAGCCTAATTCTAATTCCCTAAGCTTAATTCTAATTTCCTAAGCCTAATTATCTAATTTCAATCCATAATCTTTAAATTAATTCTCTAAACCCAATTCTATTTAAAAATTATCTCAACCCCTAATCCCTAAATTAATTTTCTAAGACCAACCATAATTCCAATTACCTAAGCGCAATTAAAAATTTTCTAAACTCAAATTTTTAATTTCAATTCTTAATCCCTAAACTAATTCTCTAAATTCAATTCCAATTTTCTGAACCAATTAAAATAACAATTAAAGTACAATTCTAATACCTTAAACCTAATTTAAATAAATTAAATATTAATTTAAAATTATAATTAAAATTAAGTATACAAAAACTAAATTAAATATTTAATAGATTAAATATTTAATACTAAATTTAAATATTAATCCCTAAATTAATTCTTAAATCCAAACCCAATTTCAATTCTATAATCTCAATTCTAATTTTCTAAGCCTAATTCTCTAATTCTTAAATTAATTTTTTCTAATTTCAACCCCTAATCTATAAACTATTTTTTTAAGCTCAAGATTAGTTTGTTTAATTCTAATTTTCTAAATTCAATTAAAAATTATTTCAACCATAATCCCTAAACTAATTCTTTAAGTTTAATTAAAGTAATACTTATAGTATAATTATAATTTATTAAATCTAATTAAACTTTATAATTTAAATAAATTAAGTATTATTAATTTAAAATTATAATTAAATAAACAATAACTAAATTAAGTATACTAGTATAATTTTCTAAGCTTAACTTCTTAAAAATTATATTTTAGTCCCTATAATCATAAAACACGTAACTGAATGTGTTTGAATGCTCTATTATATTAGATCAGGTTTGCTTTGACAATTTAATATAACTCGTTTAGTTCGGTTTTGACTAGACCGATTAAAGGAGTTACAATAATGGGAAAAGCCTCTTCAACACCTCTTCAGATTATAAATGGAATTCTTCTCTCGCCTCTTCTAATGATGTTCTTAGTTGTCCTTATATTCTTAAATCATTAAATATTGAATGTAATTGTCATGTTAACTGTTTATGGGAAAAGACTCTTCAGATTTCTTGAACTTCATCGTTGACAGAACTGTTGAAAGCGGTTTTGAAAGAGCAAGATAGGGAGGACGAAATAGATCGTGAGTTATTTGAGTTTGATTTGATTAAAGTTCGATCAAAACTTAACTTGATTAGATTCAGCTTGAATTCTTGACGAGATGAACCGAGGTACATGATACCCGACTCGAAAAACTCATAAACTACTTAAAAATATAAATATATTAATTTTATTTTTTATAATTTAAAATCTAAATTTCTAAATTTTAAACCCTGAAAGTAACAAGTTTGAGTTTACCCAACTTGTGTATCAAAGTTTTTTCTTTATTAAGCTTTATATGAGACATGACAGATAAGAGTTACTCGAAACTAATACGGTTAAAGATCAATCAACACTTGACTCAATTAGCCTCAAATAAACCTCGAATTCGACTTGAGTTCTTAACGAGCCGAATCGAGCTCAGATTTTTCAGACTCATTTAAAACTACTCAAACTCGACTCAAAATCTTAATAAGCCGAACCGAGCTTAACACTACTCAAATTCGACTCGACTCGTTCACGACCCTAAGTGATAGATTGCTAAATACTAACCCCGTGACATTTCTTTCGTTTTCTAAGTTACTTTAAAGTAGACTTGCTCTTTATTTTGTGATTCGATTTGTTTTTTCTGTTTTAAATTAATTCTTGAAACTGATTATTGGTTTTGTGTTGATTGGTTTGCTCATCCTAATCCTTCTCTTCTTTGTTCAAACTGATTATTGAGGATTGTTAATTACTAATAAAATATAATTTTAAAAAATCACGTGACAAATAGATTTTTTTATATAAAATAACACCTTTAATTTTTCAGATTCAAATAAGTAATAAATTTCTTTTTTTATTATTTATAAATTATTTTAATTTAACCCTACAACCCTATTTTTCTCTCCCTTCCTTCCTCCTCTGTCATTCCCATTCAGCCATTTTCCTTCCATGTCCCTACTATATGGGTTGTGCCAGACAAGTTGTGCGTCGTCGTTTCAGCAACGCGGATCTCGAAGTAAAACATTGATTTTCGATTTAGAAATTAGATGATCAAAATTCTGCTGAGAAATGGAAGCCTCGAAAGACAACAATGGTGGATCGCCCGCCATCAAGACGAGAAGGTACAGAAAAACCTCTTTTTTTTCTCTCATTACAATTTCGTTTCTTATTTTAAATCCCAATTATATTCTAAAATTCCCTTTTCCCCTTTCATTTGAATTCATCGATACTTGTTTTTATTCGTAGATTGATTGAAGAAAAACCCTAGATTCTTACATCACTATGTTTTTGAAAGTTGATCTATGTCTGGAAGTAGAAGCGGAGAGTAGGAGAATGACGGAACACCAAGCTGAATGAGCGTCTCTGGACTAAATTGACTCAATTAAAAGTTTAATGGTAATATTAAAAGAATTGAAAGTTTAGTTATCAAATTGAATAATTGATCATCAATGTTTGGTGATCATTTTCGGACTTGAATTTTCAAATCTTAAAAAATAGATGACGTAATTTTCAAAAAATAAAATGTAGGACTATATTTTAAATGTACAAAAAGTATAGAACTCGGATCATCCTTTAACCCTTTATATTTATTTGTAGCATAAACAAAAAATAATTAGAGTGCAACCAAATTCAAAACCCAGGCAATAAGAGAAAGTTTGGATCATCTAATTCAGGCTTTAGCATCAAGCCCGAATGAGACCAATTTAGTTTGAATTAGGGATGGTAACGGGGCGGGACGGACAGGTTTTTAGCTGTCCCGACCCGATTTAGTGATCTTTAAATTCGATCTCGATCCGACTCGGATTAAAATATTAATTTACCCGTCTTGTCCCACCCGATCTATTATTTTTTAAACTCGACCCCGAGCCGACTTGACCCGAAAAATTAAAAAAAATAATCTTCGTCAACGATAAAAGTTAGATTCGATCAACCTTTTATCACAATCATAAATTAGGGTTTTTAAGTAACTTTAAATTTATTTAAAAAATAAAATAAAATATAATTTAAATTACTCACATGTTAAATTACATATTTAAAAGAAAAAAAACTTGAATCATCGATTAACAGAATCGAATATATTAAAACTTGAACAACATCTAATAATTTTTTATTATAAGAATAAACTTCGAAAGTATAAAAAATACTTAAAACCCATAAAATGTTTATGTATAATAATATTTTTTTATAATATATATAAAAATATACCGGGGCGGTGAGGGGCGAGGAATTTTAAATAAATACTTGAATCCGACCCAACCCGACTTAATGATTCCTAAGCCCCGCCCCGTCCTGATCCCCAAAATTTAAAAAGAAAAACCTGACCGGGTCGAGTCGAGGCACACCGGGTCGGGGACGAGTATTTTTGTCATCCCTAGTTTGACTATTATGATTTATGGGTGATAATCGAATTCAAATTAAATTTAGAATATAGAAAATTTTTAATTATATTTTAAATTTTAGATTAATTTTTACGGTATATATATAGAATATTATGCGTATATGACGTTGTTTTTAAATTTTTAAAATAATATTTAAAAAATAGAGAACACAATTTGTTGGTGATGTTGTCCTCCCAATTCGTCATTTATAGTAGCGTTCTTTTACTTACACTGTAACTTTTGATCTATATTTTAAGATAAACTTTAATTGTCTTATTTTCTTAAATAAAAACTTCAAATACCATATATCCAATGGAGCCAATTATAAGCTTCATGAAGTTAAAAAAAAATTGGTTTTTTATATTAATAGTGTTTAGGATTTTTTTATTTACAAAAATATGGTATCTTATAATTATTTCTAACAATATTGTAATTTGTTGTGCAAATAAAAAAACGGAGGGGAAACAACAGTGTTTTACCTTATTAAAATATTAGACACTGTTCAAAGACATGTTGCTTTCATCTCGTCTTTAAATAGTGCTTTATTTTAAATATATATATATATATATATATATATATATATATATATATATATATATATAAAGTGCATGGAGAGTATTCAAAGACGAGTTATTTTGTCATATATATATTTAAAATAAAATATTGTTTTAAGATGGGGTGAAAGTTACCCGTCTTTGAACAGTGTCTAATATTTTAATAATATAAGATAAAACATTATTCAAAGATTTATTGTTTTTTCCCTTTTTTGATTAATATAGTAAATCGCAATATTGTTGAAAATAATTTTAAAGGTATTATATTTTTATAATTAAAAAATTAAAAATAATATTATCGTAAAATCTCCTAAAAATAATTTAGATTGTTATAATTTAAAATTTACTTTATTGGACTTTTTAAAGTAGATAAAAATAAACATTGAAC